>CM059832.1:25418797-26618797 GCA_030444775.1 Atalantia buxifolia | reverse complement strand
TCGTTACTATTCGTTTATTTAAGTTTTTTGGGATAAAATCTATATATACATATAAACTGTTGCATCATGCATGCATATTTCATCTGATGAATTGTTAATGCATCAGCATCACAGGATCAGGTCTTTCAGCCGCTCTTGAACTCTTTCCGTTTCCACACCAATTCTTGAATTGATGGCCTGCAAAAAGAGTAAAAGACAGACGTACATAACTTTGTTAATTTTCGAAAGCCAGCACCACCGGCCAAGAAAAGGCAGTCCCTATATGGCATGCAATTATCAACATATATGTATGGACTATATGTACGTACGTGATCAAACCCATGCATTCTTTTCATATATTCTACCATCCTTATCAATCTATACACATGTGAACCATTAATCTTGTAACTAATTTCATTTCTCAAGCATTGAATAGAGGTTTTGGTCAATTGGTTTGATTTACACTTTGTTTTAAAGGAAAAAAAAATAACAAAAGCAGAGAAGAAGAATTTCAAATGTGAAAACTGAAGGATTTTTCTCAAAAATTCATGATTAATAACCTTTTTAGCTTTTCAGTCCATATATGACATCGATGGTTTTAGCAGAAAAGCAAATTTGGTTTCTTATTCTTCTTCAATTTAATTTCTCTTATTTTACTGTCACCAAAAAAAAAAAATCATAAAGCAAAAAAACAAATTAGACAGAAACATCAAGATGTGTATATATATACCTTGGACTGAACAGAGAAGATGACCCTATCACCCGAATTGAATTGTGTGACATTAATAACTTCAACTCCTTCTTCCTCAAGAACGCTGATTATTTCATGAAACATAAAGTTTCTATTCAACCCACAAATCAAATTCACCTCCAAAGTAGAACCCGAAGTTGATATGTTCATTACTGTTGGCTCAGAGTGATCATCTCCTTTCAAGAGTGCTTTCTTTCTCTCAAGACTTTCCTTATTCTTCTGCAAATGCATTAGATAACTAGTGGCTTCATCCAATATCTGTGGCATTGACAGCTGCATCAATAAGTTTCATGTCAGACGCACACTCATCGATAATTTCGTTGACTTGGAATACTAGCATCAGATCAGATTCAGATTCGGGCGAGCAGTAGCTTGTTAGCAACTATATAGCGTTTAACTCACAGAATTTAGAAAAACACAATCCAGGTTACTTAGACTTGATCTTGTGGTGGCTCTGGCAAACACCGTTACATGGTAGCTAGAATTTATTAAAACTAGTAGTATCCCAGTTAGTTTTACCATTGCTTTCTTTCATATATACAAAAACATGAAATATATATATATATATGACCAATATTCAAGAACCTTGGAGTTGCAGGGGATGACAGAAGCCAGCTGGGAAATGAGATCTTTCATGTGCATTCTTCGATGTTTCTCTTTTATGTTTCGCTGAGCCCTAGATGATGAACCAGCTGCAGAGCTATTTTCCCCCACCATATTTTTTGGATTCAAATCGTACAAGTGTGCCCTAAAACACAACAATCAAACAATACAGTTATCATCAAGTGCTTTGTTGATTAAAAAATTTAGTATAAAGTTAAAAAACAAAAAGAAAAAAGAATTTGTTGATACCTAAAAACATGAAATTATGCTAGCTAGTTATCAATACATGAAAGAATTATCTGCGTCCGGATGTTTATAGGGGAGAGGGTGTAGAGAGAGAGAGAGTGGGGTTTTTTTTTCTGTGCTTAATAGCTATCAGGCAATAACCAGAAAGTGACCCTTGGTTTATGCGACCTTAATTAATGGTTACACGCTTTTATTTACTAGAAGTAAATTTTCCAACTAGTTAATTAGATTTAAATTAACTGTTGATATAATCTTGTGCTTGTTTTTCTTATAAAATGTAGCTGGTGATTATAATTATTGTATAATGATCAACACGTAAAAGGATCCTAATTGTTTGTCAAATCTCTCACAAAGTTGGAAACAAAGCTATACGATAGAAAAGAGTTAAGTAATTTTTCAAGAAATACTTGAAAGATAATTAATTAGTAATGTTGGAGCCAGAAAGTGAGAATTGAACATAACACTATTCGTCAAATAAAAATACCACTATGATCAATATAATTTTTTAATAATAGAGTTCTTTTGGTTGGGGTTTATTTCATTTTAGAATGTTTGCACATAGCACTTGTTAAATAACTAACTAAGAAATCTTACTTAATAATAAACACAAATATAGTACTAAGAGAAAATAACGGATTATTAGAATTATAAATACAAATAGAATATTAAAATAAATATTAATGAAATAAACTATATATGACATGCAATTTTTTTTAATATTAAGCTATTATCAATATGTCCTTATTTTGTTCATATTTAAATCCATCAATTCAAAAATTTACTTTGAAATTTATGCGAATCGATACGTAAAATATTATAAATTATAAATAGAATATATATTATACATTTTGTAAGTCATTTTGAAATTTAGATATAATTATTTCAATATCATTAATCTAGCAATAGATGTCATTATTATTAAAATAGATTTTATTGTTATCGTGTGATTGTATAAGCTAAGAGGAAAAAATGCACTTGATTGTATAAGAAAAATGATTTTGCTTTTGAATTATTTTGACGATGGGTCGTGCTATTTGTTCTCTTTGCCTTAAACTGGCAAAAGAATAAATCAAGGTGAAACGAAGCACGTATACACTGACCCATCATCGACCATGACATAATTCATCTTATCACCTCTAGCATTGTTGATTTTTTTCATTTTTCCAATTCGCCAAGTAAAACCGTAAGAGGATAATAATAATTAGAGAAATGTCTTAATTAGTTTGATTTTGCCGACCTTAAGGAATTTAATTGCGGCTGGTCAACTAATGCTATCATCCTGCCGGATTCAGATTTGGTTATGATCTGAGCCTTTGCTCACCTTCTAAGAAGATGATGAGAAGCGGCATTAATTTGTTGTTTTCCACAGCCAAGATTTTTTTTCCTCATTTTTTTTTTCTCTTAGTCTGTCTCAAACGACAGCGTTTTGTTAACTACTACGGCATGAATTTTTTCCCGAACTCAAGTCATGAGCATAAAATACCAACAAGATATCTTAGCACCAGACCAAACACACCACCAACGATGCTTAAAGTAATTTTTTTTTTTGTTAATTGTGAATTCAATGTTTGGGTGGATTTGCAGGTTCAATTTTGGTGGCCGCGTATTGTGTAATTGTTTAGTTTTGTTTCTCACTTTCTCCTTCATGATCTACATCTTCATCTTCGTATAAGTGGAAGAACTATTATGAGGAAGATTTAGATAAATTCGAAAAAGGTTTTTATTTTTATTTTATGCGTACCTTTGACATTTTCTGCAACTGAAAAACTTGCTCTTAAATAGTGGTAGAAGTCCTTTATTTTGAGTGATAACATATAAGAGTAGTTATATATAGAAAGGATATTTTATTAAGCAAGAGAAAATGTGGAAAAAGAAAAACACAAACCAATCCTAATCATTGATAGCAAATTTTCTGAGGTATAAAAATATTACAAATAAAATATGTAATATAAATGTTGTGGCTTATTTTGAATTTTACATATAATTATTTTAATATTATTAATCTGTGAAATAGGTTTCTTTAATATTAAAGTATATTTTTATTATTGTTGTTGTTGTTATTTTTTGTGATCGCATAAGAGATTGTATAAGAATAATTATTTTGCTTTTGAATTTTGAATTTGTTTTATTTGCCTTAAAGAAAAAGGAATAGACTCTGGTTAGTAATACTTTTCAAATAGAGTTTTTACTTTTACGGCTTTTATAAGTAGAATTTTTTCTAAAAATATTTGAGTCATTTGGCTGTCAATGTGTGAGAGTTTTTATTAAAATTTATAAAATTACTTTAATAGATAATTTTTTTAATTTATGTTATGTAATAAATGAAATAAAATTATAAAATAAAATAAAAAAAGTTAAGGGTATTTTAAATAATTTAAACTATTTAAAGAAGTTTTACAACCTATGCTCTAAAAAGGACAACAATTCTTTCTTAGCATTCTTTCTCTCCTAATATCTCCTTGTGAAATGTGTGCGGGATAGCAAAAAGTGGGCTTGGGCCAGGCATTTTCAAGTCCAGGCCCACTTTAAGTTTGGCATGGTAGGGTTGGGCCGGACTTGGGCTTTATTTATTTTTAAATTTTTTTAAATTATTACAAATTTAAAATAAATTAATGATCAACATGTTATTATAATCATAGATAAATTAAAGAAAATGAATATTTCAAAGTAAAATAATAAATAAAGCAAATAAAAGCTCATAACTTTAATTTTCTTTAATACTGGATTCTCTAATTCAAACGCTTTCTTAATTAATTAACATAAAAGAAAGAGTTTAGTATCATAATTTTAGTTTTTTTGAATCATCATTAATTTATAAATTAAGAATTTAAGTTTTTTTTAATTTTTAAGTTACTTTTCAATTTTAATTATCTTATTCTAATTTCTAAATTTATTTTTAAAAAAAGGGCCTTGGTCTGCCCCAGACTTTTTTCTTGAGCCCTTGTCCAGGTCCTCGTGTATGAGGGCCGGCCCAGACTTTTTTGCCTAGTTTTATGTTGACAATCAAGCCGACTTGCTTCACTTTATTTATAATTAAGCCAGTTTTTGGCTAAATTTGGGTATTGTTTACTTATCAGATTGGAGTGAGAATCTTGAGAAATGGGTATTCTGAGACTGAGAGTGTGGAGTGGAAATGGAAGTATGTTATTTACTTATACTAGAGCGAGAGTATAGAATAGAAATCATAATTCTATTTATGTGTTTACTTTGTTTTTAATTAGAAGTGAATTGTTTTAAAATTTTTAATTACAAAGTAAATAAAAATATATTGTTAAAATAACCTTTATTAGTTTTAATATATAAATTAATAATAATTATTAATATTCTTAATGATGTAAATCAAAAAATTTATTAATTTTAATGTAAATTAAAATTTTTGATAATGACAACACAACTAAGACATTATTATTAATAATATAGTACAAAATTAACGTTTTCTTAGAATAAACTATTTATTATTATTAATATTAATATTGAAAAATATAATACTACTAAAATTATATAAATATATTTATATTATATTTTTTAATAAAGATAGCATATAGTAATATTATTAATTCTCTATGAATATAATAATATTATTTTTGAGTAATTTTAACTTTGAATCAATGTAAGTTATTATTTTTAAACTAAATATAATAATATTATATTTAAATAAGTTTAATGTTATTAATTTTAATAAATTTAATATTATTAAATATTATTAGTAAATAAATATAAAATTACTTTATTTTAATAAATATAATTATATTATATCTAATAAGAGAAGGATAAAAAAAAAAAAAGATGAGAGTGCATCCCCATGAAAGTGAGAATCTCACTCCTCACTCAAAAAATAAGTGGGACTCTCACTTTCCTCTTTAAATAAGTAAATAAACTTTTGAATTGGAAGAATCAACACTCCCACTCCCACTCTATCAAATAAACACAATATTAGAACACTATGAGAGAATCCTAATTTACTCTCAAAAACCTTGAAATTTGGGTTTTATTAGTAGAGTCAAAATAACTTATTATAACCAAACAAAACTAAAAATTTTGAAAATAATTTAAATAAATAAGTAAATACGTATGACCATTAGATAAGTTTGAATTTTAGGCTTATAAACACGGATCCAGCTACCTTGAAACAGTTGCAAGGTACCACAACTTTTGTCTTTTTCTATGGTAAATTTCATTTGACCCCTTGCTTTCTTTTTTATTTTCAATTTATTTTTAACTATAATTTTATTTTCCTCTCTCATGCTTTCCCTCCACTCCATAGGTGGCCCAATTTTTTTCCATTTTCAAATCATTAATCAACAAATTAAAATCAACAAGGGCCAACTTGACATCATTTGGGAATTGTCTTCTTCTTCTTCTTCTTATTATTATTATTATTATCTTAATTTTTATTTTAATTAAAATAATCTAATGAATAAAAAAATATAAACCATAAGCTATTGATAATTAGCCTGAAGGAGTACAAAAGCAAGCATTGAGTTTGGGCTTTAGCCAAATTTTAGAAATTTTTTAACATTTTAATTAACTTAGAAAATAAAAACAATTTGGTATAATTAGAATTCCATCGGAATCCCGATTGAAGTCCTGACTCGCCCCAAGTTTTAATGCGAATAAATTTAATCTCAAATTCCTATTTATTTTAATTGTTTTTTAAGTCATATACCGCATCATGTACCATTTGGTATGGGATTTGTCAATATAATTTGATTAGAATCAAAGTATCAGAATTATGAATTTTATTCTTCTACTCTTTTGAAAATATTAATATGTTAAACATATTCTTACTATTTTGAATATTAAACATCGACATACTAATATATCATCATATAAAATAGTAGTAATTGGAAAATTTCACTACAATTTGAGTTGAAACTTAAATTAATAATCTGGAATTGTATTTTTTTATTATTATTTTACATTGAAGTTCTAGCCTCTAGGTACTAAACCTAATTAATGGCTTAGGCAAATGAAAAGACTAATTGGTTAATGCTTTTCTAACTCTAACTCACGATAACTATTATTTCATTCTATGATTTTTTTTTATTACTTTCAGTTCCATTTCATGGTACATGAGATGGATGAGATGAATAAATTAGGAATGATTTTTTATTTACTTTTTAATATTTTAATTTTATTTAAAAATTAAATTTATGTATTTTTATTTATTTTATATTTTTAACAATGAAAATTTTAATGAAATTTCTCCTCATTTTAATTGTCTAATTATTTATAATTTTGAGACAATTCAGACTTATGCATTAAAAGTTGTAACTCTTTAACTTTTTTCAATCTTCAAAAAAGAGCTGAAGTAACAAAAAGACCAAAAACCTAGTACGTTGCAACTGTTGCAACGTACGCGAGTCCGTAAACACGTGCTAATGTTTGAATTTTTTGTCCCTGTGCACCCAAATGTCGGTCTAGCGTGATTACTGGGTTTTCTCATTGACTAATGAGCGTTTGCTTTCAGCTTAAAGTCTCCCCATCTTTTCATTCATGCCATACAATCTAATCGAAGAAATTTACCAAAGTCAAGTCTTGTGTCGTACTATAATAGAAGAAGTTATCTTTGAAACTTCAATCGCGCTCCTAATTACAATGGTGAAGTCACATACAGATCAGCAGGAGAGAGAATTTTTTCAGAAAACTTTTTGACATTTTATTTCCCAACAGTTTTATTTGCCCATATCAACTTTGAATTTTTTTTTTTAAAAAGAAAAATAGCATATAACGGCTTGAATATTTTGTATTCGTGGTTGTATATAATTCAAAACTAAAAAATGTTGCAGCTGTCACGTGTCGGTTTTGGTGTCAGTTTTCCTCAGTAAACTAGAGAACCGGAATCGTGAGTCCGTCGTGCACTCGCATGTAAACGCAGACTGTTTTCTACGGCCCATGGACCCGTAACTTGTGACAGGGGCGATTCACCCTCTCGGGTCTCCCCGACAATGGAAAGGATGCCTCTACGCAGTCTATGCTTCCCTAAAATTTGTCACTTTGCATAAGTTGATTAACATGTGTTTATTGCTTTTTGATAGCTAATCCAAGTGTGTTTGTCTGTGTTTCAAAAATTCCGTGTGTTGAAAAATATCAAGAGACATGTTTGTCATGTAATGTGTGTGTTGAAAAATATCAAAAGACATGTTTGTCATGTAATGTGTGACATTCTTACCTTATTTTTCTTATATTTTACAATAATACTCTTACGGTGCATTTGACGCACTGAATTATGTTACATTATAATATATTAAATTATAATATAATATCATATTTGGTATAACTTGAATTATGGTATATGCAATAATATTTTATATCATTATTTATATTACTATTAATTTTAAATTACTATCATTCAAATTTAGTAATATTTATGCATTGATTATTAGTTATATTAAATTATTAAATAATATTTTTTAAAAAATTATTAAATAATAATAAATTTTTATAATACAATTAAATAATCTATTAAATAGTTATATTTTTAATATAATAGAAATAAAAATATAATATAATATTTTACATAATAAATTATACATTTATTAACATATATAAATAATTACAATGTAAAACTGAAAGAAAAATAAATTAATATTATATTAATTTAAAAAATTTAAATTGACTTATTGTTATAATTTAAAAAGAAAAAAGAAAACTAATGCAGCAAGTGCTGCAGCCAAATATGAGGTTGCATTGCCAACGGCTTGTAGAGAGGGAGGACAATTACTCGAGAAGGGGATGAAGTACTCTAATGAAATGCAAGCTCACAATGTTAAGCCAACAGAAAGCAGAAATGAACTATGCTTGTATGGTTGATCTCTGTGGCCGAGCTGCCCTTACGGAGGATGCAGCGTAACTCATCAAAAACTTGCCTGATGCTAATATCTGGTTAGCTATATATGCTCGACTGGACCATATCGAATCTATCGTAACATAGAGTTGGGGGCTTGGGCAGCTGAGCTTCTGTATATACTGAAGGCCCAACATAATATTGTGGATATTATATACTTCTTTCAAACATGTATGCAGACGCAGGGAAATGGGATAAGGCTAGCAGGGTTAGGGCATCGATCAAATCAGGAGGCAAAGAAGAAACCTGGCTGCAGTTGGGTACAAAAAAGGGGCCAGGTGCAGGATTTTGTAGTTAATGAGAGAATGAGGACCTTCACTCCGGGGCCTGTGTGATGCAAAATCCCCCGAAACAATTTTGTTAGAAGATTAAGCTGATTCTGAGGGTTTTATTTAATTATCTGAGAAATATGTCTTTGCAGTTTTGGTAATGGCATTCGACAGACCCCGCAGTCATTCCTGGGGTATTGGCTGATGTGTGGATGATCAATATCGAATTTCTCGACAACTCTGAAAAAAGAGAGATTTTCCTCAATGGTGTAATATCGGAATAACGAGAACATGCATTCTGAATTAGCTTACATATAAATTAAGTACGATCAAAAGGCTCAATAACAGAGGCATCACTGACGCCATCAAAATTTTCGGGGGATCTTTAAGGTCAACAGAATTTCTAACATATTTGCATTACATTTTGCTGACACATGCATCAAGAGAGGAAACTCAAATGTTCTGTTGTCTAAATTACTGGACAAAATGCTGATGTCTCCAAACACTATCCATCAGCGCCCCTTTTGCCCCAGTACTGAAAGGTTGTCCTCATTATCAGCAGACCAATAAACAATCTTCTTCCCCATAGCAGAAGACGATCGATTACCCCTCTCAGTACCAATATTCATGCCAATGTTCAATCCATCAACCCTCTTAATCATCACACCAGCCTTCTGTCTCAATAAGTTTACCTTTAACCAGCAACTAAATAAATCAAAATAACAACAACAACAATAATAATTCTTAAGAGTATGAAAATTTTAGAAGTACAAACAGCACATCAGTACATGAGGGATAATTGTGATATAAATATAAATATAAATATAAAAATATATATATATATATATACACACACACACGTACGTATGTATATTTATGTCTTTTGTTCTTTCTATTATTTATTTACCTTTACTAGAAAATGAAAACGACCTTCTAAGTCTTTCTGTCGTGTTTACGTCTATCCCACTGTTTCTTACTAGCTCCATTGCTTTTTAATATTACTTTTGGTCCTAAAATATCTTTAATGTCTACTGTTCGTTTTAATAGAACTTGTCTACTTAAATTTAACTTTCTGCTCTATTAGTTAATATTTTTAATCTTTGTCTGGATTGTCCAACGAATTACCAAGTTCTAGGTGTGAAACAATTTCTTTGTTTTTTTCTAAAAGCTTGAAAATTATTTTCTACACTATTAAGTCTACTATCTAGGTTGTCTAGCTTATTATTGACTTTGACTAATAATTTAATAATAATATTGGCTTGTGCTAGTTGAATAGTATTATTTTCTTGACTAAATTTTTTATAACTATAACCTACTGGATTTAAACGTGGAATTTCTCGTTTTAATTCTACTAAAGATTCTATTAATATTTTTTTTGAAGTCATTCATTAACAATTATTTTTATAGCGTCTAACTGAATTTGTAAATCTTGCTGTGTAAATTTAATATTTTCTATTTCCAATTTTAAACTTTCTACCATATGTTTAATTTCTAATTCGACTGGATTGAATGTTTTTATGTCTAATAATTGAATTAGTTTTATTATTTCTTTCTACTTAGGAAATCGTTTGACTTGACTATTAAAATCTGCTAATAATTCTTTAATATAATCTAAATTTCTTCTTAATGTATTAATATTAATTGTCTTGAAGAATTTTCCTAGTTCTACTATTAGCTCTTTTAGCTTTTCAACATTGACTTCTAAGTGTTGTCCTAAATTAATTAATCAAAAATGAGATTCAATCCACACTTAACCCCACACGTAGCACCGAACGCAGCGTTTTGATTAAGTATAAATTGTCACTGTATGCATCACACACACACGCACACACGGGGACCCTCTCACTCACTCACGCCCAAATCTCACCTCACTCATCCATCTCTCTCTCCAACCGGCAGCTTTCCCTCCCTCTCTCTGTCTCCTCCGTCGTAAATGCATCTCACCGTTGGTTTTCTCTCTCTCGCCGTGGGTATCTCTGTTGGGAGAAAATCAGGTTTTTCAATTTTTTAATTAAAACCTTTTTGGACCGATCTCATACAACATATAAGAATTAAGTAATCTAGAAATTCGTACTTTTGAAAATCTGAGAAGATAAACAACCTTCGCTTTTTCCGCTTTGATGATCTGAGAAGACGAACGATTGAAAGTTGTAGATTCGTCTCCAAACGATCTTCCAGGCTATGACTCAAGATCGATCAACACTGGACGTGTGGGCGTCTGTTTCACCACTCCCAATTGCAACTAGCGTCTCTTAGATGTCTTTTATATTTTTCTCAAAAACTCTGGAATTCTATTCTCTCTTTTTGGGAGAAAAGTACCCCTTGTATAATATCTTATGAAAAACACTAGTATGATAGGATTATAATTCCTATTTTAATTTAAAATAAGATTCCTCTTTTAATTTAAATATTTAAATATTTAAATTAAATATTATCTCTCCACTTACGTAAAAGTGGAG
Organism: Atalantia buxifolia; assembly: GCA_030444775.1. Lineage (NCBI taxonomy): Eukaryota > Viridiplantae > Streptophyta > Magnoliopsida > Sapindales > Rutaceae > Atalantia > Atalantia buxifolia. The sequence goes on along the minus strand of CM059832.1, from coordinate 26,607,643 downwards.
AGAATGTGTAATTAACTAGGGGACCACCTTGTAAAATATCACAAACTCCCATTTTACAGTTGAATATAACATACTAGACTTTAACAAATATTATAATTATGATTTTCACCTAATACGCCAGTTTTCTTGCTTTTGGGTCCAGTGATGGTGTCGTCAATTAAATGAGCTAACCCGGGGATCATTTGGGAACATACAATAGTGGCTACAATAATTAAATTTGTAATTAAATAAATATAATTATTTAATTCCAATTCTACTCCACTATAAGATTGGAACTGACCTCCATAATCGTATGCTCGAATAATAATTCGCCCAAGCCACATTGATTTCTTTACTGCATAATCCTTTATACCACATCATTAATCAAATCGATATCTCAACTGTCCAATCGATTTAATTACATCTTGTTCCTTGATACTTACTGGTTTTCTCTAATGATCATTTTCAACATACTAAATATGTTGACACACTCGCCGAGAGAAAATCTATGATCAAGTGCCGAAAACCCATCAAGAGATGTGTCGTACAAATTCTATATTGTTAATCTATAACTCCAATACTCATAATTGCCTCCACCAAGATACCAGGTAATCTTGACCACAAGTGTGTGTCGTGCCCATTGGTAACTCAAATGGAATAACAATTACAATTATAAAATTATAACTAACTCAAAATTAATATTACAGTAAAATCAATGCCTATGAGATTTAATAAGTCCTGATACGTTTTCAAGGTTAATTAAATCTCGTATGTGATCCTGTTCAATGTAGTCGTACTACATCAATAAATTCATACATGATTAAGACAAACCATTTAATGAATTTATTACAGTCTATACCTAAATAAAGTGCCCAACTTTATTTATCAACTGCGAACATAATTTATTTAATCATAAGATAACTTGTATTTATGTTTTCTGTGAATCCACATCGTGATCACATAAATACATATAATATGATTAAATGGACTTTACTCAAAATATTAATACAATTTAGATACTTGAATAAAATACCTCATTTATTTTATTAATCAGAAAAATTATTTATTACAATAAATATATAAATATGCTTTAAAGAGCATATTTTTCCAACAATCTCGGCTGGCATGGGTCTTTTAATTTCAGCACCTTCACATAATCCATACACTCTCTTTCCTTCATATAATATCTGAAATATAATTGCAATTTCTTCATATTTTGTATATCAGAGTAATAAATAAATCTCTTAGCATTGTTATGTTACTTACATTTATTTTTTATGCACATTCCAGTTGCTGCTACAATTTCTTTGAGAATTTCAGTTAAACTTGCGGCTTTTGTTTTAAGAGGAACTGCAGAGTGAGACCTGGACAAAAAATAAAATCCTTGCAGCTACTGTCTGTAATTCTATCTGCAATATCAAAATCTAATAACAAAATATATAATTTGTTTGTCCAATTTTAGGACAAAGTAGACAATGAAAACGCTAATCTCGTTTCATTAAATATCTCTATAAAATCCTTAGATAAATAAATAATTGCTTGAGGATGCCTGGGAATTCTTAAGTACAGATTTTCTTGAGTGGTTTTTGGATTATGTTTTAGTAGTCAAGCCCAGAGACCCCCGCCAGCCGAGAGACCCACGGCGAGAGAGAGAAAGCCGCCGATCAGAAGGAGAGATGCGTGAGTGAGGTGAGATTTGGGCGTGAGTGAGTGAGAGGGAGCAAGTGAGAGGTAAAGGGTGAACGCATAATGTGTGTGGGAGCTTGCCTCATGTGCGGGTGTCAGACGCGTACAGTGACAATTTATACTTATATCAAAACGCTGCGTTCGATGATATGTGTGGGGTTAACTGTGGTGTGAGTTTCGGTATTGTTAATCAATAAGTCTACTACAAAGTTTTGTTGACTATTGCTAGTACGTGTTTTCTAAGTGCTCAATGTTACAACAAATTTTTATTCTTTCTGTTAAATTTAATTTTTGTTTTCTATGGTGGCTAATTTGTAAGTCTCAATGGTCCTGCTTATTTTAATTTTTTTAACTCACCTTAATTGAAGCACCCATTGTCAAAATTTTTAAAAAGAAAATTACTGTACAACCTACCTAAATATTAATATATCCTTACTAAAACTAATTTTTATTTTTACTAAATAAAGTAATTAAAATAACATATAAAAATTGAGTAAATTGATAACATACTCACTAGTTTCAATTCCATATCTCTAATAATTAGCAATTGAATTTTATCACTAACCTAAAGTTATGGAACCTGAGATGTGGAAAAAAAATTCCCAAATAAGTGTCAAGCGCAAAATAGCTTTGTCTCCCAATCCTTCTTAAAAAACTTCTAGACTCATCAAACTTCTAGTTGTAAAAATAAATGAAGGGCAAGTCTTTTTTTTTTTACCTCACTTTTGTGCCTCAATTTTTGATGCTTTATTAAAAAACTATCATATTATTAATACTATTAAAAATTAATAAATTTTTATCACATATTCAAACTATTGACTGTATATTAAATAAGTATTATGAAAAAAATATAAATTAAGAAGATGAAATTAGTTTCATATTGACTTTTATCATAAAATATGGTTTGTTTTACTGTATGTTAAATTAGACAATTAATAAGAAAGTGTGTTAATTTGAATAAATTAAGCTAAATGTAAGACTAAGTCATTTTAACTGTCAAATTACCTAAGTATGTAATAGACCTAACTGTAAAAAGTTTAAAATATTTTGGACTTATGTGTTAAAATTTTTAATATCTTTTTCTTTTTAAATTTTGGAGCAAAAATTAGGGACTAAAGTTTCAATAACCCAAGAAAAGCATCTTAGTTATTAAACTATTTTTAGGTTAGATCTTATGGTGCGTTTACTTCTAAGGAATGGGAATGGGGTGGAATGAGAATGGGCTGGGAATGAGAATGGGCTGGAATGGAAATGAGGAATGGGAATGTGATTTCAATGTTTACTTGACAAAAATAAATGAGAATGGGAATATGCTGGAATGCCATTGATGTGTTTATTTGGCAAAATAAATGGGAATGAGGAATGGGAATGATAATCAATTTACCAAAATACCCACAGTATTAAATAATGTAATTTTCATTGACTAGATACATGTATAAATATTATTATAAAAATGATATTAATTAAAAAATAAAATTAATAATAATAATATTATAGTTATTATTATTATTATTATTATTATTAACAATAAAAATAATGATAAAATAATAATTAATAAAAATAGTTAATTTATCATTATTAACAATATTATCCTTATTGTTGTTGTTGTTATTATTATTATTATTATTATTATTATTATTAAATTTTATTAACTTTATTATTTTAGTTATTATTAATTGTTGTTATTATTATTTTTATGAATATTATCAGTATTAATATTTATTATTATTATTAAAATTAAATTTTATTAACTTTATTATTTTAGTTATTATTAATTATTGTTATTAATATTAATATTTATTATTTTAGTTATTATTAATTATTGTTATTAACAATATTATCCTTATTATTGTTGTTATTATTATTATTAATTTATTATTATTATTAAATTTTATTAACTTTATTATTTTAGTTATTATTAATTATTGTTATTATTATTTTATTAATATTATCATTATTAACATTTATAATAATTATTATTAAAATTAAATTTTATTAACTTTATTATTTTAGTTATAATTAATTATTGTTATTAATATTAAAATTTATTATTTTAGTTATTATTAATTATTATTATAATTAAATTTTATTAGCTTTATTATTATAGTTATTATTAATTATTGTTACTATTATTATTATTATTAAAAATAAATTTCATTAACTTTATTATTTTATTTATTATTAATTATTGTTATTAATATTAATATTTATTATTTTAGTTATTATTAATTATATGAATTTTATTAACTTTATTATTTTAGTTATTATTGATTATTGTTATTAATATTAAAATTTATTATTTTAGATATTATTAATTATTATTATTATAATTAAATTTTATTGACTTTATTATTTTAGTTATTATTAATTATTGTTATTATTATTTTTATTAATAATAATAATTATAAATGTTAATAATGATAATATTAATAAAAAATAATAACAATAATTAATAATAACTAAAATAATAAAGTTACTACAATTTAATAATAATAAAATTAATAATAATAATAACAACAATAATAAGGAAAATATTGTTAATAATGATAAATTAATTATTTTATTAATTATTATTTTTATCATTATTTTTATTGTTAATAATGATAATATTAATAATAATAATAATTACTAATAATAACTAAAATAATAAAATTTAATAATAATAATAATTATTATTACTAATAACATTTTAAATAATAAAATTATTTGTGATTTGAACAAGGGTAATTTAGGAAATATGAAAAAATAAGAAGGATAGAAAAGTAAATTTATGTTTCATTCCCATTCCCACATTTTCATTCCCAACCCCCCATGTGAATGGGATTCCCATTCCTTATTCCCAAATTGTGTGGGACCCACACAATTTATTCCCATTCCCAAATTACATTTTGCCAAGTAAACATGGGTTTCATTCCCATTCCTTCATTCCCATTCTCCATTCCCATGAAGTAAACACACCATTAATGGCGGGTTAGGAAAAGACAAAAAAGGGGGCAGCATTGCTGGACCCCTTCTGTTTTATTTCCTTCTATGATTGAAATCCCACAAATGTATGCAGCGAGGCAAAATCCTTTTCATTTTATGATCCTTATCCATCTTGTAATTAGTTTCATGTCTCAAGCATTAAAGACAAAATCGATCGGTTTGGTTTAGAAACATACTTATTGCTTATTTTTTGAATTGTGCGACATTTATAACTTCAGTTTCTTCCTCAAGAAGGCTGATGGTTCATATTCCAATTGAATTAGAGATATAGTTTGTTTATTTATTTTACTTATAAATATCATAATAAGTGAGGTAACGTCTATTATACTCATCTCAGCACTAATCCTCGAATTGGTGGCCTGCAAATATGTACGTACGTATTCAAACAAATAAAAGATACATGTAATTTGTTTATTATACTTATAAATAATCCATACAAGTGAGAAAAGAGAAAGATAGAATCCATAATTGATCTTGAGATTAATTACTTAGTAATAACAAATACTCATCTCACCATAAAACTCCACCATAACATCACTCAAGCCAAATTCTTTTCCAAATATGTTTGGCCTAGGTGGGTTCAGAAGTGTTTTAATATCATTACTATTCGTTTATTTAAGTATTTTGGGATAAAATCTATATATAGACACATATAAATTGTTGTATCATTCATACATATTTCATCTGATGAATTGTTAATGCATCAGCATCAGAGGATCAGGTCTTTCAGCCGCTCTCGAACTCTTTCTGTTTCGACACCAATTCTTGAATTGATGGGCTGCAAAAAGAGTAAAAGACACATCAACATAACTTTGTTAATTTTCAAAAGCCAACACCACCGGCCAAGAAAAGACAATCCATGGCATGCAATTATCAAAATTTATGAATGGACCATATTTGCGTATGGGTTCGAACCGATGCATTCTTTTCATTCTACCATCCTTATCAATCAATATACATATGGACTATTAATCTTGCAATTAATTTCATTTCTCAAGCATTGAATATAGGTTTTGGTCAATCTGTTTTATTTACACTTCAAAATTTTAAGGAAAAAAATAACAAAAGCAGAAAAAAAGAATTTCAAATGTTAAAATTGAAGGATTTTTATTGTAGGGTTGGCAATTTGTGGGTTTAGATCTGACTTTTCTAAGTCTAGTCTCAAGCCCACGTTATTGAAACGAAACTCAAGCCCTTCAAAAGCCTGTCCCAAGACTTGAGTCAGGCTTGGGTTTTTTTATTAATTATAAAATAATTTTTTTATAAAATAAAAAATATTTAAATTAAAGATAATTATCCAGTACATAATATAATGATAGTTAAGTACACAAAATATTAATAAAAAAAATAATAAATCACGAATATTAATATAAAAATTACTTTATTATTTTAAATTTTTCTTTTTTCTTTAAATTTAATTTATTTTTATTTATAAATTAAAATATTAGACCCTTATCCAAACTTAATTTATGCGGACTTTACATTTTTTTAGCCATATCCAAGCCTGCGGACTTAGGCCAGCTTGGGCCTTTTAGCCGACCCTACTTCATTGAGATATTTTTGAAGTTATTTGAATAAAGTTATTTACTCAAAAATTTGGGATTAAAACCTTTTTAGCTTTTCAGTCAAATGAGAACTGACTTGGGCCTGGCTTGGACAGGGATGGAGCTAAAATAAATTAAAAAAGAAGAAGCAAAAACTCCAATATGAGCTAAAAGATTAAAAATATATATGTATATATATTAAAGTCTTTATTTTTATTTTTTTAAGTCTTTCAGTGCATTAAAAAGATACTAACATCCTCATACGATAACATAATTAAGATTCAAAGCAAAGTTTTAAATTATTATGCTCTCTATTCACTCTTCAGCAAAGTAATTAATGAAAACCAATTAATTTTTATTAATTATATATATTCAAGTGTAGAGAAGTTTTATGCAAGAAAATTAAATGCGGGAGAGCCGATCGATATCGATGGCTTTAGCAGAAAAGCAATTTGATTTCATGTTCTTCTTCAATTTAATTACTCTAATTTTACTCTCAAAAAAATAAAAATAAAGCTAAAACAAATTAGACAGAAACATGAATATGCACACACACACACCTTGGACACAACAGAGAAGATGACCCGATCACCCGAATTGAATTGTGTGACGTTTATAACTTCAGCTGCTTCTTCCTCGAGAACGCTGATAATTTCATGAAGCATAAAGTTTCTATTCGACCCACAAATCAAATTCACCTCCAAAGTAGAACCCGAAGTTGTTATGTTCATTACTGTCGGCTGAGTGCGATCATCTCCTTTCAAAAGTGCTTTCCTTCTCTCAAGACTTTCCTTATTCTTCTGGAAATGCGTTATATAACTGGTGGCTTCATCCAATATCTCTGGCATAGACAACTGCATCAATAAGTTTCAAGTCAGACACACAAACCTTATATATATAGTTGCTAGTTTGAGAGTTGAACAGAAACTTAAACGGTTCTTGTTAGATCCACGACATCGATGTAAATCCTAAACCCTAAAACTTATATATATAGTTGCTAGAATTTATTAGAACCAGTAGTATGCCAGTTAGTTTTTAGTATTGCTTTCTTTTATAAATACAACGAAGTGAAAAAATAGGACCAAAATTAGTATACCTTGGAGTTGGAGGGAATGAGAGAAGCGAGCTGGGAAAGGAGATCTTTCATCTGCGTTCTTCGATGTTTCTCCTTTATATTTCGCTGAGCCCTAGACGATGAACCATCTGCAGTGCTATTTTCTTCCGCCATAATTTTGTATTCAAATCGTACAAGCAATGCCCTAAAACGCAAGAATCAAATAATACAATCATCATAAGGAATTTAAAAAAGCAAAAAGAAAAAGGAATTTATCGATACCTTAAAAAGATGAAGTTATGCTAGCTAGCCATCTATACATGAAAGAATTATATGTTTTGTGGAATATTAAAGCAGTGTGTGTTTGGATATTTATAGGGGAGCGGGGTGTAGAGGGAGAGATGATTTTTTTCTGTTCTTATTAGCGACGCCAGGAAACATGCATTCAAGAAAACATAGCAGATGTGACCCTTGATTAGTTCGTTTATGACGGTGATAAGCTTTTGTTTACTAACAGTGAATTATCCAACTAGCTAGATTTAAATTCAGTGTTCGATATAATTTTGTGCTTTTGTTTTTGTTTTTTTTTTCCAATAAGATGTGATTGGTGATTATAATCGTCGGATAATGACTAATATGTTAATGAATCGTAATTGTTTGTAAGATTTCTCATAAAGTTGGAAACAAAGCTATATGATATATTTGAGAGAGCTCTGGGTAATTTTTTAGAAAATATGTGAAGGATAATTAGTTAATAATGTTTGAGTCACAATTTGAGGATTTGGCATAATCCCATTAGTCAAATGAAAATAGCACATGATCTATAAATTTTTTTTTTAATAATATAGCTATTTTGGACAGGGTTTATTTCATTTTAGAAGGTTTGCATATAGCACTTATTAAATAAGAAATCCTCTTTAATATCAAAATAAATATTAATAAAATAAAACATATATGACATGCAATTTTTTTTTTAATATTGAACTATTATCGATATTAACACTTAATCCATCAATTCAAAAATTTAATTTGATATTTATGCGAATAAAGACCTAATATATTATGACATTACGAATAGAACATATAACAAAGATTTTGTGAGTTATTTTAAATTTTAGATACAATTATTTTAAAATCTTTAGTCTGTGAAATAGATAAATCTAATATTAAAATAGATTTTGTTTTATTATTGTTGTTGTGTGATCGTATAAGTGAGAGTAAAAAATGCATGCATTTGATTGTATAACAAAAAATATTTTGCTTTTGAATTTTGATACCCCATGCTATTTGTTTCTTTGCTGAACTCAAAATGGCGAAAGAATAAATTAATAAGGTCAAACTAAACACTTGTATTATTTTCAAATTTTATCAATTTAAGTGGGATAAAATTGTGAGATTTGTATGTACATTTTGGGCTCCAACCATTAGATTCAGTTTTAATAACAATTATGAACTGGATCCAATGGTTCCAATCACAGATCATGTTTTGACCACAGTTGGATCCATTTAGGTAATACTCATGTTTTGATTTTTCTGCCCTAACATGAAAAAGAAATAAAATGGAGTCAAACGAATTAATTATTTTTGCTTTTTTGGGTAAAATGAAAAGGACCACTCATTGCCAAATTAATTATTAAAAAAAAATTGCAAGGTTATGCCTTTGTACCAATTTTATGAGAGGATAATAATAATAATAAGAGAAATGTCTTAATTGATTTGATTTGTTTTTGCCGATTTTCAAGTGTTATAATTGCGGCGGGTCAACTGATACCATTATACAAATACTAAGTAGTCAATATCTCCAGTTGCACTTGACAAACACGTCCTTCAAGTTCATGTATAATATATATCAAAGTATGAAACATGATAAGGAGACAACTTTTGCCCGCCGAAATGGTAGACCGGGTAGCAAAACCATCGTAGTCTCAATTTAATTTACACGTGAAATATGCATGCACTTATCTCCAATTTGGGTCCCAATATCGCCGCATATTATATATAGTAATATAGGTTGTTTCTTTTTTTTATGTACATTATGTACAGGTTGCTGGAAAAAAAATTATTGCACGTTTTTATACTTATGTCTAGATAATTTTTTTTATCATTTATTCTTATTTTATATATTTTGAAGAAAGCTCAGGTTAAATATGGGCTATTATATGCAAAGATATTGAAAATTATTAGTTTTATTTAAACATATTATATTATAGATAACAAAAATAAATACCTAAATTATTAGATATAAGAGTACGTGTTCTTGGATAATTTGGTTATTTATGTTACAATGTTTAAAATAATTAAATGAAAATTATCTTAAGTAACCTTAATGGTCAAAGATTGTCTAAGTTAAAAAAAAATTAAGGAAGATTTTTAATTAATTAACTGTCCATCAAATTTCTGTTGACTTGTATTTTTTAAGGTGAAAACCAGAATCGGTTATAGTTATTTCCTAGAAGTGAGGTGAGTTTAGAAAAGTAGTGGGATATTAGGGTGCGTCTGATAATATTTTTTAATTAGTATTTTTCACTCTTATTTTAGAGAAGGAGAGTGATGTTTTTCATGTGTACTTTTTTAAATAAAAATTTGTTCGGTAGTTTGTTTTCAAAGCAATAAATAAAAGTGAAAACAATAAAAAACACGTTTGCTTATTTGTCTGAAAATATAAAATTTTTATAAAATAATTTTCTTCAATTTATTTATTTACTTTCTCTTTTGTTATTATAATTTTAATCAAAGTGAGATCAAATTCCATATAGCAATAATAATTTTCAGAAAACTCTCTCATAATTTATTAAGTTTAAGAAATTAAAATAAAATAATAAATGTAGAATTAATTAGCATATACCAAAATAAAAATTTGTAATATAATTATATTTATTATAAACATTTAAATAGTTTATTTGTGATAATTATATTTTACAACGTAAAATATAAAGAATAAAAAAGTACAATAAACAAAATTATAAAATTAAAAAAAAAAGGACTTGGATCCTGTTACGTAGAGATAAGGGATGTTGAGTGGTAACAGTGAATAAGAAAAAGATAAGGTGTAGAAGAAGTAAAATTGAAAGGATGAGGTGAAAGTAATAATTAAAGGATTAATGAAGTAATAATTAAAATAACAACAGTGATGGGCAGCACCAACTTTTTGCGTTTTCCTTTTTTAATCGTTTTTCAAAGAGTTAAGAACGTTAATTTGGCGTTCTTGAATTTCTTTACAAAAGTTTAAAAACAAAAATATTTTATGTTCTAATTTTTTTAAAAAAATGGCTTAAAAATTAAACCAAACTTATCTTGTGTTTTTCTTTTTTGTAAAACAAAAATTTCCCAACGCACCCTAGATATCCATCCTTTTTCTAATGATCTAATGCCAGTCAAGCATGCCACCGTTAGCCTTATTATCCGGTGATAGCCCCATGTAGCTGAGGGTGTGGATTCAAGTCCTAATAGGGGTTGGTTTAATTTAGATACAATAATATTAAGAATTCTAATTAATATTTGAGTTGATGTAACACTCATTTATTCGACGACTAACGCTCGGTGCGCCTAATGTTTTGACACAACTGGCCAGTGAGAGGTTAATGAGCCATACCAAGCGGTCGACGTTGACAGGCGTATCTGCGGCGGAATGCTGACTACAATTTGGAATCTCTACTCGCATTGATTGACATTTGAGGAATTCAAGACTAAATTTAACACCAATACGTCACCGATAAAAAGATTTTTCAATGATACAATTACGAATACAAAATATTCAAGCCGTCATACGCCAAGTTAATTATTTAAAATCTGTGGGAATAAAAAAGCTGCACTTCGTCAATGCATGCAGCCTTTTAAGCTTTAAACCAAATGCATATCATGCGACGTATGCCATCGCCGCCCCATGAATACGTACAAAACATAAAAATGCCAGATAGACCGACATTTAATTTATGTGCTGATGGCCATAAATTCAAACACAGCATGATATTGCAATTCTGAAGAAAAAAGTTTGATAACCAAGAAAAAAATTTCTATGCTTGTGGTGAGTATTTCTTTTCTTTTCTTTTTTTTGATAGAATTAGCCGCACTTTTTTTATTTATTTATTATGACAACATTATTTTGATGAATTTTAAAAATAAGATAAATGTTCTTTTAGCCTTTATAGTTTTAATTAATTATCTATTTAGTTTGCTTATTTTTAAAAATTATATAAAAAATCGCAGCAATCGCACAACACAATTTATCAAAATCAAACTACTTTAATATTCAACGTTGCTTATTCTATCAATCCCAAGGTGACACTAAAAGGTACCCAAAGTTCTTTGTACCGAGGCAAATAAGATAAATAAAAATACAGTGGCAGCAAATTCAAACTTGTCACAGCTTCTTGTATTCTAGCTTTTAAATGAAAACTAAATGTCTAAATGTGTACATTTATACAAACACACAGCCACACACACAAAGGACCATGCATTTATTTTTCATGTGTGCATTTATACACACGCACACAAAGGACTAGGAGAAATTCTAATGTATTATGTCAGTTATAAAATAAGTAAATAATGATATGAAATGTGTGTATTTATTTTAAAAAATCATCATGCAAGTGGTGGAGATATTTAATTCAATTACACATATCATACATGCATCAATTAATTGTAATACATCATATATATTCTAGAATTTCTTAAAGACTAGATATGTATGGTGCATTGTATTCTAGCTTTTACAATAAATGCATGGTCTAATCACTCATAATACCTGAATCCATGCAGGGATTATTCGCAAGGGATTAAACTTTGATCTATTTCTCACCAATGCTCTGACTGATATGTATGGAAAATGTGGCTGTCTAAACCTAGCTCAAAACGTTTTTAACTTTTCCCTTAGGGATGAAGTATCTTACAATATACTTATAGCAGGCTATTCACAAACTGGTGATTGTTCAGAATCTCTGAGTTTGCTCTCTGAAATGCGGCTCTTGGGTATGAAGCATGATGTAGTATCTTTTATGGGTGCTATATCAGCTTGTGCAAATCTTGCTGCAATAAAGCAAGGGAAAGAAATACATGGTGTTACAATAAGAAAACACCTTCATACACATCTCTTTGTTGCTAACTCAATTTTGGACTTCTATACTAGAAGTGGACGAATTGATCTAGCTAATAAGATATTTGATCGTCTCCCAATCAAAGATTCAGCCTCTTGGATTACACTGATTTTAGGTTATGGAAAGCTTGGTGAGTTGGACGTTGCAATCAATCTCTTTAAAGCTATGAGGGAAGATGGTGTGGAGTATGAACCTGTTTCGTTCATTGCTATTCTGACAGCTTGTAGTCATGCAGGACTATTCGAGAAGGGGAAGAAGTACTTCGATGAAATGCAAGCTCACAATGTTAAGCCAACAGAAATGCACTATGCTTGTATGGTTGGTCTCTTGATAAAGTACAATCAAAAGGTTCGATAACAAAGGCATCACCGGCAAGAACAGAACTTTCGGGGGATGTTTAAGGTCAAAAGAATTTCTAAAATATTTGCACTACATTTTGCTGCAGATGCATCAAGAGAGGAAACTCAAATGTTCTGTTGTCTAAATTACTGGACAAAATACTGTTGTCTAAATTTCTGAACAGAAGATGAGCTCTTATTAAGGAAGAACATTTCGGCTTCTTGAGTCAAGATGAGCCAACACAAAGGATGACTAAGAAGCCAAGTCAGCAGGGTGATTGAGAGTGCGCCAGATCATTGATAGCTCACCAAAATTAGTTACACATGCTAATTGTGCTCTTTATTTTTATTCCATTTTCTGTTTTACTAGTTTGTAGTTAGTTGTAGATTTAGCTAGCTGAGAAGATTGATATAAATACGTGCACTGGAATTTTCATTTTGTGTAATTGGAATAACAAGATTCAGTTCTGGAATATTCTTCTTCTGAAAATTTTCTTTCTTGCCAAAAAAGGTAAAGCATTTTTCTTCTAGCTCTTTACAAAAGCAGTTCAGAACTCTCCCCATAGTAGAAGTCAGAGGTTGCATCAATTGGTTCAAGAAACTAATCATTACTAAAAGCAAGAAAATTTGCATCCACTGCCCAAGCGCTATACCTATATTCTAAACACTTTTTGATTACATATACGTTCACTAAGGCTTCCTTTGTCAACCGAGAATTGGAAGTTTGTAAGCTCAGTGATTCATATGCTCTGATATCAATCACTGGATGCCCCCTTCTGGCAAGATCATACAGAAAGTCAGAATGCGGGTCTCCAAATATGTGGTTCTGACTATTTATCCTCTCAGACTAGCACAGTAGGTTCCTTGTTACTACTTTGGATGCCCCAAATAATCTCACTACCAGAACTTTTTCTTGTCTCTGGACAGAGGGAAGAGCAGAACCAAGATCATTCATGCTTTTCACAACTCTTCCAGGCAATACTTAACTGAAACAGAAATCGTACCATTTCAGATTACTCAAAGGCGGCATAGTCGGAATGTTGAAATCGAGCGAACTTTCATCCAATGGTTGGAATCTGGCCCAGCTGATTTTCTGTAGTTAACACCAGCATCTCGGTGAGAGACACCCAGTGCCCTGCCATTTGGAAAATTGGTTTAGAAATTGAAATAGCAAGGAGAATGCATAAATTTAATGAACCAAGGAGTCCAGATTCTTTCTCCATCTTCGTGTACCATCCTGTTGTCACCCGCAAATAGATTTTTTTATCTTTGACTAACAAGCCAAAATAATAATATAATAGAAAGTTTCAAGCATAGGAATAAAATTTTCCCTCACTTTAAAATTCTGGATTGGAATATTTTTCTCTCTCTCTATATATATAGATAAGTGTTCTAATTCATGATTTTAAAGTGTGGGAAAATACAAGAAAGTTTTAAAGTCGCATGGTTTTAAAGGCTTAAAACTATAAGCTTTTAAAACCGTGCGGTTTTAAAGCTTGTTCGGACTTTCCCGTACTTTAAAATTCTGGACTAGAAAACTATTTTATATATATACGCATACATATACATGGTAGTTTTCTGGTTCGAAATTTTAAAGTATGGGAAAGCCTGGGAAAGCTTTAAAACCGCATGGTTTTAAAGACTTACAATTTTAAACCTTTAAAACCGTGCGGTTTTAAAGCTTTCCCTCATTTTAAAATTCTGGACTGGAACATTTATGTACATATACATATATATGTATTCGCCTCACTTTTGATACCTTATTGAAATATTAATTAACATAGTATTTAATATTATTGAAAATTAATATATTTTTAATACATATTCAAATTATTGACTGTATGCTAACTAAGTATTATGAAAAAAATATATAAGTTAAGAACATGAAATTAAATTCATATTGACATTTATTATAAAATATGGTTTGTTTTACTATACACTAAATTTATAGGAAAAGTGTATTAATTTGAATAAATTAAGCTAAATATAAGAATAAGTCATTTTAATGGTCAAATTACCTAGATACCAGACTTAACTGCAGAAAATTTAAATTATTGTGTACTTATGTGTTCAAACTTTAATTATTTTTACTTTTTTAATTTTGTAACAAAAATCAAGGACTATAGCATCAATAATCAGGCAAAAACGTCTTACTTATAGGGATGGCAGAAATCCCCATGGAAATTTGAACCCTTACAGATTTTTCCTATTCGGGGAGGGAATGAGCCGATTTAATACCCTATTTTCTTTTCAAATAAGAGACGAGGATAATTTTTTACCTAATTTCATATTCAGGAAAGGAACGGGAAGAGTTGGAATCCCCATCCCCTTACTATTTCCCCATTTTCTCATTTTTATTTTTACTTTTATTTTTATTTTTATTTTTTACCATTGTTAATAAATAGATAATAAAATTTAAATTATAAGATATTAAATATTAATATAAATAGCAAATATCAAAATATTTGTCCAAATATATATCCTAAAACTTTAGGGCTTAGTTAACTAATTGTGGTTCTTAATTACTATTCAACCATACCTTCTTCCAAGGGTCTTGGCCCAAAACCATTTTAAATTATGAGTTACATTACTTATATTATTTTCATTATTTTAGATTTGAAATTTAACGTTATTTCTAAATTTGTCACATTGTTCGAGAAAGAATAGTAACAAGAGGTACAATAATAAATGTTTTTATTAAAAATATTAATTTCAATATCTATACTCATTTCATTTATTTCATTATTGATATAAAAATAATTTCTTTTTGTTTTTATTGCAAGATTATGAAGATTGATGAAAATAATTATTGTGATAATTTGTTTTTTGTAGTGAATTAATGTTAATGTAATATATATTATTAAACCTTAATTTTGTTTAAAAATTTTATTTTAATATGATTAAATTAAGTTTAAAAATTAAAAATGTATCGATCATTCGGGATCGAAAACTCTTGAGGATCCCCTGTTATTATTCGGGGAGGGGACGAGCATCCCCTCAAGCAATTCTAACGGAGACATTCCATTCATAACTTATAATAGCTTCCCCAATCAACTCTCGGAAAAACTAATTCTTTGTAGAGTCAAAAATGCATAAAGTACAATATTCACAAATCAACATTTTTGTGTAGGGAAAAAAAGTGTATTTGTTTCAACACTCCAACAGAAGAAAATGGTAAAATAATTCTGCATTACATACCACTAAAAAAAATAATCTGTTCACCAGGTTTGGGTCTTCTAAATTAGCACCAAAAGCCTTCTTCTTCAGAAGCTCTTCCCCCCTCTTCACAACAGGATCTTGGCTTGATTGAACAATCGTCACACAACAAATCATAGTTTCCTTATTTTTGTGTTTTCGAGGAAAAACTAATCATTCTTTAACTTCTTGAACACGAGAAGGAACATTAAATGAGAAAAATAGTGAGTAATGTTTATGTAAGTAATAAAAAGAAAAAAAAAATGTACCGATCTACACAAGCAGACAAATATATGGGGTAATCAAGTATAATGAAAATTTCTTGAATTGATGGCCTGCAAAAAGACACACGTACATAAATTTGTTAATTTTCGAAATTTTCAAAAGCCAACATAACTTTGTTCATTTTCGAAAGCCAACACCACCGGCCAAGAAAAGGCAATCCATGGCATGCAATTATAAACATATATGTATGGACTATATGTGCATACGCGTTCAAACCCATGCATCCTTTTCATTCTACGATCCTTATCAATCAATATACGTATGGCCTATTAATCTTGTGATTTATTTCATTTCTCAAGCATTGAATTGAGGTTTTGGTCAATCTGTTTGATTTACACTTTATTTTAAAGGAAAAAAAATTAACAAAAGCAGAGAAGAAGAATTTCAAATGTTAAAATTGAAGGATTTTTCATGGTAGGGTTAGCAATCTGTGGGATTCAACCGGGCTTTTTTAAGTTCTGGCCTAAGGCCACATTATTGAAATGAAGTCCAAGCCTTTTAAAAGCATGTCTAAATTTGGACGAGCTACGTTGGGGCCAAGATAATTATCCAATACATAATATAATAGTTATCCAATCATAATATAATAGTAATCTAATACATAAAATATTAGTAACACAACATAATAAATCATAAATATTAATATAAAAAATTACTTTAATATTTTGAGTTTTTTCTATTTAAATTTAATTTATTTTTTATTTATAAATTAAAATGCTAGGCTCTTATCTAAATTCAATTTATGCGAGGTTTACATTTTTCGGATCCATATCCAGACCCATGAGCTTGGGCCAGCCCAGCCTTTTTAGCGAACCCTACTTCATTGGGATCTTGTTGAAGTTATTTGAATAAAGTTATTTACTCAAAAATTAGGGATTAATATATATATATATATATATATATTAAGTCTTTATTTTTCTTTTCTTTCTTATTAAGTATTAAAAAGATATTAAAATATTTATAGAATAACATAATTAAGTATCAAAACGAAGTTTTAAATTATTAAACTCTCTCTTGGATAACATAATTAAGATTCAAAGCGAAGTTTTAAATTATTATGCTCTCTATTCACTCTTCAGCAAAGTTAGGGGTGGCAAAAAAGCCCGGCCCAGCCTAGTCCACGCTGTAAAAAAAAGCCCGAACAAGGCCCAGGCCCACTAATTTTTTTAAAAAAATAATTTTACAAATTAAAATAATATAATTAAAATTGAAAATTAATTTAAAAATAAAAAAGAAAACTTAAATTCTTAACTTATAAATTAATGATGATTAAAAAAATTAAAATTATGATACTAAATTCTCTCTTTTGTGTTAATTAATTAAGAGAGCGTTTGAATTAGAAAATTCAGTATTAAAAAAATTAAAGTTATGAGCTTTTATTTATTATTTTAAGTTGAAATATTCATTTTCTTTAATTTATCTATGATTGTAATAACTTATTAATCATTAATTTATATCAAATTTACAATAATTAAAATTTTTAAAATAAATTAAAAAAGCCCAAGTCCGGCCGAGGCCGCATGTAAAACTAACAGTGGGCTTGGACCTGGGCTTGAAAAAGCCCGGTCCATGCCCACTATTTGCCATCCCTAAGCAAAGTAATTGAAAACCAATTAATTTTTATTAATTATATATATTTTCAAGTGTAGGGAAATATTATGCAAGATAACTAAATGCGGTAGAGCCGATCGATATCGATGGTTTTAGCAGAAATAGAAAAGCAATTTGATTTCATGTTCTTATTCAATTTAATTACTCTAATTTTACTCTCAAAAAAGAAATAAAGCCAAAACAAATTAGATAGAAGCATGTATATATATGTAGGATTATTATTATTTTACTACTTCAAAAATTGCCAAAGATCAAATAACTACAACAAGTATTGTCTCCTATCATTTTCCTACTATATTTTTATAAAAATATCACTTTACTACTTTTTCGTTATAATTATTAGGTGACCAGTTAGTTGACTAACAAAATACCAATTCCATCCTTCATGATTAAAAAAAATTACTTGAAACTTATTTACAAAATAAATTTGTAATATATTTATTAAAATAGATATAAAATACCAACATAATTCTTTTTGCTGAAATTATGAAAATGAAGCTTATTTACAAAATAAATTTGTCTTATTATTTTTTTAATGAAGCTTTTTTTTTTAATCATGAATGGTAAACTTGGTATTTTGTTAGTTAACTAACTCCAAACTAACGCTAGAATCTTAAAAGTAGTAAAATAATAATAATATATATATATATATATATACACACACACGCGCGCGCCTTGGAGAGAACAGAGAAGATGACCCGATCACCGGATTGAATTATGTGACGTTTATAACTTCAGCTGCTTCTCTCTCGAGAACGTATATATATATATATATATATATATATATATATATATATATATATAGAAACCTAAAACCGAAATGCAAATAAAAACCAGTTCATAACAAAAGAATTCATCTGCAAGTGATCATTAACAGAATCATGTAACGGTAGTGACAAAACAAAAATCAATTACAAAATGGACAATCTAAAAATAAAAATCAATACCTTTATGCTTAACTTTTCTCTTTAGATTAATCTCAAAACACCCTGACTTGATCATTGGAGTATTCTTCAAAGTACACTCCATATCAAAACCCTAACTTATTTTTTCAGATTATTAAAGGAAATTATTTTTTCAGATGATTAATGCATCAGCAGTAGAGAAGCAGTTCTTTCATCTGAACTCTTGAAGTTCCCACACTAATCCTCGAATTGATTATGGCCTGCAAATACGTACGTACGTGTTCAAACAAATGAAAGATACATATAATTTGATTATTGTACTTATACAAGTGGGAAAAGAGAAAGACATAATCCATTATTGTTCTTGAGATTAATCATTTAGGAATAACAAATACTCATCTCTCCATTAAACTCCACTAGAACATCACTCAAGCCAAATTCTTTTCCAAATATGTTTCGCCTAGGTGGGTTCAGATGTGTTTTAATATCACTACTGTTCGTTTATTTAAGTTTTCTGGGACGAAATCTATATATATGATGGTTGTCGAAACCAGCAAAAATAAAAACCTACTCTAAATAAGTTATGTATAGTGATTGAGCATGGTCGTGTCCACAGAGATCGGTAATTATTTAAATCCTTTTAAAATGTAAAATACAAAATGGGGGGATTGTTGACAATAATAAAAATCAAATTAAAATAATAAGAATACAAATTATAATTATAATTCAAATTGAGAAAAGCTCTAGTTGAAGGAATTAACTCAGCTTGATTCGAATATTGATAATTGATTCAAATATAAATCATTACTACTTATGGATAGACCGGTTATACCTACTGAGACCCTCTAATAGTCAATTTCTCCTTAACTAGTCGATAATCAAGGTACGACCATTGATTATTTCCCTAATCAATAGACAACCCTATATACGATAATAAGATTTAATCAATTGACAGCCTGAAAAACCAGAGAGACCCAAATCCTAATCAACAAACACATACGATGGTTCATTTAAATTAGATTGTTTATTCTCATAACACAACGCAATGCTATGTTATTTGTCACAAATATTAAAATCTTCATATGATAAATCTTCTAATTGACAATAGATTAAGTTGATAATTAAATAGTGGCCAATTATTTAATTAACAAATATAATCATGACAATAATTTAGAGAATAAAAAAATACCCAAAAAGCAATAAAACAATTAAAGTATAAGAAAGATCTCACAGTAATGATGAATCAAAGCTTTATTAACCTTCAACCAGAATAATAGGTTTAGTTCTTCATAGAGAGAAGAGAAAAATTTAGATCTAGGATTCTCCCTTTTTCTTCTCCTTTGTTCCCCTCTTTTATACAATACTAAAATCTAAAATATTATCTAAATATTAAATTCAAAATTATAAAAATAACCACAAAGATAAAACACGTTAAAATAAAAACTGCAGGTCTTTAGTTGACAGTACGCGTCCATGCCTTATCAACAACGTTCTTCTGAAGCTCATAATTTCTCTAGGAAAATAATCATCCTCAAAAATCATCTTGCAACTCAATTTTAACACTAATCAATAGAATTCCACCTACAAAAATAAAACACAAGTAAATCATTATTATTAAGTGCAAAACAACGATATTAAAGGAAGTAAATAATGTAAAACTAGTGCATAAATTGTACTCTAACAAATTCCTCCACACCAAGATAATTTTTGTCCTCAAACATATAACTCAATACTAATCCCAAATCTGCACTCAATTCTCATCTCAACTCATCCAAAAAAAAATTCAAGCAAGCATACCTCAAGAATTTAAGTCGATCAACATTCGAGAGACAAGGATTTTGAAGCATAGGATCTCATAAGTTAGTATAAAAACATTCAACCACCAAGAAGATCCATTCAAAATTCAAGTGCAACAAGATTTAATAACCCTCTCATTGACTTCACTCCATCTCAAAGTGTTTAGGGTATCATTCATGTACTCAAATCAAATCAAAGAATGCTATTACCATAAGCTTGCTCATATATCATATCTCAATCCACAAAACATGAATTAAATGTAAAAATCTAAGGGTCTTAGAAAGGTTGTAACAGGGTTAAATGAAAAAGAAAGGTCTATGAAAGCAAAAGAGATTAAAATGAGAAGAATGAACTTATTGAATGAACCTTATGATATGAAAACGTTTATTTCTACTCAACTCGCTAAGAATGTAAACATTTTTGTTTTGTTTTGTTTTGTTTTGTTTTTGTTTTTTTGTTTTTGTTTTGTTTTTTTTTTTTTATGAATCAAACAAAAGAAATGAACCTTGCACAATTTCAATTTATCATTGGCAAGGACACTATTGCTGGCATAATAACTTCTATACAAAATGCTAACATGAATAGAAAGGGAACGGTTCGAATAGCATCTACCAACATCATCGAAAACACTGTTAACATACTTTTGTGAGAGGGTTTTATCGAAAACGCAAGGAAACTCGTGGAAAATAAAAAAGAGTTTTTGGTTTTAACCCTACGACATCGAAGGAATAGGAAAGGGCTGTATAGACCTATTTTAAATTTAAAATGAATCAGTCGACCCGGTCTACGAATCTATTTTAACTATCGACGAATTCCTAGAATTTTTTTCACTTGGAAATATCTTTGTACCTTTCTTTCTCTTGTTGAGTAGTGAATGTGAGGCACCATCCGAGATTGGATTCAGCAAGTGGCAAAACACTCATGCCTTTTCCATATTTCGATCTTTGTCTCACGGCTTGGCGTGAATCTGAAATTGTGTTCCATGGGACCGTAGTGGGAGCGGCAATCTTGGATTTCTTTACGACGGGTTTCTTTTTAGATATTGATGAGTCGGAAGTTGATGTTTTCCTCTTCGGCTTTGTTACAGTAATTTCACTCTCGGGTTTTGTTTGAATGCGAAAAATGATGCTTTGAATCGAGGAGAGCAAGGTTGTGCGGGTTGCTGGATGCGGCTAAGATGTGCTGGAAATTGATTGCAACGCACTGGAAATGCTGGTGCAGCTGGGTGAGGCGGCGTTAAAGACGCGGGATGCAGCTGGGGGTTGCTGGTTGCGCGGTTGGGGAAGTAGGATGCTGCGCGCGGATGCTTGAGAAGCGGTTGCAGACGCTGCTGGAATGCTACATGCAGCGCGCGATTGTTGTTAAGCGTTGAGGCTGGTGACGCAGGATGCAGATGCGGCCGGAATGCTGGATCCAGTGGGACGCGGCTGAGATGCGCTGGAGACGCTGCTGCTGGTTGCTGGACTGGTGCAGAAGCATGGCTGGAGTGAGGAGTTGGTGAGAGAGGCGTGGCTGGAACAAGAAAGAAACACTCATGCGTTAAGTTTTTTTTTCAAATAAATACAATAAAAATAAAATATTTTTTCAAATAAAATAAATAAATAAAATAAAAATAAAAATAATTTTTTTGATTTTTTTATATTTTTTAAACTAAAAACTAAAAGAGATACTTGAGACACCCAAAATTATAGAAGTACTTTTTTAATAAGCATATGGGCAGTCCTTATAATCATTTTACCTTAAAATCATTTTACCTTAAAATCATTTTATTTTAAAATCACAAAAGTACTTATTAGTTAAAACGTGAGCATGCCTAACCAAAAAATTTTTTCTGGCCAAAATAAGTAAAAACACTATTTAAACAATCTAAATCAAAATTAAAAACAAAAGATATAACAAAAAACCAAATAAATAAATAATTTGGGTTGTCTCCCAAAAAGCGTCTTTGTTTTATGTCTTTAGCTAGACACATTCATGTATCAATCTCTATAAATGGGACTCTTGAGAGCTACTTTCTCCACAATATTCATCGAAAAACCTTCATAAAAAAGTTTTAAGCGATGATCATTAACCTTAAAAACTTTGTTAAAGGTCGGACTCCGAATCTCAACTGCACCATGAGGAAAAACATTAGTAACAATAAAAAGTCCAACCCAGCGAGAACGTAATTTACCAGGAAAAAGTTTAAGCTTAGAATGAAAAAGAAGAACTTTTTGACCAACAGAGAACTCCTTTCTCAAAATCATTCTGTCATGAAATGTCTTCGTCTTTTCCTTATAAAATCGCGAACTCTCATAGGATTCGTTTCTAATCTCCTCCAAATTTTACAGCTGCAACTTCCTTTGCTTTCCCGCTTCATCCATCCGCATATTGCATTGCTTAACTGCCCAGTATGCTCTATGTTTAAGCTCTACAGGTAAATGACAAGGCTTACCAAATACTAAACGATAAGGAGACATACCTATGGGAGTTTTGTACGCGGTGCGATACGCCCACAGTGGATCATCTAATCGTAAGCTCTAATCCTTCTGATTTGGACTAACCGTCTTTTTAAGAATAGACTTGATTTCTCTATTAGATATCTCAGCTTGTCCGCTTGTCTGTGGATGATAGGCGGTGGACACTTGGTGGGTAACATGATATCTCTTGAACAAAAGCCCCTACCAATTGATTACAGAAATGAGTGCATCTATCACTTATTACCGCTCTCGGTACACCAAACCTGGCAAACATATTAGACTTGACAAAATCTACAATAACTTTAGCATTGTCAGTCCGGGTGGCCTTAGCCTCTACCCACTTAGAAATGTAATCAACTGCTAAAAGAATGTAAGTATTGCCAAAAAATAAGGGAAAATGTCTCATAAAATCAAGGCCCTACACATCGAATATTTCACACACAAGAATAGGGGTAAGTGGCATTTGATTCCTATGACTTAAATTGCCAGTCTTTTGACAATTCTCACACAACTTACAAAATATGTATGAATCATGAAATAAAATAGACCAAAATAAATCACATTCTAACACCTTAGATGCTGTCCTTTTGGGACTAAAATGACCACTACATGCATATGAGTGACAAAACTAAATAATAGAAGGAATTTGAAACTCAAATACGCACCTTCTGATGACTTAGTCACAGCAATGTTTCCATAAGTAAGGGTCATCCCAAACATAGTACTTAACATCGCTTTTAATCTTATCTTTTTGAGCCCTCGTTATATCATTAGGTAGCGTTCTTGTAACTAAGTAATTGACAATGTCAGCGTACCAAAGAACCATACCTTGAGTTACAAAGAGATGTTCATCTGGAAATCATCCTTCAACGGTGTTGCTTCTTTACTCGTGGTCTATCTACTAAGGTGGTCTGCAACCAAGTTTTCTACTCTTTTCTTGTCACGGATCTCCAAGTTGAACTCTTGAAGTAGTATGATCCAGTGGATGAGTCTTGGTTTCTCTTCCTTCTTGGTGAGTAAATATCTGAAAGCTGCATGGTCAAAAAAAACAATCACTTTAGTACCCAATAAATATGAAAAGAATTTTTCTAAAGTAAAAACAATAGCTAAAAGTTCTTTTTTTGTTGTTAAGTAATTTCAATGAGCACTATCAAGTGTCCTTGATGCGCAATATATCACATGAGCTGCTCTTTCAACCCTTTGTCCGAGAATAGCACCAACAGCATAGTTACTGGCGTCGCACATTATCTCAAAATGGAGGCTCTAGTCAGGCGATTGTATAATTGGAGCTAAAGTCAATAATTCCTTGAGCTTATCAAATGCTACCTTGCATGCTTCATTAAAATCAAACGTCACATCTTTCTGAAGCAGCTTACATAAAGGCTGAGCTATTTTTGAAAAATCATTGGTAAAACGTCAATAGAAACCTGCGTGACCAAGGAAAAAATGAACTTCCCGTACACATGTGGGATAAGGTAAATATTTAATAAAATCTATCTTAGCTTTATCTACCTCAATTCCTTTAGCACAGACTACATGACCCAAAATAATGCCTTGATCTACCATAAAATAACATTTTTCATAATTCAAGACAAGGTTTGTTTCAATGTATCTTTCAAGCACTTTCTTCAGATTATAGAGACAATCATCAAAAGAATCAGTATAGACTGTAAAATCGTCCATAAATACCTCTATAATGTTCTCTACATAGTTTGAAAAAATACTGACCATGCACCTCTGAAAAGTGGCGGGAGTGTTAGAAAGACTAAATAGCAAAAGTCGGTACACAAAGGTTCCAAAAGAACATGTGAAGGTAGTCTTCTCCTGATCTTCAGGCGCAACTAGTATCTGATGAAAACCTGAATAGCCATCAAGACAACAAAAGTGAGATTTTCCTGCAAACCTTTCAAGCATCTAATCAATAAAAGGATAGGAAAATGATCCTTCATAGTGAGTGAATTAAGCTTTCTAAAATCAATACAAATCCTTCACCCATTCTGAACTCGGGTGGGTACTAACTCACCATAAGAATTCTCAACAATTGGTATACCAGTTTTCTTTGATACCACTTGTACTGGACTTATCCATTTGCTATCCGAAATTGGATAGATTATACCTGCATCAAAAAGTTTTAAAATTTCTTTCTTCACTACTTCCATCATGAGTGGATTCAAACGGCGTTGAGCTTGAATCGAAGGTTTTTCATCTTCCTCCAGCAGTACTCTATGCATGCACGTAGATGGAACTTATCCTTTTAATATCAGCAATTGTCCACCCAATAGCCTTTTTGTAATCCTTTAGCACTCTAATAAGCTTTTCTTCCTCTAAAGTACTAAATTTTGAAGAGATGATCACCGGAAGTGTCTCAACATCTCCTAGAAACATGTACTTTAGATGACTCGACAACGGTTTAAGCTCTATTTTTGGTGCCTGCAAAATAGATGGAAGAAGTTTTGCATGAGATGAAGGCAATTCAATGTAAGACATATGATGAGTTAAAGTTCTCAAAGAATTTAATTCATAAATTGTCTCTTACAATACAGAATTTAAAACAAACTTATTTTCATTCTTTTGCAATCCTTTGAGGCCCAAAATATTATTTAAAGCAGTTACCAATGAATCTTCAACATCCAAATAAAAAACTTCTTGCACTATAGGGTTAATAACATCCACAGAAAATACCAAATGTTCTTCACTAGGATATTTCATGGCATCATTTATATTAAACTCTATAACCTTTCCATTAAACTCCATAGTGAGAGTCCCTTTATGTACATCCATTTTAGTACTAGCAGTCTTAAGAAAAAGTCTTCCTAGCAAAATTAGGACAAAATTAGAAGAGTTATCCTCTTCTATATCAAGTACATAAAAATCAGCAGGAAAAACCAACTCATTAACTTGTATTAAGACATCTTCTAATACCCAATCAGGATATGCATTAGACCTATCAACTAGTTGAATTATCACACCAGTTTCTTTTAATGGACCAACATTCAAAGATGAATAAATGGAACGAGGCATAACATTAATAGAAGCTCTTAGATCTAGCATAGCATTATCAACTCTAACACTACCAATTTTATAAGGGATAGTAAACATACTTGGATCCTTGCACTTAGGAGGTAGTTTCTTTTAGAGAACTGCTGAAACATTCTCCCCCATGTGAACTCTTTCATCTCCTCTTAATTTTCTCTTGGAGGTGCATAGTTCCTTAAGGAATTTAGCATATCAAGGTATTTGTTTTATAGCATCTAATAAAGGAATATTTACCTCAACCTTGCGAAATGTCTCAAGGATGTCTTTCTCTTGTTCTTCCTTATTAGATTTTGTAAACCGACTTGGAAAAGGAGGAGGTATCACCACAGGTAGAGGTTTCGCTCTAGTGGGCTGCGCATCTTGAGATTTATACATCAATTCATTATTCTCATGTTCATGTTCTACATGCTTTGTCACTTTCTTACTAGGCTATTGCAACTCTTTCCCACTTCTAAGGATGACAGCACTAGCGTTTTACTTTGGATTCACCTCAGATTGTGAAGGCAATCTCCCTGATACTTGAGACTCCAGGCGGCTTATTGTAGTCGCCAATTAACTCATTTAATTCTCAAATTCTGAATGCTTGTTGTAGTTGCCTGCTGAAATTGTTGAGTGTTAGTCACAAATGATTTAACAATTTCTTCAAGAGATATACCTGACTTGGAGTTTGACTGTGGAGGGGCTGGTTGTCTTGGTGGGTATTGTTGTGGGAATCCTGACAGCCTAACTCCATAGTTGAAGTTGGGATGATCCTTCAATCTCGGATTATATGTTTGTGCATAAGGATCATACCTCCTCTGAGGCATGCCTGGAAATCCTCCAACTGCATTGGCTTGTTCAACGGGTTCTTCTTGAAGTGTAGGACACATATCAGTTGAATGACCTATATTTGAGCAAATGCCACAAGTCTTTGCTTGTTGCACATTACCTACAACAAATTTTTCCACAAGAGTAGTAAGTTTATATAAACGTTGATTAATAGAAGAAATATTTACCTCGTTCACCTAACTTGAAATGGGATCTTGCTTGCTGCCAAACTGTTGTGCATTGATAGCCATATTTGAGATCAACTCCCTTGCTTGAGTAGGGGTCTTGTTCACCAACACACCTCTACTAGCAGCATCAATCATACTCATATCTATCAATGACAGTCATTCATAAAAGTATTGAATAAGAAGTTGATTAGAAATCTGATGTTGAGGACAGCTAGCACACAATTGTTAAATCGCTCCCAATACTCATACAAAGTCTCCTTAGGAAGTTGAATGATCTTACAAATGTCTTTTCTGATGTTGGCAGCTCTTGAAGCAGGAAAGTAATTTTCAAGGAACTGCTTCTTCAAACCATTCTACGTTGTAATCGATCTAGGAGGCAAGTAGTACAACTAGTCTTTAGCTAGCCCATCTAAAGAGAAAGGAAAAGCACGCAACTTAATCTTCTCTTCAGTCACGCCTTATGGCCTCATACTTGAACACACAACATGAAACTCTTTGAGATGTTTATGAGGATCTTCACCTGCAAAACCATGGAACTTGGGTAATAAATGAATAAGACCAGATTTTAATTCAAAATTTACCTCCAAGTCTACATATTGAATACAGAGTGGTTGCTGATTCAAGTCTGGTTCAGCTAACTCTCTAAGAGTTCTTTCTACAGGTGCAGCTCTATCCATCACTTGTTCTTCTGAATTGCTAGATGATTCAACCAAATCAGGCACCGTATCTATTTCAAAAAGTAAAGGAGACGAGGATAGTTGCTTAGCTGGCTTCGTCTGCTGTCTTAGCTAGTGAGCTGTCTTCTCAATTTCAGGATCAAACGAAAATGTACTTGTACAAGAACAACGAACCATACACAAAGTAAAAATGTAAAAAAGATTAAATAAACAACACCAATCCCCGACAACGTGAAATACAAGTTATGCAACCCAAGAGAGGGGGAATTGGGATTTAAAAATATGCAATACAATTCGCACAACAATTTAATCTATTGCCTTAATCAAATAAAAAACAATAAATTCAATCAAGCACAATATTAAAAGAGTAAGGGAAAAGAAAGCAAACACAAGAATTTTTACGTGGTTCGGCTATCCCCGCCTACGTCCACGCCTCCAAGCTCACCCGGCTTGAGGATTTCACTATCCAAGCCTTCAAAGGCTTCAAATGTTTACAACTGACTTTCAAGGTGTCAATGGACCTTTACAACAAGAGATTATCTCCCCAATCTCTTCACCCCAAGTATTTTCCACACTTGTACACTCACAATTTGATGAGTAATGAAAATCACAACAATAAAACTCTCTTTAAGAGTGGATAACAAATTATAACTCAATAATGATTCAATAAATGATGATTTGCGAAATGGAAGCTCAATATATGTTATATGATCTTATTTATGCATGGATTCATTCTCAAATGAAGTTAGGATTGAGTTTTTATAGTTAGAGCCCGAAAACTAGCCGTTATAGTCAAATTCCCGCAACCAAGATGTTAGCCGCTTGATTTATCCGGCTAGCCGTAATAAATATATTATTTATATTATGGCCCCGTCATATTTATATCCAATTTTGGAATTTCCAAATAGCATTGTATTTCAAAACTTTCTGAAATCATGATATGGCCCCAAATATATTATTATTACCCAAAGAGGTCCTTTTCAAAATTTAACATAATACCCATAATTTTCAAAGTTTTCAAAACCTTTCACTTTAGTCTAAAATTTGAAAATACAAGATTTTCCTCAGGCAGTTAGCCGCTAGCCTCAGGCGGTTTGCCGCTTCCTCTCTGTCCAATTTTGAATTTCATGTGATTGAATTTCATACGGGTCCTCAAACTCTTATAAATTATAGTATGGCCCAAACGTTTCAAAACTTTACAAATAAGTTCAAATCCAAAATTCAAAATAACATTTATCAAACTCAAAGATTGTAAAACTTTTCATTTAAGTCCAAATTACTCAAATCCACAAAATACTTTATCTTATAAATATAAAACCTTTTTGTTTATAAAAAATAATGATTGAATTAATTTTTTGAGCTTCTCAAATGCTAAATCATGCATTAATTAAATCATACCGGCTTTACAAGAATTTATTGCAATAATTCATCCGTTGAGCTCTAAACTTCATTCTTGATTTCGCCGTTGTCCGTGGAGTGTCTTAAACTTGATTTCACTTGATTCACTTGCATAAATATTATCCTTCAAAAACTAGTGAAAATGTGAAATACAATATTTATTATTATTACTGAAGACACATGTTTGTTATCATCAAAATTACATTATGTGTAGACCTTTAGGCTAACACAACGGCGCCAAAATTTTGATGGTTGTGGAAGCCAGCAAAAATAAAAACGTACTCTAAATAAATTGTGTATAGTGATTGAGCAAGGTCGTGTTCACAGAGATCGGTAATTATTTAAATCATTTTAAAATGCAAAATACAAAATGGGGGGATTGTTGACAATAATAAAAAATAAATTAAAATAACAAGAATGCAAATTAAAATTGTAATTCAAATTGGAAAAAGCTCTGGTTGAAGGAATTAACTCAACTTGATTCGAATACTGATCATTGATTCAAATACAAATCATTACTACTTATGGATAGACCGATTATAGCTACTGAGACCTTCTAATAACCAATCTATCCTTAACTAGTCGATAATCAAGGTACGACCATTGGTTATTTTCCTAATCAATAGACAACCCCAGATACGATCATAGGATTTAATCAATTGATAGCCTGAAAAAGTAGAGAGACCTAAATCCTAATCAACAAACGCATACGATGGTTCATTTAAATTAGATTGTTTTTTCTCATAACACAACGCACTGCTATGATATTTGTCACAAACATTAAAATCTTCATACGATGAATCTTTTAATTGCCAATAGATTAAGTTGATAATTAAATAGTAGCCAATTATCTAATTAGCAAACATAATCATGACAATAATTTAGATAATAAATAAATACCCAAAAAGTAATAAAATATTTAAAGTATAAGAAAGATCTCACAGTAATGATGAATCAAAGTTTTATTAACTTTCAACCAGAATAATAGGTTTAGTTCTTTATAGAGAGAAGAGAAAAATTTAGATCTAGGGTTCTCCCATTTTCTTCTCCTTTGTTCCCCCCTTTTATACAATACTAAAATCTAAAATATTATCTAAATATTAAATTCAAAATTAGAAAAATAACCACAAAGATAAAACACGTTAAAATAAAAACTGCAGGTCCTTAGTTGACAGTACGCGCCCACGCCTTATCAACACAGTTCTTCTGAAGCTCATAATTTCTCTAGAAAAACAATCTTTCTCAAAAATCATCTTGTAGCATAAATTTTAGCACCAATCAATAGAATTGCACCTACAAAAATAAAACATAAATAAATCACTATTATTAGGTGCAAAACATCGATATTAAAGGAAGTAAACAATGTAAAACTAGTGCATAAATTGCACTCTAACAATATACATATAAATTGTTGTATCATGCATGAATATTTCATCTGATGAATTGTTAATGCATCAGCATCAGAGGATCAGGTCTTTCAGCCGCTCTTGAACTCTTTCTATTTTCACACCAATTCTTGAACTAATGGCCTGAAAAAAGAGTAAAAGACAGATGTACATAACTTTGTTAATTTTCGAAAGCCAGCACCACCGGCCAAGAAAAGGCAGCCCATGGCGTGCAATTATCAGCATATATGTATGGACTATGTGTACGTACGTGTTCAAAACCATGCATCCTTTTCATATATTCTCCCATCCTTAGCAATCTATATACATGTGGACTATTAATCTTGCAACTAATTTCATTTCTCAAGCATGGAATAGAGGTTTTGGTCAATTGGTTTGATTTACTTTTAAAAGAAAAAAATGACATAAGCAGCGAAGAATAATTCTTAATGTTAAAACTGAAAGATTTTTCATTGAGGTCTTGTTGAAGTTATTTGAATAAAGTTATTTACTCAAAAACTTACGATCAATAACCTTTTTAGCTTTTCAATTAAATAAGAGCATCACTAAAAGGCTATTCAAATAAGATTTTATTACTTATTTGAAAAGACACATCAATATTTAAGGCTTAAAAGGATACTCCAATTAAGATACTTCAAATAAAAAATAATTTTTTTCTCTTCAAATTTGGAGAGTTTATTTCTGTCTCTTCAATTTATATTTTATTACTTTTTATTTTAGAAAGAGAGAAAAGTGCTTTAATTGCTATTGACTTTTCCTTTTAAAAAATAATTTTTTGATTAAAATAATATTAACTTATCTATATTTGAAGAGTCTTTTGAAGAATATCATATTTTTTCACCTTTCTATTTACTACATAAGTAAGTAAATAGATATTTAAAGAATAAAATTTATAAAGGCTTTTGGAGATACTCTAAGAACGGGCTTAGACCATGCATGAAGCTAAAATGAAATTTTTTTAAAAAAAGTAAAAACTCCATTGTGAGCTAAAAGATTAAAAGATATATATATAATAAAGTCTTTTTTTTTTTCTATTTTTAAGTCTTTTAGTACATTAAAAAGATACTAACATAGTAACATCCTTTTAGGATAACATAATTAAGATTCAAAGCAAAGTTTAAATTATAATACGCCCTATTCACTCTTCAGTAAATTAATTGAAAACCAATTAATTTTTATTAATTATATATATTCAAGTGTAGAGAAATTTTATGCAAGAAAATTAAATGAAAGAGAGCCAATATCGATGGTTTTAGCAGAAAAGCAATTTGGCTTCATACTCTTCTTCAATTTAATTTCTCTTATTTTACTGTCACCAAAAAAAAAAAATCATAAAGCGAAAAAACAAATTACACAGAAACATGAAGATGGGTATATATACCTTGGACTGAACAGAGAAGATGACCCGATCATCCGAATTGAATCGTGTGACATTTATAACTTCAGCTCCTTCTTCCTCAAGAACGCTGATTATTTCATGAAACATAAAGTTTCTATTCAACCCACAAATCAAATTCACCTCCAAAGTAGAACCCGTAGTTGTTATGTTCACTACACTTGGCTCAGTGTGATCATCTCCTTTCAAGAGTGCTTTCTTTCTCTCAAGACTTTCCTTATTCTTCTGCAAATGCATTATATAACTGGTGGCTTCATCCAATATCTGTGGCATTGACAGCTGCATCAATAAGTTTCATGTCAGACGCACAATCATCGATAATTTCGTTCACTTTGGAATACTAGCATCAGATCAGATTCAGATTCGGGTGAGCAGTAGCTTGTTAGCAACTATATAACGACGTTGAACTCACAGAATTTAGAAAAACACAATCCAAGTTACTTAGACTTGATCGTGTGGTGGCTCTCGCAAACACCGTTACATGCTTGCTAGAATTTATTAAAACTAGTAGTATCCCAGTTAGTTTTAGCATTGCTTTCTTTCATATAGACAAAAAGATGAAAATATATATGTGTGTGTGTGTGACCAATATTCAAGAACCTTGGAGTTGCAGGGAATGACAGAAGCCAGCTGGGAAATGAGATCTTTCATGCGCATTCTTCGATGTTTCTCTTTAATGTTTCGCTGAGCCCTAGATGATGAACCAGCCGCAGAGCTATTTTCCCCCACCATATTTTTCGGATTCAAATCGTACAAGTGTGCCCTAAAACACAAGAATCAAACAATACAATCATTATCAAGTGCTTTGTTGACTAAAAAATTTAGCATAAATTTAAAAAACAAAAAGAAAAAAGAATTTGTTGATACCTAAAAAAGATGAAATTATGCTAGCTAGTTATCAATACATGAAAGAATTAAATGCTGTCTAGAATATAAAACCAGTGTGCGTTCGGATGTTTATAGGGGAGAGGGCGTAAAGAGAGAGAGGGAGAGAGAGAGAGAGAGGATTTTTTTCCGTGCTTATTAGCTAGGTCAGGAAACCAGAAAGTGACCCTTGATTAGTTGGTTTATGCGATCTTAAATGGTTCTTTTGGTTATGGTTTATTTCATTTTAGAATGTTTGCACATAGCACTTGTTAAATAACTAAATAAGAATCTTACTTAATAATAAACACAAATATAATACTAAGAGAAAAAAACAAATTATTAGAATTATAAATACAAATAGAATATTAAAATAAATATTAATGAAATAAACTATATATGACATGCAATTTTTTGTTAATATTAAGTTCTTATCGATATGTCCTTATTTTGTTTATATTTAAATCCATCAATTCAAAATTTTACTTTGAAATTTATGCGAATAAACACGTAAAATATTATAAATTATAAGTAGAATATATAATACAGATTTTGTAAGTCATTTTGACATTTAGACATAATTATTTTAATATCATTAATCTAAAAATAGATGTCATTATTGTTAAAATAGATTTTATTGTTATCGTGTTGTATAAGATAGAGTTAAAAATGCACTTGATTGTATAAGAAAAATGATTTTGCTTTTGAATTATTTTGACGATGGGTCGTGCTATTTGTTCTCTTTGCTTTAAACTGGCAAAAGAATAAGTCAAGGTGAAACTAATTAAGCACTTATACATTGGCCCATCATCAACCATGACATAATTCATCTGATCATCTCTATCATTTTCGAATTTTTTCATTTTTCCAATTCGCGTACTAAAACAGTAGGAGGATAATAATAATAATAAGAGAAATGCCTTTATTGGTTTGATTTTGCCGATCTTAAGGAATTAAATTGCGGCTGGTCAACTAACGCTATCATCCTGCCGGATTCAGATTTGGTTATGATCTGAGCCTTTGCTCACATCCTAAGAAGATGATGAGAAGCGGCATTTGTTGATTTCCGCAGGACCACAGCCAAGATTTATTTTCCTCATTTTTTTTTTCCCCTTAGTCTGTCTCAAACGACAGCGTTTTGTTAACTACTACGGCATGAATTTTTCCCAAACTCAAGCCATGAGCATAAAATACCAACAAGATATCTTTGCACCAGACCAACCACACCACCGACGATGCTTAAAGTAATTTTTTTTTTAATTGTGAATTCAATGTTTGGGCAGATTTACAGGTTCAATTTTTGTGGCCGCGTATCGCGTAATTGTTTAGTTTTGTTTCTCACTTTCTCCTTCATGATCTACATTTTCATCTTCGTACAAGTGGAAGAAATATTATGAGGACGATTTAGATAAAATTCGAAAAAGGTTTTTATTTTTATTTTTATTTTATGCGTACCTTTGACATTTTCTGCAACTGAAAAACTTACTCTTAAATAGTGGTAGAAGTTCTTTATTTTGAGTGATAACATATAAGAGTAGTTATATATAGAAAGGATATTTTATTAAGCAAGAGAAAATGTGGAAAAAGAAAAACACAAACCAATCCTAATCATTGATAGCAAATTTTCTGAGGTATAAAAATATTACAAATAAAATATATAATATAGATCTTGGGGCTTATTTTGAATTTTACATATAATTATTCTAACATTAGTAATTTGTGAAATAGGTGTCTTTAATATTAAAGTAGGTTATTATTATTATTGTTGTTGTTGTTAGTTGTGTGATCGCATAAGTGATTGTATAAGAATAATTATTTTGCCTTTGAATTTTAAATTTTTTTTATTTTCTTTAAAATGAAAAATAAATAGACTCCGGCTAGTAAAACTTTTTAAATAGAGTTTTACTTTTACAGCTTTTATAAGAAGAATTTTTTCTAAAAATATTTGAGTCATTTGGCTGTCAATGCGTGAGAGCTTTTATTAAAATTTATAAAATTGCTTTAATAGATAATTTTTGAATTTATGTTATGTGATAAATGAAATAAAATTATAAAAGTTAGGGTATTTTAGATAATTTAACTATTTAAAAAAAGTTATACAACATCTACTCCAAAGAAGACGACAATTCTCTCTTGGCATTCTTTCTCTCCTAATATCTCCTAGTGAAATGTGTAGTGAAGATTGAGTCTTGAATTTTTTGTTTCACTTTATTTATAATTAAACCAGTTTTTTCCCTAAATTTAGGTATTTTTTACTTCTCAGGTTGGACTGAGAACCTGAGGAATGGGTATTCTAGGACTGAGAGTGTGGAGTGGGAATGGAGATATAGAATGGAAGTATGTTGTTTACTTACATTGGAATGAGAGTATGGAATAGAAATCATAATTCTATTTATGTGTTTATTTTGTCTTCGATTAGGAGTGAATTGTTTTGAATTTTTTAATTACAAAATGAATAAAAAAAATATTATTAAAATAACCTTTATTAGTTTTAATAAATAAATTAATAATTATTATAAATATTTGTAATGATGTAAATCAAAATTTTAAATTAATTTTAATGTAAATTAAACTATTGATAATGACAACACAACTAAGACATTATTATTAATAATATAGTTCAAAATAACGTTTTCTTAGAATAAACTATTTATTATTATTAATATTAATATTCAAAAATATAATACTATTAAAATTATATAAATATAAGTATATTATGTTTTCAAATAAAGATAGCATATGGTAATATCATTAATTCTCTATTAATATAATAATATTATTTTTGGGTAATTTTAACTTTGAACCAATGTAAGTTATTATTTTTAAACTAAATATAATAATATTATATTTAAATAAGTTTAATATTATTAATTTTAATAAATTTAATAATATTAAATAGTATACTAATATTATTTAATAAATATGATATTATTATTTTTAAATAAATATAAAATTATTTTATTTTAATAAATATAATTAAATTATATCTAATAAGATAAGGCTAAAAAAGAAAAAGACGAGAGTGCATTCCCATAAAAGTGGGAGTCTTACTCCTCACTCAAAAAATAAATAGGACTCCCACTTTCCTCCTTAAATACATAAATAAATGTTTGAATGCGAAGAATCCACACTCCCACTCTTACTAAATATAATATTAGAACACTAGGAGAGGATCCTAATCTACTCCCAAAAAGCCTAAAATTTGGGTTTTGCTAGTACAGTCAAAATAACTTATTACAACTAAATATTACTAAAATTTTTTAAAAGAGTTTTAAAAATTAAATAAATGCGTTTAACCATTGGATAAGTTATATTAAACATGCATCAAAAGGTCCCAATTATATATATGTTTATGTTAAAATAAGTTTCAAGGTTATGCTTTTTGTGCCAATTTTAGGAGGATAATAATAATAAGAGAGATGTCTTAATTGCTTTCGTCTTGTTGATTTTAAGGAGTTTAACTACATTGAATGAACTAATACTACTTATATTAATATATTATATTTAACAATAGGGATGGCAAAAATCCTCATGGTGACAGATACCCTCGGGGATTTTCTTCATTCGAAGAGGATACGGGAATAATTTTATACATGATTTCTTATTCGAGGAAGGAACATGGAGAATTTTTTACTCAATTTCTTATTCGGGGAAGGGACGGGGATGAGGTGGAATCCCCATCCCCTCCCCATTTCCCCCATTTTAATTTTTATTTTTATTTTTATTTTTTAAAATTACTATTACATAAATAATAATATTTGAATTACATTATAAAATTATAAATATTGGTAAAAATAATAAATATCAAAATATTTATATTATTAAACTTTTAAGTCTAATTAACTAATTAAAGTCTTAAATTTTTATTTAGGACATTAAAAACGTCGAGTAGATTCTATTAGCGCAAAAATTTTGTTTTATTAAAAATATTAAATATCTACATTTATTTCATTTATTTTATTGTCGATATAAAAGTAAATTCTTTTTCTTTTTATTGTAAGATTATGAAGATTAATAAAGATAATTACTTTGATAATTTGTATTTTGCATGTGACTTTTGTAATGGATTAATATTAATGAAGATATATTTCAAACTTTAGTTTTATTTGAATTTTTTATTTTAATATAATTAACTTAAAATAGAAAACAAAAAAAAATATATTAGTTATTCGGGTATTGAGAATTCTTAGGAATCTTCTGTTATTATTCGGGGAGGAGATGTGGATTCTATCAAGCAATTCTGATGGGAATGAGGAGGGGACAGTGATATACACAAAATATCAGGGATGGGTACGGAAAGATTGGTCCCCTCCCATCCCCTCCCCTCTCCATTGCCATCCCTATTAAACAATAATGTTAGGAATCTCAATATTGGAGTCTCAACTTGAGTTCCAATGCCATGTGGCACTTATCCATTAGATGATGGATTTAATAGTTGGTAAAATTACTTAATCACCAACTAATGGATGAATGGCACGTTTGTTGGAATTCAAATTGGGATTTGGATGTTGAGGTGCCTAACATTACTCTATATTTAAATAAGATCAAAAAGAGCATTAGTACACAATATGGTATAAAGGAATTAAGACTAGTAGGTGATAATTAAATAGGTTTTATAGGAAACATATATCAAGTTGGGACTTTTTATATAATTTTTACTAATGGATGGAGTAAATAGATGATTAGCTTAAACTATAACGATTGAAAGAGCACTTATCTTATTTCGAAACCCATCAAAATATTGTTGCTGTTCAAAAAAAAACAAACAAACAAAGGTGCTGCTAATCCATAGTCAACGTTGATTATAAACACTGTCCATGTCCGCATAAATGTCGTCCTGGCCGTGATTAGTGGGTTTTCACATTGACTAATAATGCGCGTTTGCTTTCACCGTAAGTCTCCCGATCTTTTCATTCATGCCACATAATCTAATAGAAGAATTTAGTCAATTTACCATAATAAAGTTCCAAGTCCTACTGTAATAACAGAAGTTATCGTTAAAACTTCAATCGTACTCCTAATTACAATGGTGAAGTCACATACAGATCCGCGGGACAGCTAATTTTTTCAGAAAACATTTTTAAATTTTATTTCCCAGCAAAATTTTTATTTGTCCATATTAACTTTGAATATTTTTTTTTTAAAAAAAAAGAAATAAGAAAAATGGCATATAACGGCTTGAGTATTTTGTATTCGTGGTTATATACAATTCAAAAGTCAAAAATACTGCACCTACGACGTGTCCGTTTTGGTGTGCGTTACACTTTAGTAAAAGTAGGGAATTGGGATCATGAGACCGTCGTGGACACCCATGGAAACGCAGACTGTTTTCTCCGGCCCATCGACGCGTGACTTGTGACAGATAAAATTCACTGTCTGGGGTCTCCCCACAGTGGAAAAGAATCAAGGATGCATCTACGCAGACTATGCTTCCCTTAAATTTGTCATTTAGCATAAGTTCATTGATGTGGGTTCATTGCACTTTGATAATTAATCCAAGTATGTGTGTCTGTGTTTCCAAATTCCAAGTTTGTTTATCTGTGTTTCAAATTTCAGATTAGCCATCCTTTCACCCCTGTACGTTAGAAAAATATCCCAAGACATCTTTGTTATGTAATATGTGACACTCATATTTTTATTTTTCTTATCTTTTATAGTAATACTGCGTTTGGCATGTTTAATTGTATTGTATTATAATATATTAAATTGTTATATAATATTATATATGATGCAACTTGAATTATGGTAGATGCAATAATATTTTATATCACTATTTATATTACTATTAATTTTAAATTAATATGGCTCAAATTTAGTAATATTTATATATTTATCATTAGTTATATTAAATTATTAAATAATAATAAAATTTTATACATTAAGGCTATGCTTGGGAGCTAGGATTAAGTGTAGAATTTGACTAATTATTGGGACAAAATATTAATACCATGTTTGGCATGCTTACTTGGATTGGATTAATGGACTACATTTAAATTTTAATCATGAATTCATGGGATTGCTAATCTTAATTTTCATGTGGGTTTAGTTGGGACTAAATAATGTCAAAAAAATATTTGTTCATTTATAATATCTTCCATAATTTATTACACCATTTTATTTATAACGTAAAATTTATTTATTTATTGTTTTTAATCAAGAAATTTATTTTTTATTCATGACTTACTTAAAATTTATTAATTAATTTATTATTTGAATAATTTTATTTATTTTATTTAATGAAATGATATATCTCATTTGAAATAACCTATAATTTAAATAATTTATACTTCTTTATTTGTGTGTGTATTTCTTATTGGTTTTATATTTAATTAATTATAATATTTCTTGTTAAATATCTATAAATAGTTGATATTTAAATTCAAATATTAATTTAAATACTATTTAATTTAGCATAATCCAATCCAGTACCATGTTGAATATAACACTATATATGATCCAACCTAATCTAATCAATTCTAATCTAGACCAATTCTAATAGTTAGTCTAATCCAATCCTGCGTGCCAAACATAGCTTAAGTATTATAAAATAATTAAATAATTCATTATTTAGTTATATTTTTAATATAATAAAAATAAAAATATAATATAATATTATTACATAATAAATTATAAATTTATTAACATATATAAATAATTACAAATGTAAAAATAAAAGAAAAGAAAAGTTAATATTACATAATATTATATTAAATTAAAATTTTAAATTTATTTATTATTATAATTTAAAAAAAAAAACTGATGCAGCAAGTGCTACAGCCAAACAGGAGGTTGCATTGCTAACAACTTGTAGACATGGAGGACTATTACTGGAGAAGAGGGGACGAAGTACTCTAATGAAATGCAAGCTCACAATGTTAAGCCAACAGAAAACAGAAATGCACTATGCTTGTATGGTTGATCTCTTTGGCCGAGCTGGCCTTACGGAGGATGCAACATAGCTCATCAAAAACCTACCTGTTGAACCCGATGCTAATATCTGGTTGCCTATATATGCTCGATTGGGGCATGTCATTGGGGACTTAGGCTGCTGAGCTTCTGTTTGTACTGAAGACCAAACACTGTGGATATTATATATTGTTAGAAAATCAAACAGTGAGTTAACTATTAGAAA
Source organism: Atalantia buxifolia (assembly GCA_030444775.1). Lineage (NCBI taxonomy): Eukaryota > Viridiplantae > Streptophyta > Magnoliopsida > Sapindales > Rutaceae > Atalantia > Atalantia buxifolia. Next base: position 26,567,808 of record CM059832.1, on the reverse strand, counting down.
CAATAACTAATAAACTCGAAATTAACTAGAAACAAAATGACAATGAGCAAGATAGCAGCTGGTATTAAACAGTAACAGAAACAGCAACTGGAAACGAAACAACAAGAGAAGAAATTAACGAAACAGAAGAATAAACCCAAGGCTTGTATCACAGTATCCTTAAAACAGATTTACCACCTACTGTAGTGCTTTAGGCTTGCTGGTATCTGTTTCCCAAGATACAACGGGTACGAACTATCCTTTAAGCACAAACAGATAATTCTAGCGAATCATAATAATTTGCGAGTGCTCTGTGTGCTAGTTTTACAGTGTGTCAAAACAGAAGAGGAATGTGCCTTTTTATACTCATGTGGGTATGTAACAGCAGCATCAAAATTGAATTTCGGAATTCAATACATACAATTTAATTGCTGCAACAGTCATTGAATTTAAACAATTCAATTCTATAACGAAACTGTTACAAATCTTTTGAATTCAAAAGAATGCCATTGTTGTGCAAATTTTGTTGAACTCGCAAGCGCACGAATCTATTGTAGAATAGATTAATGGTATTGAGTGTCGATCCCACGAGGAGGTGGATTTTAATTAGATGTAGAATTAACTATGTAAATGGGTGGTTGGATTTGTGTGGAAGTGATTTAGATTATGCTGGAATTTAAATTGGATTGGCAAAAATAATTAAACTCGAAACTATTGAGATAAAGCACTTGGGTATCTGGATCCGTATCAACATACACCATGGGCTAAATAATCCTTATTAATACCAATTAAATAATGAGGGGGGAATCCACACCTCATGAACCATGCTCTAATCAATATGGTGCTAAGGGCTTATCGTGCCAAATAATAATAACCTTATACTAGGGTGCTTAGAAACCAGGCGGAACTGACCAGTTATTATTATTTGTCGATTTAAAAGTCAAAACCTCCACAGAAATTAGAGGGGAAGAGAAAATAAATTTACCAAATAAAGCCCATGACACATGTTGAGACTTCACCTTCAACCCAAACTTGAAAGAAAATTAGCTACTCATAATTGAACTAAGGGTAAAATGAAAATTTATTAAAATACGTAGAAAATACAAGATGGAGAAGGAATTACAGAAAACTAAGCTCAAAAATGGATTCAGGGGTATCAAATTAGGGGTGAGAGGCCCCCTTTTTATAGATACATTGAGTGAATCATAGCCATCGGATTAAAAACAGTTTGGACGCACATGACTGCGCCACGTCATCAGTGAACAGTAACACGGTTTGACCACGCGGTTTGACCATGCGGTTTGAACAGTAACACGGTTTGCACACGGTTTGAACATTAACGTGAACAGTACCCATGAACAGTAACGTACATGTCAATAGTGTCGTACGTATGAACAGTGCCATTTTTCCTTTTATGCTCCTCCTAAGGTTTTCGACTGTCCTGAGTTCAAAAGTGACGTCCGTTTTGCTATCCGAAATCTCGTTCATTGTGAAATGATCATGATGCCCCTAAAATACATAAAATACTTAATTAAAACAAAACACTCATAATTAACTAACAAGAGACTTAAATTAGAGATGTCTATATATAAATACTAATCCCTTGGCTTCTTTTTCCCGTGTGGGATAAGCTTCTTTTCCTTTCAAATTTCCAACTTCAAGGGTGCACTTTGAGAGACATTTTCTCATTCAGCCTAGTACCATTTTGAGAAAATAAAGATACACTTTCGAAGTATTAACGGATTAGAATCCGAACCTCACAAGAATTTCCACTTTAAATAACTAGGACCCACTCAAAATGTACCTTCAAAATAGCATATTGATATGCTATTTTTTCAACATATACTTCTTTCAAACACGTATGTAGACGCAGGGAAATAGGATGAGGCTAGCAGGGTTCGGGCATTGATCAAATCAGAAGGCAAAGAAGAATCCTGGCTGCAGTTGGGTACAAAAAAGGGACCAGGTGCAGGATTTTGAAGTTAATGAGAGAATGAGGACCTTCACTCCGGTGCCTGTGTGATGCAAAATCCCCTGAAACAATTTTGCTAGAAGAATAAGCTGATTCTGAGGATCTCATTTAATTATCTGAGAAATATGTCTTTGCAATTTTGGTAATGGCATTCGAGAGACCCCGCAGTCACTCCTGGGGTATTCGCTGATATGTGGACAATCAATATCCAATTTCTCGACAACTCTGAAAATATAGAGATTTTCCTCGAAGGTGTAACATCAGAATAACGAAAACATGCTATAGAAAAAGAATTGATTTATCGTTTTCCCAAGTAACCATATATATATATACATATGTAAGAGCACTAAACTAGGATAGTTGATCAGCTCACACAAGATAGTCGGAAAATTGTTGTGTGTGAAGCAAATCCAAAAAATCAAAACGACAGAAGACCTTGTGTTTAGAATCTGGATTCACTTAAGCCAAACGACATTAATTCGTGCGTTTTGATGAGTATGTGTAACACTCTTCAGAACGACATATAAACGTGCCGTTTAGCCTCAAGTTAAGCATGTGAAAATCACGTGCTTGACTACAGCTCACTTGGTTCGTTAAAATGCCGTTAAAAGCACACGGAACTCACGTGCGTTGCCGGGACTTTCTGGGTTCGTTATGAAGCTGTTATGAAACAGCTGATTCTGGTGCAACAGATTCAAGAGTGTAGAGAGCTGTTTAGAGAGAGAAGACTTGGTATAAATAGACAGTCTAGATCTTGAAGAGACTCTCATAGCATTACTCTGTAAATCATCTGGAGAATCAATAAAAGCTGATCATATTTGCCCTCTCGTGGATGTAAGCTAGAGAAATCTAGCAGAACCACGTTAAATCTCTCTTGTTCCTTGTTCTTTCTAATTCTTCTGTTTTCTGAATTGTGTTTGGTTAGTCAGCACCAATTTTGTTGATTCAACTTAGTTAGATTCTGCAGTTATCAATCTTGAAGCATCTTGGTGAATTTGGTTTGTGATCTTGGGCAGGATGTAAGGTTGCTTGTGCTGTTTTATAGCACCTTCTGTCCTACAAAAATACACCAAACGAGGACACAATTGATCAGCTATTGTTTTCTTTCCATAGCTTGATTAGAAACTGTTATAGGGACTGGATAATTGGTTTTGGAATGAATATTGGTGTGGGTACCAATATCTGGCAGGTCAAGCATGTTTACAGAGAGTCAAATTTTGCAGCTGATTTCCTTGCAAACTCTGGTCTTTCACTGCCGGTTGGATTGCACGTCTTCAATTCATTTCCTTTAGGGGCTGAGTTTTGGATTCGTCGTGATTGTACTGGGGTTTCAAAAAAAAAAAAAGAGAAAAAAAGGGGGTAACCTTGCTGGACCCCTTCTGTTTTATTTCTTTCTATAATTGAAATCCCACAAATGTAGGCAGCGAGGCAAATCCTTTTCATTTTACGATCCTTATCCATCTTGTAATTAGTTTCATGTCTTAAGCATTAAAGACAAAATCAATCGGTTTGGTTTAGAAACATACTTATTGCTTATTTTTTGAATTGTGCGACATTTATAACTTCAGTTTTTTCTTCCTCAAGAAGGCTGATAGTTCATTTTCCAATTGAATTAGAGATTAGTTTGTTTATTTTACTTATAAATATCATAATAAGTGAGGTAACATCTATTATACTCATATCAGCACTAATCCTCGAATTAATGGCCTGCAAATGTGTACGTACATGTTCAAACAAATGAAAGATACATGTAATTTGTTTATTGTACTTATAAAAAATCCATACAAGTGAGAAAAGAGAAAGATAGAATTCATTTTTGATCTTGAGATTAATTATTTAGGAATAACAAATACTCATCTCACCATTAAACCCCATCAGAACATCACTCAAGCCAAATTCTTTTCCAAATACGTTTGGCCTAAGTGGGTTCAAAAGTGTTTTAATATCATTACTATTCGTTTATTTAAGTTTTTTGGGATAAAATCTAAATATAGACACATAAATTGTTGCATCATGCATGCATATTTCGTCTGACGAATTGTTAATGCAGCAGCATCAGAGAATCAGTTCTTTCAGCCGCTCTTGAACTCTATCTGTTTCCACACCAATTCTTGAATTGATGGCCTGCAAAAAGACACACGTGCATAACTTTGTTAATTTTCGAAAGCCAACACAGGCAATATATCCATGGCATGCAATTATCAACATATATGTATGGACCATATGTGCATATGTGTTCAAAATACATTCTACGATCCTTATCAATCAATATACATGTGGACTATTAATCTTGTAATTAATTTCATTTCTCAAGCATTGAATATGGGTTTTGGTCAATCTGTTTGATTTACACTTTAAAATTTAAAGGAAAAAAATAACAAAAGCAGAGAAGAAGAATTTCAAATGTTAAAACTGAAGGATAAGCTTTTGTGTTACTAACAGTGAATTATCCAACTAGCTAGATTTAAATTCAGTGTTCGATATAATTTTGTGCTTTGGTTTTTTTTTTCCCAATAATATGTGATTGGTGATTATAATCATCGGATAATGATCAATATGTTAACGAATCGTAATTGTTTGTAAGATTTCTCATAAAGTTGGAAACAAAGCTATTCAATGTCTTAATTGATTTGATTTGTTTTTGCCGATTTTCAAGTGTTATAATTGCGGCAGCTCAACTGATACCATTATAATAGTCAATATCTTCAGTTGCGTTTGGCAAACACGTCCTGCATGTTCCTGTATACCATAACAAACTAACGTGATGAGGAGACAACTTTTTCTCACCAAAATGGTGGACCGGGTAGCGAAGCCATCGTAGTCTCAATTTCGTTTACACGTGAAATATGCACTTATATCAACAATTTCGGTCCCAATATCGCCGCATATTATATGTAGTAGTATAGGTTGTTTCTTTTTGGACCTACATTATATATAGCTTGTTGGGAAAAAATTTATTGCACGTTTTAATCGTTATGTCTAGACAATTTTTTTATCATTTATTCTTATTTTATATATTTTAAAGAAAGCTCAGGTTAAATATGGGCCATCAAATTTATTTGATTTATAAGCAAAGATAGTGAAAATTATTAGTTTTATTTAAACATATTATATTCTAGATAACAAAAATAAATGCCTAAATTATTAGATATAAAAGTACACGTTCTTGGATATATAATTTGGTTATTTATGTTACAATGTTTAAAATAATTAAATGAAAATTATCTTAAGTAACCTTAACGGTCAAAGATAGTCTTAGTTAAAAAAAAAAAATTATAAGGAAGATTTTTAGTTAATTAACTGTCCATCAAATCTTTGTTGACTTGTATTTTTTAAGCTGAAAAATAGATCAGTTATAGTTATTTCGTAGAAGTGAGGTGAGTTTAGAAAGTAGTGGGATATTAGGGCGCGTCTAATAATGTTTTTTAATTAGTGTTTGTCGCTCTTATTTTAAAAAAGGAGAATGATGTTTTTCATGTGATACTTTTTAAAATAAAAATTTATTCGGTAGTTTGTTTTCAAAGCAATATATAAACAATGAAAATACTAAAAAACGTGTTTGCTTATTTGTTTGAAAATATAAAATTTTTTAGAAAATAATTTTCTTCAATTTATTTATTTACTTTTTTCTTTTGTTATTATAATTTTAATCAAACTGAGATCAAATTCCATATAGCAATAATAGTTTTCAGAAAACCCTCTCATGATTTATTAAGTTTAAGAAATTAAAATAAAATGAAAAATAAAATAATAAATGTAGAATTAATTAGCATATACCAAAATAAAAATATGTACTACAATTATATTTATTATAGACATTTATGTAGTTTATTTGTGCTAATTATATTTTACAACCCAAAATATAAAGAACAAAAGAGTACAATAAACAAAATTAAAAAATTAAAAAAAATGGTTACAATGAATAAGAAAAAGATGAGGTGTAGAAGAAGTAAAATTGAAGGGATAAGGTGAAAGTAATAATTAAAGAATTAATAAAATAATAATTAAAACAATAACAGTGGTGGGCCAGCACCAAAATTTTGCCTTGTCCTTTTTTAATCATTCTCCAAATAGTCAAGAACGCTAAATTTGACATTCTTGAGTTTTCTTTGCAAAAGTTCAAAAACAAAAATATTTTGTTCTCTAATATTTTTTGAAAAATGATTTAACGAAACGTGTTTGTGTTTTTCATTTTCAAAAAGCAAAAATACCCAACCGACAATGTTGCCGAACGCACCGTAGATATCCATCCTTTTTCCAATGATCCAATGCCAGTGAAGCATGCCACCATTAGCCTTATTATCCGGTGATAACCCCATGTAACTACTAAGGGTGTGGATTCAAGTCCTTATAGGGGTTGGTTTAATTTAGATACAATAATATTAAGAATTTTAATTAATATTTGAGTCGATGCAACACTCATTTATTGGATTTATCAAACCATCGCTCGGTACGCCTAAGATTTTGACACAACTCACAAGTGAGAGGTTAATGAGCCATATCAAGCGGTCTACGTTTACATGCGTATCTAGGGCGGAATCATGACTCCAATTTGGAACTCCAATCGCATTGATTGAGGAATTCAAGAACACCAATATACGTCACAGATACAAAGATTTTTCAATTATACTATTACGAAGACAGAATATTCAAGCCGTTATAGGCCAGGTTATTTAAAATCTGTGGGGATAAAAAAGATTTTTCGTCAATGTAGGCAGACTACATATGCCATCGCCCCATGAATACGTACAAAACATAAAAATGACTGATAGACCGACATTTATGTGCACATGGCCAGAAATTCAAGCCATAAATTCAAACCCAGCATGAAATTGCAAATTGACCGAGTGCAATTCCGAAGAAACAAAGTTGATAACCAAGAAAAAAATTTCTATGCTTGTGGTGAGTTTTTTTCTTTTCTTTTCTTTTGGATAGAATTAGCCGCACTTTTTTTTTTATAACAACATTATCTTGATGAGTTTTAAAAATAAGATAAATGTTTTTTAGTCTTTATAGTTTAAGTTAATTATCTATTTAGTCTGCTTATTTTTAAAAATTATATTAAAAAAAAATTGCAGCAATCGCACAACACAATTTATCAAAATCTAACTACTTTAATATTCAACGTTGCTTACTTTATCAACCCCAAAATGACACTAAAGGTTCCCAAAGTTCTTTGTACCAAGTGAAATAAGATAAATAAAAATACAGTGGCAGCAAATTCAAACTTGTCACAGCTTCTTGTATTCTAGCTTTTAAATGAAAACTAAATGTGTATATTTATAAATACACACAAAGGACCATGCATTTATTTTTCATGTGTGCATTTATACACACACACACTCGCACAAAGGACTAGATATATAGAGTCCTTTGTATTCTAGCGTTTACAATAAATGCATGGTCTGATCACTCATAATACCTAAACCCATGCAAGGATTATTCGCAAGGGATTAAATTTTGATCTGTTTCTCACCAATGCTCTGACTGATATGTATCGAAAATGTGGCTGTCTAAACCTGGCTCAAAACGTTTTTAACACGTCCCTTAGGTATGAAATATCTTACAATATACTTAATAGCAGGCCTTTCTCAAACTAGTGATTGTTCAGAATCTCTGAGTTTGTTCTCCGAAATGCGGCTTTTGGGTATGAAGCATGATGTAGTATCTTTTATGGGTGCCATATCAGCTTGTGCAAATCTGGCTGCAACGGATCAAGTGAAAGAAATACATCGTGTTACAATAAGAAAACATCTTCATACACATCTCTTTGTTGCAAACTCAATTTTGGACTTCTCATGGGCGGCTCTTCCTGTAGGCAACTTAGGCGGTTGGTTCTATAATTGAGAGAGAGGAGGGTTTTTTGCAGAGGGGTAAAACGAAGAGGAAGACAAAGGGTTTTTTTGGCCTTTTTCTAAGCCAAACGGGTAAAAATTAAAACATGAAAAGGAAGACAAAGCGGTGGGTTCTCGTTGCTTTGGCCTTTTTTTCTCAATTGGCAAAAAGTTAGAACACTCCTAAATAAAGAAAATTCCATTAAGCCACGTGACTCCACTAAAAACACATAAAAATAGAAACTCAAAACAAATGCAAATAAAAACCAATTCATAACAAAAGAATTCATCGACACAATCGTAGAACTAACTAACTATAGTGACATTAAACAAAAGGCGCTTATAAAATGAACAACCAAGTTTCACTCGAAAATTTACGGATCTTATCTTATCTTCTCAAAAAATCATTTTGCCCATTTCTCAATTGGCAAAAAGGGAATGATCATAAGAGAAACAACTCAACTTTCCAAATATAGAACATACTTGACTTTTCTAAATAAAGAAAATTCCATTAAGCCACGTGACTCCACTCAAAACACATAAAAATTGAAACTCAAAACAAATGCAAATAAAAACCAATTCATAACAAAAGAATTCATCTGCACACAATCGTTAACAGAACTATAGTGACATTAAACAAAAGGCAGTTATAAAATGAACAACCAAGTTTCACTCAGAAAATTTACGGATCTTATCTTCTGCCAAAAAATCAAACCTTTGCCCATGAATTAAAGCTTTGAGTAGAGATTAAAGGATCATTTGGTCATTTCCTAGCAAATTCAAGGGAATGATCATGAGAGAAACAACTCAACTTTCCAAATATAGAGCTCGCAAATTCATTCATACTTGACTTTTCTCTTCAAATTAACCTCAAAACATTCATCCTTCAGTTGATCGTCAGAGTGTGCTCGCAAGTACACTCCATATCCATGATCAACTTCGAATAGAGAAGAGAAACAAAAGAAGAATCGATCGTGACTTGTGTAAACTCGGAACTATTTGACAATAAAGTTATCTTTTCATATTAGTGAAGGAAATTACTCCCTCAGCTGGTATAATTAGTTCTAGTAATTAATTAATTCAACTGGTATGTTTTCAGACAAGTAGAAACAAAATTCAGATTTCAATTGAATTATAGATGTAATTTGTTTATTATACTAGTAAATAATCCATACAAGTGAGAAGAGAGAAAGATAAGATCCATTATCAATCTTCAGATTTTTTTTATTTAGGAATAAAAAATACTCATCCCACAATTAGGCTTCACCCGAACATCAGTACATCACTCAAGCCATATTCTTTTCCAAATATGTGCTGGCCTAGGTGGGTTCAGGTGCGGCTCAATATTATTACTATTCATATTTAGGTTTTTTGAGAGACGCTCTTATTTCTTTTTTTCATACCAACATGTTATTAAATCATGCGTTTTAATAGAGTGCATATGCGCTATTAAACTGCATGATTTATAGTGCAATGAAAATTAATTCTATTAAACTACATGATTTAATAGCATATCCGTGTATATATTGATGGTTGTCAAAACCAGCAAAAATAAAAACCTACTCTAAATAAATTGTGTATAATGATTGAGCAGGGTCGTGTTCACAGAGATCGGTAATTATTTAGATCCTTTTAAAATGTAAAATGCAAAATGGGGGATTGTTGACAATAATAAAAATCAAATTAAAATAACAAGAATGCAAATTATAATTATAATTCAAATTTGAAAAAGCTCTAGTTGAAGGAATTAACTCAGCTTGATTCGACTACTGATCATTGATTCAAATATAAATTATTACTACTTATGAATAGACCGGTCATAGCTACTGAGACCCTCTAATAACCAATCTCTCTTTAACTAGTCGATAACCAATGTACGACCATTGGTTATTTCCCTAATCAATAGACAACCCTAGATACGATCATAGGATTTAATCAATTGACAGCCTGAAAAACCAGAGAGACCCAAATCCTAATCAACAAACGCATACGATGGTTCATTTAAATTAGATTGTTTATTCTCATAACACAACGCACTGCTATGTTATTTGTCACAAATATTAAAATCTTCATACGATGAATTTTTTAATTGACAATAGATTAAGTTAATAATTAAATAGTGGTCAATTATCTAATTAACAAACATAATCATGATCTTAATTTAGAGAATAAACAAATACTCAAAAAGTAATAAAACAATTAAAGCATAAGAAAGATCTCACAGTAATGATGAATCAAAACTTTATTAACCTTCAACCAGAATAATAGGTTTAGTTATTCATAGAGAGAAAAGAGAAAAAAAAATTAGATCTAACGTTTCTTTCCAATTGATCCCCCTATTTGCCTCCTTTGTAGAGTTCTTTTTAAAATAAAATACTAATATCTAAAATATTATCTAAATATTAAATTCAGAATTACAAAAATAACCAAAAAGGCAAAACACGTTAAACTAAAAACTACAGATCTGTAGTTGACAGCACACGCCCACACCTTATCAACAAAGTTCTTCTAAAGCTCATAATTTCTCCAGGAAAACAATCATCCTTAAAAATCATCTTGTAGCTCAATTTTAGCATCAATCAATAGAATTGCACCTACAAAAATAAAACACAAGTAAATCACTATTATTAAGTGCAAAACATCGATATTAAAGGAAGTAAACAATACAAAACTAGTGCATAAACTGCACTCTAACATATATATATATATATATATTGGATCATGCATGCAATTAATGCATCAGCCTCGTAGAAGCAGTTCTTTCAGCCGGTCTTGAAGTCTTGCTGTTTCCACACCAATTCTTGAATTGATGGCCTGCAAAAATACATACTACATGATTATGTACATAGCCATAATTAACTTTCGAAAGACACCACCAACGGCCAAGAAAAGGCAATCTATGGCATGCAACTATCAACATATATATGGACTATCCTTATCAATATTGTATTTAATTTCATTTCTCAAGCATTGAATGGAGGTTTTGGTACTAAATCAAACAGTTTGATTTACACTTTATTTTAGGAAAAGAAAAAAAAGTAGAGAAGAATAATTTCAAATGTTAAAACCGAAGAATTCTTCATTGGCATTTTGTTGAAGCCATCTAAATACGGTTATTTACTCAAAAGTTTAGGATTAATATCCTTTTAGCTTTTCCCCAACTCGCTTGGATTGGGATAGATCTAAAATGAATTTTTAGAAAAAAAAAAAAAACACAAACTCCAACGTGAACTAAAAAATTTTTAAAATAATATATTAAAGTCTTTATTTTTCTTATTTTTCAAATCTTTTAGTACATAAAAAAGATGCAAACATCATTATAGGATAACATAATTAAGATTCAAAAAACAAAGTTTTAAATTAATATGCTTCCTATTCACTCTCTAGCAAAGTAACTAAAAACTAATTAATTTTTGTTGATTATATATTTTCAAGTATCAAGAAATTTTATGCAAGAAAAATAAATGTGGGAGAGCCGATCCATATAGATGGTTTTAGCAGAAAAGCAATGGATGAGGATTCTCTCCTGATCTAATCTTTATCTGAGCAAATTTTGTTAATATGATTAGTAGTTAATAAATTAAAAAGAAAAAGTAGTTAAATCATAATTATCCACTAATATTAAAATACAAGTAACACAAAATTTATAAAAGATCAGGAGTGCTCTCATGATCCGAAAAGCAATTTGATTTCATATTCTTCTTCAATTTAATTACTCTTATTTTACTGTCAACAAAAAAAGAAAAAAATTCATAAAGCAAAAAAACAAATTAGACAGAAACATGAAGATGTGTATATACACCTTGGACTGAATAGAGAAGATGACCCGATCACCCGAATTGAATCGTGTGACATTTATAACTTCAGCTGCTTCTTCCTCAAGGATGCTGATCATTTCATGAAACATAAAGTTTCTATTTGGCCCACAAATCAAATTCACCTCCAAAGTTGAACCCGAAGTTGTTATGTTCACTACACTTGGCTCAGTGTGATCATCTCCTTTCAAGAGTGCTTTCTTTCTCTCAAGGCTTTCCTTATTCTTCTGCAAATGCATTATATAACTGGTGGCGTCATCCAATATCTGTGGCATTGACAGCTGCACCATTAAGTTTTATGTCAGATACACAATAATATTACGAATTTTGTCGACTAGCATTTGATTCAAAGATTTGGGCGAGTAATAGCTTGGTACTTTCTACAAGCGGAAGAATTCAGAAAAGTTTAGTTGTAAGCTTTAACATCTAGAATTTAGAAAACACAATCCTAGCTAGCTAGTTAGCTAGACTTGATCATGTGGTGGATCTAGCAAACGCGATTACAGATGGTGAACCACTAGTTTGAGAGTCTAACAGGGACTTAACGGTTTTTATTAGATCCGCGACATCGATGTAATTTCTAAACCCTGAACCTTATATACAGAGATATATAGAGACAGAGAGAGGACTGCTTTCTTTGATAAATACGAAAAAGTGAAAAAATATGACCAAAATTAATATACCTTGGAGTTGGAGGGAATGACAGAAGCAAGCTGGGAAATGAGATCTTTCATGTGCATTCTTCGATGTTTCTCTTTTATATTTCGCTGAGCCCGAGATGATGAACCAGCTGCAGGGCTATTTACGCCCGCCATAATTTTTGGATTCAAATCGTACAAGTGTGCCATAAAACACAAGAATTTTGATCCAAAGATTTAGTTTAAATTTTTTAAAGAGAGAGAGAGAAGGAATTTGTTGATGCCAAGAAAAGATGAAATTATGCCAACCAACTATCAATACGGGAAAGAATTATATCTTACGTGGAATATAAAAGTACAGTGTGTACAGATATTTATCGGGAAGAGGGGTCAGAAAAAGATAAAACTGTGGTACCATAGTTGTATGGTACTACAGTTAGATCAACTGTTGAATTCAGTTCTAATAACAACTATGAACTGTATTGATAGTTGATCCAAATACAGTGTAATGATGCAATCAAATGTGGCCCACAAATGGATCCGTCAGAAAAATATTCAACAAAATATAGGAGATGTGACTCGCCCTTGATGGGTTGGTTTAAATGGTAATTATTTTTTGTTTACTAAAAGTAAATTATTCAACTAGTTTTCCATTCTTTTCTTGTGATTACTATCACCTACATTTATCGTGAAGCAAATTCAGCTGCGGACTTCATGGCTAATATGGCTCATTCTATTCCTCTTAGCTTACATATATTTTCTAACCCTCATATGGGTATCTATTCTATTATTTCGCAAGATATGTTTGAGGTTACTCAATCCCGTTTTGTTCTTATTTAGCTCGTTTTAACGAGGCCCCTCTAATAAAAAATAAAAAATTATCCAACTAGTTGGAGATAACCTAATTATTGGATAAGACGCGATTGGTGGTTATAATTATTGGGTAACGATCAACATGCAAATGAATCTTAATTGTCTATCAGATTTCTCATGAAGTTGGAAACGTAGCTATGTGACAGCAGAGAGTTATAAGCAATTGTTCAGAAAATATTAATAAAATAAAATATTTATGACATGTAAATTTTTTGTGTTATAACTGCTCCACGATAGAGTATTGATGATGATTGTATGATGATATAAATAAATATTAAATTTACACTTATTGCTATAATTTGACGGCCATCATCAATGCATAGCCATTGCCTTTTATTTAATATAAATTTATTATCGATATGTCCTGAATTTATTAATACTTAAATCTATAAATTCAAAAATTAACTTTGAAAATTTATGCAAATAAAGACATAATATATAAAAACATTTCAAATAACTTTCATATAACTATTTTAATATCATTAATCAATGCAATAAATTTCATCAATATTAAAATAGATTATTATTATTATTATTATTATTATTATTATTATTATTATTATTATTATTATTTGACGTGCTAATTATTTTCTTTGCCTTAAAACGGCAAAAGAATAAATTGAGGTCAAACTAAACACGTATATAATGAGCCATCAACCATGACATAATTCATTCCATCACCTCCATAATTTCCCCCTTTTTTTCAATTTATGTAATACCCATGTTTTTCTGGATCGTGCATTTTGTTTTTTATGTTCCCTGCCTTTATAAACTAACATGGAAAAGAAATAAAATTAATAACAATAATTTGTAAAATGAAAAGAACCAATGATTGCGGCTGGTCTACTAATACTACTATACTAGTTATATAAGAATGCCCTCAAAATATGCAAAACTGAATAACATTTAAGTGGGTCCACTTAAATTTTGCATGGACTCTAAATTATATCTGTAAATCATTTGTAAATTATATTTAATATAATTTATATAATTTACAGTCTATGTAATATGACAGTAGTTATGTTATTAATTTTAACATGTTTTACAAAAATTATAAGTTACATAAGTTGTAATTTAGCAAAACCCGTGCATGGCAATAAAATCTGGATTCAGCCCGCATCCACAAGAATCCGAAAGATCTAGCTCCGGAAAAATCCAGATTCGCATATGAAAAAATACGGATCCAGATTTGCAAAATGAAGATCCGTATGGATCCAGATGCACTTGCATCCGGAAAACCGAATATCCAGATCTGGTTTAATTTTGTTTATATATATATATATATATATATATATATATATATAGGGGCGGATCTATTAAGGGACAGGCATGGGTCATGGCCCCTGTAAAAAAAAAAAAAAGTTTAATACTCAATATTTTATATTAAAATAAACATATATTAATAAAATACCTATTTTATAAGCTTGAAAAAATTCTTTGGCCCGTCCAGCCAAGATTGGCTTGTTCCGTCCCTCTATATATATATACTTAAATCAAAACAATCTAACCTAAGTGGCTAAATCCCTTACCCTAACAATATTGCCTCCAGTTTCACACACTCTCGAGTCTCACGGGTACCTCACTAGCAGCTATAACCTTCAAATCCCTAATGCCACCCAAATCTGAAGGACTTGTAACGCTGTCAACCAGTTGTCGTCTTCCTCGCAGCCTTGCCTTAGCACGTTGCTGTCACTGCACACTACAAGCCTTGCCGTCGTCGAATCCTCGCCGTCGTTGAAGCTCGCCACACCACTGTTGCTGCACGCGTCACCCATGTCACCATCGTCCAAACTTTGCCTGATTGGATCATTCAAGCCTGTAATTTGCTCTTTGTTTCAGTTAATTTTCTTTTGTTTTTCCTTTCTCTAGTCAATAATACGATTTTCATTAATTACATGAGTTTTTTTCTTCAATTAATAATTTGGTATTGTGGTTAATTGATTGTATTTAACGAGTTTAATCTAATGTAAACCTGTTTAAACTTCAAAATGTTGCTAGCTTAATTTATTGATTCAATTTAATTTGAATTTTGATTAATTTTCTTTGCTGATTCATTTAATTACTCTAATTAAATGCATTAAATTTCAATAAAATGTAAAATGCTTAATCTCATTTTTTTCACATATGTTAACTCACTTTACTTTAATGACTCTACTTAAATGCATTAATTTTCTTGTTGAATTGTTAATTATTGCATTATGGTTGAATTTTTAAATTATATTAAATTATTAAAATTTAATTTTATGAATCAAAATATCCGAAATATCCACATGCATCCGTTGTGAATAATATCCGTATTTAAATTTGGATCCGAATATACCTATCCGAATTTTACCAATCTATTCTTAAGTTACACTTGAGAGAATACGTCCTTCGTGTTTCTGCCTCAAAATTTTGTTGACCGAAATGGTAGACCGAACAGCAAATCAATAATACTCTCACGTGAAATACGTACTTTCGTTGATTTCTGCCTCAAAATTGCCGCTCAGTCTATAAAAAGCTTGTCAGAACAAATTTATTGCATGGTTTTCGATAATGTCTAGGTACTTCTGTATCTTTTATTATTTCAAAGTGATAATATGCCATTTGCCCATTGACGAATGCTCGTGAAATACGGGACCCTCGACTTTTTTGTCATTGTCAGCAACGCTGTTGAAAACTACTGGCCTCATTTAAAGTTTTAAACACATTTTTTTTTTTGTTAAATAAATCTCGAGAGAGATATATATTAAATAAATAAATAAAAGAACAATGTCGGTGAAACACGCCACCAGCCTGCGGCCTCACTGTCCCACAGCTGCCAGTCTTGCACAGCTGTGTGCTCTTGGTAATAATTGGTGCTAAGTCACAACTGCCTGCTGTAATTTACAGCTTCCTTCAAGAAGAAAAAATCATGTGAGTAAACTAAACAAAATTCAGGTGATAAATGCTACAGAAAGATTTTTTAATTTTGAATTTTATAATTAAGAACACAAAATATTCAAGCCGTAATATGCAAGGTTTTTTTTATGTATTTTTTAAAATTCATGGGAGCAAATAATTAAAGATTTTATTGGGCAAATAAGATTTTTAGCAGAAATTAAAATAATAATTTTGAGGAAAATTAGTTGTCCTGCGGTAAAATTAAGTCTTAAATTTCTTACATCTAACGATTAATAAGAGTAAAATTAATGTCTTATATTTTTTGTTGATGGTAAGACTAAAATTTTAGATTTACACGTCTCAAATTTCAGAATGTAAATTCTCCCATTGAATTATATAAAAAATAATTGTACGCAAAGACTGGGAGACTTTAAGTTTTAAACCAATGGCATAACATGCTAAATGTCATCGATGTATTAATAAGTAGAAACTACAATAATAGCCAGATAGACCGACATTTATGTGCACATAAACATAAATTTAAAAGTTTGGCTATATTGAAACCGCTTTAAAGTAAAGCAATCCTTCATAATCATATAATTAAAAGTATAACATATTTTTTATTATTTATCACTTTATGTGTGTAGCTGTGATTTGCGCTTTACCTTAGAATATCTCCAAGGTAGCCATTGCCTAAATTCAAACATAGCATGATATTGCAAATGACCGAGCATAATTCTGAAGGGAAAAAAATGATAACCAAGAAAAGAGTGAAGAAACTATAATTAGGGTTATTAACCTACAGTCATCAATGCAAACATCGGAGGAGCCAACAATACAAATGCCATATGAGCAGGGATGACAATATAGGTCAGGATTTATTTATTCAATTCAATTCGATTTGAATTAAATGGATTTGTATTTGAAAAAATTGATTTATTTAATAAATAGACGAATTTGATTCGATTCATTAATTAAACGAATCGAATACAAGTTTGAAGATATTGATTTGTTTATTCATTTAAGATTTATTTAATAATTGGGTCATAAACGAATCGAATATGGGTTGATTCGTTTAAAATCAATTTAATTAAACTATTTTTTTATCCTTAAATTTATTTTAAAATTTTTTTAAATTAAAAGTTAATATTGTAATTTTGAGCGATAATAACACTACCCATAAAGTGAAACAAGAATTAGGGCAGCCAACCCTAATTTTTCATTTCACTGTTTCGCTCTCTCCTTCCCTTCATCTCTCAGCTATGGCAACCCTCTGTTGTCTCCAGTGTTCACGGTTCACCCTCAGCAATTTCTTTTTGTTCTCTTCACAATTTCTCAGACGACACCATCTCACCTAACTCACACTCACGTAGTCAGCTCTGAATCTTTTTTTTTTTTTTTGAGCTATTTAGAGGCATATCTCATATTATCATATATTCTTTGCCTTTAGTTTTCTCCATCACCGGAGATTATTCATCTCTACACATTTGAATTGATATGATTCTTTTTCTTTTTCTTTTTTTTTTTAAATGCACTGTCATCGTCAAGATGCAGCCTTTAGTAATGATTTAGTTTTTTAGCTTAAAAGTTATTCTAAGTTTATGATTAGTTGTCTTTAAATTTCCATCTCATAATTGATAAAATGGATTAAAGCTAAAGTGAAATGTTTGATAATTTATTTGCTAATATTAATTATTGTTTCTATTACTCATCTTATCCTAAGGGCCTGTTTGGGATTATTTTTACGAGGCTTAAAAGTGATTTTGAAAATTTAAAAATTAATTTTAGTATTTGGTAAAAAAAATCAAAATTAGCCCTTCCTAAAGCTGATTTTAAAAAGTAGGAAATGAGTAACTTTTAGATTCGGATTTTGAGAATTAATTTTATCCTTTAATAAAATTTCATAAATATCTTTAAAATTATTAACTAAACCCAAAATTATCCTTATTCAAATTGGAAATAAAATAAATATTTTAATAAATTTTTATTATAATTCATCAATATAACTTTATGAGTATCAATTTGTTGATCGAATTGTTATTAAATTTGTTTCACTATATTATTAATTTAATTATCAATTGTTTTAAGATAAAAAATAAAGAATAAAATCAATTGATTATAAATTTTATTTTTAGTAAAAATTATTATAATACAAATTAAAAATATTATATGTATATGTTTTTATATGTATAAGTAAATTTTATCTTATATTATGTATATTTTAGTCATTTATTTTCTCTCAGCAGTTTAATAGTAAAATTTACCAAACGTCCATAACTGCTTTCAAAACTCACAATACTTCTGAAAACAAAATTTACCAAACACTTAACTGATTCTCTTCATAGCTAATTATTTTTATAGTACAGCTAACATCAATTATTTTAAAAGCTACAGTATTCACAAACTGACTCTAAAGCCTAGCTTTTCTTCTCAAATCTTTCTAAGTGTGGTCATCATGTCCGATATTAACGTATGCTTGATTTGTTCAACTTTCAAAAGGTACACATCAGTGGTTAAGTTTCCTTACTCTAGAAGAGAATTAATTATTATTATTTCCTTAACAATACTGCAAATTTGATATATATTTGATATTTTGAAATTTTACAGTAACTATCATCAGTGTTGCAACATGTTAATATCATTTTATTTACTTTTTGGTATAAGATTTTTGTTTTCAAAGTGACAAAGCACAATGAAGAGAATTAAAGAAATCACCTTACTTTATAATTTGAATTTGAATTATTGTTATTTGTGTTGTTAAGAACTTGTTATTTAGTGTTATGACTGTATATTTAATCCTAGAATATGGTATGGATTATTTGTATTTTGTATGATATTAAATTTGTAGATTTTTTATATTTTATTTTGCTTAATTTTGTTTATTAATTATTTTTTTTAAACGAACTGTAAACGAATTCAAATTTGATTCGATTCGTTATGGATTTATAATAGGATAAACAAATAGTAAATAAATCCATATTCGATTCGATTAATTTATTAATTCTACTAAACAAATTAAACTAATCGAACCAAATATCCGTTTAATAAATGAATCGAATATAAATCAATAAAATTTTAACCCAATTCATTTACAATTCAATTTGAATTTAATTCATTTATTTATTTTGCCACCCTTACAGGAGTTACATTAATACAACCTCACACAATAAAACACAATTATTACAATCTTCAGACATTAAGAATTTATAATTCTAGATAGAAGAGGAAAAATCACCCATTAAATCTATTAAAAGCAGGACAAATTTTACGGGATGGATTGACTCTACCTATCCCCAATTACTGTAGGTAAAAAGAAATCGAAGATTTTGTAAGCACAACCTAGATCTAGCACCTCCATTGATAACATAAGCTGAAAAACAAAAGAACACCCGCTACAGACCATATGGGTGAGAAGAACTATGACAGCCGCAAGGAGCCCTTTCAGGGCCACAAGTGGCAAAACCACCAATCTAGCACCACCACCAAATGGTTGAAAAGATAATATCCCCCGGAAGGGAGCTTCTAGCGGGACAAGAGGTTGTTTGTAATGGGGACAGTGGATTTAGGAAGAGAAAGAAGAAAGGATTTTTTTTTTTAATAATTGAAGAAATGCAATAATGTGTCATTTTTTTTAATATGGAAAAATTTAAGAAAAATCTGTATTGTTTCAAAAAAATTAATTAATCATCTGTCTCCTTATGATTGAAATTCCATCAAATTTTGTGTTTAATTAGCTGCACATTTTTCTTTAACAGCCAAAATATTTCGATGGGTTTTAAAATAAGATAACTGTTTATTTAGTAATTATAACTTAAATTAATTTTCTACTTAGTCTATGTATTTTAAAAATTTATATAAGAGTGCTGCTAAATAGCGAGAGGGACGAGAGAATGACGAGAGAAACGGCAGCAGTTGCTGCCGTTTCACGTCTCATCCCTCTCGCTACTGAATGCATTAAAAAAATAAGAAAAATGAATAAAAAATTCATAAAGAAATGGGCACGTGATTTATCTTCCTTTCACTTTTCACTTTCCTCTCTCTCTCTCTCACTCAAATCAACCGCATCCTTCACTTTCACTCTTCCTCTCACGCAAATCACCGTCGTTTGACCATCGTCTCAACCAGCCAGCAACCTCTGTTCACGGCTTCCCTCTCAGGCCACGAACCAGCAGCTGCTCATGTCCTCTGTTCACGGCTTCCCTCTCCGGCCACGAACCGGTCACGACTTCCTCCCTCTCCAGCCAGCCTTACACGGCTAGCGGATAATTAATTTTTTGATATTTATTTTGATAATTAATTTTTGATAATTTTTTATTATTGCTCATCAAAATCATATTTTGAAGCGGATATGAACCCATTCCTCATCAATCCAACCCTCATTCCCCTGCTTCACCACTACCCTGCATCATTTCCATTCCTTTGTTTCTTCTCATCATTACCCTGTTTCTTCGCCAAAGATGCCGAGTCATTCGATGCCACTCCATCCTTTACCAATGAGCTTGAATTAGTGCTCTTGCTAGCAGGTGCAGCACTCTGATTTGCCTTCAAATTTTGATCTTTAACAGAAATTTCTGAACTTTTGAGTTTGATTCTTCACACTGGATGGTGCCTTATTAACAAATGAGGTTTGATTCGCCTTCAAAATTTGATCTTTATCAGAAATTTCTAAACTTTGAGCTTGGTTTTGCACACTGGATGGTGGCTGATTGACAGTTGAGGTTTGGTTTGCATGTAAAATTACAGATTTACCAGCATTCTGGGTATGGTTTTTTTGCTGGGTGGTTCTGAAAAATTTTTGGCATATTGCCGGTTGGGTATAAATTTTTGTTGGTAATTATTTGGTGAAAATTTCTAGTTGGGTATAAATTTTTGTTGGTAATTACTTGGATTTGTAATTAACTTCAATTAATTGTATGTGTTACTCAATATGTGTTGAGCTTGTTCTTATTCTGGGATTCCTGTTGTGTTGAGCTTGTACTTGTTCTGGGATTCCTTTTATTTCTTTTTGGCTTATAAATACCTTGTTGAGGATTGCAAATAAAAGAAGCTGATATTATTATTGCAAATAAGAAAAGTTAACATGATTACAATTTACAAATAAGAGAAGTTAATACATTAGTTAAATATACAACTTAAAAAATAATACATATTAACAAATATTCAACAACCAAACTCTTGCATCAGCATTGTCTACCCACTCTGCAGACTATCAACAAATGTTTAACCACCATAAATGAACAAATGGAACTTGATTTTTGTCTAACCAAATACAAGCCAAACAGGATTTTGCGCAAATATTCTACCAGCAAATTCTAAATCCTCTTTGACATAATACATCTTAGAATAATTGCTCCTTACTTCATCTGTAAAAGCCAAACTCTTAGCTCTTGCTTTTCTAATATGTTGCAGGCCGTTTTAGTAGACACCCCATGAAAGGATCGGCTAGAGTGTAAACAACATTGCCCCTTCCTTGGTTGCTTGCTTTATTATCTCCATCAACTGCTCTACATTCATAAATTAACAAAATTGTTGCAACTACATTATGTAAGTGCTCACATTTTAGCTAATTAAATTAAATGAGATTTCAACATTAAGCAAAACAATCCAGATAATAATAATAAAGCATTTCCTCTAGTACACCAACAACAATTATTGTTTTCTGTGATCAAATCACATGCAGGACATAACTAAATCGACAAGAGTTTTTTTTTTTAATCTAAGAGCAAGAATAATAGCTTCTCAAGCTCCAATTACTTGATACACGAAAGTAATGAATTGATTTGCATTATTACCTCCAAAATCATTACAGGGGATAAACTAGCAAGTAGCAAAACAAACTTAGCCATACAAACAATTTTCAACCTGGGGGTATACCCTTTTTACACACTCCTTAGATCAAGCAACAACCACCAAAACAACTCAACTCCGAACTCAACATGCCATTCTTCGTAGTATACCTGACAAATCGGGAGGTGTAGCCGCAATAGCAGTTCAAGTATATATGTGCGTAGTTCAAGTTTTCGCCCGATTCACCAAGGAATATTTTGGTTGCTTTTGGCGGCAGCAGATTCGACTCCTGAAGAGGAAGAAAAACACAGAACCAAAAATAGATCTTAAGACTGGAGCAACATTAATCCAGTTTCTATCGGCGTTAGAAGCCAAGAACTATTAACAAATTCAAAACCCTTGACAACCAAATTTCAAATTAATGTGATGAATTGAAGCGGATTACCATAAGAAGTTGATTACGGCAGCTGTCGGAGACGAGACAATAGCGAACTGTAGAGACAGGATGGCGAACGATGCCGGCTGTGGATTTGAGGGGCAGGGAAGGGAGAGAGATGGAGACAATAGCGAACTGCAGAGACAGGATGGCGAATCGAGATTTGCTGCGTGAGGGAGAACAAAGCGCAGACTTACTGCGTGGTGAGAAAGAACGGAGTCGGCACCATTGCTGCGCTGAGGGAGAACAAAGAGAGACGCGTGAGAGAGTTTTTGTTGCTTGCTGGCTGGAGAGGGAAACCGTGAGCGGTTGTTGGCCGGTTAGGGAAGCCAGAAGCCGTGAGCGGTTGCTGGTGATGGTGTGAGGGATTTGCCTGAGGAGGTGATAATGAGGGATTTGCGTGATAGAGAAACAATAGTGGAAGAGGAAAGGCTGGTGATTTTGCGTGAGAGAGGAGAGGAAGCGTGAGAGAGGAGACGAAAGTCAGGAGATAAGGTAGATAAGTTTGGATTTCCCTCTGACATTTCTTTTTTTATTCATTCTTTTTGAATTTTATTTAAATTTTTTATTATTTTCTTCTTTTAACGGGGCGAGAGGAACGAGACGCGAAAACGACAGCAACTGCTGCCGTTTCTCTCGTTATTCTCTCGTTCTTCTCGATACCTAGCATTTTCCTTTATATAAAAGGACACAACAATCGCACAAAACAGTTTATCAAAGATGTAAATAGTTCAATATTCAATGATTTATTTCATCAGTACAGCTGATGCAGCTTATTTTTTTCAATCAAAGCAATCCTAAAATAAGCATACAGTGTTCCCAAAGTTCATTGTACGCAAACAAGATAAATCAAAACAAAGTGGCAGCAAATTCAAACTTGTCACAGCTACTTTAAAAATGTGTTTGATTTCTGAATTCCTTCATAGAACTAACGCGTATTTTGGGTCGTTTTTGAATAGAAAGCTTCACACAATGTCAGTATAATTCTACTTGTGTGGGACGCATTCAAACAAACACTTTTATAATTGCCATTTCCATGTTATTACGGAGCCACGCACGTACTGCTCTTAGTCGGGGACTGAGTTTGTACAAACTCGAAGCTCATTTCCTCTTCACAAAAGCCAACCACCAGTCTCACATAAATCTCCTCACAATCTCCTCCGACTGCAAGTCTCTATACCAAATCAAACAAACCCACGCCTTTGCAATTCAAAATGGCTTCCTTCCTACAAGTGTCTCCCTCTCCGCGTCTTTAATCCTTCGCTACGCAGCGTTTCAAGAACCAAATGCTGCCCTCTTTCTCTTTGAACAAACTGTCCCACATTGCCGCACTGCATTCTTGTGGAACACACTCATTCGAGCTCTATCCGTTGCCCGAATTCACGATGGCTTCACTACGTATAATCGAATGGTTCGGACCGGCGTTCGGCCTGATGATCATACCTTCCCTTTTGCCCTCAAGGTGTGTGCCGATGATATGGAGCTTCAAAAGGGCATGGAGATTCATGGGAGTCTGTTCAAGCTTGGTTTTGATGCAGATGTTTTCGTTGGTAATACCCTTTTGCTGCTCTATGGTAGCTGTGGGTGTTTGGGTGATGTGAAAAAAGCGTTTGATGAAATGCCTGACAGAGACATTGTGTCGTGGAATACGATTGTAGGAATGTTTTCGGTTAATGGATGTTATGTGGAGGCGCTTGATTTGTATTATGAAATGATTTCTAGCTCTGGATTTAAACCAAATCCTGTTAGTATTGTCAGTGTTTTGCCGGTTTGTGGGTGCCTTGCAGACGAGATCATGGCAAGGCTGATTCATTGTTATGTTACGAAGGTTGGCTTGGATATTCAGGTGACCATCAGCAATGCATTGGTTGATGCGTATGGGAAATGTGGGAATGTGAGGGCTTCAAGACAAGTTTTTGATGCAATGGTAGAGAGGAACGAGGTCTCTTGGAATGCCGTAATTTCTAGTCTTGCCTATGCTAGGAATAATATGGAGGCCTTGGATATGTTTAGGCTGATGATTGCTGCAGGGTTAACACCCAACTCTATTGCAATATCTAGCATTTTGCCTGTTTTGGTTGAGTTAGAATTTTTCAATTTAGGGAAGGAAATTCATGGTTTCATTTTAAGAATGGGAGTTGACTCTGATGTTTTCATTGCCAATTCGTTGATTGATATGTATGCAAAATCATGCCGCCCAGCAGAAGCGTCCTATTTGTTTCACAATATTGCAGAAAAGAACATTGTTTCCTGGAATGCCATGGTTGCTAACTTTGCTCAAAACAGGCTTGAGTTAAAAGCTTTGCAATTGGTAAGAGAAATGCCCATTCATAATGAGTTTCCCAATTCCGTTACTCTGACAAATGTTCTTCCAGCTTGTGCACGAGGTCATTTTCTTCGCCCTGGGAAAGAAATCCATGCAAGGATTATTCACAAGGGATTAAACTTTGATCTGTTTCTAACCAATGCTCTGACAGATATGTATGCAAAATGTGGCTGCCTAAACGTAGCTCAAAACGTTTTTAACATTTCCTTTAGGGATGAAGTATCTTACAATATACTTATAGTAGGCTATTCTCAAACTAGTGATTGTTCAGAATCTCTGAGTTTGTTCTCTGAAATGCGACTCTTGGGTATGAAGCATGATGTAGTATCTTTTATGGGTGCTATATCAGCTTGTGCAAATCTTGCTGCAGTAAAGCAAGGGAAAGAAATACATGGTGTTGCAATAAGAAAACATCTTCATACACATCTCTTTGTTGCCAACTCAATTTTGGACTTCTATACTAGAAGTGGACGAATTGATCTAGCTAATAAGATATTTGATTGTCTCCCAGTCAAAGATTCAGCCTCTTGGAATACATTGATTTTAGGTTATGGAATGCTTGGTGAGGTAGACACTGCAATCAATCTCTTTGAAGCTATGAGGGAAGGTAGTGTGGAGTATGATCCTGTTTCGTACATTGCTATTCTGACAGCTTGTAGTCATGGAGGACTAGTTGAGAAGGGGAAGAAGTACTTCAATGAAATGCAAGCTCACAATGTTAAGCCAACAGAAATGCACTATGCTTGTATGGTTGATCTCCTTGGCCGAGCTGGCCTTATGGACGATGCAGTGAAACTTATCAAAAACCTACCTGTTGAACCAAATGCCAATATCTGGGGAGCTTTACTCGGGGCATGTCGAATCTATGGTAACTTAGAGGTGGGGGCTTGGGCAGCAGAGCATCTGTTTATGTTAAAGCCCCAACATTGTGGATATTATATACTTCTTTCAAACATGTATGCAGAAGCAGGGAAATGGGATGAGGCTAGCAGGGTTAGGGAATTGATGAAATCAAGAGAGGCAAAGAAGAATCCTGGTTACAGTTGGGTCCAAACAAGGGATGAGGTGCAGGATTTTGTAATTAATGAGAGAATGAAGACCTTCACTCTGGGTCCCGTGTGATGCAAAATCCCCTGAAAATAATTTTGTTAGAAGAGTTAAACTGATTTTGAGGGTTTTATTTATCTGAAAACTGTCTTTGCGGTTCTGGTAATGTCATTCGAGAGACCCTGCACTCATTCCTGGGTATTGGCTGATGTGTAGATGATCAATATCACATTTCTTGAGAACTCCATAAAACCAATACACAATGCAATGTAAAGATGAGTTTCCTCAATGTTTAATGTCAATAAGGAAAACGTATAAAGAAAAAGATTTGGTGTTAAAAAAAAAATGCACACTAAACTAGGATAATTGTATTGGCTCCCATAGGATGTTAGGAAAAACACCACTTGGGGACAATTGATAGCTTATGTTTTGCTCTCATAGCACTCTAAATTAGGTTCAATAACTGAAGCACCTTCGAAACCATCAAAATTCGCAGGGGATCTTTAAGGTCAAAAGAATTTCTGAAATATCTGCATTACATTTTGCTCACAGATGCATCAAGAGTGGGAGCTCAAATGTTTTGTTGTCTAAATTACTGGACAAAATGCTGATGTCCCCAAAAACTATACATCAACACCTCTTTGCTCCAGTGAAAAGTTGTCCTCATTATGAACATGCCTAATCACAACTCTTGACCAACAAGAATGTAAATAACCTCACAGCCATACCATCATTTCGATATACATCACCAACTCCTTTGGTGCCTGGATTTTGCAAACTTCAAGTTCCCAGTACTTTGAGCGGAGCAAAAGAAGATGGAATATGAATAAATGAAACTTATCAAACCATAAGGGCTTTAAACTTTAATAACTGCCACCAGATGCTATGACTGGTGACAAATGACTGCCTTGCAAGACGAGTCACTGTCTATATTCCACATACTCAATTCTTCAAGCTGCTTTTGAATTCTATCTGGCCCCAGTTCAGCAGACCAATAAACAATCTTCTTCCCTACAGCTGAAGAGGACTGGTTGGCATTTCCTGTACCAATATCCAAGCCAATGTTCGATTCATCAACCCTCTTAATCATCACACCTGCCTTCTGTCTCAATAAGTTTGCCATTATATTTGCGAAGTTTCTATGATCTCTGGGTAAAGAAACTTTATCCACCAAATTTGCAACTTCGTACAAAAAATTCTTAGTCCAAATTTTCCGAACAGAAGATGAGCTCTTTACAAAAAACAGTTCAGAACTCTCCCCATAATAGAAGTCAGAGGTTGCATCAATTGGTTCAAGACACAAATCATTACTAAAGGGAAGAAAATTTGCATCCACTACCCAAGCACTATACCTATATTCTAAACACTTTTTGATTACATATACCTTCACTAAGACTTCCTTTGTCAACCTAGCATCAGAACTTTGCAAGCTCAGAGATTCATATGCTCGGATATTGTTAAGAAATTGGTCCGCATCAATCACTGGATGTCCCCTTCTGGCAAGATCATACAGAAAGTCAGAATGCGAGCCTACAAATATGTGGTTCTGACTATTTATCCTCTCAAACTGGCACAGGAGGTTCCTTGATACAGCATCGGATGCCCCAAATAAGCTCACTACCAGAACTGTTTCTTGTCTCTGCACAGAGGGAAGAACAGTACCAAGATCATCCATGCTTTTCACAACTCTTCCAGGAACTACTTCTCTGAAACAGAAATCGTACCATTTCAGATTACTCAAAGGCTTCATATTCAGAATGTTGAAATCAAGCGAACTTTCATCCAATAGTTTGGAATCTGGCCCAGCTGATTTTCCATAGTTAACACCAGCATCTCGGTGAGAGACACTAAGTGCCCTCTCATTTGGAAAATGGGTGTAGAAATTGAAATAGCCACGAGAATGTATAAATTTAATGAACCAAGGAGTCCAGATTCTTTCTCCCATCTTCTTGTACCATCCTGTTGTCACCTGCGAATAGATTTTTGATTTATGAGTAACAAGCCATAATCAAATAATAGAAAGTTTCAAGCAAAGGAATGAAACATATAAAAGATTACCATCCCATCAAGAAATGGTTTGATGCCCCTGGCTTTGTGATCGTCATACCACAGCCTGAACTCCTTCCAAGGTTGTGGAAAAAGAAGCTGACCCCAAGTGCCAACCAACTGGTACAAGAAAAGCTGTGTTCCATTATCTAGGTGTATTTTGTTTCCATGCTTACCTATAAGCAGCAACTAACCAAATCAAAATAACAATAACAATAATAATAATAATTCTTAAGAGTATGAGAATTCGAAAAGCACAGACAGTACATGAAAAATAAATTTTAACACATACAATAATATGCTTTCTGGCAGCGACAGAAGTGAAGTGATGCAATATAGATATAGTCAATGTGGGTGCCATCTAGTTGAGATCGTAAAATCTCATGCTACCAAAAGTTTGGGGCTTAAACCCTGCTCACATAGGCGAAGAGGGGATTCTTTTGCTGTTAGGTTAAACAATATATATGTGTGTGTATACAGGCCCTTCCTAGTTTTTCAAAATTTCAAGGATAGCAAGATAATCCCCTTATGCATGGCTCAAGTTTTCATCCAAATGGAAGACGCATTACAATGCAATCAGTTACACAAGAACACTGTGAAACACAATTCACATTACAAAATTTACAAATCAAAATCATACAGAGTATTAAAAAAATGTAAAATGCTACCTGGGACAAACCTTGGACGCTGAAGCGAGGCTCCGTAGATAGAGCGAGTAAGATTGAAAGGAGCGTAATAGTAGTAATTGACGATCAAACCCCTAAGAAATTTGTAAAAAAGAGGCGAAACCTCCAAATCATCTTCAACGACAAAGGCAAACTCGTGATCTGAAGTTGGCCACCAAGCCTCGAGCCATTGAGCCTGCAGCCCCGCGTTTGCAGTCCGATAATGAACGAATTTATCCCCGAATTTCCACTCAAATTCATCAAGAAAACGCAAGATCGCCCGTGAGTCCGAGTCCGACTCCGACGACGATTGATTGGCAGGAGGGGCAGAATGGTCAACGTAGACATGGAGATGGACTCTGTCGGTTAAGTAATCGGCAGCGGAAAGAGAGTGGAGGCAGCGGGATAGGGAGTTGAGGCGATTGAAGGTGAGGACTTTGATTATGAGAGTGAAATTGGAGGAGTGGGAGGGGGCATTTTGGGGAAATAAGTTAAAGGTTTTGGTGTCAGTGAGATTTTTGGAAGTGGGAAGAGATGAATGGTAATAATAAGAGTAGAAGAAGACGAGGGCAACGAGTGAGTAGAGTAGCAAGTGTCTCTTTTGATTACTACCCACCATTTTTCCTTTTTTTTGGTCTTTTTTCTTCTAAAATCTCTGTGACCGTTGTTAGCAGAGCCAGAGCTTCTCAATGCTTCTTCATTAATATGCTGTTTGTGTGAACTGTTTTGTTTGCTCCGTTTCTTTTCTGCTGCCCGCCTGCCCGTATCTGAACTCAAAGCACTTTTTATTTTGCTTTAACAACCTCCGGTCAGAATCGGAACGATCCAAAATTGAAATATAAAATAAAAATTGGAATAAATTGTTTATTTATTTGAATCGCAGATATTAGAATTGTAAGAATCTCCATAGATATAATTATAATTATAATTATAATTGTGAATATAATGGATTTATGTGGAAAGTCTCCTGATCCTGATAAAATTGTTGTAAATAAAGAGAATTTTTAAAGACAAATGAAAGAAGCGTGAAGAGTATTTTCAAAATCAATTTTTATTAAAAAAAAATTAGACTCGATCTAAAAATGTTTTCTAAATGAGAAAATATTTTTAAAATAATTTTTGAGAAAATATTTTCAGGGTCCGGCTAAATATCACTCAGCCCCCTTTTATTTATTCTTATTTAAATTTTACTTTACAAATATTAAGTTCATTTTTCCCAAACTCGTAAATCTTTCAACGGTCGATCAACGGTAAATCAGCCCACTCGGTGGCTGTGGCTAGTGAAAAAAGATAGAGAGAATTGTGGGGAACAAATCCCGAGTGGTGAAGTCACTGGAAACCGACAAAATCACGGCGAATTGAAGCCGCGATTTCGCGGGTTTTCACGGTTTAGATCGGCAGTTTTCCAAACACTTTCCGGTGATAAGGATGGCATGGAGATGACCGGCATCGCATGAGCTTTCCGATTGGTACCAACCTTGGCCGGTGGAGTGGCCGGAAACGAAAACGGCAGTCGGGTCGGATTCGCGAGTTCGGGTTGACCCGGTTCATTTTGCCACAAGGTCGGCATAGAAATGACCGGCATCGCACGAGCTTCTGATCGATACCAACCGTAACTGGTGGAGCGGCCGGAAATAGAAACGGAATGCGGGTCGGGTTCGCGGGCTTTGTGATAAAGACAGGGGGTATTTTGATACATGTGTAATATAGAATAAAAATTTGTAAATAATACATACTATAAGGGTGCTAACTAAAATATTTATATGGATTCAGTAGAAATTAATTTAATATTTATAAGAAAAATATAAATAAAACTGAGTTAAGGGGGTTGAGTAATATTTTCAGGGCGCGTGGTACAATACCACGCCTGGTACCGTAGCCAGACCCTATTTTCAGTATTCTTTCAAAAAAAAATTAAACAAATATTTTCAAAATTCTCTAAGAAATATTTCCAAATTCATTTAATGAAACATTTTCTAAAATAATTGCCAAATACATTTCTATATTTATTTTTTGAAATTTCTAGGCTATAATAATTCTAGAACATTAATATTAGACTATTGGTTCTTTATTATTCATTAGCGTACTTTGCTACTACATCACTATTTATAGCAACTGTCATTACTCTTTAAGCTCAAATTTGTTACTCAACTAAAAAATAATCATCTCAAATTTGTTATTCAACTAAAAATAATCATAGTCAAAATTAAGATATAAGCTTAGTTAATTCATAGTAGCACCTAAAAATATTTTTAAACCTTAAATCAAGTGCATTGTAGACCACCGAACCTAAATTTCCAATCAAGTCCAATATTTTTTAAATGGAGAAACAACTCATTCTTCGACACGTGGTCTGACAAAATTTCCACACCCAATAGATAACAATCATTATAAGAGAGCGATAATAAAAAAAAATATGCCCATTTATATGAAATTAATGTACAATAAAGAATCAATTTCCCATTCAAATATGCAAAATTTAGCGAGGGAAATGAGCTATGATTTTCATTTCCTCGATTTGATGGGACTTAATTATCCATTTTTAGAATTATATTTGTCAATTAAATATTTTCTTTTAACTTTTACAATTTATACATAGAGAGGGTTGACATTATGCACACTATTGCGGATCAAAATCCTATAAATATATTATAGCATTTAATTTACAGAAACTTTACAGTTCTGAATTTTTTTACAAGTTTAGATATATAGATTTTATATTGAGTTTACTAAATATTAACTCCTTAGTCTATTCTTATGAATAATACAAGTTCTTCGCTATCGATGACATCCTCGCTTTGTTAAAGTGATGATGTTAGTAATATATAAAAAAAAAGAATTTTAATATATTAAAAAATGTGTTTTTTAGTTTATTAGTGCATTAAAATATATCTTTTTATATTTTATTAACATCTTTATTTTAACAAAGTGAAGATGTCTTCATTAACCACACATTTTTCTCATTGTACCAAAAATATGCAAATCTTTTTTTTTTCTTATGAATTCCACATAAAAGTTTACAAAATGTATTATTATTCTACTATTGTCTAAACTTTGTAAGAGAATCTAATAAAATATTAATAAAACAATTGTTTACCCTTTAATGTAAAATTATTATTTCATCCTACCTAAATGACAAAACAATTAGATGACTTCAGTTATTCTTTACAATTTAGATATTAAATAAAAAAAAAGAAACAAAATAACCAATATTATAATGAATGAAACAAAATAACCAAAATTAAAACAAAAAGAATTAAAACCCAAACCTAATTCCAAATTCAATCCAATAACTAAATTAATACCAAACACTAAACCAAAAATTTAAAAGAATTCAGGCAAAGTAGTCGAGAGAGGAGAAGTAAAAAAAAAAAAGGCATCAACTACAGTAAGATTTAAAGGTAATCTTCAATCTCATTTAAAATAAACGAGTCTTCTTGCTCACCCGCACTAGATTCAATCTTTCTTCCCTTTTTTTATTTTTAAATTGTCAACCTCTTCTTGTCCTTTAAGAAAACTTGTACTCTCATCTCAGTCAAAATTTAACTTTGATTTTGGTTGGCGCGGCCGTTGAGTCAGGGTTAGAGCTGAGCATTTTTCTTCCAATTGAATTAAACTGTTTCATTTGGATAATTTGCGGCGTTAAATTTTTTATTTGATTTGGTGTCGTTTCTATTCGTTAAAATTAAATAATAATTTTACCTTTCTAATGTCAACAAATCTTTAACAAAGTTTATATGGTGGTGGGTGAATGAAAATAATATTAAATTCAAGTGGAATTCTGTCTCAAAAAAATTTGTGTATTTTTTAACATGTGCTGAAAAAATAAGTGGTCGATACAATCTTTTTTTTAATACAACTGCCTTTTTTTTTTACGTGGACACACTTTTAAGTCGTACGATTTAATAAAGTTATATTTTATTTATTAAAATAAATAATTTTATAATGTATTCA
The DNA here is from genome assembly GCA_030444775.1 of Atalantia buxifolia. Classification (NCBI taxonomy): domain Eukaryota; kingdom Viridiplantae; phylum Streptophyta; class Magnoliopsida; order Sapindales; family Rutaceae; genus Atalantia; species Atalantia buxifolia. The sequence goes on along the minus strand of CM059832.1, from coordinate 26,535,574 downwards.
AAAATAATTATATTAAACTGCACTGCTTAACATGTGCGTATTAAAAATAAAAAAGGTACTTACAGGTGAGAATGATTATAAGTATAAGGCCGGTGCTGCGTTATGTTAATCGTAATGTACGCCATACACAGTAACAGTAGCGGATCCCACTATAAAAACTGTTATTATATGTAAATGTATGTTATGATTTTCGTAACGTAGCGGGATCCTAAATATAATTATGTGAAAAGTTACCTACTGATAATAAAATTCTTAAAAACACCGAATGTCGGCTCAACAATTCCTCAAGTCAAAACTTGTTTCTCAATAAGGTCGGTGGCTTTGTATCATACACGAGCTGCTTTTTAAAATTTAATAATAGACAAAGAAAGCTACTTGCTAGAGAGAATCGAGATAAAGAGATATGAACGGCTTTGGTCAACTAGGGTGCGGCTGTACATGGCCAACTTAACAAAGTCTACATCTTTTTTTCTTAATTATAAGTGAAAAGATATGTTTGGTTTGGAAAATTCAGACAAATCTTTTTCAGAAATATATTTTGTAAGATTCTAAACAAATTGTGTGATAATTCTAGAGGACGCGTTTGTAAGAGAGTTTATGTTAGTAAAAACTTCTAAATTACTTTAATAAACATTTTTTAAATTTTAGTTATAGCCTAATAACATAAAAAAAATTTAAAAAGAACTTTTAGCATTGAAAAAAAAAAGTTTTGGCAGCACAAAGGTCATACCAAACGAACAGTAATTATTATTCAATTGCAATTATTAACGAAACTATCAGTCACATATTCTAAGTTTATAATGTTATTAAAATACAATAAAAGTTTGATTTTTTTTTATTTTTTATCTTAATCTTATAATTTATATCAAGTATCAACCGTTCACCAAAATATTAACATCATTAGAATATTGAATGAAATCCAAGTGAAATGACCATTTACCCTTGAATTTAAGGGCATTTTTGACTTGGCATAATAAATAATAAAATAAAATTCAAAAAAATTATCAACTATCTAACAATGCGAAAACGTAAAAGATTGATGGATAAGAGAAATTGAGTTTCCGAATAATAAAAATTTTATTAGAAAAGTTTGAATGAACAAGACTAAGGTAGTATTTATTTTTTTATCTGAAATCTAAATGGGTCTGAATTTTTATAAACTCTGAATGGGTCTGATTACGAAAATCTAAATAACATGTTTGTTTTTTTTAAATATCTTAATATAAGTGATATCTTGTTTGTTTTTACAATAAAAAAATCTTAAAGTTGGTTATTTGACATTTGTAATTTTGTATCCTGGTAAATTAAAGCAAAAAAAGAGAATTAGATTTTATAGTTTAGGAAATAAGTTATTTTACAAAGATATTTTTAGAATATAATATTTACTTGTCATTCAGACATTTTTTCATTCAGCTAAAAGTCATAAAAGTTTACTTTTTCTATTCAGATGTAAATGTCTGAAAATTAGACATAAGTTCCAAAAAACAAACAAGCATATTTTAAAAAAGATTTAAAATTAATAAAATTTCATACTTCAGACATTTATCAAACAACCTCTAAGATTTTAATTCCCTTTTATACTAACCCAAGTGTGGTAAATTTACCAAAATAGGTAAATTTGAAATTTTATTTTATAATAAAATACTCCTAATCAAAATATGAAAACAAAACAAATAGCACCTAAATCTGATATCTAACAAAAAGATAAAAATCTTGAAAGCTATATGAAAAATATAAAAATAACTAAAAACTATGAAACAACAGAATTTTTCATGGAACTTTTTGCTCTATCATGTTGTAGAACAGCGTAAGCGTTTTTTACTTGATTTGTCTCATCACAAACTTTGAAATAATATATTATCTAAAATGAACAACTTTAACCCAAGTTATGCCCTCAGGAAGGACCCTATTCATAACCATCCTATATCACTATCTCCTAAGTTTACGGGGTTAATCAAATACTACAAAAGCTCAAATTTATTTGATTTTCCAACATAAATCTGTACTTTTATTTCAACCATCTATCAAAACATTTATATTGTTAGTATATTTAACATAATTTAAGTAAATTGGTCACTTTACCATTGAATTTAAGGGTATTTTTTTTTTCACTTTGCACCATAAACAACAAAATAAAATTTAGTTTTTTTTAATTATGAAATTGAATTTAAGAATTGAATTGATTGGGTGTTTATGAATTAAGGGTAAGGGTAATTTGTGAATTTAGTTTGATTATATAAATTTGTTTAGATAAACTGAGAAGATGGATTTTTTTTTAATTAAGGAAAAAATAACCAATATAGCTTTTTATTTTATATTTTAAACCATTATTTTATTTTGTATTTAACATATTACATTTCTAAATAATATAATAAATTTAGGGTATATGACTGGCATTTTCCCTAATTATTATACCATATTTGTCACAATTTAAATGTAACACCTAGAGTTTATTAAGAGGAATAATCTTTCTTTTTTTCAATCTCTCTTTCATGTGATATGTAAAAGGGAGAACCTAAGATTACATACATAATCTATGACCCGTGCTTTAATTATAAAATTCTTTTACGTGGGAATACCATTTTCGGTTCGAGCTCATCGCTCATCCAACTTTTTTCTCGGAATATTGTTGAATTTTTATTTAAAAAAGAAGAAAGAATGCAAATTAATTACAGAAATTATATCTTTGGGAGGTTCTAAGAATCTTCATGTAAATTTTTATGAATAGGGTAGATAGAACATTCCACTCAATATGAGAGGTAGAAACATTTAAGCAATATCCATATTGGCTAAGGGTTTATTTAATAAAGCGTTTGGAGTCTAAAATTTTAAATATTTTTTAAAATTTATTTTTTTAATAATTTATATTCAATTTTCAGATATTTACATCTTAATATAAAAAGTAAATTTTTTTAACTCTTTATCAAAACGAAAAAAAGGTTTGAATGAGAAGTGTATTATATTTTAAAAATATCTCAATAAAATATATTTATTTCCTGAGCTATAAAATTTAATTTCTTTATTTGTTGTTATTTACAATAACGTAAATATTAAATAATTATATATAAAATATTTTTTATTCATAAAAATAAACAAAATACTTCAGATATTAAAAAAAATTCAAATATCTATATTCACATCCATTCAAACTTCATACTAAAGAAAAACAATAAACGTTACCTAAGTTATGCAGAATGGAATCATATTCCAAATATAAAAATAATAATGATTCTTAATTTTTTGGTTTCTTACTTTGAAATTCGAATTCGAAAGTGCAACCAAAATTACCAAATGACGATCATGAGATAAACATGTGGGACCCGCAAAGAACATGGGAGTTGAAAAGCACAGGCACGGCAATACAATAGAGCATCTGAAGTCATCTGATAACAGTGAACAGAAGCACAGTTGTATTGAAATTTTTTCTTTAAAAAAAAAAATTAATAATAATATTAATAAGGAAAGGCATGGAAGGGCGGCTTTTTCTTCTATGCTTGCCTTTTTAAAAAGTAAACAAAACCTCACGCATTTTGCTTTGCCTTTTTAAATTATTTTCTCCTTCTCCTCCTTCCTCTTCCTCTTCCTCTTCCTCTTCCACGAATTGGACATTGTCTCTCGCCAACCATAATCAAAATCAAAATGCCCAGTTAAATTTTCACCTGATCCAAGGAATGTTCAAAAAATTCCTCTTTGTTGCATTTTTTTCTTCGTCTGTAAGTTCGACTTTCCCTTTTTGTCTCCATTTGGTAACTTTTTTTTTTTGGAATTAGGGTTTCATTTTCGTTCTGACCAATTAATGCAGATATTTACTGTTTTTATATTTAGTTATTTTGATAGTAATATACACATTTGTTGAGTGATTGTTAAAAAACTAAGTAGGTTGTTTGTTAACGGTTGGTAAATGCTGCTGACCCACATTTTCTCTTTCCAGTTTTTTTCACAATGATTATCATGTGGTTCAATTCTTTGGAATTAAGCTATAACTCTTGTTGGTGATGAACAGATTAGACCAGTTAGTTTGTAATCATGACGAGAGTAGGCCGTGACTTTGGTAACACAATGCAAAAAGATGCTGTCCCGGCCGTATCAGCGGATGTAGTATTTGCTTCCAGTCGGTTTCCCAATTACAAAATTGGAGCTAATAATCAGGTAGTCGATGGTAAAGATGATCCGAAAGTACTCTCCATGAAGGAGGTCGTTGCACGTGAAACTGCACAGTTATTGGAGCAGCAAAAACGCCTCTCTGTCCGTGACCTTGCCAACAAATTCGAGAAGGGCTTAGCTGCTGCTGCTAAGTTGTCCGAGGAGGTTATGTCTTTATTTCGCATTTTTCTAATTTGTATTCCTAGGCCAAGAATTTTCTTAAATTGTTTGAGAAAATATTTACTTGACTATTTATTTAAATTGTTATACATTTTAGTAATGGAAATTTATCTTAACTATGACTATTAAACTCACTAGTTCAGGTTCTGGATGATGTAGTGTTCAGAATGCAAAACCATAGGGACGTTTTCGGAGTATTTAAAGAATGTGATTGTATAAACCAGTTCATTTGCTTGATAGAAAACTTTGAAAATGTTTGGTCTAAAAAATTAACATGTTTAGCTTAGAAAGCTATTTTCGATTTATGCTTCCAATGTATCCTTGGACCAATGCAAAATGATGACTGGGCTTAGAGTTCTCCCATTCTTGGATTTCCTTCTGTAAGGAAGTGTAAATGGAGTTTGGAAATAATTTGATACCCTTTATAGTTTGTTGCACTCAAGTGTTGCTGCTTTCTTTGTTGTTACTTTCTACAGTTGTGAAGCTGTAGGAATGTGAATTTTCTACAAAATCAAATGAATCAAATATTAATTTCTTTTTTTTTCCCCCTTGGGGAAATGCAGGCTAAACTCAGAGAGGCAGCATCATTGGAGAAGCATGTTCTTCTAAAGAAGCTGAGAGATGCACTGGAATCCTTGAGAGGACGTGTGGCGGGTAGAAACAAGGATGATGTAGAGGAGGCTATTGCTATGGTTAGTATCATAATTTGGTCCTTCATTGAACTTGTTCCTTTGAATTTTTAACACTCAAATGGCACGTTTAGATTTTTGGTTTATTTAATACTGCTAATGCTAAATTTCCTATGCAAATTTTAACTGAAAAAATGTTCTTTTCCTCCAGGTGGAAGCTTTAGCTGTTCAATTGACTCAAAGGGAAGGAGAATTGCTTCAAGAAAAAGCAGAAGTGAAGAAGCTAGCAGATTTTCTGAAAAAGGTAACCATATCTTTTAATCAACTCGTTTATTGCCTCTTTGTCGTGATTTTTTAGTCACTCTCTTAGGGAATTCCATATCTAAATTGTATTTGGTACATCTGCTGATAATCTAAAGAGTTTAGCAATGATTGGTGTGGTGCTCATTGGTTCAACTAGGAAAACCTCTTGGTGCTTGGGGTGGTGTAAGATATATGGGGTACAAATCAAGGTTGGAAGGGCTTTGGTTTATATTCATATGATTTAAAAAAAGAAAAATATGTCTCCCTTTTCTTCAGCCGATGATTGGTTCAATGTGTATGTATTCCTTGTTCAATGATGATTGGTTCAATTGTTTTTGGTTAACTATGAATTTTAAGAATTTCATGGCGGAAAAAATTCCTATAGATAGTTACCCTGCAACAAATTTATGACTTATATTTATGATACATCTAATGTGCATTGGTTCTGTAGTTTGGATTTTTATGTTAATTATTTGCTGGTTTATATTTTTCAATACGCCATTTCAATGTTATGTGCATGCACTTTATCACACAAATGAGTACTTGTGTCAATTTTTAGGCTTCAGAAGATGCCAAGAAACTTGTTGATGAGGAAAGAGCTTTTGCTCGTGCTGAAATTGAGAGTGCCAGAGCAGCAGTTCAGAGGGTCGAAGAATCTCTTCAGGAGCATGAACGGATGTCTCGTGCTTCAGGGAAGCAGGTAATACAACTCTTAAGGTTTCAATTGAACCTGGCTGTGAAATTGGAGAGCCTGAAAACAAAATATAAGATTCACCACTGATGAAGCATGCGATCAACTGCATTGACCATTTAAACAGAATATAATCAGCTTATAACCAAATTATTTTATTCAGCTGTAAATGAAAACACTTTTCTCATTACATGTCCATTTACAGCATTAAATCATGCTTGCTTTGAAGTCGGCGATTTTCAGGAATTATGAGTTTTACATCTTTCTCAGTTTCTTGTGTGTAAACTTAGATATTTACTCTTGTTGTTGCTTAGTCTCTTATTCTGATTCCTCACAAAATATTTGGCGTGTGATTTCAGGACTTTGAGGAATTAATGAAGGAAGTTCAAGAAGCTAGGCGGATTAAAATGCTGCATCAGCCGAGCAAGGTGTATATTAGATTTGTGCTTCTGATGTTTTTTCTGCTTACAGAAACACGAGATATCTATTTATAAATATTTATAAGCGTGTTGCATTGTTGCTATAACTGCTATTTCAATTTTTTTCCCCCTTGAAATTGTTTAAGTTTACATGTACTATTTATCTTTATGGTTGATTTTCCAAGTTGTTGATCTATCAGTTTATTTTATCATGTACAAAGAGATATATAGGCGATTGTGTTTGTCTTTTAAGATGTTTCATGTGCTATTAGCTCAATGAAACGTCACATGGCCTATGTGTCAATACCATAGATGTGTGGTGGAAATATATTGGTTGGACTTTGCTATAGAATGTTGGACATGACTGCTTCAAAGGTTAAGAAGATAGTGTTTTCCGCTGCTTATTTCTGTAAGGAAGAACTGGATTTAGAGATAGCTTGAGAGAGAGAGAGAGAAACAGAAAGAAAAAATGTAGGGATGAAGGGAGGAGAGTCGTTTGTAAAATAAAATGAGCAGACACATGAGAAAGAGGGAGCCTGATGTTCAGGAACTGTGGAAAGTATGGTAGATGAATGATGGTATGTAAGTCCATGATCTTTCGACTAGATAAAATGGATGCATAGTTTGTGTTTTTCCATGGTGAATCAAGTTTATGATGGTCATATTGATCTGTGTGGATGAATGAACTGAGGACATAACTTTCTTTTGAAGAACTGAGGACATAACTTTCTTTGATGAATTACCGGTTTGGGTGGCTTTGTTTACCTTCATTCTTTTCAGAAAATAGTTTGATTCCTATACTAATGATTCTCTGTGCGTTCAGTTCTGTACGGTAGTTTACTTAATTATAATGATTATTGGATAGTAAAGGAAACCGCAACGTGCTAGTTGTGCATTTTTTAGTTTGCAGAAAATCTTGAAATCTTAATGAAGTTAAAATTTGATGTCAGGTTTCCTGATACTGCTCTCTAGAGTTTCTATAGCCGTTAGCTATCATTGGTTTTTAAATTTCTATTGAACCTATTGTTTGACTCTACATCTTTGTTTACAGAGTTATGGAGACATTCTGTTGTGTAATAGTCTTTCTTGAAACTTTTCACTCCATTAATTACTGTTATTATTTTCCACCATTATCGTAATTTGCACCTTTTATTTAGTTTCTTATTTTTATGTCTTATTCTGGATTGATAAATCATATCAACACAGGGTGATGGTTCAGTTAGTGGTCTTGTAGTCATTCTTGTCATTGTTCACTCTGTTAAAGGGTGTACCTTTGATTTGAAAACTTAAACATCCGTCTTTGTGATATTATGAATGTACGCTAAACCGATGTATTATATCAACTGAAAGCCATTTGTATGTAGGGAGTAAATCAAGCTTAAATTTGTAGGTTATGGACATGGAACATGAGCTACGGGCATTGAGAATTCAACTTGCAGAGAAGTCTAAGTGTTCTCTTCTGCTTCGGAAAGAGGTCTGTTTGTTACATTACTAAACTACTGCACTTTTGTTAGTAAGAAATTTTCCTGACCTATTTTTTCATGGTCTGGGTATCCAGTTCATGTTTGTATGTGCTTAGGTTGTAGAAAATGTTTCTATGATTTACTTCCTGAATGTTTTGTATTTCATCTAATGTTTTCCAGCTAGCAATGAGCAAGAGAATCGAGGAAAAACTTTCTGATTCATATGAATTAGATGGTTCTGAAGCTTTAGGTTCATACTTAAGGATTAAGCCTTGCTCAAATAATGGTCCAGAACTTTCCAAATGTTCAATTCAATGGTATCGTGTACCATCTGAAGGAGGAAAAAGGGAGCTTATATCAGGTATAAAATAACTAAATGATTTTGTTGCTTTAAATGTGTTAGACTATTAAGAATGGATATGTGTTTGTATGTGATATATAAATTTTTTTGAGGTAGTTAATGAAGAAATTTAAGTAGGTACAATCTTTATCTTTAAGTTTGATTGCAAAATCGAGATGAATAAAATCATGATGTCAACAGGTCATGAATTCTAGTCAGCTCAACTGGTAGAACAAACCCACTCGCATGAGTGGGAATGGCGTTTAGTTTCAGTTTCATGCAATATTAATAGGGATGAGTTGGTGGGAATATGATCTGTACAAAAGGTCTTTTTGCCCAAGTCTAATGATATGAATTTCCACCCCAGGAGCCACCAAATCAGTCTATGCACCAGAGCCTTTTGATGTTGGAAGAATACTGCAAGCCGAGATTACGTTTAATGGCCAGCAAATAACATTGACAACAACTGGTGCCATTGATCCAGGTGTGATTTTGGTTGATCTTGTTTTTAACTTGGTTTCTTTTTTGAATTTATTATTAGTTAATGAGGTTTTTATCTTTTATCCTTTATCAGTTATCATATGTGATTATATATGCTTCAACTGATTTAATGTTTATCAAACAGCTCCTGGATTGGGAAGCTATGTGGAGGCACTTGTTCGGAAGCATGATGTTGAATTTCATGTATGTCCTTCTTCCTCCCCCCCCACACCACCAAAACACATTCAACAGTTTACCCATCTGTAGCTAATATAACTCACATTTCATATAGATATTATTCTGTATTCATTTCCATTTTTGGTGTTGCAACCACCATTTGATGACTATTTTGGTGATCCATTTGGTAAGTGGTTTGACCATTGATTTTGGTCAGGATATTGATTTTTGATATTTTTCTATTGTAACTTTATTCGATAATCATTCATTCCATTGAGTTCAACATATATACTTGTAGGTCATTAGTCACTGCTTCGACCCATAACATTATACATATTATACTTTTAATATTATACATATTCTTCTTTTACTTTCCACAGGTAGTTGTTACCCAAATGAATGGAGTAGATCATCCATCAGAGTCAATACATGTGCTTCATGTAGGAAAGATGAGAATAAAACTGTGTAAAGGCAAAATGACAATCGCTAAAGAGTACTATTCCACTTCAATGCAGGTACTACAGATTTCCTTCTTTTCTTTTCTATTAGTACAAAGATTATTTTGATGTTGAAGGAGAAAAAGAGCAAGTAATCTTGGATAAGGATCAGTTTGATATTTATATGCAATTATTCAATTCTTATCATTTTCATTTGCTTGGAGACTAATGACTAGTCATGTCAGCAAGAATCATACTTGTGGAGAATCGATTGAGAAAGAAATTAGATGTAACTTGCATGACATTTTAGTTTTCTGCTCATGCTCAGATGTCAAATGCTTAATTATGAAGTCTTAATTGCTCCTGTTTATATTTTGGTATTGAGAATGAAAATAAATGTAATAATGATTCCTGACATTATCTTATCATATTTTCAGTTATGCGGCGTTAGAGGGGGTGGAAATGCCGCGGCTCAGGCATTGTTTTGGCAAGCAAAAAAAGGGGTTTCTTTTGTTTTAGCATTTGAATCACAGAGAGAAAGGAATGCAACTATCATGCTTGCCCGGAGGTTTGCTTTCGACTGCAATGTAGGTTTTTATAAAATATTTTCGTTTTATTTTATTTTTTCAGCATGGGACTTTGAGCCTGATATATGTACATATATTTCTCCTTTCTTTTTAATCTGACTGAGAGATCTTTTAATTCGAAATGCTTAAAATGCTAGATCATGCTTGCTGGACCGGATGACAGATCTCCCTTAGGAAGCTAACCGGACTTCTTCATATCTACTGATTCACAAATTGTAATTATTCGCTCTGTATTATATCAGTTTGAACCACCAGGATTTGGCGTTGTATGATTGTGTTCTTGCTTCTACCGTTCCTGAGATTATCTTATCACCTTCTTCTGGCCTCAGCACCAAGGCGTTTTTATTTGCCTTTTTTGTATGAGTGTAACATATTCCCAATGAAATATGGAGAATTATTTGCAGCTGTACTACAAATGTATACACGTTGAAAGATTGTTGTTTTATTTACCGAGAGTTATGATTGATGATTGCTTTATTATATCTGAAGGCCTTTGCTCAATCCTTTTTGTTCGATGAGTCACTGGGGATACTCCTGAATCGGGTAAATTTTTTTAAAAAGTGAGCTTTTAACACTCGTCTGGAATTCTTATGACATTCCTTTTAAAAAATAAAGTGTAGTTTTGAAATAGTTCTTTTTAAATAAAAAATTAGAAAATAAATTCATGGCGCGATCGGTTTGAAGAATATAAAGAGAGAAAAGGAGAGAAAAAAAAGTTTCCTTGAATATAAAGAGAGAAGAGAAGAGGAGAAAAAAAAGGTAAAAGGAAAGAAATAAAAAACGAAAGCTGAATTTTATGTTGATTAAATAATAAAAATGAAATTGATTTTTTTTTTTTACACATTTTCTCTTTCTCTTTTCCCTTTCACTTTCTCTTTCCTCTTAACATGAGCTTAGAGTTTATTCACCCCTTTATCTTTGGGGGGAAAAAAAAAGTGACACGCATTTACAGAAAGAGAATAAGTTTGTTATTTAAAGATAAAATTTTAATTTTATTTATACTTGATAAATAAAAGTTTTAAGGGTATAATAGTCATTATACAGTAGCTCCGTATTGGGGTTTTTTTTTTTTTTAAAGGCGCTCCGTATTGGAATCTAAATTAACAAAATAAAGCAAAAACTATGCTTTATCTCAATACACACATTTAGGAAAAAAACAAAAGTCAACAGGAAGAGCTCTGTCTTTTCTCTTCTTATCTTAAACCCTAGTTTTCTCCCTAAGTATTTTAAAAATTGTTCTGATTTTTCTGCAATTTTGACGAAAGCCCAACCAATTTTGTTGCTGCCACCACAACTCATTACCTGTAAGTTTTTCTTTTAAAAAAAAAAATTCAGTTAAGTTGTTTATAAAATAGAATAATGAAATTTGGATTGTTGCTTTAGAGTTTTTCACTTCCGTATTTGAATTTGTTTGTAGAAATGAGATGAAGACATTGAAATGAGCTTTCTTACTGATATGTTTTGGTCAATTGCTTCGAAAATGGTTTACTTTATAACCTACCTGCTATTGCTTAGTGGTAGTGCTAGTTTTTTGTTGTGTGATTGGATAAAAGTAATGATGAACACATAACATTACATCATTCTCATCAATATTAAGTTAATTGAGAACAAGGATCGACAACCATCTTTTGATTTATCAAGTCTGAAAAAGAAATTATTATATTTGTATTCAGGTTTGTGAAATTCTGTTGTTAAATTAGTTGATGGATTTAGAATTTCTGGTTTCTGTTCTTTCTTTATGCTTTTGTCGAAAGTCGAGCCTTTGGTACGCCATTTCTTGATTTGAATTGGATGGATAGTTTAGGGTTTCAGGTTTTAGTTCCATGTGAATTTGACCTCCCTTGCAGGATGACATACCTAATTTTCTGTATTATTATTGTACATTTTATTCCTCTATGCTATTGTGGGAACATGACATTGGTTGATTGCCAGATTATGTGTTTTTTGTTAATTTATGTACAAGTCAAGGCAGGACCTGTCTTTCTTGACTTTATGTTTTCCTTTATGTGACAGTATGACATTGCAGTTCATATGCCATTGTATAAGAGTCTCGAGTGTGAGACCAATATGAGTTTTAATGGTTCCTGAAATTGCCCAAGAATAGTCTTGGTATACAAGTTGCACAAATATTCACAGCTCAGAGAAATCCCAATGGCTGGAGAAGATAGAACCCTGGTGGAAATCTTAGAAGAGAATAACCCAGTTGACGTGACAAAGTATATGACTTATGTCAGTGCTCCACAAGCTGGTGCCATAGCAACGTTTTCAGGTACAACAAGGGATACCTTTGATGGAAAACTAGTCGTGGAGCTAAGGTATGAATCATATGTATCAATGGCAATACGCTGCATCAAATCTATCTGTTCACTGGCTAGATCATCTTGGAATCTCCACTCCATTGCAGTTGCGCACCGGCTAGGCCCTTTGCCGGTGGGAGAAACAAGTGTTTTCATTGCTGTATCAGCTGTTCATCGAGCTGATGCCCTGGATGCTTGTAAGTTTTTAATTGATGAATTAAAAGCTTCTGTACCCATATGGAAGAAGGAGGTTTATTCTAATGGAGAAGTTTGGAAGGAGAATTCAGAGTTTATGGAGAGGAGGCTCAGTCTGGGGAAGAAGGACGGCATTTGCTGTGGAAGTGGAAGAGAAGTTCCGGTGAAGTCACATGATAGAAAGACCTGCTGTGGGGCCAAGGTAAAGGTGGATGAGGAAGGACTGGCCAATATCAACAGCAGCGAGTGAGCAGTTGTTAGAAATTTCGAAAGGGGAAAATTCCCTCTTATTGCAGTTTTTTGTTTCTTTTTTATTTGTATACTAAAGTTAAATACATAACCATGTATGAATAACACACGCTGAAATTTCAAAAGTGGAAAATTCCCTCCCATTTCAGTTTTTTGTTTCTTTTTTATTTGTATTCTAAGGTGGAACAGTGTCATATACATAACCATGTAATGAATAACACACTTCTCTATTAAAATTTACAATTGCCTTCCATAGTTCCATATTTTTGCATTTGTTCTGTTTTTTTTTTTTCTACTCCGGAAACTTGATTTTGCATGAGCGCTGCTAGTTGAATTAGTAAAGTCTCTTTGGTTGATACAATATTAATGGGGATTGAACACTCATGGGTGGGAAGGAAGTGTTTTTTGCAACTTTATAATGAGTTTCTTAAGTGTGTCCAGAAAGACTTACGTTTCTTTCTTATGCATCTACAAAGATTGAATTGTTTATTTTCTATGTCTGCATATTGAAATGCAGTACAGCAATGCCACCCCCTCCCTAACAATTTGTCATTGCTGTGTATGTATTTTGCAGTTCTTTCAATGGTATAAAATGATTTCTCAAATGTAAACAATTGAGGTATTCCTCAATAATCTAACAATAGAATATTTAGAAGGAAAAATATAGTAAATAGTGAGAAACAACTGTCAGGCCTGGGAGTTGTGATTAGGGATTCAACTGGAAATGTCATGGCTGATGCTATCAATATTTCAAAGTTTTATGGGGATGTAACATATTCAAAAGCCGATGCTGTGCAAGCTGGCGTTCACCGGGGGCCAAAAACGCAGGTCTAGCTTCATTAATTATTGAAAATGCTTCTCAAATGGTGGCTGATTTAATTAGCAGGAAGGGCAGCAAGAAGGAGATTTATTGGATCATTTCAAAGATTCAAGACAAGATTAAGGATCTTGTAACATTCAAGTTCAACATATCCCAAGATCTTATTGAAAATGCTTCTTAAATGGTGGCTGATTTAATTAGCAGAAGGGCAGCAAGAAGGAGATTTATTGGGCCATTTCAGAGATTCAAGACAAGATTAAGGATCTTGTAACATTAAAGTTCAACATATCCCAATATCTTATAATACAATTGCTCATTTTTTAGCTAAAGTTAGCTTTAGATTATTTTGCTTTATTGATTATTTTTGAAATTAAAGTTCAACATATCCCAATATCTTATAATACAATTGCTCATTTTTTAGCTAAAGTTAGCTTTAGATTATTTTGAAATTGTTGTTTGGTCGAGTTCATTTCCGACAGAAATCATGAATATACTCATTTTGTTGAATAAATGAAAGTTATACTTAAAAAAAAAGGAAAAAAAGAAAAAAGAAAAGACATCATGTTTAGAAACATGTTAAAAGACATCATCATGTTTAGAATCATGTTTAAAAAGACATCATCATCTCCAAATTACACACAATCATGTCCAAAATAAACCCCCATTGATAAATGAGGTAAGAACAGAATATACACAATCATGTTAATAAAACCCCATTGATAATGAGGCGCAAGAACAAAATAGTTCTTAAGATAAAAGACTTTTGGCTGGCTTAAGAAGAGCCACAGCACCACAATCCAAACTGGAGAATTTCTTGTACACTGCCTTGAGCTTACTTTCCGCAGCTGCAGAGTGAAATTTAACCAACAGCTTGGCACAATTCCTATTAGCAGGACAAGAAAAACTCAACTAACGGAAATGTACAAAAACCGAAATATCAGAATCATAAACAAGTATCAGTTTAAGGGGAAAAAAATATTACCTTAGCTGATCTTCAGAGTAACCTGTGTGGTGCTTTAATGTTTCAGTCCAGAATGGGTTCTTGTTAAGGGTGCATCTCGCAGCATATACAGCTGATGCCGCTATCATCGAAGGACAGTACAGAACTATTGTAGGATACTGCATTAGGCCAAGTTCAGCAAGGAAAAAAACCATGTTTTCCATCTGCATTTTTATCGTTATCGTTATCAAAGTAGTTAATAACATTAAAATTTTTAAAAAGTTTCAAGCAAAGTAATGCAAAATAATTAAAAGCCAAATACATACCTCCTTATCAGATGTAACAGACGCCTTGATATATCGAACCAGAAAAACATAGGGTGTAGGAACAGTTAAATGCCATTCCAACTTTCGCAAGATTGCTTTTTCCACGGCCAGGACTTGTTCTCTGAGATAGGCACTGTCTGATATGCGTACAAAGTCATTAACTTCTGGTGCCCAAATCTCCTCATACTTGCATGCAATGAGCATTGAGCTGATGCCGACCAACTGAAGTTCCTTCCGCTGAATAGTCTCCTTTGAAAGGAAACGATCAACGATATGAATGGTAAGATAGAGGGTTTCTGGCATTAGTTCAAATTTTCGATGAACTTCAGTTAACCAGTCCACCAGAATTGATCTCATTTTTGCATTAATTTCTGGTTGTGCATCCATGTAGTCATGTACGCGTCCCTCATCCTACCATTAACAACAAATTCGCATCAGTGTATTTGAAAAATAACGAGTGAGCCAGAGACAAATTAGAGAAAAAGTAGAGAAAAGATCATTACTTCTGTGAGCTTGTAGAACTTGTAAATATCATCAACATATTCGACAACTGCCAGTTCATTATCAATATCAGTTACATCAATGTCTGATATTAGGTCCTTGGGCTTGTTGATGAGTCCACAGGCAGCCTGTAGGTGTTGTATAAGAAATTCAAGCACTCAGGCACAGAGCAAAAATCGACAAATCAAATAACCAAATTACAAACACCAACAATTATGATCCAAATTTACCTTGCTTCGAGCAGTGAGGACTGAAGTGAAGGACTTGTTAGGTTCCTTCCTTGAAATTTTTCTATTAACAGGTTTGCCCTTGTCGCTTTCATCATCAGAGCTTATTACAATGACACTCTCAGGTTTCTTCTGCTTGTCAATTACCTTGCTTTGTTCTTTCCCCACGGCAGCATTTACAACTTCAGTGATTGATTTCTGCAAATGCCAAGTATGAGTCATGAATTGACAAACAAAATTGAGGAGGCAGACACGTAGAGAAAGAGAAAAAGATTTCCATCAGATACCTTTCCCTGAGGGGCTCGTTCAGTCACAAAATTACCAATATCTTGAAGAACTCTTCTGCCTCTTCCATCTGCTAACACATTCTTCTGCTTCACTTCTCCTGAAAGATTTGTAAGAAGAAAACTTACACTTCAATTAAACAAAAATTTATATCAAACTAGTAATACGACTGAATAACAAAAAGACCCAGAAAAGCCAACCAAATGAACCCTAACCCACGAGCCAGTAATGTTAAAGTCTCAATGAACACAAAAGAGCACAAAGGTTCGCTGATGCCAAAGAGAGAATTTTTACATATAAATTTCAAAGCATAACCTATCCCATTTGCATAAAAATTTCCAAAGTCTGAAATAAACCCACAACCATACACAAAAGATCATGAAAAATAACAAGACGTTAAAAAGATCCCAAAGAAATCAAATGTTCAATGATGAAAGAAAAAAGGGTACCTTTGAGTTGATTCTGAGGAAGAACAGCTCTTGAAGCCATTTCAGGTTCTTGGGTTTGGCTAAAGACACCTCCAATGCTAGCAAATAGTGACGAGAAAAACTCTTGGAGACGGCTACTACTACTACGCGTCTCTAGATCTCCCTCTGCAAATCCTTGGGTCGCCACCCTCTTTCTTGCTTCCTTTCTCTGTGTTGCTGATTGAAAAAACAAAGAATTCTCTGCAAATTCTCTGCTCTTTCTTGTTTGCTTTGTGTGAGTGAAAATCAGAGAAACGCTCTGTTTGATTCCTTTTCAAGGAAGCCCGAAGCTCCAACGGTCTAATTTTTCTTATCGGGGAATACTTACCGTTGGATTTATTAAAATGATCAAACGGCTATCATCTCGCTTTGTTGTTTTGGAATTTTCTAGCCGTTAGAGGTGCGGGCCTTTCGGGTCCATGGGCCGCGGGCTGTTGTTTAAAACCTGCAAGAGGGCCGCTGCCGCTTAATGGGATGGAACGAAACGATGGCTTGAGTCACCCACTAATGTTTTCATTTTATTAAAATTACCAAAAGAGACAAACAAAACAAAGAAAGTAGTTCGACAGCATGCATACACAACATCATCATCCTCCCACAGTTACTGGAAAAAGGCATAAACGCACAGAAGGTATGTAATTGGCTTATTTATCCCTAAATTAATTGAAGCCCCACTAGTTTTTATTAGTTTATTAAAGGCATCAGACGATGTAATGAACAAAACAATGAGGCAGGTGGTAGAGGTTTCTTTCTAATTTCTATATAATGAAAATAAAAAAGATTGGATAACAATAGATGTCTAGTTCTGTTTGATTATTAATATTGTGGTTTTGTAACTGTAATTTAAAAGTTATAGGATTAAAATATTTAATAAATATTTATTTTTTGATTTAAAAGTTAAGTTGATTGAATGAAAAATCTATAATATTTTATAATTTTCATTAATATTATTATTTAAAAACGATGTTTACCTTACATTATTAATTCTTTTTCATAATTTTTTAAAGCCGCAACACTTTCAATACCAACAGGACAAATGATCTGCACCCACTATTCTAAAAAAACTCAAAACATTTTCCCATGTTATGCGGTAGGATAATATCTCTACAAATGTTAATTGAAGTAAATTTCGGAGCTGTATCAATAAACATCTAGATTGAATATATTTGGGTTTCCAATATGCCTCAAATACTTTTAGGAGTTTGTTTCCTTGATTTTCATGTTGGACTTTCTAGGTGCTTGTCTATGTCGGGCAAAGGGGTTGTCAATTATATTGTATACAATATTAAAAAGGCCTATCTAACATTTTTAATAAATAAAAGAATTATTATTTTAGAAAATAAGAACACATGGATGACAAATATGAGAACTAGAGTCGAGAGTCAAGTAATTAGGGGTTGATTAAAGTCTAAAACCTAAATCCTTCCATTTTTCATTAAGGGAACAAAAAAAGGAAAAAAAAAAAGAAGAAAATGAAACGTGGTTGCTTGAAGCCAGTCAACGTGGTTACATGCCCAAGATTACGCTTTTTTGCTTTCCTGAAATAAATAAACACGTTAGGACAATCATTTTTGTCTGCTACCCAAACTACATATACACAAACCACAACACAACAGTAACTTCTCTCTCTCTCTCATCTCTTACTCAGCATTCCAAGTTCACACAAGTGGCGCGTGGTATATACTCCGGCAGATCCGGACCGCAGCTCCAGTCCCCGGCCTCCGTGTCGTAAATCCAAACAAACCTTTCGTCGCTTGCCCTCAAGACTCTCCCGTTCTTCATCAAAGCCAACATCACCTTGTTTCCGACACCCACCAGACTGAACTTGATGGACCCGTCTAGCCTCACCGGCTGCGCCAGCTGCGGCGTCTTCATCCTACTCCACTCGCCAAACCCTCCGTGCCTCCGACGCGCGTCGAATCTCCAAAACGACATCTCAACCGCATGACTCGTGAGAACATAGATAAACCCCACAGCAGCACACGCTGCGATAACGCATCCTCCGCCGGGAACCGCACGGCTTCTCAACCAGACACGGGCCCCCACGTCGTACAAATCCATCGAGCTCATGTACATCTGTGCATCCGCCGCCCCCGTGGGAGGCCCGTCGATCTTCAACCCGCCAATCACGTAAAAGACTCCGTCCGCCGACGCGCCTGTACAGCCGTAGCGGAGTCTGGGGGCGTGGGAGACCACGCGCCATTTGTTGCTGTCCGGGTCGTACTCGTCGACCGTGGCGGCCGCACTCAGAGAGCCCCCGGCGATGTAAATCTTACCGGAGACGACGGCGCAAGCGAACTTTTTTCTGGGCGCGAGCATACGCGAGAGTGAAATGATACTGTCGGTCCAAATATCATAACGAAGGGTCGCGTATCGGCCGATAACGAAGATTCTTGGTCCAATAGAAGCGAGTCGTGATTGGGGCAAATATTCGTACAAGTTGCCAAGAAAAACGTAATCGGTTGGGACATAAATCCTTGTGTTCCAAGCAAAAATGGTGTAGTCAAGGGGCTCGAAGGTGAGAGTGGAGGCAATGAAGCCGGAAGCGGAGGGGGTGAGAGCGTAAACGGTGTTGTGGAGGCGATTCTGGTGGCGGCGCAGGTTGAAGAAAGAGGGAGAGTGGAGAAGGCGGGACCAGCGGCGGCAGACGAAGCAGAGTGTCGAGAGTGAATCAGAGGGGACTCTTACAAAGCACTCTAAAAGAAGATCGTCCGGCAGAGACGAGAGCGTAGTGGTGCTGGTGGATAACGATTGAGATTGACGGTGATGGTGAAGGTGATGATTTCTTGTCGCAGAAGCTCTAATAGATGATTTACAATTACTGTCGTGTGGATTAGGGAAGCAAGATTTCATCAGCCATGAGAAGTGGCGTGAGTTGCAGCTCTCTGACATGTTCCAAGGAGAATCTAGAGATAGATAGCAGTGCTTCTGACTTCTGAGTAAAAACTACTCTATTATCAACTATGAAGAAGAAGAAGAAGAAGAAGAATGAAAAAGTTGAAATGTGAATACTAAGATTCCTCCCTCTTTTTTTTTCTGGCCCCCCTTCAACGACATGTGCAAGTGGACTTCATCTGTAATATTTATTTTCACGGAATTAACGGATTAACATCTCTCCCATCTGAGCTCTCCTCAATTTTTTTAAGATATGCCTTTTAATAATAGTTTAATTTTTCGTGGAATTTAATTCCTTAATTTTTTATTTATTAATTACTAATCACCCAGACACTTATGTCTATTTTAATTTAGAAAGTGATCAGATTATAGATTGATTTGGATCAATTGTATAATATACGTAGAGTCTCTCTAGTAATTTTAGGTGGGGATGGCAAAAAAATTCAATTTTAATAGTAAGGTTGTCTTCCACTAAATCTTGTTCAATAATTATGTATTAATCTGTTTAAACTTATAGAAATATTAATCAAACTTACTCATTAATAGAACCCAATCTCAAACTGAATTTGTAAATAAAATCGAGTTCAATTCTTTTTTTCTTTTTTCTTTTTTTATTATAGGGTTGTCTTCCAAGCATATTGTAATTAATTTGGTTTGATTTGGTTTGGTTTGGTTTCAGTTTGGTCTTTTCGTAAATGGGCTAAGCTAATTTTGCTTTAAGTGATGCTACCATCACTCCTCTAATTTTTATGTTCATAGCTCTATTCTTAATTAAATTTACATAAACGAGCAAAAATAAATATAATTAAAATTGAGTATCATTTCTTTTTGTTATTAACTTTTAACACCCCATCAATTACTGTATTAGATTTCTTTTAAAAGAAAAAAATTATATAATGCACCATTGAAGCTTAAATCAGGATCTAAACCTTAAAAAAGTAGTTAGTTATCAATGGAGTTAGACTCTAGCTTCTATTGGAAATCTGTCTTATTTTGCCCTTAATTTTTTTTTTCAGATAAAATTTTTGCAAAACTTGATGATGAACATTCAATAAATTTTAGATATGTTGTATTTTAATTTTTCAAATTTTCTAAAAAAATTGATAGTTAACCACTTAAATTGTTCTGCTTTCCACTTCAAAATCATTTTGAATTGGGGAGAAAAAATCTATATTAGACCTGACATAAGGAGTTTATGAAGTGGGAGCATAACAAAAAAGAAAATTGCAAGGTTGATTTAATTAATTTATTTATGTACTTGTATGTAATTTTATCTAGGTAAAAAGCAATCAATGCAAAATGCTTTTTATAAGAATATTGAAGGGGTGCTAATACGTCTTTCTTTCACGTTTTGGACGTTTTATAGTTGGGCTTAAATCTTAATTCAGTCGAGGATAAGATGCATGTAAGTTTTTTTTTTTTAATGAATTTTGTTAGACCTACTTGTGACGTGTACATTGATATTCTTAAAACATTATCTAGATTTTTTAATTTTTTATTATTAGAGAAATACTTATTTCACTCACATTTAAAAAAAAAAAGAAATAATTTCAACTCTTATTTTATAAGTAGAGACAGTTTCTACTCATATTATAAATATAAAGACTTTCTCCTTGCACCAATGAGAAGAACCTAAATTACAACTAATGTAACTTATAAATGTATAAATTCTCAAGACTGAGAGATTGTTTGTTAAATGTCTGAAGTCTGAAATTTTGTTAATTTCAGTCATTTTCTAAAATATGTTTGTTTGTTTTTTGGAACTTATGTATGATTTTCAGACATTTACGTCTGAATAGAAAAAGTAAACTTTTGTGACTTTTATCTGAATGAAAAAAGGTCTGAATGACAACTAAATATTATATTCCAAAAATATCTCTGTAAAATAATTTATTTCCTAAATTATAAAATCTAATCCTCCTTTTTTGTTTTAATTTATAAGGACATAAATGTCAATTAACTAAATTTAAGATATTTTTTATTGTAAAAACAAACAAGATGCCACTTAAATTCAGATATTTAAAAAAGAAAAACAAACATGTCATTCAGATTTTTATATTCAGACCCATTCAAACTTTAAAAAAATTCAAATTCATTTAGATTTCAGACAAAAAAACAAACGTTGCCTGAATGTAAGATATATTAGTTATAACTTAACATTTGCCGCACCAATAGCCTATTAGTTAAAATGCGTGTAAGGTTGATTGATATAAGGCAATTTTGTCCTTGCACATAATATAAAGATTAAAAACTAAAAATTAAAGGGCCCCTTTGCAAACAAATTCTCATATAAAAGCCTAGGAGTCGAAAGCAGAAGGAGTTACTGTTGAGTCAGAAGATTGAAAACTGAATGCGTATCACTTCGAATTGCGGCCTCAAGCTCAACCATTTGATATAAATAACGAAATAATTAAGTAATTAAGTAATTAATTTTTTTTTAAAAAAGAAAGATTCAGATTCAGAGAGAAGAAAAAAAGGGGATGGATTTTCAAGTGGTGGTGTTGGCTGGTGGCACTTCAAAGAAATTAGTTCCGCTGGTGTCTAAGGTCTCTCACTCAAAATCTCTTCTCCTCCATCCTCCTTCTGTTTAATTTGCTTTTGCTTTACAAAATCTTTTTTTTTTTTGTTTTGATTGCAGGAGGTGCCAAAAGCCCTACTTCCGGTGGCCAATCGGCCGGTTCTCTCATACGTATTGGAGCAATTAGAACTCAGCAATATTAAGGATCTTATTGTTGTACGTTTTGTTTCTCCCTTTCGTTTTTAGCTTTTTGTTTTGTGTTTTTGCTTATCAGTGCTAATGGTATTGGTGGTTTTTAGGTTGTTGAAGGGGCAGATGCCGCTCTTCGTGTTGGTGGTTGGATTTCAGGAGCTTATGTTGATCGTCTACATGTCGAGGTTGGTTTTTTAACCTTTCCTTTAATCAATTTACTTTTGTCGTTGTAAGAAGATTTAATTGAATGTTATTAGTATGTCATCATTAGTCCAGGACTGTGGTAGTTATCACTCACTAGGTCTTAGTTTTGAATAAAATTCTTGGTTTCACGGTGTTGGTGGTTTCTGAGGCATTCATCTTACTTGGTTGCATTATCACCCCAAGTTTGGGAGTGAGATTGTCTTGAATTCTTTTCTGAGGGCTTTTGTGTGATAAGCATTTTGATCTTTTAAGCTAACTCTTGGTTTAACTGGGAGACTGATGCGTAGAGGGGAAAAATCAGAGTATTGCTAATCTCACATTGATAGTGCTATCTTTCCCCTGCGGTTGGTTCTTACCATATGAAATTGAATACCCTAATTAACTACTGTCGATTTTTGATATCCACAAGGCATCTTGGAAACTGCAACCGAATCCCTTTATGTTGTGCTATTTCTTAATTTGTTTGTCCAATGCAAATTCATTGAGAGTGTCCACAGCCTTCATCATAAAGGTCCCTGAGAGTCAAAAGCAATTTCAACCTCTAAACTGTGTGGCAATTATTAACAGTTCAGTTCTTATTAGTTT
Source organism: Atalantia buxifolia (assembly GCA_030444775.1). Taxonomy (NCBI): domain Eukaryota; kingdom Viridiplantae; phylum Streptophyta; class Magnoliopsida; order Sapindales; family Rutaceae; genus Atalantia; species Atalantia buxifolia. The sequence goes on along the minus strand of CM059832.1, from coordinate 26,513,024 downwards.
ATGTGAGAAGCAGTAATCGATAATGTCTTAAATGTGAGTAACTATGACATGGCTTGTGGCACCTTGATGTGATGATAATGAAGACTTGAAGCTTCAATGATAAAAGGCACGAGTCTAAAGAGTTTGAGGCATGGCTTTTGTGTGAGATTGTGTCTGTTTTCATATATGGGCATATTGGTGTCCTTTTTATTTTCTTCTTATTATTATTATTTATGTAATTTTGTGCTTCATTGCAAGAAATCTAATCAAGTAGGCTATCCCCTTGTGAAGGAATTAGTGGCCTTTTGTATCTGTGTCGAACTCATCAATTATGTAATTCTCCTTTGTATCCTCCCAATAACTTTAAAGTTTCTATATAACTTTATGAATACTGTTTCAGTGTTGTCAATAATCATCTGCTTCCCCACTTCTCTTGTTCAACTGTATTTCAAATGAAGCTTTCAGAGTTATCTGTGTATATATATATATATCTCACCCAAATAAATGAGAAGATTGGAATAGATAGGGTTTTGTACTTCCTATATGTCCTGTGGAAAATGAAATCTTTTGACTCTCTGCTGGTTTTGATTAATCCTAGACGTGATTAAACTTCAACGGCCTTCAACAGGAGTTGGACGTTCCACTAAGGGTACATGTCAACCCTCTTGCTTTAACTCGTCTGCCAAAAAACGCATGCTTGGAATAATTATTCTGTTACTTGTTTTCATTAGAGTAGCAATTTCATACAATGATTGGACTGACAATATCCATGCAAGAGTTCCTCTCACTTATGTCTGGCATTCAAGTTACGGGGTGTAAGTGGAAGGTGATAACAAGGTTCCTGACAGGATTGGAAATCAATAGAATTGTGTTTGGGAATAGTAGAGTCCACTGGACTATAATTCATGCAGCAGGAATTTAATCACTGGTAGCTCTTATCTTTTAGGCTTGTGTTGCACAATAGTCAAGACCAGTTGAATTATCATCAAAGTAATGAAACTATAACCTCCCTTTTGGACAAAGGAGAATAAGGGCTGAGAGATAATCAGTCATTGAAAAAAATTTCATTATTTTAAATGTTGACTACTTATGAGTTGTGAAGAGTCACTCTATGTTAAACTCACAATTAGTTTAATAGAAGGCTTTAGCTAGTTTCAAAGAATTTTTTCTCGTAGAAGAAAGTGCGGGTTATTTTCTGTTATTTTTTTAGAGTCCCTTTTCAATTCTCTATCTCCAGAAAGTTCTGGAGCTTCAGGGATACACTGTTAGAGTTCAGGTGATGTGCATTTTGTTCTGGAAGTTCAGTCTTCAATTCGTGTCAGTCTGTTCAATTATGCAACTTTTGTCGCTTTAGCTGATTTCTTGAATATACATATAAGTTATCTGAGCTTTATTCTAAAAATTTCTGCTAGGAAATAATCTACTTTCTTAATATCATTGTGAAGCCTTTGAACTTTTCACCCACTTAAAAGTTTCTTGGAACCCACTGTAACATATTCACAGATGTGCTTGAATTTGATACAGCGTTAAATTGCAAGACTTATTTGTATTTTAGTTGTCTTATTAGTCCTTTATCCTTTGAACCTACCAAGTCTTCCCTGCGTAAAGTCTGGAATATTGAATTTTATTTTTACAAGGTGTTGGGGCCTTATATCCACTTAAGAACTAATTTGTATTATCCATCTAATAAGATATATACATAATATATCTGCAATCTTGCAGGTTGCTACAGTCCCTGAGGATGTTGGAACTGCTGGTGCGCTTCGGGCTATTGCTCGTCATTTGACTGCAAAAGATGTTTTGGTGAGCACTGACATCCTTAGTGGTCTTTGAGTTGCAGAAATGTGTTTATTTACTCCCATTGGTACACAATGTGCCTGCAGGTCGTGAGTGGTGATCTTGTTTCTGATGTTCCGCCGGGTGCAGTTACGGCTGCTCATAGACGACATGACGCTGTGGTGACTGCAATGATTTGCTCCATTCCTGTTAGCGGCCTATTGGAGGCAGGATCGTCTGGTGCAAAAGACAAAACCAAGAAACCAGGGCACTACAACATTATAGGAATGGACCCCACAAAGCAATTTCTGTTACACATAGCTACAGGTTCAATATTTGAATTTTAATTCTAATAATATTCGAATTCGTCCTTATTTTTGAATTGGTAAATTTTGATAGGGGCTGAACTTGAGAAAGATACTCGAATTCGAAAGAGCATTCTCCGTGCTGTTGGGCAGGTGAAAGATTTCCATCTGCCTCTTATCTTAATTGCATTTTGTTAATATGGTATCTAGTCTTGTTGAGCTGTGGTGTTCGCATAGCACGGTGTACTCCCACGTCTCTCGTTATCAAGCTAGGTAAAACATTCTTGAGTGCTCAGGATGAAATATCACTTTTACACCATGTTACAAAACTCTAGATTTGGGGATATTTGCATCTCAGTCCCCGATGCTTTTCAAAGTGCCACTTATGTGCCTCGGTCTAGTGTATTACGGCTGACTTATGCTGTTAACAATACATCAGAAATGCCATTTTGCCCTGGAGGTTAGCAATAGTTGAAAACAGCATTTAAAATATTTTCTTTTGGTGACATTACCTAAAACAGTTAGTTTGAGCAACAGAGTCAAAATACCCTCTAGATCAAATGCTAATATATATATATAGATATATAGATATATATACACAGTAAATGAAAATGTGGCACAAACAATGTCAGTAGCTTTTTATTTGAATGGTAATACCTCTTGGGGTGCTACAAGAGATTTGAGGTTTGATTCCTGGTCACATTGGGGCAGAAAGAGGGGTTTGGTTTATATTAATCTAATATTTAAAGAAAAAAAAAAGCCAGTAACCTCTAAAAGTAAATGTCACGGAAAATTAAATGTCATTTTGTCAATTTATAGGTCCAGGGATAAAATGATGTTTCTGATGTTGTGTTAACTTGCACAGTGAAGTTCACAGGTCAAGGGACCGCTGCCACTTTGGCTATGTGCCCATTTTGTGAAACCTATGGTTTTTTGTCAATAAATTGAGGAGATGCACATATCCCTAGTTATTGATACGATTCAAACCTTTCTCTGCACTGGCTATTTTTAAGAATTTTGTAACTCCTTGATTGAGTTTCTATCCAGTATGCATTCTAGTCCCTACAATTATTCCGATAGTCAATGATTTCTATTTTCTACCCCATTAACTTTTTCGTTGAAAGAAACTAAATTATCTTAAAATTACATCTTTCTAAGTTAAATGTCCATCAAAATACTGTTAAGTTTTACTAGATCAACTTGTTTCTTTTAACTAATGTTCTTATTTTCATGTATTCTTGTAGATGGATATTCGAGCTGATTTAATGGATGCCCATATGTACGCATTCAATAGGTCTGCCTCTTTGCTCTTCTGCTTCCAAGTTATCTTTCAAATACGTTCTTATCTGTGCTTCTTTCTTATTTTTCTCTTTGCATCTCTCCCAGATCTGTTCTGCAAGAGGTTCTAGATCAGAAGGATAAATTTCAAAGCTTAAAACAGGATGTTCTACCTTATCTTGTTCGGAGCCAGCTGGTTAGTTTGATAATTCCTGCATATTCATTGTTGTTGGAAACATCTTTTCCCCTCTCTCATATCTGTGATCTGTTTCATGATTCACACACATTAGAAATCAGAGATATTGATAAATGGTGCACCACAAGGACAGCAAGCAAAAGAAAATGGATATGACAAAGTTAGCTACCGAATCCTTGCTAATGCATCTACTCCGAGCTTTCATGAACTCTATGCATTGGGTCCTAATGGCTCTGCTCCTGTCCGAAGAACCCATAAATGCTGTGTTTACATTGCCAGCAACAGCAAGTACTGTGTGCGGTTAAATTCCATTCAAGCATTTATGGACATCAATCGCGATGTGAGTTTAGACAGCATATCAGTATATCTCATACATTTTTACTTAATTTTACCATGATGTACTTCTGCTTGATTCAGTAGTGCTTATTTTCATTTTTTAATGTGTCAGGTCATAGGTGAGGCAAACCATCTGTCAGGTTATAACTTCTCTGCTCAGAATAACATTATTCATCCTTCGGCAGAGCTTGGATCTAAAACTACCGTAAGTTCAAGTCTATGCTAATACAAAATTTTGCCAGTTGAAAACTATTCCAGATAATTGCTAATTTGCTACCAGTAACCAGTCTACATTTTTTTTGTGGTTTACTAAGGCTGTTATTGTTGCACTTCCCTGCACACTCAGCAATTGGCTTGATAATTGTAGGTGGGACCACATTGTATTCTGGGGGAGGGTTCACAAATGGGTGACAAATGTAGTGTAAAACGATCTGTAATTGGCCGCCACTGCCGGATAGGTTCAAATGTAAAGGTATGGTGATTTCTTATTTGTTGACTTCAGAAAAGTTTAATTTGGACTGGACTACAAATTGCTGTCAGTAAAACTGTGTGGTCAAATTACATAGCTATTTTTGTTTTCTGATGTTGAAAAGAAAGCTAATATGTGGGCTAAGATAATTATCTTCATTTTAACCTTTAGTTCTTTCATGTGTATGCAGGTTGTTAATTCAGTTGTGATGAATCATGTTACCATTGGAGATGGTTGTTCAATCCAAGGTTCTGTGATTTGCAGCAATGCACAGCTCCAAGAGCGTGTTGCATTGAAAGATTGTCAAGTACTCTTTCTCTCTACCTCTGTTTTTTTCCTCTGTTAAGTAATGAATGTTTATGACTTAAAACTGACTCTAAATTTTTCTAGCTGTCCATTTATCATAATCCATTGGTTTAGGGTGTAATATTAATTGAAGTCAGGATGGCATGTTTCATTTGGCAACTTAACAACTCTGTAAACCTTGGATTGCAATAGATGAATGCTTTGGAGTCTTTGGCTCAGTTAAAATAAAAAATCTTTGTAACAGTAGCTTGACTTTATATAAACATCGATAGACTTAATACACTTCTGGTTGATATACTATGATGTTACCCTCCTCTGCAGGTTGGAGCAGGTTATGTGGTTTCTGCAGGCTGTGAGTACAAGGGAGAGTCCTTGGCTAGAAAAGAGAAATGAATACCAATGTCAATGAGTCATGTTATTCTTGCAGCATGTTTTATCATTTTTGTTTTTTGGTTAACTGCTGGCGGTTTCATACATGGCAAGGCAAGAGAACTGCAGATCCTAGCTAGTGTCATTCTGGCTTTCTGTTGAGTAATTGTAACTAAATTGTTGTGTTGCTTGTATCCGATCAAGGTTATTCCATGTATTCTACTGACACAGACGACGAGATTTGTAGAATACCAATTTTGTCATCTCCTCACAGAAAGATGTTCAAATTTATTAGGAACTGAAAATGAAGCATTTTTCTTGCAGCAAGTGTTTATTCTTCTCCAGTCATTTCTCCTGGTGAAAGATTGTTTCGTTCTATTTTCTATCAATAGTGATGTATCATACAACTCTGCAATTATGTTGTTGGCTAGAAACGAGACTTTTATTTTGAATTAAGAGATGTGATTATTACAATGAAAAGAAACCGGAATTTCATGCATGGAAAGAAGGCTACTCACATTCCTAAAATTATTATTTTTCCATCATATTCTTGCATAGTCTATGGTCTTCTTCCCATCATGGGGTTTACTGAAGAAGAAGTTGAAGTAATCTGAGAAAACAAGTTGCTTGTATAGTGGTATCTCTCCAGTTTCCGGCAAAGGACCGAAAACGGCATCAGGTGCAGGGTTCACAAAGATGGGAACTGAAACCCTGTTCTTGATTTTATTGGCAACAACTCGATGCTCGATACTTTTGTATTTATCATTGCTTATTATCTGCAGCACATCACCAATGTTAATCACAAGGGCCCCTTTGATTGGAGGGACGTCGATCCAGGTGTCATCCTCGATCCCTCTCACGTAAAGCCCACCAATATCATCTTGAAGAAGAACAGTAATGGTTGATATATCCGAGTGCGGTCCTACTCCAGCTGTGAGTTCTGGGTTTGGACACGTTGGGTAGTAGTTGAGGTTGATTCTTGGCAAACCCATTAGAGTATGTTGTGTGTCAGTGTCAAAATCCTTCGCATTGAGCCCTTTCAATAGCACCTGTAATAGATTCCTTATGACAATTTCAGCCTCTTTCATGTATTCTAGCACTTGATGCCTACAACCAAACAAATAGCTCTCAATAGTTATTATATATGATAGCAGTTACATAGAATTTCTGCAGAACAGAAAGGGAAATTGTTTTAAATTATGTACTTGCAAACTGGTGGCCATAAAGCAGAAGCCTGATCATTTCCAGGGGTGTACTGGAAGCTCAGGTAATCTCTCCATTCCAAAGCCACCTCGGCCTGAGGACAAAAGCTTGTTGCTAAGAACACAGTATCAGATGGCGAAGCTCCTTTGTAATACTTGCTCCTTTGCTCATTTGGCAACCCAAAGAAACCATGAGCTGCATCCATGATATTTTCAAGAACCTGTAGAGGAATTCCATGATTGATTATTTGAAAGAAACCCCACTTGCCTGAAGCTTCACAGACTGATTTGATGACCTCAGGATCATCCCAATTTGAGACATCGATGATGGGAATTGAGTCTTCAGAAACTACTTTGGTCACGTCGAATCTTTGCTGAGGAGGTAGAATATATCGCTCGGGAACTTTTTGAATGCCTGAATCAACAAGACCCTTTACTCCATTGCCTTTATTCACTACAAAATCAGTGACATCATCAAATGAGTTCGGGATTGTCGAAGAAGACATTATTTTGCCTCTGCAGGTATGATAATTGTGAGTTCGGTCACTTGTCAGAGATTATATTTTGTAGTGGGTTTTTTTTTTGAGAAGATATTTTGTAGTGGGTTGGTGACTGAATAGGACGTTTAGCCACCCAAGGCCGAATTATATTTAATTTTTAAATTAATAAATTGCACTCTGTAACAAATTAATAACATACCGTAAGTTAAGTCGGGTTCAAAATGAGAAAACTAATATTCGACCCTCAGTAAAATTTATATCATAGGTTAGGTCTGGTTCAATATAATGGCTAACAACGTAAACATAATATTAAAGAGAATATAAAAAGGAGTATAGATAGGATATTAAAATTTAAAATAAAAATAAAAATTTATTTTATTTTATTTTTTTGATGTGATATTCATCCATTTAATTTTAGACTAATAATTATATAAAATATAAAATTTATTATTTAATAGATGAGTGATTCATTGACTTCAATATAAAAATTTTTTATATTATTTTATAAAAATTAATTCCATACAAGTATACACTACACATTCTTTATAATCTAAAAAATTAATTAAAAAAACTTAAACACAGGGGGATCAAAAGATGTAATAAAATATATGAGTCTAACGTAATTTACCCATCTTAATTATTATTATTATTATAAGTGAGTCGCACAATTCAATTGAAAAAATAAAATCATTGTAGTGTATGCTTTGATAACATAATATTTTCACCGGATCTACGAGAGAAAATTTGCAAGACTCCTTGGTCTTTGCTGAACCAATAAAATAATAAAAGACAAAAATAAAATTACAAAAAAATATTATTAGAGGATTACTCAAGATTTTTCAAATGAGACTTTACTTCTCATATAAAAAGCTACATTAAGTATGGCAGAACTTTGGGGACTATATTAAGGTCTTAACCTTACGTGGAATTAGGGCATTCGATTTTTAGAGGCAATGGTCAATAGCCTTTGCATACTGCATATGATGGAGTGACCAGAGATCATACCCTGAATGCGCACACTGCTTTGATAAATTCGATCAAAAATCTTCTCATGAAGGATTGGCATGTTTCCTTTGGACATATCTATCGCAAAACCAACTTTGCAGCTGATTTTTTAGTCAAGAATCCAAGATCTTTGCTTCTTGGATTTCATGTCTTTCAGGAGCCTCCAACAGGACTTGGTCCTTGGCTTTCTTATGATACGTACGGGATGAGAATTTCCTGATCTATAATATTTTAGCTTGGCTAAGCCTTCACGTACTAAAAAAAAAAAGTTACATATGTAAAAAAGTTGTAAAAAACTTTTCAAATGAGATTTTTAAATTAGATATTGCTTCTCTCTCTCCAATATTATATTGTTTCTATCTTATTATTCTTGAAGATAGAAAAATATTATAATTGTTATTATTTTGGTGGAAGAAAAAAATTGATTAAAATATAAATTTATATTTATTTGAAGGTCCTTTTAAGAAGGGGCTTACTTTTTCACCTTTTTATTTGCTACATAAATAAACAAATAAATATTTGAAAGAAAAATTAAAAGAGTTTTTTTTTATAATGCTTTGACAAAGTGATTCAATACCATAATTATTCTATAACTAATAATAATTTAAATTTTAACAACTGAACTTTAAGTTAAGTCCAATTATTATGTATTTATTTATTTATTAAATAATAAATTTTATAACTGATCTTTAGCATTACTCATTGCATTAGAATTGCAGCACAAACTTCCCACTCATATTATTATTATTATTATTGAATATTATATACAATACGCACAACCAAATCTTAGGACAAGAAACGTAAGACAGAACAATTTTTTCAGACATTGTGGACCAAAGCCCAACACGCAACTGCCTCCTAAAGTCCAATACGTAATTACGTATAAAACAAAACCTCAGACAGATTCAAACCCGAGATACCGATCAATCCGAATATCCGATCAAGGAACGTGCTTGTTGGCAAACTAGCCGCCGATAGCCCGATATTGAATAACAAACAACAAATGAAAACTTATAAAAATTATTATGTATTTTTTATTTATTAAATGATAAATTTGATAACTTATCTTTAGTTAGTAGAACCTTCAAATAGGAATATTTTATATATGAGTAATTTCTTCATAATAATAAAAAATTATAGTCCAAACTTAAAATTTATTATAATTAAAAATAAACTCTATATTTTTTTTGTAGGTTCCGTCTTAATAACTTTACCTCCATATAGTAATAATATTTCAAAAATATATGTCATGGTATATTAAATAATTAAAATGAAATAAAATATCTTTCTAAATAATTTATTTTTTAAAGTTGCAACAACAACTTTAAACTTACGGGTATATATTAATTGATTAATATAATCATCCTCTTGTTGAAGCTAAAATATTTCTAGTTTTTCAAGTATGTTTGCAACTTATTAGCATGAATTTTTTTATATTAATTTTTTAAAACTATATATCTTTTTTATTAATATATATCTATTGAATTTGACTCACTTACTAATTAATTTATTAATATCTATACATTAAATTTAACTCACTTACTAATTAATTTATTAACACATGACATAATTTACTTTTATATCACTTACAAGGGCTGGGCACTATTTGGTTCGATTCGGTTTAGATAAAAAACTGAACAGAGCCAAAACCAATCAGTTCTAACGAGTTCAAACCGAACCGAACCGAATTATTTCGATTCGGGTCAGTTCGGTTCTAAACTTCGGTTCTGTTCAGGCTAATTTGGTTCTATTCGATTTCAATTTTACAGTTTCTCCCTAGATTGAACTGCACACTTAATACCAATATTTGACATAACATGATAAAATTTAGTAAAATAAAAACACTCACAAGTCAAAGACATACATGATTCAGAAATAGAAATTGACAATAACAAAAAAATCATAATAAGTTTTTCATTACTATAATAATAATAATACACCAAAAATCTCATAGGTTTCAAATCACCATTTGCAATAAACAACAAGGCCTTCAATGACCAAGCAAGGCCGTGTCACCAAAATCTGGCAAGTACGCAAGTGCAACAAAGACCCAAACAAAAATTCATAATTTCTCAAAATACATTTTACTGTGATCACAATGGAGAAGAACAAATCAATCCCTAAGTACTCATCATTTTCCAGCGAGTTCTATTTCAACAACCAATCAAATTCATACACTTTCAATGGTCCAAACAACAAAAGAAACAGATTTACAACATCAAATCCAAAAAAAAATAATAATAATAAAAAAAGCAAAAAGAAAAAAATCCAAATTTAATATTGTTATTTCACTTAAACAAATAAATGGATCTATAATAGAAATAAAATAAAAAAACAAAAGCGAGAGAAGTAGAAAATAAGAATTCTTGTGGGATGGCCGAGGCCTTGTGACGAAGGAGGGTAAAGGATGGATGTTGTGGGGGTTGTGACGAACTATCGGTAGCTGATGAGCAGCTGTGCTAAGGGTTGACAGTGGCTACGTGGTGAGAGAGAGAAGCGGCTGCCAGCTGTGTGTATGGTGTGAGAGAAGAGTGGCTGGGGGTTGTGTGTGTGTTGAGAGAAACGAGCGGCTATCGGTGGTGGAAATGGATTGTGCTGCCGATGAGAGTGTGAAATAGTGAGGGTGTGAGTGTGTGCTGTTGGCGGTGCCGGCGGCTGTGTGGGAGATGAGTGAGTGTGTAATTGATTTTAGGTTTAGGTTTTGTTTAGCGATTTATATGTATATATAAAATATTTTTTTTAACTTCAATTGAAAGAACCGATCGGTTTGTCGGTTCAGTTTGGTTTTGATCCGAACCGAATATAAACCAATCGGTTCTTTAATTTGTGTCCCGTTCGGTTTTTATTAGTAAAACCAAATCGATTGTCCACTCCTAACTTGTATTAGGAATAATTAAATAAAGACAATAATTTTTGTACTATACCTCTATTAAGTTATAAATTATTTATAAAAATAAATTTCTACAGTCCCAATAATATAACTATATAAAAATTTTACTATACTATTACTTATTGAACTAGGATTCTATTATAAACTTCCCAATAATATTATTATTTATTACTATTATTTTTTATATTGCATACAATATGCATAACCAAATCTTGGGACAATAAACGTAAGAGATTATATTTTTGGACATTGTGGGCCAAGCCCAACACGCCGGATGCCCCTGCCTACTAAAGTCCGAAACGTATAACACACCACCTCGTAGAGATTCAAACCCGAGATACCGATCAATCCGAACATCCGATCAAGGAACGGGGTTGTTGGCAAACTAGCCGCCAATATAGAGCAACAAATGAAAACTTATAAAAAACAATGATAAAATAAAATAGCATAATTTTGAAAAAGAGGAAGGGTAAAAACGAAAATTTACATGATAAGGCAAATAAATCAAATCAAACCGGCCGTCTGAGGGTAGTATAGTAGTTGGCGTAGAAAAAATGGAAGCAGTGGTTCCGAAACTGGCATCCTTCAATTTCTTAAACCCTAAATCCAAGTCCAAATCCACTATTAGAAGGTTTTCTTCTGCTCTCTGTGTATCGTCGTCGCCTTCTTTAACTTCGACCGACTCAGTTTCGCTGGGTCACATAACCCGACCCGATTTCCCTATTCTACACCAGGAGGTGTATGGGTCGAAGAAACTCGTGTACTTGGACAACGCCGCAACTTCTCAGAAGCCCATCGCTGTTTTGAAGGCTTTACAGAACTATTATGAAGCTTACAATTCCAATGTCCACCGTGGCATTCATTTCTTAAGGTTCCTTTTCTTTTTTATTTTTTTAAATTATTATATATATTATATATTTCTCAACTCAATTTCAATTTTTTTTTTTAAAAAAAACATAATATTGATTTTTTTTTTAACTGCCTGTGAATGAATGAACATAGTGCAAAGGCTACCGATGAGTACGAGTTGGCTAGGAAGAAGGTTGCTGCTTTTATTAACGCTTCTGATTCTGGAGAGATTGTTTTTACCAAAAATGCCACTGAAGCTATCAATCTAGTCGCTTATTCCTGGGGCCTCTCTAATTTGAAATCTGGAGATGAGGTCTCTCTTTCAACTTCAGCTCATTTTTCTTCTTCTTTATTGCAAATTCAATAAATTTACATGTTGATTCTGGGATTTTGGATTTTGTTACTGGGATTTCATGTGACTAGTCTTGTTTGCAGAATTGCTTTGTGAGGACAAAATCTATTAGAGATTGCTTGCGTAAATACATAAACACAGAGTTGTATGGTTGCTAAATGGATTAACTCAATCTAGGTTACTTTCTAGATAGTGGCTCAAGATAAGATTGATATTATTGATAAAGTTGAAAAGTGGATGTCTTAGTTTCTCTTTATACCTCAATGTGGTGTGTTGTGTCAAACTGTATAGGGCATTAACCGTCCTTTTTTCCAATTACCCAATTGCTATAAAATTTCGGCAGAGTTCTCTTAAGGCAGTGAAGTTGGTGTGTGATTTTACTAGCTCTTACTTGTCTGTGTTGCGGAGCAATTCTGCCCACTTGGTGGGGCCAAAAAGCTTTGGTTTAAGTAAATGTATTGTGTTACAATCTTTTGCTGATTCGGCGAGAAAGGAACAACGGATGAGTTTATGGTTATTTCTTTCTTTATGCTTGAAAACTTGGAAGCTGTTGTCAGATGAATTTATTTATTTTTTCTTGGAGGTTTTTGTGGACTACCAGTTTGGTTTTGTTTCTCTCTCTCTCATTTTCTTTTAAATAATATTTCTGGATTCTAAATAAAAAGTAAACAAAGCATGAATATCTTGATTTCTTGCAGAAAGAAGATCACCTCTTTGTTTTTTTAGCTTCTGGTTATAAAGTGTATAAGGACACCGCTGTCTGGCCTAAATACATTTCAGTAATAGTATTTATATGGAGGAGATTAATTGTGGCTATTACATTGTTCTGCATATCCAGCTGAAGATGCTGTCTGACGTTATATTTGCTGCAGGTCATACTCACAGTCGCCGAACATCATAGTGCCATCGTTCCCTGGCAGCTCGTAGCTCAAAAGACTGGTGCCAATTTGAAGTTTTTGAATTTAAATGATGATGAAAGTCCTGATCTTGACAAGTTGAAGGAAATGCTTTCAAGGAAAACCAAACTTGTAGTTCTTCATCATATTTCTAACATGCTTGGTAGGTTTCTAATGATAGATATTTCTGCTCAAGGCAATTGTTTGTTAGTAGTCAATGTTAGACACACTCTAGTTTCTTGTTCTCTTGATCTTTCCTTGTGTCTGGCATATGCTTTTGGAACCAAACTCCCTGTCACTTCCTGTTAAAAATTCTCATGCTTAATGGTCATTCTTTTTAAAAGATATATAATTTTGGTAGGAGTGGAGAACCTTATGGATCATATCTGAGCCAAAGTAAGAGTGGGTTTGTTTTGGGTGGTAAGAAACCAAAGTAGCTTTGCTTATTATCTCATTTTGTTGATCATAATCATTTCGTTTCAAGTTGTAACTTGCCCATTGATTGTCATTCAGATTTGCCCACATCATTCAATGTAAGTTTGCATACTGTATTTGGCTTTCAAACATAGAGGGAAGCCACTATAAAGTAGATATCTTCCTTTGATGAAGAAATATGGTTTAGTGGGTACATCTGGAGTAGAGTTAGTTTCCTTTTCTTTCTTTTGCATATGAATGGAAGCATAATTTCCCTTTTGCTTTATTTTGATTAATATTAAAGAAGTTTATCCATGCTGGAATGACAGTGATTGTGGTCTTGGAAGTCTATGTTGGAGTATCCAATGTTGTTTAAATACTTAATTGTACTAAGTTGGACCCTCCCATTACTAGATTGCTCTTGGCTGCAAATTTGTGTTTTTGTGTTCATGTTTAGCTAGCTGCTTTTGTTTAAGTTTGTGGTCAGCTTGAAAATGTTTTTAGTTAGCTTTAAATGGATTTTAAAAGTACCAACATCAGTTAAGTATAATATTGTTTCTTTTATTCTGGTTCTATCCTCCATTTAACAATGTAAGCTTTGGGCTGACTTCGCTTAACTGATAATGGTCTACCTTACTAATATCTTGATGTTGCTTCTTGTTGTTTTGATGTATAAATTAACTTTCCATGGCAATGGTGGTATATAAAGGCCAAAGCTAAGTTAGTTACTCCAAGTGCAGTTGTTTAATATATTGTATGGTTGATTAACTGATGCTACTAGAATATTCCTACTAGGATGTTGATAAATAGTGAGTACATGGAAAAAGATTTACTCATACATTCGCTTTTTATTCATTTGTAGCTTCTATTCTTCCAATTGAAGAGATTGTACATTGGTCGCATGATGTTGGGGCTAAAGTGCTTGTAGATGCTTGTCAAAGTGTTCCGCACATGGTGGTTGATGTCCAGGGCCTTGATGCAGATTTTCTTGTTGCCTCTTCTCACAAGGTTAGGTTGTTGCCTTGTAGGCTGAAGTCTAAGCCTTATTATTCATTGTATTGAGCTTAAAAAATAATCATGCTTCAGATGTGTGGGCCTACAGGCATTGGATTCTTATTTGGTAAGAGTGATCTCTTGTCTGCCATGCCTCCATTTTTAGGTAAGTTCTTATATTCTAAACAGTTCTGCATCTGTGTTTATGACAGTTATGATGCAGATGGTAACTTACAAGCTGCTTCTAACCGCCTTTTTTTTCCCAATCTTTACAGGTGGCGGAGAAATGATTTCAGACGTTTTTCTAGGTCATTCAACTTTTGCAGATCCTCCATCCAGGTTGGTGGATTTATTTACATATTGACCAAATCTTATAAATGAATGCATATCAGTGGAGGGCTAGCATCTTTGTTTTCTGTAGCTTGTGCTTATTGCATGAGTTTAAGTTGGTGACTTGGTATTTATTAAACTCATTTACATTGTCATCAAGACTTCTTGGAGTGGAGGTAGAGAAGTATACATCTTGAGCTTATATCTTTGTTCATAATTGGGTGAAATTTTCCACAAAACTGAAGGGGTTACTCTTGGGAATTTATGACATATCACGACTTATGAGGAGAAATGCCTTGAAAAATTCTTGGGGAAAGTAGTAAGATTAGGCCGAAATTGATTTGTCTACTCATTCATCATGCTTTTAAGCGCAGAATTCCTTTCAGATATCTATTTGTTAAGTACTTGTTCTTTTATCTCTAATTTTTATCTTGATTATCATTTCCACCGTTCTCCATACTCTCACTGGCATTAAGAGTGGTTCCAGTGTGGGTTGCCTTTTTATGTTCCAGTCAATTGATGAGTCCTTTTTCTTCTATTATTCCTTGGCATCTTTTTCCTTTGTTATCCTTTCACATCATTGGAAATCAGAGGTCATCAGATTTTACTTCTTATGCTGCTAGTCAAATATTTTTATGGAGACATCTCCTTGAGATGCCTGCTAGTTCCTTCTTAATAGTAGATTTAGCAGACTGAGGAAAACACTCCATTTATTTGTTGCATAAGATAAGTTATCACTTTAATGAGTGGTTTTTATATCTGCATTAGAATAGAATGCGTCATAAATTCGTAATCTCTTACATGAATAACCAGGTATGCTAATCAATGATGGATTTGTTTCCAAAATCTGCTTGGTTTGGAACAGAAAGCCTTATCTCTTAATGGGCATCATTTGATGCTATATTATATTTGGTACAAAGGGCACATAATCTTTTTGTCACTCTGGCTTCTATCTGTCATAACATTTTGTGATGAAGATTTTTGTGCATGTTAATACTTTGCTTTCTATGTGTTCAATCTTCTGTTTGATCTTTGAGGACTTCATTGGGTAATTCGATATGTTCCTAAAAATGCGAAAGGCATTTCATATTACATATAAGAAAAGGGATTATCCAGGGATCTAAAACTCCAATTCATTTTGGAAGCCATATTCTTCCAGTCTTTACCATAGGTGCCGAAGAATGAAAAATGCCCAAAAGGAAGACAAAATCTGACACAGTCTTCATCATTATCAGGCTTCTTAAATCTACAGGCAATTCCCATTAAATGAAGTTAAAGATCATTCTGCTGTGATGCATTTAGTTGTCTAGTAAAATGGTTTTCTTTTTCAAGCACCTGTTGTTTGGTTAACCTTTATGTTTGTGCTAAGTGCTATTTTTGTCTTAATGCTGTTAAACTTTTTATGTGGATTAGATTTGAAGCTGGAACACCAGCAATTGGTGAAGCCATTGGATTAGGAGCAGCAATTGATTATTTGTCAACAATTGGCATGCAGAAGATTCATGCTTATGAGGTAAAGCGGATAATCTTCTCTATAATAGTAATATAGGAACTCTGTGAGGCAGAAATATGTTACTGTCATTGAACATAGGAGTTGCTTTGTTCTCAAGGGTTCTTATGAAATGGGTTCCATGTGGTTCCCTAAAGTATCAACTAGGTCCAATCCTAAGGTTTGTCATTTGTGCCAAACAGCTACTGTTTGAAACAGAGTGCATTAGCAGGGGCATCTTTAATCCAAAAAAAGGAAGCAAACAAAATCTCATGGACTTAGTTGATATTTCAACTATTTTAACTAAACACAGGGACCTATTTAATGAAACCCCTTTTCACAGTGTTGCCCGCATCTGTTTCCTTATCCTTCTCTCTCAAAGGACCGGGATTTTGTATAAGAAATTTATTGTCGTATATACCTAAAGTAATCGCTTAGTTTAATTTTTACATATGAGTTAAGGTTGAACTTGCAGGATTTATTTTTGTGTAGCCATTGGCACATTACTTTGTACGATATAGACTCGAACTTATTATCAGGGAAATAAGGAGATAAACTTTTTTAACATTGTCTTGTGGCCCATGAAGAATGGTCTCTTATAGCTTGATTGGAGTGCGTTGAGTGTGCATCAGTTTGTGTTTAGTTAGTGTTCCAAACTGTACTCGGGGAGAATTTTTGGGAAAAAAGGGCATTAGTATGTTTGGTTGGGGCGTGCAGTAGGTGTTTGAGGAGGAAGATAAGTCATCAATTGGTTTCTGACATGAATTTTAAGCTGATGTTATTTTATGGGCCGTTTACTGTTCTTCGAACCTTTTGGTTTTTCACTCCCTGAGTTTCCTTTTCTTTCTTTTTTTTTTCCTACTTTCTAATTGGCTTCTAGTGTACATAGACTTGCACATGCTGTCTTATAGGCTTTTTCTTTCTTCTCATAAAAGAAAAAGGGGTAAGAAAAATAAAAGGGGAACGAATTAGGATGCTCTTCAATATAACTATATGTTCTTAGAACATTTGCAATTGTGGTTTCACAGATGGAGCTGGCCAAATATTTATACGAAAATCTCCTGTCTGTCCCAAATATACGCATTTACGGGCCCAAACCTTCAGAGCATGTTCAGCGTGCTGCGCTCTGTTCTTTTAACGTGGAGAATATCCACCCTACAGATATTGCAACACTTCTTGATCAACAGGTACCATAACAAATAAATTCTTGTCACTCATGCGCTTGGAAAAGTTATGCTGTAATTGTTTTTCCATTTTATTTTTGTTGATCTTTCTAATGGATAATGGAAGTTCAGGAAAAACTTGCCTAATAGATTGAAATAGCGATACATCAACTAATATAGCTAACATACTTAATTCTCAGTATGGTGTCGCTATCAGATCGGGTCATCATTGTGCTCAGCCTCTCCATCGTTATTTAGGAGTCAGTGCAAGTGCGCGTGCCAGTCTTCACTTCTACAATACTAAAGAAGATGTTGATGAGTTCGTCCACGCACTCAATGAAACTGTTAGCTTTTTCAATGTGTTTAAGTAGGGTTTCCTATTATTGTTCTGTACTCTAATTTACTTTAATCAACTGTTCAACCCACATGTACTATATTTATACACGTTTGATGCAAATATTTTCTTTTTATGTGAATTATAATGGCCGACATCTGTAATATTTCTACATGTAATGTACCACATCTATGAATTCTTTTTTAATTTTTAGCTCTCTGTGCTAGGTGATATTCAAGCATGTGTACGGGCCGGCTTGCATTTTTTTTCTTTTTATCATTATCATGTACAGTTTGTGGAATTCCTGTGTTTCTGCGATTTTTATGTAATGGGGTGTATTTGCTGTCTCAAATACATTGGACAAATGGCTGACAGCATTACAGTAATTACCACAATAATGTTATGGGATCATATCCGACATCCCGTCGTGGAAATTTTAAATTTGAGTAATATTGGAATGCGTCTCCATTAACTTGATAATTCATTTGTAATTATCACATCGTTATGTGCTTAATAATTAATTTGACATAATAGCTATGGATCTTCAAATTCAACAGTTGAGATTTTTAATATTACTATTTCCTTCTTGTATTGGCGGATCTATGATTACTTGTCAAGTACATAAGGCTACAAATTATTTGAACGCATCTCAGATTGATCAACACTATATTATAGATTATTTTAAGGTCGGTATTGTGTCATAATACTCAAAATATTTTTAATATTTTAATATAGCATTCTTATGATAACATGAGATCTAAGCTTAGCGATGGATTGGGTCAGGCTCAGGCCATGCCAAACCTATCCTGACCTAATTATTAATGGTGTATTTATTTTATAGAATGAAAATGAGTTGGGAATGAGAATAAGTTGGAGTGTGAATGAGGAATGAAAATGAGAATCCTATATTTGCTTGGTAAAAATTAATGGGAATGAGAATGTACTGAAATGTCATTAATGTGTTTACTTGGCAAAATAAATGGAAATGAGGAATGAGAATCAATTTATCAAAATACCTATAATATTAAGTAATGTAATTTTCATTAACTAGATACATGTATAAATATTATTATAAAAATGATATTAATTAAAAAATTAATAATAAATGTTAATAATGATAATATTAATAAAAATACTAATAACAATAATTAATAATAACTAAAATAATAAAGTTAATAAAATTTAATAATAATAATAATGATATTTAAAATAATAAAATTAAATGTGATTTAAACGAGGGTAATTTGGAAAATATAAAAAAATTATAGGGATACAAAAGTCAATTTAGGGAATGAGAAAATAAGACCATCATTAGTTATAGTGATTTTAATGTTCAATACAATCTATACTTATCCCATATCCTTTATATCAAAATTAAAAGCAAGCATCTTCTCAATCTCATTTATCATTCCCAAATTAGGACTCGAGATGAGCATATCATCAACATACAAATAAATGATCATATTAAGTAGCAACATTAGTAAATTTAAGATAGATACATTCATCTAAGTCATTAATCACATATTCATTTGATACAAATATTTGATCAAATTTCTCCTAACACTGTTTTGTTACTTGTTTTAAATCATATAATGACTTAAACCAATTTGTCATATATATCTCTTATGTCTTTCATCAATTTTATATAATAATAATTTTTATTTTATTTTCATAAATATCCCTAATTTAATTACCCTTATGTTTTTATCAATTTTATAGAATAATATAATTTTTATTTTGTTTTCAAATATGTCCCTAATTCAATTATATATAATTTTTTTCAAATAGAATTAGCGCCTTATTTTATAAAATGATTAAATTATATGTTTATTGAATTAATTGAAATCATTAGGAGGCTAAAATATTAATACTGCTTTAACTTATTTTAAAAAACTCTAATTAAAAAAAAGTATATTAATATATTATAACATCATTATTAGTATTAAATGTACTTACAAAAATAACGTATGATAGCAGTTAACACTAATATCATAATTTCATGGTTTATTTCCTCTACAATCGTACCTATTCATTTTCTTCCTAATGTATCAAATCATTCATAGATTTCCCATACTCTACCAATAAATTAAAGAGAATTTTAAAAATAATTTATTTATGGTACAAGTTTAATAATTTATATTATAACCTTATTTGTTGGATTGTTGGCAATCTTTTATTAAATACATGTATTTTACTAAGAGTTTTAATATTGTATTGCTTGATATATGTGATTTTTAACTTCTTTATATATATTGACATTCATACAAATATTGACAACATCTTTATAAATTAATTCGGGGCTGATCTAAAATTCTGTATCCACCCCAGCTTTTATGTATGTTCATGCAATGTCACATTATTGATAAAATGAAAATTATCATTTACCTATAATATTTATTGAATTTTACTACTTACTTTCCAATTTTGTAAGAGCTTGTTATCCTCTTGACGTCGGAATTTTAAACAAAAAAATGAATTATTATTGTGAAATGTTCGACAAAAAAAATAACAAGAATATACAAGCTTTGACAAAAAAATAAAAATAATATAAAAGCTGTTCGGGGTAAGTGGTAAAAACTGAAAAAGTAAGGGAAGTGCCAATCTCCCATGTAGGAAAAATTATATATATGTATATATAAATTGAATAAAATAGATGCATAAATATCATTAGAACAATTTACTAGGCAAAAAACTTGAATTTATTTCTCGCTTTTTTAATAGATTTCAATAGAGTGATGCATAAAGTCCAACTAATTTTTTTAACCCCAAGCCCCTAACTTTCCCAAAGAACCCAATTGGACAATTAAATAAAATTCACATAAAAACTAATTAACATGTCAAAATTATATTTTAAGCATAGAAACGTAACCTTAACTGCCACTTCATTAAATTTTAAATATTTTCGAGATATCATGTTAGTTATACAACAAATAAATAATGTTATAATGTATGCATTTATTTTAAAAAACTAACGTCTAAATGATGATTATAAAAAAATTTAATTACATAGGTCATATATATGTTACTTAGTTGTATTAGCACTAATATATTCTAAAATTGCTCTAAGATAAAAGGAGACACAACATAGATCTTGACAAACCCTTTGAATTTCGACGCTAATGCTGAACTGTGTCAATAGTTTTATATCTTCTATAACGCGTACATTTATTGCATTCAAAAGATTGAAATAAGGATCTAGAAACTGGATCCTTGTAACAAACCAAAGAGCAAGGTCAAAGTAGATGTTATTTCAAAACTTTGTTCAAGTCACAAGTTCATTACGACCTGACTGAATATTTTGTACGCTCAATAAGCAACAAGCAATTAACTAAAAACCAAGAAGTTTGTTTCGCTAATTTGATTATGGCATAACCCCATAACAAGTGAAAATGATGCACCAAAGCCAAAAAGTCCATCACTTTTCTCCCAAAATTTAAAACCTTAAAAGAGGACCAAAAACATGCCTACCACAAAACTGCCAAAAAGGAAAGAAAAAGAGAGAGGAAGAAAGAAACAGCTATTGCCTTTTAAGCGAAGGAAGCAAACAATCATACATCCTCTCCAAGCGTGATGTTACTCTGAGCTTATAAGCAGTCTGAAGTCCAGGCTTTGCCAAATCAATAATATCCTGTCTCAAACTGTTCATTATAACACTGGTAAGCACCCGATCAAATTCACACTCCTTAAATTTAATGCTAGCACATGTCATCAGATAAGGAACACAGACAGCATAAACTGAGGGAAAAATAAAACTTGAAATTGGTTGCATAAACTTACTATTGCCATTCACCAGTTTCTTTTGCATGCCTCTTCACAGCATGAAGTAGGCTATCCAGACTGTATAACACTAATCCAAACATGCAGTGTGCTTCTTTTTCCTGTAAAATGCAGGTGCCAACAACTTTTCAGCCAATGGTTATGCCCATATTTGTTTCTTATGCAAATATGCAATTATAAAATTAGATCAAGCTTCCAATATTAATGAAAGATCAAGCCAAGAAAAGAAGCAGAGCATTTTTTAAGCTCATGGAACAACAAGATCAAACTTGCAACTTGTATTAGACAAAGACATATCAACAGAATATTAAGACACAATATATGAGGTAAGTAATACAAGACAGAAAACAGAAGGAAAGAAAATCTGATCAGATATGAAGAACAAAAACTGACCATAACATGGCTAGAATACCGTCAAATTGGTAAGATATAATACAAAAACGTCATGTTTTCAATCAATTAATACATTCAAGGATTTAGAAGGAATTTCAGCTGTGAAACAAGAGACCTTATTAAAGTTAAGATTTGCAACAATAGAAATAAAATTATGGGCTCAAAGAGTCAAAGAAATCTTGAGATTTTTAGATTTATGTAAACTGATAGGAATACAAAAACAACAAATAACAAAATACCCTTCGGTAAGAATTACAAACAGTTGTGATCAAAACATCAAATAAATCTCTACCATTTAAATGGATTCAACATTTCAACTCATGCAATATCACAATATCTTGGTGGGCTTGACAACAACACCAACCCTGGAAAGGTTTATTTTTACCATCACAGAATATTTGTAGAATAAAGATATTCTGTCAAGAAAAATAATAAATTAACCATGGTATCATCACCTGTATGACTAAAAGAGTTATGTTCTTGTAATTAAAATTTCAAGTCACAATGTCATTAACATTTTTACCAAAGCAGCGGTAGCAATAGAAGCTATGAGCCAAGAAATTTCTTACTATTTGCAAATCATCTCTATTTGATGCCTATTTTCTATACTTAATACTTTATTCCAAGATTTCAATGAAAAAGAAAATTCAGAACTCCCAGTTTTCTGAATGTGACAACCGTTCTAATGCAGGTCTCTGCACAGACAGTAAGATCAACCTCGATCGAATATGATTGTCATCTTAGAATGTGTTAATACAAAGCAGCTAAGGGAGAAAAAGACCCAAAAAGAAAGATCCCAAACAAATTAAACTAATTAAAGGAAAATCTGGTACAAATTTAACTTCTTACCAGTCCTTGATCAACATAGATTTGGTATTGCATAATCCTTTTCTCAACCTCCACAATGATTAGCCTCCTCTGGAGTCGAGCAACTCTGCCTCTTCCTTCTGCTCTAGAATCCTGATTTATAGAAGCAAAAATATCAGATGAATGACCTAAGAATCAGCTCCAGAATAAAAATACGAATTAATAAATGAAGACAATTGATAATATGACAAGCATCAAATTTTGGCATTCAAAGTTTAGGACTTTTCCACTAAAAATATGGAAGTCTGCAGACTTGAATTTACCATATCTCATCCATCAATGCTTGTCTCTCACGTGGATGCTCCTTAATTAGCGAAGCTCTTATTCCCTCATTAATTCATATCTCACCCACTAAAGCTTAACTTAAATATGGATACTCCTTAATTGGCCAAGATCATTTTCCCTCTTCTATACATTGACCTACTTTTCATTCTTCTCTCACATTTTAAATTTATCTAGTGAGCAAATTTCCAAGGAGAGAGAAGCTTAAGATTCAAGTTGTCAAAACTTTGAGAGCTTATAAAATTCTTACTCTTTCACTACAGAAATATAAAGTCGTCAGCTGAGTCGTTAAAAGGTTACTTGAAAACCACCACCGGCCACCGTGAACACCGTTGCTGGACACCGAATATCACCTCTCTCCCAGAAAATTTGAGAGCAACTCTCTCTAAAAGTCTCACTCTCTCAATAGAAAAATCTAAAATGTAAAAGAAGAATGAAAAGTAGACCAATAGACACAATAGGGAAGAGGATTTTGACTAGTTAAAAAATATTCAAATTTTAAGGCAAACATTCGTGGGTAAGATATGAATTATTATGGAAAAAAAGATCTCAGCCAATTAAGGATCATCCACATTCCAAATAAAAGGCAAACATCTGTGGATAAGATATGAATCAATTGGGGGGAGGTTCTAGAGAGAACTTTCAAAATTAAAATTTTTGGAATTTGAAAGTTTAGAACAAAAGCTTCAATCCTTGGAAAGGCCCAAAGTTAAGAATAAAGCCCAAAAATCATAGGATAAAAATATCATTGGAAAGATATTATCCTAGGATTGTTATATCCTTAGAAAATCATCCTAAGATAAAATAAGATAAAATATATCTTATGACGGAAATTCATTTAAACATTCTAGGAGAAAAATTATCCAAGCATGAAATTTTTTTCAAGGATAAAATATCCATAAAAATTGTTCAGGCCTCCAAGGATGAAGTTTTTAAGGATAAAATATCCTAAGGAGGAAATCGCCCAATAATTAAAAAAAAAAAAAAACCCAAAGATGAAGGAAAGAATCTCCCAAGACCAACCCAAGAATAGAGTCTCACTTTCTACTTTCCGGGCAATTGTTGGATCAAATTCCGAATGGGTCCAACAAAAGCCCAAACGGAATTGTCCCAAAAAGAGAATATTGTTTAATTCATCCTCATCCTGAGGCAAAAATAAGAGGATGGCAAGGACATCTCCTCCTCCGACCCAAGGTGGAGGATGATGATACCTCTCCTTCGAAACAACGAAAGGGCAGGGATACGTCCTCCTCAGACCTAAGGAGAAGGACAAGGATATCTCCGCCTTTGACCTGAGGAACAGGACGAGGACGTCTCCTCCTCCAATCCAAG
Source organism: Atalantia buxifolia (assembly GCA_030444775.1). Classification (NCBI taxonomy): domain Eukaryota; kingdom Viridiplantae; phylum Streptophyta; class Magnoliopsida; order Sapindales; family Rutaceae; genus Atalantia; species Atalantia buxifolia. Next base: position 26,488,942 of record CM059832.1, on the reverse strand, counting down.
GAAGAAGACATGCATATATCCTCCCCCAATCTAAGGAAGAAGAAGAGGACAACGTCCTTGAATAATTCAATGAAGGTAAAAGCTCCAACGTGAAGGCTTCATTGAGAAATCATATCCACCGAGTCAAAGAAGCTACTCATCTTACAGACTAGGATTGAGTCAATCTGCCTAGACAAAGTGACTCAAAGTGGACACACATGATGCCCATAAAAAAGAAAAATAAATAAAGGGAACAATGATTCCACCTGAAAAGCAGAGGCAGCAACCAAAGCTAGTGTAGAATTAAAAGTTACAGCAAGATATCTGTGCCAACAACTAAACTGTTTATGAAACCACATCTTTATGGTAATACTCTCCTGTGAATCAGATATTATACACATGCATGAAATATAACAAGCAACCTTCAGTATTACTTACCTGCTTAAACCATGCACGCACCAACATGAGCAAGATAAAAGAGAGAAAGAATGCAGGTAAGGCAGCAAGGACAGCAAAGTTGATTTCATTTGCTCTGAGAATCTGATCCAGTTCAAGCATTGCCCTGTAAAGACCCACATAATTAGGTCTTGGAAGGATGAATAAAACTAGGATATCAAAAACTTTGCTGTGTTCATGATAGCGATTCAAGAACTCACGTCTCAATATCTAATTTCAGCTTCTGAACCTGCAGTGCATGTAACCCTTGATACATTAACATAATTCAGACTGTAAACAGCAACCAAAGTTAAAAAGCAGCACGAACTACCTGAATCAGGAAAGCACGAGCCAGCTCTCCATTTACAAGATTCTGAATAGGATGCATAAGTTCCTTTTCATACCTACAATCAGGATAACATGTATACTTCAGTCGTTCAGAGCAAAGAAGGAACAAGAGTACTTTAAATTACAACAAAAGAGAGATGATTAAGTTATTGATTGTAAGATATTTTAGCACGAAGGTAAAATCTGCTGTATCTTTGACCAAAGGATGAACTCAGCAAATATATTCACATGTTCGACGATTTAGGATCATTCTTCATCAAGTTTTTCCACTTTGGTGCTGACACAGTTATACTGATCCTTCTATTTTTCTGAAAAAGCAGTTATGAACATCTTGACTAATAATTCCTAACCCTAGTGACATTAGGCTAAAAAAGAAATAAGGTGAAAATAGAAGATAGAAGAACTTAGAGGGGATAGGTAGAAAACAGGTGAAAATAGAAGATAGAAGAACTTAGAGGGGATAGGTAGAAAACAATAAGGGGAGAAAAATTCAGAAGAAATGGAAGACAGATCAAGGGAATTAAGGAAGAAAATCAATATTCATCGTTTAATTAATTCAGATCTGCTGGATGTGTTTTGTTTTATCTTTCCGCTGTTTCTCAAGATTTGAACCATAAGGAGAAGGTTTGCAATCCATATTAGCATCCCTTTCAACACATTGTTTGGACAATAAAAAAAAGGTAAACAGAAAAGGAGGATGAACTTTGAGGCAACAGACATAGTATCCCCCACAAATCATTTCTTTATTGTTATTAAGCGTCTTTTAGCACATCCTCATTGTATAAATCAATCATATTTGGCTCCAATTAGAACCAGAAGAAGATCCCACCTGGACATAACTATTTCAAGCATTTCCTGATCTGATGCATTCTCTGGGAGCTTTTGACCTCTAGTCTGCTCACTAAAAGCCAATAACATCCTGCATATAAAGGAATTATATACATGAAGGTTACAGGGGAATCAACTGCAAGAAGTCACAAAAACTGGTGCCAAACCACCCATCAACAGATGAGATTTCAGATGTATGATCCACGACTAGGAATTCATTAGGAAACAGATACTTAAGGCTAGTCACATAACTTCAAATATAAGACCATATATTGTGACTATTTTACAGAAGAGCATAATTAAATATTTCTGTCTGTCTAGCCATCTAAGTAGCAAGGGAGAAATTCAGAAGTTAAAGTTTGTCTCTGATATAACAAAAAATAACTCATCATAAAAGCTCATTTTCTTTCATTACAGTAAGCACGTCCTCAGTAGATTCATCTTTCCTAGGCTGCAATGATACTGAAGAGTGATTTACCCTTTTCTTTTTTTGGTTTTCTTTCTTTTTTAAAGCTCTAAACCATTTTTACCAAAATTACAGAAACTGATACTCTGTTCATGGTTTATCACCTTGAAGCCTTTCTTTTTTCTACATTGAATTTAAAAAAGGAATAGAAATTGTCTTGTTAGCAGAACTTGTAAACATTGATAAAACATAGTCATGTCATCAAGCTCCCCTTGCTAACTACACCTTCTCCAGTCAACATGCCTTTCTCAGTCCATTATCTATGGATGAGAAGCTACAGATTTTTAGATTATCACTCATATGTTTCAACTATACAGATGCATAATTTATTCTTCAATTAACAGACCTAAAGTGAAACCAGCCTCAATGTCTAAGAAAACTATTAACAACGGTAAAAGTAAGCTCCAGAAAAAAAGATGATGATTCTGATTTCTGAATTGGATACAGTTTGTGCAGAGAACAAAAATTAAAGCTAGGTTCTTGCCATCATCTTTTTCCCAATTCATTGCCAGCCTCAACTTACTTTTTTTCAATTGTCGAAACAAAATGTTGGTTTTGCTTCGTCTGATCAAGTTAACAAGGATATCTGGGATGTTGGAAGGGATGAGATAGGTTGAAGGGTAGTTAAGACTGTAAGTTCGAGGCCAGATCTTTTTATACGGAATTAACTTAAGAAGAAATGGGTATCAATTACTTAGCTTTTGGTGTGGCTGTTCCTCATAAAGCAGGTTTATTTGCTCGGACAACTTCACTATGCAAGATTCTTTATCGCATAAACTCAAAAAAAAAGAAAAAAAATCCTGTGATTAAAAGTAACATACATATTTAAAATGTAATATTGTACACATAGATGCAAGTGCAAGTCATAGTCAGGCATTAACCTGTGCAAAGAATTTGAAGTCATCTGTACTTCTTCAATCTCCATCACACCTTTGTGCCTTTTCCTAAATGTCTCAAATAGTTCATCTCTAATTGAAAGAAGCTGGCAATGGATTGAGTTAGGACACAAATAAAGAAAGAGATGGTTAAGAGATAGAAATTGTATCGGTTGTGGTTCTACATTGTACATATTTGAGAAGTAAATAATACAATTAGAAGAATGCAAATCCTCTTTTGAAACTCATTTGCATTCCTTTTACGTGAAAGTTAATCCTCATTTTCCATTGCATCAATCTTCTTTCCCACTTTGTTTCTATAATCATATGCTTTATGCATATAAATAAACATAAAAAGAGAAACAAATGCAGAACCAACTTCATGATCCATTTTAATTCAAAATCATGTTTTACTCCTAATCATTCAAAAATACTTTTCACAGCCTATTAAAAGTTAGTCATAGTGTTAATTTTGGAACTATTAAAATCACCACTCTACCTAAAAGTTTAGGATTGCAAGGGCCCAACAGTGTTTTAGCTCCACACACCCCTTCACAGCCAAGCTTAATTTATTCAACAGACCATCACGTGGATGCAAACACAGGCCCACTTCTTGTAATTTAATGAATTTAGAGAATGGAGAAAGAGAAGAAAATAGGTTCGAGATTGACTTTGATTTGACCTAAAAGCTTAAACTTGAATGTAAGAAGCCAGCACTAGTACCTAAACTCTAAAATGAATGTTACTGCACTTCAGTGTACTCTTAAGATACAATTTCATGCTAAGTCTTTCCACATTTTCATTAAAATTTTGGCATTATAATCAAAGTATCAATTATTAGACATCCGTTCCATTCATGTAGTGAAGCAATTTATGCCAGCAAACATGCCTCGATAACTTTGGCCTTGGAAAATTAGAAAATTCTTTCTTGATCAACATCAAATTAGGCTAGGGGAATATTGACGAGAGAAGTATTCTTTTCTAAGTAAATGGCTATCATGACTTCCTTTCCTAACAAAATTCCTTGTGGGGATGTAATAAAAAGCATACATGAGCTGCACATGAACATTTATGATTCTTTAGGGTAGTGTATGGTGACTGCAAGTTAGTGAAATTTTTCTATATTTTCATCCATTTGGAGGATATAAGAATATAAAGAGTAAAATTCTCTTGAGATGTTATAGCCTGTTGGTCAATAGAGCGGAAGAAAAGGGGTAGAGAAGTTCAAAGTTCTATAATGAAGAATTATGTACCTAACCAAAATAAGGGCTCAATCTGCACTGTTTTCGAAGAAACATCTAGAAGCTCTGATTTTACACTTTGGAAAAGTGTTGTCTAGAACTACTCTTATTCCTTTCTTCAGTGTGTTGAACCCTTTAGGACTGTTCCGATAGCATAGGATTTGACTTCTAGTCCTTTGAGTTTTTCACATATTTTCAATCAACTTTGTTTCTTACCAAAGGAAAAAAAATTCTTGAATTTTGAATAGAAAGTACTTTTAGCCTAAAATCTGTACCAATTCTACATAAACTTTATCAATGTATTATAAAACTAGCTTTCTCAAAATTCCATGGTAGCACAAAGGAGTCAAAGCACTGTAGCATCCAAGAATCAAGGTGAAAGTAATCAGAAGAGAGAAAAAAGACAAATTACGTCATACCGGTTGCTCTACATGGTCATTGAAGAAGCCAACCATAGAGTCCTTTGCTTCATGAATCCAATTCTCAAGATCAGAACTACCCATTAAACTACTATGTCGTAGTAGCCAAATAGAACAAAATGATAAGCCAACAGCTCCACAAGTGTAATGGACCCAATATCGAGTTATCTTCCTTGGCTTTTGGTGTTTAGCAACCTACAAGAAGAGCATAGAAAAGCACTGTAATTTGTATGTTTCAAAACAACCTAACATTTTGCAATTGAATCATTAGAAATAGCAGTCAGCAAATTTATCACTGGTGGCAGAAAAGATGGAAGAATTCCATACCATATGAGATAAGTATACATCTAGTTTTTGTAGGTTTTGGTAAATCAAGTTAATAGAATCTTTAATTTCACAATCTGTCCACTGAGACCCTTCTTGATTAACTTCTGGCAGTTTCTCAAATAGTACAGGAAATGAATGACTCCCATCAATGGAAGAGTCGCCCTGCATAGCCATCAAAAAAGAAAACAAAGGAATCTGAAATATATTTTGAGGAGTAAACAATAGAAGCAGACTGTGTAAATCTATACAACAATTGAAGTGGAAACAATTCAAAAGAGAAAAGTGACATACAACAATAGTCAAAGAAGGAACAGTTCGATGGACTTTGAAGTTACCTGACTTATTGCATGCAGATGACCAATCGATGCCTCCAACTTTGAGAAGAGATCATTGATTGTGACCAATAAAAAGGGCAATAACTTCTCTGGATCCTCCACCAACTCTTCCCCATATTTCTCAACTTCCATGTAAACCTAATTGAATAATCAAGATTTCATGCTTAACTTACTATTAATGATTTTAAAATAAAAAAAATTATACATATGCAATCAGCATTGAATACAGAATAAAGTTGCTGAATAGGGAGTAAATGTGAGTCTATATGACATAAATGTGAGTGGCTGACTTGCACATGAGACGGGCACAAATACAGACAGAAAAAGAAAGAGAGAGAGAGCCCAATTCATGTACTTAAACATGGTTCTTCATAAACTCCTCGAGCACTATGTTAAAAGCTCAAAATGGGGACCCAGCCAACAATCAAAATTTGTATTTCAGAAGATAACGAAAGCTGAACTGTAAAAGTAAAAACAACTACTGTTATAATCCCAACATAGAAGACACGCTGTTCGACCAGTAGCGAAGAGCCTTAGAACAGATTGCAAAGAGATAATTACCACAAAGGCAACATTTACAAGAGATCTCTTGCAAAAGATGGCATTCATCTTGAACTACATCATGGATAATATGAAGTTACCAAGTAGTGTACAAATTACTGTCAACAGAAAAAACTATCCATGAAATATAAGGCATCTAGCCATTTTAAGATGTAGCCTGTCCTAACAATCAACTAAGCTTGGAAGCATACAAATCTCATAAAAAGCCAACAACCAATTATTCCTTCTATGTAAGCCACCTCCTGCCTCATACACACTCAGGTCACCCATTGGCAGCTAAAGAGAGGAACTCCTAAAAGCTTTATAATATTAACATTGATGAACAATTGGAATCGCAAAGTCCAAATTGTCAGTACAACATTATACCCAGTTTATATGCATTTTATCTCCTCAAAGGAAAAACTTAAAGTCAAGATACTTAGCAAATTTCAAAACACTCTACATGTTCCATATTTTTATTAATCCCTGCAGTGGCCCAAACAGCATGTTGGGTGACATATCAAAACTAACGATTATAAAACAATAAAAAAAATTTAATTGGAAACTGATAAGTTGAAGGAAAAGCTTCAGACCAATGTTCACAAGTGAATTCCCAAGCTGATGCTTATTAGGTACCAATGCTCACGGAAATAACTACCACCATATCTCAGTATAATATCTAAGATCTTCGAATACTTCCTACCATTAAATAAACAAAGAGTATAAAGATAAGAAGCTAATAATACTTTATTGTTCAATCTTTAAAATTTAGCAAAAGAGATATTTGTGATATTCCTCCAGTAATGAACTTGATTACGCTAGGGCTACTAAGCCCAATTAATAATAATCTGTGCATATTTGAGTAAAAGGTCACAAAAAATGGGAGTTCACATGCTTCACTTTTTGCAAACACAAACATGAATCACTGAATGCTACAGATATATAAGAAGTTGTAAAAGGCCATAAAAAGCAAATTTTTGCAAGGAAGAAGAATAGGACAGCAAAACATCATCTTAATATATACAAATTGAACCAAGACAAGATCAGGAAAACCTGTGCTAAAAATGTAGCAAGAGAAGATCTTAAGGTAGTCAAAACAGTTATCCTCTCAGATATGTGAACAGATGCTGATTGGCATAGATGTTGAATAGAACCACCTTCAGCAATACAGTCATGTAATATCTGAGCTGTTCCATTAATAAAAGCGAACGGCCCTCTCTCAAACATCATGAAGTAAGCTTTTTGAGCATTAGACCCCTAAATGAGGAGAAAAAATGATGTAGAATTAGGAAATCAACAAGTAGATAACTACATTAAGGCTCTATTTGGTATTGAAGAGTTATGGCTTAAATGCGGCTTACTAACCTCTGCCCTAGCTTGCCAAAATTGCAAATTCTTCTGAATATTATGCAAATTCAAAAAGACATGCTCCATTATGTCTTCCAATACATCGCATATCCTACATGCCTCTGTCATAACCCTACATTGTAGAATTATATATATATATATAGACACACACATACAATATTAAAAAAATTTCCAATAATTTCATATGAATCGATGTTGAAGCAAAAATTGACAAAAACAGCTGCTAGTATGGTTCTGCAACTCATGACAACAAAATAAAAGCCTGGACATCCCATTCAACTCAACAAGTAACTTCAATCAAACTTAAAAAATAAATAGAGAAGAGGACGTACACAGAGGAGTCAAGTGAATGCGAAGGCAATGGAAGAGGGAGAAAAGGCCGGCGTTTGCGTGATGCTTGAGGATATAGAATTGAGATTTTCCCGAGAAAATTCGAACCCGAAGAGGGAAAGAAAGTGGCAACTCGCTTCCAGACATAATTGGAGTAGGACGAAATTAGGGTCTTCAAATCCTTTTCAGCTCCACTTTCAGACTGCCCCTCCATTTGTCAACTGCTTCAGCTTCTTAGTATCCTCACACTTCGCAGCTTTACTTTAAAGTTCTGCGCAATCCAACTCTCTGGAATTTGAACGTTTGATTCCGCAAGTACTGTACATATACAACTTTATATAATGGACCTCGTTTTGACAGGAAATTACTTCAGTATTCCCACTCACTCTCCTTTGAGCACGTGATGTTTACGCGTAAGCATTTTTACCGAACGATACAGAATCAGTATTACTTCCGGTCGGGGTTACCATTAACTGAAAAACTAACGAAAAGTTAGACCCGACCGGTATTATTATCAATTGCAAAATAAATGAGATGAAACTTGTTACATGGTTTTCTTAGGCCAAAAACTAAGTTATGGAATCATCAAATTGGAAATGACACACTTAAAAAATATGATGCGCAACAAATCATGTAAGCCAAGGCCAAAATGGAATGAAATGTTGGCATGGGGTTTCGGCAGTTTCAATTCTATTTTCACACTTAAGAAAATCTGATGTGCAACAAAGTGTGTTTTTTTCCGTAAAATTGTGCTCACAATGAGGCTATTTTATGTCCATAACACGACTAAGTTGTCGGCAAACCAAGGCCAACCTAAACTCAACCGTGAACCCAAGGCAAGGCAATAAGTCATGGCCCATAGTTAACCTCGCCCGTGCAATTTCGTTTGTGCGAGAAATAAGAACAACCATGTTTATTCTCTTTTGTGCCACAAATGGCCAAGCCAACGCACAAAAAGGCAAGAGAGGTCAAGGAAAGTCAAGGCAGTGCGAGGGCTTGAGGCAAAGGGAGTGGCACGGCGAAGCCGAGCAAACGAAGGAAAGGCAATGCAAGCCACGGCCCATAGGCCAAGCAAGGCACATAAAGGCCGTTGGCCATCCAAGGGAAGCCAAGACCATTTGGAGCCTATGGCCTTTGTATGACAAGCCCAAGCCTTATTATTATTTTTGAAAGACTAACTTATATATTATTCAATTAATAGAATATTTTATTTATTACTGTGTTTACCAAAGCCACCACCTACATTGCATTTAGTCCGTCGATGTGAAAACAGAATAATAGGTAACGTCCATTTTGCTTCGTTGACTCTCCAAATGCTTAACAATTACGCAAAGTGATGTATTCTTGAGGAAATGAGTTTAGATTAACAATAATACTCTCTGCCTCTGCATGAATCATGATCAGCATGATAAGGAATTATATAATGTATGTATAATATACAATTAAATTTTGGGAGGGGTTAAGTTACGTTAAACCTAACTTACGTTTTCTTACAGTAATAATATTAGATTCTATCAATCATACTGATGCTGTGAGTAGCGTAAGTTATGTTATCCGTAATTTAGTGTCTCTCTTAAATCTTATACAATTACTAATTATATATTAATTTTTTAATATATTTATTATAATATTATTTATTTATTATATAACCACTGATGATATAATTGTACCCTAGAATATCTCGGCATGATAGGTTATGACAAGTACAAGCCAAGCCACGTGCGTGATCACAATGACGTGAGTAAACAACTAACGATGGAGACGATTCAAACTTGTGCGTCGCCCTTGTCTCTCGCTCGGTAAGGAAAGTAGAAAAAGACAACACCTTAAAATCTTCTCATCGCTCTATCATCAAACTTACGCAGAAAACAATGGCTACATTAGGCGGTGCTAGTAAGGTTGAAGGAACAGCCAACAATCAGGAGATCGTTAATCTCGCACGCTTCGCTGTGGATGAGCATAACAAGAAGCAGGTATGTACTTAGGGTTGGGGTTTGTTTGTCGATGATAACGGTTTTGGAGATCAATTGTTTTGCTGATCATCAATTGATGAATTTTTTTCATTGATTTGTTTTTTTTTTTTTTGTAGAATTCAAATCTGCAATTTGTAAAAGTTGTAAGTGCGAAGCAGCAAGTGGTTTCAGGGACTCTGTACGACATCACCTTGGAGGCTGTTGAAGGAGATCAGAAGAAACTTTTTGAAGCTAAGGTCTGGGAGAAGCCTTGGATGCAATTCAAGGAGTTGAAAGAATTCAATCCTGTTGCTCAGTCTCACTCCTCAACCGCTTAGCTTGTGGTACTGTACAACCTTTTTTTTTTTTTTAACTTTTACATTATTGGGTTTTATAATGGGGAAACAAAAAGCTTAAGGATTTAAGAACATTAAAAACTTAGACCTTAGGGGCCAAAACTTAAATTAAACATAAAACTAGAGCAAATTTCAGTGAAGCCCATACCTTTGCTGAAATTGGGTTTTCGATTGTAATTGTTTTCATTGCATATGCAAGTCATGGATTTGCCTTGGGTATTGATCTGAGGGTTTCTGCTATTCAGGTTAATTTATTATTGTACTTGGAGGCACTAAAATATTTGGTAAATATTTTCTGCGGTAGTTAACAAGCCAAGCTAATTTTATATGATGAAAACTAGAAATAATATCTTTAATATTTTTGTTGAAATTATGAGGTACACATAATATTAATATTTATGTTATAGCAATTTTTAAGGTATAGCACCTTAATACCAAAGAAGACATTATACCTGGAAAGCTTTTGGTTTTGGACCATGTAGACAGTTAAATATTTTGAACTTGTGTATGTATTTGACTATTTGCGGAGATGCACTTGGCATAGTTGAACAATTGGTATTCATTGTGCCTTTTAATTTCAGCTGACGGAAGATTACATCTACATCTGGCTTGCAGTGGATCAAACAAAGAGACAGTATCAATAAGAATGAAGCTATAACCTTGTGCAGACTATAAAAATAAATGTAACCGGACTTATGAGTTTGGTTCTTTAATCTTTTGCAAGTTATGTGTCGATTATTTATGGTAGTAGCTGCAACTCAGCGCAACTTTTATAACTGTGTGAAAATAATTGAAATAACCTTTGGTGTGTAATATATATACAAGATTAATCTCTTTGTACTTTCTTTCTTTTGTTTTTGGTTTAACTTTGCCATTCTATATGCAAACAATTTGTCTATCAGGCATCCCAGTAGGTGGGCATTGGATGGCATACAGAGTTATTGAACTTAAATACGATGAAATTAGCCATAATAGATGATCAACTACTTAGTCCAAATATCAGTAGATTGAGTGTTGTACATATGGAGAGTGTATCTAATAAGAAGAATGATATTGATTTAGATGGATTTTGTTTCTCAATTCTTTTGAATTGCATTTTGCCTATTTAGAGCTGCGGCTGCGATGATTTTTTAGTAGGGAGTAGCCTGTATTAGTATTACTAGGAGGGACAGGGTATTTTTCATGCATCTTTTCAGACGCGATGTTTGCCACTTTTAGTACCGGCAGAAGGATTTGGCATGGCCTTTAAGTACTCCAGGTTCTCTTCCAAGTCAATATTAAGGTGGACGTTTCTGTTTCCCACCTTGGAAGTGCCGGCTGCAATACTCCTATTCCATTCCTGGATTCTTCGCCCTTGAATGGTCTTTCAAGGTTTGCATTGTGCTTGTCCTGTTGATTTGAAATGTGTTGATCATCTTCAAGCTTTTCATGATGCCACTGCCTCCGCCCCTGCCCCTTTGAAACGAAGTCACTTTGCACTAGATCAATCTTTGAAGCTCATAAGAGGACAGCTAGCGTACAAACACTTCCTGCTCATCATCTTACGATAATAGACACTTGGTGCTTTCATTCACAAAGGAGGTGAAAGCTTAAAGAGCCGTATCCAGCATTAAGCGGTCAAATTAAATCCGAGCACAGAGCAAATAAAGCTTCGTAGTAAACTGTGCTCTTACTAATCACAAAAGATCTGGTACATACTGGACGAGCAACAATTTGTGTTCCATCTACTCAGATACACTCAAATCCGATGAGTTCTTAAAAAAGGACACATTTGTATTTTTGTCAAGAATTTCATCTTAACTATTTTATCTCTTTTTTTGGAGTAAAGCTATGGTGTCACAGTTATATGGTACCACAATTGGATCCAACAATTGAATTTAGTCTACAGTTATCACTAGAATTAGATTCAAAGGTTGGATCCAGCTGTAGTACCATACAACTGTGGTACCATAACTGGACCCCTTTCTTCTCGTTTCTTTATTTAATGTGTCTTTTGAATTGCATGAAATTTATGTTATGTTTATCAAGCTAATTTTTCATCTTTTCACTTACAGCAAACCTCCAGTAAATCTCATTATGTACATATGGAAAAATAGAGGTGTCTAAGAACATGACTCAGAACCGCATCAACCACGAAACTTAAAAGCTTAATATAGAGAAGAGTCTAGGAATTGATGCAAACATAATCATTAATAGTAATGCCGCACTTCATAACTTTCTTTTTTAGATATTCCGAAGTTATAAACTTTTGATATTTACATTTAAAGTATCTATGGAGACAATCTTAAATTAAATGAACTCTAATACAGTTAAAATTTCTACTCTCATGAATATTTACTCTACCCAATAAATCTGACTATAGTGAGGAGGTAATTACCCCCACATAATAGTGAGGTAGGAAATTATTGCCCTTGGCAGTTTCCACTTAGCCATAGGTATAATAGAGAAAAGCAGCATTGTCCAGTAACTTTGAAAACAAGTGTTCTTGTGGCCAAATTTTAGGGGGGAGATTTGTGCTTTTACCTTTTGTTTTAATTTAAATGGAAGTAAAAAGAGCGAACTTCACTCGCCACTTGACTTGAGTATATTCGAATCCGATTTAGGGTTTTGAGGGGCATATATATATATATATATAAAATACCCACACACACATAAATATCAATCGCGAAAGTAGGAAACGATTATCCTGTGTTGAAGTTGTGCGCCTCTTCTTGCCTCTGCCTTGAAGACTAAAATGGCCATCACTTTTTCAGATCTCCACACAGAGTCAGGTCTTAAGTCTCTCGATCAGTATCTTTCTGGGAAATCTTATATCTCCGGTAATCAACTGACAAAAGATGACATCAAGGTCTACGCTGCCGTTTTGGAGAAACCTGCTGGTTCTTTCCGCAACGCCAGCAGGTGGTACGACAGCGTTTCTTCACATCTCGCCCCCAGGTTTGTCTTTTCTTTTTCTTCTCCCGCTGCTACAATATAATTTAATTGTTATAATATTAATTAGACTAATGCTAATTATTGGCATCGGCAGCTTCCCTGGCAAAGCAGTTGGTGTGAGAATTGATGGCAAAGGCGCTCCAGTTGACGCTGCCCCACCCAAGCCTGTATGTATAATTTCATGCTCTTATTTAATGTATCACCAATTAGGCTAATTTGATTTGCGTTGAGCGGTTTTGTCTCCATGTGACCTTAACAATGTGCTTCTATATTATGATAAAGCTGTGATTTTTCTGTGTATTGGAGCAATCGGCAAGTACGTTAATTGACTGAAATTTGTTGGGGTGTTTTAATGTTTTTTTCCATTGTAATCAGGCTGCTGCTGGAGGTGGTGATGATGATGATTTGGATCTCTTCGGAGATGAGACTGAGGAGGATAAGAAAGCAGCAGAGGAGAGGGAGGCTGCTAAAAAGCAATCATCCAAGAAGAAAGAGAGTATAATTTCTTCTCTTTATATCTGATTTGTGTGATTAAACAACATTGAAACTGTCCGGGTAATAATATAATTTTTGCTTCCTGCTGCAACGTCCTCGCGGATATTGATTGCCTTTTATACCATTTTAGGTGGAAAATCATCGGTACTTTTGGAAGTAAAGCCTTGGGATGACGAGACAGACATGAAAAAGCTAGAAGAGGCAGTTAGGAGTGTTGAGATGCCGGGTCTCTTGTGGGGAGCATGTATGTGTTTTTATTTATTATCAACTTATTTTACTAATTTTATTTATAATAGACATGACATAAATAACATTTAACGTGAATATTTTTGCATTGAATTTGTCACAGCAAAATTGGTCCCAGTCGGTTATGGGATTAAGAAGATGCAGATCATGATTACAATCGTTGATGATCTTGTTTCTGTGGATTCACTCATAGAGGAACACCTCACAGTTGAGCCCTGCAATGAGTATGTTCAGAGCTGCGACATCGTTGCCTTCAATAAAATTTAAGAATCCTCTGATTGTTTTGCCTTATAGTGCAGCCATTTTTGGCTGCAATTTAGTTTTTGTCGTTTTAATTGTGTTCTGCTTTTTAACGGTTTTGCTTGGCCTGCATTTTCCGTTGCTAAATTGAGAAGAAATGACAAGATGATCTTTCAAATTTCTTTGATATACTTCTTTATATTATCCATTGCCTCACTAATATCATAGAAGACTCTGATGGTGTATACCAAATATGGAGGATGTATTTTAAAATTTTAATGCACATGAAGAATGGGATGTAATATTGTTTTGTAGCGTGCCTATTTATATGGTGGCTATTGCCCTCAACTTCTGGCTCCAATTGCATAACCTTGAATCACTAAAGATGATACATCCCTAGAATGGTCTGTCAAAATCTTAAATGGCTTTATGTATGCTTGCTTTTTATTCATTATTTGTAAATTTCTTTCATTTTCAACTAAATGCATCACAATAGTGCTGCAGAGTACCCCCCGCCTTGCCTTCTCTGCTTGGTTAGTGACACGCATACTCGTTACACCCAGAATCATACACCAGAATCATACGATTCACGCTAGGTTCTAGAAAGAGATGCGCTTATTTTCAGGATAATAGTAGGTTTTTAAAACATGCAATTACTCTTTGCCCCGCCTTAGGAACACCACAGATTATAAAACTCAATAGAGTTCATAGATTTTTTTTCCCCAATCGAACAAAACCTGGCGGATTTTGCAGATGAGGAGGTTGTTGGCTTTGGCTTGTATGGTGTCAGTTCAAAGTTTGCCTTGTTTTTGATAATTAAGGGAAGAGAGAGAGAGAGAGAGAGAGAGAGACGAAGGCATTTAAATTTATCATTTCAAAAATTCAGAGAGTCGCGTACCCTACGAAATACTGCTGAATTATCAATGCTTCATACCAACAGCCATTCGACCTTTGTTACCAAATTCAATCCCATCGTCAAGAATTTACAAATTAGCCTCCCCAAAGCTTTAGATAGTTACTTTTCTATACTAATCTTCACCAGCGATCTCTGTATATTTTTTGTACAAATCACTTTTAACACTTACATATATAAATCCAATTTGCAGAACAAAGCAGGGTAATTTGTAAGACTCAAGTTGGAGGATCATAACTCTTGGATCAGAACCAGAATTTACCGTGATTTTAATTACTCTATGCAACAAATCCCTGGCATTCATGGGAGGCCAAACTTCTCCAGTATTTCTGAAAGAATGATGTATCCTGCACCTCCAATCACAAGGGATAGAGTGAACTTTCCTCCGGGAACAAGTCGTGGTATTGTCATTGATGGCGATGAACTGGAGTACCTCTCTGACCATGACATTACAGCCGGAAGAATTCCAAACAGCACCAACACTAGCCCAAAAAAAAAAAGGGATTGCAGCTCATTAATAATGAAACACAGATATATAGTAACTGAATTGTCAATGTCTGCAGCATATACGAAAGAAAAGAATGGAGCAGTGATACCTCCATAGGTCCCAGCAAAATCTAGGGCTTTGAAAAATATTTCAGGATCTAACAATGACAGTAGCAATGGTGGAATCAGAGTCAGCAAGTAGGATTGAGGACTGCTTTGACCAGATGGGAGTTTCAGCACTGAATATTTACAGAAAAGAAGAGAGTAAAGAATCTTCTGAAAGTGGGAAAACTTTATAAACATGAATAGTGTAAATTTCTATTTGAATCTGGTAAAGTATTAACCAATGAAAGACCCTATATGTACGAAGACCTTTTAATTCAAGAAATATGTTACTAAACCTTTGCAACTTCATATATATTAACTAGTCAGACAATATGCATAATACATTAATTGAATCCATATGCCTGTTATAATGGCATTGCTTCCCTATTTGATGCATTTTTACGAATAATTAAGAAAACAAAAGCACCACTCTGCAAACTAATTCCACAACATACAATGCCAATATGCATATTTGTACAGTTGTGGCCTTTGTCTTTTTGACACTTCCCATGACCAACACCAGATATCTCCCTCAAGTGAAACCCAAGACACTTGATAACAGCTTTTCATTGATCCATTGCAGAAGACAAGCAGTGCAAGTGCAAGACTTTGAGTACAAAATTCTGTTAGGAACAGTTAAAACTCGAATCTACTTATCAAGGCTGTGCTTTAGAAAACATAATTGTTTCTTAATATCAGGAATTTGTTTCCTCTGTCAATGATTTCCTATTACAATGAGTGGCATGTTGCCAGGTGATAAGGAGGAACTAGCAGAAAAGAGCACAATAAATAAAGTCAAATAGACATCAGTCTAATTTGAAAGAAAGAGAACAAACTCACAGTCGGCAAGGAAATCAGACAGGCCTAGTACAAATCCGATATAAGATGTTGCAATTGCAAGAAATGAGAAAACCTCTATAATTGGCTGCACAATAAGAAATTTCATCACAGTAAATCCTTTAAGTTTGAGTTAGTTTGAAGTTTGGTTCAAAAGCACTAAGATTTTGGATGGAAACTCACTCCAACAGCCCCATTGGAAGATCGTAATTGTTGTATTGGGTCAACAATCTGACCTGAGCTCATTTCAAGACCTGAAATAGATCCTAGAATAACAGCATTCCAGACAAGAAATAAACCAAGGGGTATAGAAGTGCCCACAACAATTGCAGTCCTGGAAAAGAAAGAACCCAAGGATTAAAAACCCCTGGTAGGTGATAACACAGTGGCTCAAAATTTTAAAAAAATATTGGTAAGATAAAGATACATGACAAGCCATGTCCGCTATAAACACCAAGATATAAATATAAACTGTGGCCCAGGATTTTAAATTTGAATCTGAAACGAAATCATATATTTCTTTTTAGTACATCATGGGTTTTGTTTTGGAATGTGACAGACCCATAATAAAGCCTGTTTGGTGGAACTGCTGTGGCTGCCAACAGTGCCAAGCAACAAGACTTTTTAACTCAATTTTAACTTCAATTGTATTTGGAAGTGTGATCCGGCTGGGCTGCATGGCGCCTAAGACAAATTCAAGCTAAGTTGATTTACGAAAAAAAAAAAATTGGTTTAAGAAAGTTCCTCGCCTCTTTCCTAACTACCTGTGATTTAAATCTCTTCCATCTAAAGCTTGTTGGAAGTTACCATCAGATAATTTCTGTACATGATTACAATCATTCTCTTTACAGATAGCAATAAAATATCTGGAAAGCAGAAAAAGCTGCTGTCATTCACATAAAATGGAAGTGATTCCAATGCAAGTATAAGCTTTGAATCAATCATTACTTAAGAATTAACAAGACTATTTAGCCCAGTCCTGCTATTTTTGAAAGGATGACAAAAACATTTAACTAACTATTTAACTTCATAAGTTGTTATTTTAACTTGATAATTAAAATTGCTTCATGACAAGCAAAACTGTGATGATAATATGCTTCATTTCACAATAAAAGTAAACCAGATGATCAAATAGTATTATATTTCAGAATCAAGGAAAAGTGAGATGGAAAGATCTGTCACCTTACTTTTGAAAGGTTTCCTTCAAGATTTGTACAAAGGACAGGCACTACATTCTGAACAAAGCAGATATAATATGTTATGACTGCTTCAATACTGCATTACTGCAGGTTGAGGATGTACGAATGTTACCTGGTAAACAAATGAAAGTGCAATTATGGGTATACTCATAGGAACGGCTTCAAAGTTGGCTTTCAGAAGAGCATTCCATTGCAGGTCTCCAGAGGCAACAAACTAAGAGAGAAAGCTTTCTCTATATTATCATGTGCGGTTATTGTGCGCATAAGTAAACTTTCCACCAGAAAATATCAGTTTGGACTGTGATCAATGTATAAAAGTGAAAGTACATATAGGTGAATCATAAAAAATAGATGAGACTAGAGGTCATGAAATTTGGAAACATTTCTTATTCATTTCGGGAAGAAGTACAATTATCAACAGCTTAGCCACATAAGACTTCTCTACTGCAAATCAGAAAATTAGTTTTGAATAGCTGAACATTAAAGTTCGACTAGTTATAAAGAAGCAAAAAATTGATTTACCATGTCAAAATGTTACTATCTTTTTCTCAAAGATGGGAAACAATGAATTTAGGAATAGAGTACCAGAAACTTCTCACTAACATCTTTATTTAACTCCAGCATCATAAGAAGGAAAATAACTAAATAAGAAAGCATGATCCTTTTTTCCACCTTGGCTACTCTCCCTTCTCTTGGAATTTTAATAGAGGTTCACCAATTCTCGATACCTATACAAAGATTTTTTTCTAGATTTCTGGTCGTTATTCCTTCTTGAAGAGTTTTCTCGTTACACATAAAACAATTGGGTAAGACCTTTCAAATATCTTAGTTTGCAAGAATAAGAAAGAGCAATATTCAGTTGGGCGACGATATTTGCAAATATTAGTTTGCAAGAATAATAAGACGCCAGTGGCATACATAAAACTCATTGTTTTTATATAAACCTGCCATAACCCAAAGAACAAGGAATTTGAAATGATGAAAAGTTGTGTAATTACCACAAGAGCTGTGAATGAAATGATGATTCCAACTACCAAAGCCCCATTGACAGCACCAATAAAGCGTTGGCTACAATCATAGGTAAGTGAAAAGTCACTTCTAATTTAATTGATAGGTGCATTCACTCATTCAGGCAAGAGAGACAGAAAAGTAAGAATTTTTGTACGGAAGCAACATAAATTTAATAGCTAAATATCTCATGAGGTCCATGAACCTCAGGTTTCCTCCATTAACCCACAAGATTTCAATGTCTAATGCTTTTCGTACATTGACTAACCTATCTATTAGTAGTTGTTTTATTATAGTGTTGAAAGCTTAGCAAAAGATGACAATGTAGAACTTAATCAAGCAACCAGACTCCTGGCGTTATCTAGTGGTATGTCATTATGTGAATGGGACCAGGTCCTCAGTTCAACCTTTGACAACCAAGTGAACTAGGCCTAGAAGGAGTAAATTTGCTAGATAACAGAGACATAGCTCATACACATCAAAATAATAGCGATAGGGAGATGAAGTTTTCAAATCAATCCCTTGACCAATTAGTGTATGATTTCTCTTTTATTGAATATGTTATCCTTTTTGAGTTTAAGTCTACTTCCTGTTGAATTTATTTTTGT
Source organism: Atalantia buxifolia (assembly GCA_030444775.1). Taxonomy (NCBI): domain Eukaryota; kingdom Viridiplantae; phylum Streptophyta; class Magnoliopsida; order Sapindales; family Rutaceae; genus Atalantia; species Atalantia buxifolia. The sequence goes on along the minus strand of CM059832.1, from coordinate 26,470,072 downwards.
GTTTCATATCTGGTTCTCTATAAGTAATAGGCAGAAAAATGAAGAAAAGATGAAAAGAAGAAATAATTGGAAAGAAAATTGTGAAGCCATAATGAGTTTGAGGGAGCTCGGTGAAACTAGAACTAGGTAGTCTTGGCTAATTCAGATTTGCACTTCATTGCCTAAATCATGACGGGAAGAAGGAATAAATGGTTGAAAATATTCAATCGCAACTGCAAGAATGCTCATCCAAAGTTTTTTCTCTTCCTCTTTTAAACAGTATTAACAACATGTTTTAAAGCAACCATAATAAGCTTTTAAGGAGAAAAAGAAAACAAGGCTTTAGTAATGGAGATCCCCATTAAAGCTAAATTCCTACTATTGAACCATTACCTAATAGCTCAAACTTTTAGCTCAATGGTAACTAACAGAAAAGTCTAACAACTTTGAATTTTCTGTAGTGTTTCTCCGTTTCTCAAACTTCTTGTCCCTGTATTCTTCAATTTGATCTTTAATTGAGGACCCAAATGATTGGAATTATCATATGGATATTGAAGATGTAATGACTTTACTTGAAATATCAAATCCAAGAAAACAGGAATAAAGCAACAGTACCTTCCAAAGTAGCACAAGCCTCCCAAAATCAATGAGAATAAGGTTGCACTCTCCCATCTGCAATAATAATGCTGTCCATCAACACCTAACAAAAATGCAATAATACTTGAAATATAATCCACAAATTGCTCATCAAGAAATTATATTTTAAAAAAAGAAAAAAGGCAGTGCAAATTTCGGTACACAAGAGGATTAGAATTAGTACATACAATGGAATGCCAAGAAAATTTGTCAAAATATCTGAAGATCGAGCCACATATGCAACAAGAAGGGCGTAGTGTATAAATATGTATGACCAGCTGCAAGTAAACAACAAACTGTCTCAGCTTGACAATATAATACACACCAATCTATACACGGACATATAGGTGGCCAGAACTCTCAGCTCATTGTGTTCCAAGTGTTGTAGTGCGAATACAAACTCACTTGCCATGGAAATGTAGTTCAGAATGTACACAATCATAAGAAAACCCACTGATCAGATTGCATTTCTTGGTAGGGAGTAATTGATTCAATAATTCGAGAGTCAAAATAAGGTTCATGACAATGGAAAAAACAAATTTACATAATTTGGCATCATCATAAAACAGTAAATGACATCATAATATTCAAAATGAGATATTAGAGAGAAAAAAAAAGAATGCTGACATGGAAATAACGTCAAATTATTCTGTCAGCAGTCAGTCAAGTACAAAATTAGTTCCATTAGAGAAAATATGCTGAAAAGCGATCCCTTGATAAATTTTCCACTTTACTGAAGGTTTGGTAAAACCAACCAACCGAAAAAAAATAAAATAAAATAAATCTGCTTTTCAAGGATACTTGGAAACAAATTACAGCACTCAACTTCCATGTTGAATGAGATACTCACTGCCTGTGAAATACATATTTCCTTCAACAAAGAATTTATAGAAAATAATATTGTGTGAAAAGAGAAAATCGACATTCCAAATCCTACTTTCATTTTGGGATACGAAGCCTGATTTTGAGTTTGGTGTTATACTCCAAGGCAGAGCAAGAAAAGGACAGTAATGGATAGTTCTAATTGAAAAAAGTTCTAACCTCAACTATCCAAAAAATGGCTTTCACCAGTTATCAAAAAGTTATATTACATCTTACAATGCAGTATTTGTTATATAAATCAACCACTGAGAGGATGTAACGTTATGTTTCAGAGGTGTACAACATTTTACAAGTCAAGAATGAATTTTATAGTACGTCAATATAAAAAATACAATGTTTTTACGCAATCTCATACACCTTAGCAATTATAATGGTAAAGGTTTCTTTTGCCATCTAGTAGATAAGGATTGTCGATTCTGAAAATAATACAATAAAAACAACAGAACTTGGAATCTTACGAGACTGTTCACCATCTGTTAATCTTTGCTGTTGTTATCTTTTCGTGGAAAATGTTAAGTCAGGAGTGGTATCAATTTTTTCCTCAATGCAATGGCTTCAACATGAAGCAAAAGCAACAGTTTCAGATCAGTATCAAGATTCATGTGAGGCATTAGTTTTAAGAAACTTGATCCGCATCAACCGTGACGTGCTCATAATATGCTGATTTTGAAGCACCAAATAAAACAATGATGAATAAGAATACATTATCAGAAAAGAATATAGAAATTACTTTCTCTTTCATAATGCTTATTCACATACACATTGACGTGAAGATGAGCATAAACTAATATCAGCCTACCTTGCAATTTGAACTCCAACTGTACCAATAGTTCTCACGGCCATTGACACCTGAATTATTAACTCAGAGAGGGAAAATGAATTGTATCAGCCCTATAAACCACAAGTGAACAACTAAGAATTTGTTTTTTTCTATATGAAAAAAGCTACTTACCAATGATACACCGCCGGAACCCAGTTCACACATTGTGTTGACATTGACTTCAGCAATGAGCAATCCTGTCACAACCTGCAGGAAAAAAGGAATGGCAATTATGTGCCGAAACATCTCATTTCAAAATATTAATATATGAGTTACCATGAAAATCCAACAAAGAATGACAGCAACTGCAGAGGCCAAAAATCCAGCTTCTTGAGTCACAGCAGGAATTGCCAGGATCCCAGCACCTACCTGATCAAAAACAATCATCCACTCAATCACCAACGTATAATTAAACTATGACTCCGTTTTGGACTGCTGTTGCGGACACATTTGCAAACTACTTAGTAAACACTTTCAACTATAGTTTAGAAGCTAAGGTGATTTCACTCTATAATTGTTCACTGAAAAATCCATAATACCTTAATTTTTCATTTGAAAGATGTCTTACCAGACACCACAGCATAGGCTTTTATTTCACAGTAGTTATGGCTTATGACTTACAAGACACAATACCACAATACCAAACAGTCCTAAACAATATGGATTTTCAAAATAAATAACGTACTGTTGTGCCGGCGACAAGAAAAATGGCACTGGATAAACTTCCTGTAAACAACATTAAAACATCCATTCAGCAAATGAAACTATAAGCAACCAAAAAAAAATTTTTTAAAAAATAGTTACCAGGTTCCCTCTTCAAAGTGGCTTGGTTAAGATTAGAAAACAGTCTCTCGAATTCAAATTCAAATTCTTGTTCGGTGGACTGACTCTGCCTATTAGAGAAACACTTAATCACTCTAGGAGTTGGAGATTGAGAATGTAGTTGATGTTTAAGTGAATGTGTAGGAATTTGAATACATTGATGGTGCTTTTTTCTTCTTGTTGATGATGATGATGATGATGATATTGATGGGATTAATAATGTTGGAATTTGTATACAACTTAAGAGAGCAGACATAGTTTTCTTTTAACTATATATTTGAGTTTCTTTCTTTCTTTCTTTCTTTCTTTCTTTCTTTCTGTCTTTCTTTCAGTGCTGTGAGCTTGAGCGACAGAAAGAAAGAAATTAGAATGAAACGGATTTGAACTTGCTTTTGAACTTTTTGATAACGTGGTACGTTCCTGGACCATACATCCATCATCCATGCATACCTTTTTGCCAAGTTGTATACTCCATAGCGTGGACAAGTGCTCACTTATGTAATATTCTCAAGATCATCTACGTTTAAGAGAGGGCCCTTACATGTTTGACTGCCAAGTGGCAGCCAGAGATTGTAAAATAAAAGTAAAAGTAAAAAATAAAAAAAAGACAAAATACGCGCTTAATTTTCAACACAATTTTGTATTTTATATGCCAGGTCTTGAATCCTTAGAGCGAACCGCTGGGCTCAACAGACCGAGCGAGTGTTTCCTATTCAGTCCATGAAAGCAGTATGGCAATGGGAACTAAAGAAAGGTATGCATCTCGTGTAGTAAAATTTTTTCCTTTTTCTTATGGTTAGTGCATGGTTGGTGTTCATTTGTTGGCAAAAACTGTCATTCAAAGGATTAATAGGCCTTGAGATTGTGCAGCTGCTTGCATCTCGAGGTGGAAGGCTTGGCATCTCGACTAATTATTTGCATTTTCGATCCCCATTTAATTGCTCCACGAAAACATTTGAGTATTTGAGATCTTTATTCATGCTTCGAGCAGGTTGACGAGGATAATTTGAAGGCTTAAGGTGCGTTTAGAATTGAGATTGGACAGTTGTTGCTTAAAAGTTACAGTATTAAAGTGTTTGGTAAACACTAACTGCTATAGTTTGAAGCTATATTGATATAGTTTTTCACTTATATCATAAAAAATTTATTATATTTTTAATAATTTTGTCAAAATTATTATTTAAAATTTATATTTATTATATATTACTAACTTTTGTTCCATAATTATATTTTTTTTCACAGTAATTTCAATCCCAAACGCACCCGTAAATAATGTGGATCCAAGTGCTTGGGCAAGTTAAAAAGTTTTTATACGGATTTTTACCCAATAAAGGATACACACTTTTGATAAACTAGAGGAATGCTTAAATATAATTATGGGAGTCAATTTTAAGATGGGCTTTCCAAAGGCCCTAAAGTTTAAATTGAGTAAGGTTTTTAACACCTTTCAAAACTTCTTATAAAACCTCTTTTAAATTGAAATTACTAAAATAATTAATTACAATTTAATTCATTTATTATTTTTTAAATAAAAATTTAAATAAACACTCAAATAAATTATTATTATAACAAATATTTTACACTCACTCCAATCGATGATTTATGTTTATATCTTAATTTTAATAAAAAAATATTTTTTTTAGAAAATTATAGTAGTCTAAGGTTATAAAAATAGAAACTATATACCAAGAAAAAAAGATTAATTTAATATTTTAGGATTTGTTTGTAAATATTTCAACCTCAAGAATGAAGTGAGGAGTATAAAAGCCTATGAATCTAGCTCAACTCAAAAGTTAGCTCAAGAGTTAAGGGTTGTCCAAGTACTGAACCTAAGTTCAATACTAAGTCAATATGAGATATTTTTCCTAATACTCCCCATCACGTGCAGGCTGAGCCAATCGACGTGGGAAAAATCACTTGTAGGCCCAGACCGTTCAATGTGGGATACTTTTTCTAACACCCTTCATCACGTGTAGGTCGGTCTTTTTATCATGTGATTAGGTATTGTTGGCCCACTCGTGCATGAGCTAAATTTGATTAATTCTTGTCACCTGAAAATGTAGTGTGGGCCAATGCATAAGTTTTTAGCTCTGATACTATATAAAAGTGTATGGATATGATTCAACTCAAAAGTTAGTTTAAAAGTTGAGGATTGTCAAAGTATTATGTATTTAACCGAAGTTCAATACTTACTTGATGTAAAATGTTTTTCCTAAAAATGAGGTGCTTGAACAACTTGAATTCAAGGATATATATATCTAATTATTATCAAATTATTTTTTGTGTGATCATTTGTTTTTTCGCATAATCATTTTGTTGAACTTAAACACACACATGCACCCACCCACACGCACACAAACACCCACACACACACACACGCACATGCATGCACACGCGCACATACAGAGAGAAACAAAGAGTCCTATGTTTTGAGTGGATGGTAGTTACGTTATTGCTCTATATTTTTAGAATTTTTTTATTATTAATTTTCTTGTGAGGATGTCGGATCTCAATAAAAGACACTTACTACTAGGAAAAGAGAATATTTGACCTTTTGTTTTTAATTTTGTGAGTTAATAAAAAGTGTCAAATAGACTTGATACCTCATTGAAAACTACGTAAATGTAAAATCTAAATGACATTTTTTTACAATGTGTCAAAAAAATATATCTTATAAATAAATAACTGAGAAATCTCCATTGATTTTTTTTTTCATTTCATAAGCTTATATACAATACAATCTCTATTTTTTTTTTTCATTTTCTAAAAAACAAAGAAAACAATGGCAACTTTCCAATCTCCGATGATGACGCCCCCAACTACAACAACGATGTTGAAGAGGTGATCTTTTAATTTGTTGCTTGCTTTATGTAAGAATTCAATTTTTTTTTTGTTATTGTTAATTTCATAATTGATTTTATCCAATTACAGATTAAAAAACCAATAATGTCAAATTAAGAATTCCTTATACGTAGTTGAATTGAATTGAAGAAATTCCAGTGGAATCAGTTGAATCACTTCGAATTTCAAAATTTCAACTGTTTGTTCACGTATTCAAATGAAAAAACCTCTATAATAGATTGATCCAAACCCAAAATTGCCCAACCCTACCCACTTTCTCCAACTTTGGGGCTTCACATTGAGTGCCTCAAAGGCAAAGGAATCACACACGTGACATGTACTGAGACCTTCAAAAATGTCCTTTAAAACTTACACAAATTTTGAAATAAAGGTTAGTGCGTGCACGATAAATCTTTTTGTGATCTCCCTGCTTCGATAAACATCAAACAACCTTCTTGAATGGGCAGTTAAAAAACAACACAGTCAATGTGGCCATTTTCCTAGCATCTTATGTAAAACTTTTACTGGTGTATATATAACTTTTATTAGCATTTAATCAATAGAATCCAAGCATACAAATAGCTTTTATGCTAATGTTTATTATGTGATATGATCATTGTCATGTTGTTTTGGTGTAAAGCAAAAAACTTGAGGTGCTTTAATGAAAGGAACTGATACCCAATTTCTTATTCTAATATATTACCATTATATTATCCCCCCCATCCCATTTCTAGTAAATAAATAATAAAATTTAAATAATAAAATTATAAATATTGGTTAAAATAATAAATATCAAAATATTTATATTATTAAATTTTTAATGTAATTCACCTAAATTTTTTTAGTAAAAAGAAGGGTAATATCGTAATTTCGATTCACTTGCACGTAAATAAGGGGCATTAAGTAGATAACAGACATTAAAAGGGTATTTAAGTCCATAGACTGTGTAAAATACGCCACTTCATTTATTTCCGATATAGTTTTTTGAATTTTGAAAGCCTAATTTTCAAATCAAGGACAACCAAGTCTTTTCACTCAGTTAAATGAGTATCCATCAAAGATAACGGCCGAATTTGCTGATTTGGGGGCGTTGTGATGGTTGTTGAAACATAGGGTGCGCGCTAACTTTTGTTGAAACACGTGGGGCTGGCGAAAAATAACCCTCAAAACGGAAACCGAACCGATTACAAGTACGGACACATCTTCGATCGCAATTTTTTTCCCCGCGGGTCACTTTCTTTCCTCTCCAAATCTCACCGCCGACTGCTTCATTCCTTCAATCACATCTGAGATAAGCAGCCGTCGTGGTTCGTTGCTTGCCGTCCGTCATCCACACCTGAGGTCAGTTTCTCTATCTTTTCTGCACAGTTTCTTTCTTTCTCTTTTTTTTTTTCTTCTTTTCAGCACAAATATGCATCAATGAATTGTGTCCATGTACAACACACTCTTCTTTTTTAAATCTTCAAACTGTTCTTCAAGTTGTTGTAGCACTTGTAATCAGTTGGAATATAATTTTTTTTTTTTAATTCCAACTTTAATTCTAAAGTAGCACTACTCTTTATTATTAAAAACTTTATAGACCTATATTTAAAAAAAAAAAAGGCAAGAATTATAGAAGCAAGAATATATCACTGAATTTCTACCAGCAAGAGTAAACCATGACACAGACCCATAAATTATAGAAGCGCGAGGGTGTCGGCCTCTTACCCTTGAGTCTTCACAATTGCAGCAAATGGGCAGAGCCAGAGCCACAATTTGTTCTTCGTCTTCTACTGAGAACACCAATCAGCTAAGATGAAAATGTAAATCACATTACAAAATCGAAAACCTAGATTCAGAAAATCTCAATTTCGAAATCCCTTATCATAAAATCAAAACCATGGTGTTACATGGTGGGGTGCTATCTTGGGAATTCATTGATGTCATAGACTGAATTCTTGCACAGTTTCATTAAACTTTCAGATGCTTGGGTGCTATCTTGACTTTTGCAGAACAAAATTGAATTTGCAAGATTGATGTCAGGATAGTTTATGAGAAAGATATATGATCATTAACTATACATCACTGTTATACATTTTTTCCCCATTGCATTCATAATTTTAACAATACGAATGGTTTAACTAATGATTCATTTGTTGTTTAGTGGAGGTGTATGAATATGATTTTTCTGCCATTTTTTTAAAATATAGGTCTATAATGTCACTGCAATGTTGAGTTTTACAGCTACACTTCTTCTGGTAAATCTTTGCATCCTCTTTTCTTCTATATTCTTTTATTTCATGTCTGAATGTTTCTGATTTTCTTGGATGATTGTTTAGTTTCAGTTTCATTTCTGGTTTTTGAATTCTGTAAAATGAGGTTACAAATTCATGTGCTTGATCTTGATGAATTAGTTAGTGAATCAGTTTATCTAAAGATTATGTACGAGTTCTACATCAAGGTTGTTAACATTTGGTTGGTGATTGGTTATATTTTTGGAAGCATTACAGGTCATTAGTAAAACAATATAGAAATAGGTCATCTATTCTGAATTCAGATGAGAGCCCACAATCCAGTCCGTAACCAATTTCTCTTACCTTCACAGACAGAGTTGAATCTTTCTAGCTCCAATGGCGGTGTTTCAGAATTCTTTTCTTTGAGATTGATCAAAACTGAATAACGATCCCTTGCAAAGACTGAGATCTGCTTGAGTTTCAGCAAATTACGGTACAATTAGTTTGTCTTCATCCTCTTCCCCCCCCCCCCCCTTCATGTGTTTTTCCTTTTGACATTACTGTCTGATCTAGTTTACCAATTTTTAGATCTGTTGGGGAATTGAATTAATAAATTTTTTAAAAAAATGCGTTATATTTAAGAAGGGCTCAGTGTTTATTCAAATGGGTATCTTTATTCTTCTCAGAAGAATCCAATCTCAGCTTGTTTGGCAACCTTATATTGTCGCATGAATTTTCCAAATATGCATTTCTATAACACGGGTTTGTTGGTAATTTTCTATTTTTCTGGCTAATTATGAAAATGAGGAATCTTCATTTGATTTCTCAAGCGTGTGATGTGTTGATGGCTCTATTTTTGCTGAAGGTATTACCTGTGATGATAAATTATGGCGAGAATTAGGGATAGAACTGAGGATTTTAAAGATGTCGTGAGGCATACTGCTGTTTCTTTAGGTTATGATGAGGTATGTTTACTCTCTCAGTTCATTTTGTCTCTAAATGTTTTTTTAGGATGCTTAAACTGTTGAAGAGTTCTTTAGAAAATTTGAGTTATCGGGGTAAGATTTTTATAGAGTGTTTCGCAATATGTATATGGTATCTATATGAAATATCCTAAACATCGTGTGGATGATTAATAATTTTTTATTTTGAGGACAAAGCACGGGTAGCCCCGTAAACTTTCTGGAAAAGGATATTTATAACATTCGTATGTGTGGGTTTGCTTGTTATTGTTCAAACTGCAACCGTCACTTCTGATATCTTTTAAGTCTTAACTCCAACTTCCCATGTTGTGATTGCTTTTAACAGTCCAAACTGGCAGCCATAATGGCTTCTTTCATATTTCACAAACCACGGGAAAGATCATCTTTTACCAAAGCTGCTCTCAAAACGGTATGCTCACGATTGTTGCTTTGTGCTTCGAACTATGTTAGTTATTCATTCCACACAACGGTCAACTTTGCTGGAATTCATTTTCACAGGAAGAATTGTTGTTTACTTTCTTCAACAAAAAAGAAATCAGATGTATGTGCTCTCCATATGATTAATAAAGTTTTTCACTCCTTTTGTTAGCTTGAAAGCATTGGAGCTCTGGAACATTTTATTTTGAATCATAGGAAAGATTATGTTGAGATGCACCGTACAACTGAGCAAGAAAGAGACAGCATTGAGCATGAAGTAAGTATTTGTCTGTTATGACGTTTATTGTTGTTATGAATTTTTTGTAACAGAAAAAAAAAAAAATTGGAGACATTGTCTTATTTTTTCGTCTTGCATGATATACAATATTCTAGCTTATTGTAGATTCATTGACAAACTATCTGTGTTTCTATCTACTTGTGAAAGTCATTTTTGTGTTTATGCAAGAATCTATGGAAATTGTTCATATCGAAATGCAACATATGATTTCTTTCTAGGTAATCAAACTGCATACTTTCGAAGAGTAAATTGTTTATTCCTTAAATGATGCTGTTTCAAATTTATGCAGGTTACGGCTTTTATTAAAACTTGCAAAGAACAAATTGATATTCTCCAACATAGCATAAATGATGATGAAGCAAATTCAAAGGGCTGGCTGGGCCTTAAAGCTGCTAGTTCAAATGCTGATACAATAGCTCACAAACATGGGGTGGTATGACTATGTTTTTCTGCTGTAATGCATATCCTATGTTTAATTTACTTGCTTATATCTTGATATTTGAGCTTGATTAAAATTTTTGGGGTGTATTTGAAGTTGCGTTGAAAATGAAAACTAAGAGGCTTTTTTCTCCCTTAGCTATTTGTTTATACCAAGAAATTAATAGTCTTGCAAAGTTAGATCTTAATAGAAGACTAGCTGCTTCTTCTCTGCTTGTTCCCTTAATTTTTGACACAATCACTCAAACGTTGCCTTGGTTCTGAATGGTTAGGGACTTGTACACATTGTACACGCTGCTCATGTTGCTTTCATTTGATGGAAAGGCACTCGAATGTTGATAGATTTGTGTTGGATGGGCAATAGTACTATCAGTGAAGGGGGACACAAGTTATTGAAGGATATTAACTGGCCATAAATATTGGCAATTTTTTGTTTTACGACTATGGATTAACTTTATGGGTTTCGCTAGGATAATATGCTCGGTGAACAAAAATTTAGTTCATTTGTTTCCATTGTGGAGCAGTAAAGCCATTACTTAACGAGTGTGCTTTTTGGGAACTAACTCATCTTATTTTCTGAAATTCTTGTATACCGTTTTCTTATGCTGTTGATTCAAGAGCAATGTTTTTATTGTTTATTATCTTGACTGTAGATTCCATTGGCTGACTTCTTGTTTCTTAGCACATTTTTTAGCCAATTAATTTCCTGTATACTTTTATTCATAATCTGCAGGTTCTAATTTTAAGTGAGAAACTCCATTCAGTTACGGCACAGTTTGACCAGATGAGAGCCATCCGTTTCCAAGATGCTATTAACAGAGCAATGCCAAGAAGAAAACTCAAGCGAGAGACTATTTCAAAATCTGCAGATACTGCTTCTAATCCAAACAAGTCTGATATGAGGGAGCTTGATAAAATTCAACCTGAGCCCCTTACTGTCCAGCAGCAATTATTGGATGATGAAACACGTGCCCTTCAGGTTGATTAGAATTTGTTTTCCTATAATTTTCACAGGGTTTTCAATCACTTGTGTCCTCAATAGCATTAGATCCTTGTAAAATCTACGGTGCTTTTCTGATGAAATTATTATGCAGGTAGAGTTGACTAGTCTCCTTGACGCTGTTCAACAAACCGAAACTAAGATGGTAGAGATGTCTGCATTGAATCACCTCATGTCAACACATATTCTGCATCAAGCCAAGCAGATAGAGCATCTGTATGAGCAGGTCAGAAACTTTTACAAAATTTTACATATATAAAGTTTTCTTTTTGAGAAGTCCACTTGTATCTTAATTCAATAATCAAAGGAGCATTTAACAATTGTTGCAACACAGTAACAATGCATTGAGACATACATCTTTTCTCTTGTTTTCATCATAATTAGTCAGGATTCACTTCGTGTTTCTCCATTGGGTGGAGTTCCAATGCTGGGATTATATTATATAACCTCTCTTATATTTCTTTCTCCTAAACTTATGTTCACACAGGCTGTTGAAGCTACAAAGAATGTTGAGCTTGGTAACAAAGAACTATCTCAAGCTATCCGACGGAACACCAGCAGCAGGACCTTTCTTTTGCTTTTTCTATTTGTACTTACTTTTTCAATCCTCTTCCTTGATTGGTATAGCTAAAGAAATATTCATTTCCCCACTTAAAAGGGTCCCTTTTAGTTTGACAGTAAAGAGAAATTTTTTGTCTTAGTTATTCTTTATCAATAACTCAAAAAAATTGTGTCTATTAATTAAGAAGGTTAGGGTTTATCCTGGTTGCATTTTGTATAATCGCTCGCAGCCTCAGTCTTAGTTGCAGAGCTTTTTGTGTCATTCAGACAAAATGGTCAAGGGACACCAAGGAGAGCGAGTCAGGTGAGGTCCATATGAACATGATCTCACTCGCCCAATATTTGTTACTTTGATTTCCTCCTTTTCTCTATTTACAAAGTTACTTGTGTTCTCATTTTATGTCATCAATATTTTGTTCTTTTTGTTTTGTTTGGCAGACTGTATCTCAGAGGAACCATCCACTGATACAAGAGGTAATCATCAATTCATCGCCTTTCGTGTTAGAAATCATCTCCTGCTTTTTTAAAAAAAAAAAAATTAGTTGATTCTTACACGTTTGCTAATAATCAGTCAAAAGTTCAATCTCAATCGTGGGTTTTATTTCTAGGAAATTGAAATGGTGTTTTTACTTTTTAGTCTTAACCAAGTAAAGCAAAATACTGATTTGATAATTCAATCATGTGTGTATACTATTAAAATTTAGAAGTAGCTTCTTTGATGTGTTTTGTTCAATGCTCTCTGTAACAACAGAAGGATTAATTTGTGTTGGTATGAGGAGTTTGTTTCATTCTAAAATTAATCTAAAGAAGAGATATTGAGTGGGTTTTTAGTTTTGTTTTATTTGGTTTTGAAGCATAATGGAAGTTTTTAAATGCTAGTGTTAGATATCCTATTTGATAAGTAGTGTATATGGTTTGAAAATTTTTCATGACGATTATCCTATCCTTAATTCCTTAACCACTCTTAATCTAAGTTTTATAGGGACCTAGGATAGCATCGGAAGAGTGAGGAATCCTGAAATTCTTTTTAATGCTATTACAACTTTAAGGTCAAAGTCCAACCAGTACCGAAACACTTCTTTGATCCGTATTGAGGGACTGAACACCAAGGAAGAGGTGTCATGGTACTGTGGGAAGTGTATGGCTTACATTTACCAGGCTAAAGTGAAGAAGAATGGATTGCACTATCATTGCATCTGGCCAAGTTCCAACACCTCATGGTAACAGTGGGGTTGTTCGTGCTAAATTCAAGTCCAATCTGCCTCCAAAGTCCACGGTATCTTAACTGTGTCATTATTACTATTGTTATTAAATGGTTCCCTTGTCTTCAGATTTGATTTTTGAGTTTTTTTTTTTTATGTCGTTCAGGGAGACAGGGTTAGGGTCTTCATGTACCCTGGCAATATCTGAGGTAATTTTACCCTTTTGTTTATATGCTTGTCAGTTGCATTGTGGTATAATTATAATTATTTGGTTTGAGAAGTTCATATTTCATGCTGTTTGCTTTGCTAAATGCCTTTTTTGTCCTTATGTGAACTTTGTTCATTGTATAGGATTCAATCAGTTGTCTCCAATGCAAGATTCTGTCCTCTCAGTTGGGCCTGGGTTCTGATCCAGCTCGTATTTTTCTCTGCTTTTTTACTTGTGTTATAAGCTAGGTTTGAAGTCATGTGTGTTATGGAGCCAAATCATTTTTGTTTCATTAAGATGGTAAATGAGACATTATATTCACTGAAACTGATGTCAGATCTTTTTGCGCCAGCTGTTTCTATCTCATTGCATATTTGGGTGATTTACACGGTTGATCTAAAACTTCAGTTAGGTTTTAGCAACCATATTCTGCTATTGTTTCAAGTACTACTTATCAACGTATCAAGTTTATGAAACCATTACCCTTATTGCTTATTTGTTGACACACTCCAGTATGGACCAACCTATCTGATTTTTCTGGTTGGATGGAGTGTTCTGATTTCATGGTATGATGTGTTATAATCTGTTTATATAATTATATGATGCTTCTGTGCTAGATTCAAGGTTCTGTCCCTTGTTTATTTGGTTGTAACCCTTAGCAGGAGCAAGCTTTCCCTGTGCGAACTGAATCTGAAAAGATTTTGACCTTTTTCTCCACTTGGCATTGTAGGATTCGAGGATTCATGTACTTAGTAAAATATTTGTTTATGCTTAAGTTTTGGTGGAGTAATTATCTGAAAAGGCACGATTCAAGAACAGAGCAAAAGGTTACAATGTGGCATCCTATTTTTAATTTTTCAGAAAAGATTTGATTGTTTTGGTGTATTATAAAAATCTAAATCTACCCAAAAGATTTGAAGACTTTGTTGAATCAAGTAGATTTGGAATTACAGAGGGTAGGGCCAGCAACGTGGAATGCATTTGCATTATCTCGTGTTATGTTTATGTGGTTGGGCGATTTTGACTAGGTTAGTAAGTTAGACTAAGATTTTGACTTCATCCAAATCATTCCTAACAAATTGCCACATATATTGCACGTCTACCGAACAATTAATATCAAAGTAGACTGAGAAATTTCGCATTTACAGTGGGTTTTCTTTAACTAATCTTAATTAAATTAAAGTCTAAAGATGTGTTATAAGCTTCAAAAACTAGTTTAAAAAAAAAAACTTGAATAAGCAATTAAAAATCCAAGATCGACAGCAATAATGAATTATTGACCAAATCAAGATTTTTAAGTACTTAAATGTGCCATTTCTTTCCTAAATAAATATTGTATTGAACTGTTGATGAAGCACCCTTTCTTAATTTCTTTCTTTTTCATGTATATATGAAAAATTAATTCTTTATCATACTGTAAAATGGATAGATATATCTGGTCTGTGCACATTGGCATGCCACAAAATTGTCATTTGCTATGCAAACATTATGTAGAATATTTGTAGAGGAGCACTAAGGAGAATAAATATTGTGCAAAATATCTCTTAATATTAAGAAATAGGTGGCGAAGTGAAACAACTGCAAATTGTGGATCCTGTCAAAAACGTTTTAAAGGGAATCCATCAGAAGAATGCTCCTCCCATGATCCAATATTCTGAGTCTTCGAAATATTTTGCATTCTATGGGTCAACCAGAGGTTTAAATTTTAAAAGTTAATTAAGACAGCATTTGAACCAACTTTGACAAGCTAATCCCTTGCTATTTCTCCATAGACTAAGGTCCAATTTCTTAGATTATAAAGTCTTAACATACCTAAAACATCGTATCTTGAATTTTTTTAATTTATTTTTTTTATATATAGATAGATAGATAGTTTTTTCACTCTTTTTTTTCATCAAAACTAATTAATGGTTAATTATTTCATTTGTATAAAATCGAATTACATTTTATTATGACTTTCAAATATCCAATTTATTTCTCTTATTGAATAACCTAATTTTATTATAGCTTCCTAAGGGAAAGACAATTGCTTTGTGCTCAGTTCAGTTTTTAGAAACTAGAGCTGAGAAGAACAGCAGTACAACTCTGGTTTTTAGATATAGGGTTGCATAGGCCTTGTTGATACATGGAGATTCCCATTAGTTGGTGCAGTGCAATTGCAGAAAGTTTGAGTGTTTCAACTCAAAGGACCTTTGATTTTCCTCTCTCGTATGTAGCTGTAGGGCAAACCAAGTTCCCACTTGTTTGGATTCATAACGTGTAGTGCGACGACGGCTGCGAGGGCACTCAAATCAGTTGCTACAAGGGATTTTTGCTTCCCTCTGAATGGTAAGAATTGTGTGTCAGTTGGGAAAACAAGTTCTTGTTTTTGTTGTTTTAATCATTTTTGAAACTGGAAATGGATACTGAGATATTTGTACTTGTATTACAGGGAGAAGCTGAATCCCATGAACCTGCTCCTTCTGTACATGGCCCCAATAGCTGTTTTGTTTCTACTCCCTGCACTTGCTCTTGCAAGGGATGATGTCAAGATCATCTGGTATCTGCTATTCAACTCAGCGCTCGCCTATTTCATTAACCCTGCCAACTTTTTGGTTACAAAATATACACAAGCGCTAGCCATATGTTGTTATACAGTTGCTATCATATTTTTTATGCATACTCCAGCGGCGTCTAGGCCTTGAAATCTCAATGTTCTTCTAGCCCTTGAAGTTAATACGCACAGGCACATTATAAATCTCTGGCTGAGTGTGCATGTTTAAAAACAATTAGAGAAAATCTTCGAGTTGAGATGAGTTACTGTTACAATCATTTTGTCAAAGCACTAGGCTCAAATCTGATCATGGAATATGGTGGTGCGCAATGCTATATTTGACCTGTAAATTCATGAGTTAAGAGGAAAAAAACAAAGAGAATATAAATGCATACCTTGCTTGCATAATGTCTGCTTCGTGTGTTGTTGGTAGATGATAGATGTGAAGAATGGCTATAATAGAAATGGCTCGAATCACTAAAAGAGAATGCCAAAAGCATTTAGAATTTGTTAGTCACAGAAAGTAAAAGCACTGTGGTAATCCCCTATGCTGGTTCTGAATTTTTTTACTTGTAAAATAAGGAAGGAGAAGGAGAATCAAATTAGTGTTGGGTCCATTATTATGGACTCATTGCATTATTGCAGCCAATTGTTTAGCTAGAAAATCAAATCAGTAGGAGTAAAATGTCCGGTATAAAATATAAAGAAGGAAAAACTTTGAAGTTTTATTGGTATTTCTCCTTATACTAAAACTTGAAATTATGTCTTATTTAGTATTTTATTTTACTGTTTTTCTAATCTTATCAATACTTCTCCTTACACTTCTTAGGAAACCAAATCTTCAAGAGAAGGTAGTCAAATTGTAAAGACTGAAGAGTAATTTAACTCTTTAATTACTCTAATCACCAAAATGCTCTTTTAATTTAACACCTTAATTAAATGCTTATTTGCTTAGCTATTTGACAAATAGAAGAGTGGAAAATGGGTTGTTTTCTAAAAGACTCTTTAAAGAAAAATAAATTTATATTATTTTTAGATCAAACTTTTCCTTATGCCAAAATAATAGTAATTACAATACTTCTCTCGCTTTAAGAATAATGAGAAAAAAATAATAAAATACAAAATCAAAGACCTAACAGATTCCTTAAATAAGATTCTTTAAGCGAAATAGTGCTTCTTTCTCTTTAATATTGAAGAGAGAGAAAAACAATCTTATTTGAAAAATCTTTTGAAACTCTTTTTTTATTGATGTGGTTATTCAAATAAGTAATTTTTTGGCTAAATTAAATCAAATATGAAATTAGATGTTAGGCTTTGTTTTTAAGGGATGCAATCGGACTTTGGACATTTAAATTATGCAATTGGACTAATAAATTATGAACGGATGAAATTTTTGTTAAATTTAAATTAAATATAATCTTAAATTTGACGTATTTAATCAATGTAAAAGGGCAAATTTATGATTTCAGGTAATCTAACAGAGGACGTCATGTCATTTGAATTTTTTGGACAAAGTGAGATAGCTGCCTCTGCTTGTCTCTTAGTGGCTCCACCACTAATTGCAGTGTTCCATTTAACGAAAATCTTTTCCAGTTTAATGTTTCAGGCTTATCATATAATATACATATATTATGAACATAATGTACAAGTAACATGTCTAACATATAGCCACTGTGTAGAAGGATGTTGAATGTTGATATATACGTATTTTATGTAGCTGGAAGTTGAACTTTTCAGCTAAAGAAAATGTCTCCACAGAGCGAGATGACAAGAAATGAACTTACGGACATAGAAATACCAACAGAGGAGACAATGGATGGAATAGTGAGAAGATGAAAATGCAATTGAAGCCAATGGGATGGCCAGGCCAGGCCAGCAGATGATCCAAGGCCATTCTCAATGTCTGTCCCTGTACCAGGATTATTGCCAAGTTAGTACAATATGTGCATAAAATGTGTTCATCCTCGCTGTGTTAAAACGGACACGAGAATTGGCATGCCATGCAGGGAGGGTGGGATAATGACTGTTGAAGAAGAGGCCAAAGGTCCTGTCATGCCATGTGCGCACTTTTACCAGGTGGAGGCCCTACAGGCTCTGCTATTTTGATCAGAAACAAAGTGGCTGAGTTCAACATTGCTCCACTTTCAGCAAGTTGTAAAGTGCAAACTTAGCAAGTCAACAACTCATAGATGAATATTCTATCTTCTATAAACATTGATTATTTATTTATTTATTTGAGAAGTATAAATATTGAGTTTTAAAAATGAAAATTATTAGCGTTATATTTGCAGCTGGTTTTATGTATTGAAATCAAGGACAATTATAAGCAGGGCTAAAACCCAAAACTTTGGTTGCAAGGCTCGCGCATTTCAAAAGATGAAAATATGTTAATTTCTTCATCTTTCAACAAGTACTTTACTCGTATTATTTGAATGTATCAAGTCAAATAAGATTTAGATATATACATAAAAAAAGGACAAAAAGAAACCTCTTAAATTGCAGTTCAATGTTTTTTCAAGAAATAAAAATTATACGTTATTGACTTTTAAAAGGATAAAATAAAATATTAGTTCTTCATTGGGTGTAACTTAGTTGGGCGTGAAAGCGTATTGTGGCCACTATCACTTGAGTTCAAGTTATAATAGAAACGAATGTTGGTATTTAATGGATGAGATTTAGAGATAAGTTAAAAAAAAAAGATTTTTTTTAAGTGAATATAAACTCGAGAAGAATTATGATTCAAGGAAAGATAAATTATAATAAATTTGTAGAATTTCAGAGGTAGTGTCAATGATTAGACAATTTACAAAAAAAAACTATTATACAAACGACTAGAGATATTAAGAATACAAATTAATTTAGGATTTTTTTTTTAAACTTCTATTGTAATTTAATACATAACATTTACATATAATTTTTCTTAAATTTCTCAATAGTGCTGTAAAATCAATTCATGTTCAATATTTTGGTGCTCAGTATTTTGTTGAAAATTTGTACTAAGCTTCTTTAGATTCAATTTACGAGCAGCCATTACCAGAATGGTACATGTTTGATTTCAGATGGAATTTATTAATTAGTGCATGAGAAAAATGTGTTTAATAATTACAACCCTGTACCAAAATTAAAAAGAAAGAATATCCGTTTGATAAATGCGGGTTTAATACCCAGCAGAAAGATCCGCTTGATAAACCCGGGTTTAATTCCCAACAGAGACGTACAACGCGCGACGGGCCTGTTTCTGTTTTAAGTTTTCGTTTTGTCAAATTTTAAAAAGTTAAAATTAAACAGCCAATTGAATAATATAATATTAGGGTTTCTCAAATTCTTTCCCAAAAAATGATGATGTGATCAAACCCAGTCTCCCACTCTGGAACATTTTTTCTCGCTTGCCATTTCATCTTCCGTTTTGTACTTGATGTACTAGCGACTTCAATTTTTATTCAGCACAAGGGTACTCTCTTTCTTCTCCCTCCCTCTGGAGTATATGTGTGTGTTTGCTTCATACTGAGTTGCGAGTTGCTTCATTTGGTTTATGTTTCAGCTCCATAAACTTTAAATTTTGTTGTTGTGTTATTCTTTTGTGGACATGCATGTTCAATTAAGTTCTAAATGCTAAGACTGGGAATTGGGTTGCATTCTATCTGAGTTCTAAGTGAGTGTATGTGCATATTGCCGCTACTTAAGATTCAATATTCTACTTCAATGTTATTCTTTTTATCTTTTTGTCTATTCTTTGAACTTTGGTTTCTTGGAAATCAAACTGGTTGTTTTCCATTATGTCATGTTAAGATGTTAAAAACTATGTGCAGATTGCATTAACGAGACAGAAACATATGTGTATTACAGCTGTGCAGTTGATTCTCAGTTAGCTGAAAGAAATGAACGTAGAATTTTTATGGATGTTGATGTAATTGAAGTTGAAGGGGGTATGGGTCAGCGTGGAGTGTCAGATGATGGAGAAATTGAACCCAATGAAAGTGCAGAAGCAAACAATGCTGAGAATTCCTCGGCCCATGGTGATGATGATGGGATTATGGACCCTTACGTGGGTATGGAATTTCATACTGAAGATGCTGCCAAGACTTTCTACGATGAGTATGCTAGACGTGTAGGTTTTAGTTCCAAAGTTTGTCATTTTAGTCGTCCCAGGCCTGATGAGCCAATT
Source organism: Atalantia buxifolia (assembly GCA_030444775.1). Taxonomy (NCBI): domain Eukaryota; kingdom Viridiplantae; phylum Streptophyta; class Magnoliopsida; order Sapindales; family Rutaceae; genus Atalantia; species Atalantia buxifolia. The sequence goes on along the minus strand of CM059832.1, from coordinate 26,450,074 downwards.
GTTTTTCGAGAGTTTGTGTGTGGAAGAGAGGGTTTGAAAAGAAGGCATGGTGAGAGTTGCGATGCTATGCTTAGGATAGAGTTGAAGGGTCAGAACAAATGGGTTGTAACAAAATTTGTGAAGGAACATAGCCACCCCATGGTCAGTCCAAGTAAGGTGCATTACCTTCGTCCCCGAAGGCATTTTGCTGGCACTACGAAAGCTGAAGTTTATCAAGGTGTGGGAATTGTGCCAAGTGGGATTATGTATGTGTCAATGGATGGGAACCGTGCAACTGTTGAAACAAACAATCGTGGAGGTAGGACAGCTACCCCTGTAGAGACTCGGACAGCTCCCCCCTTAGAGTCGCGAACAGCTCCTCCCATAGAGTCTCGGACAGCTCCCCTTGTAGACTCTCGGACAGCTCCCTCCGTAGAGTCAAATCGTGCAGTTAAGAACACTGGGGCCCTGAATTACGTTGTAAGGCCTACTAATAGAAGAAGGACATTAGGGAGGGATGCTCAGAATCTGCTGGACTATTTCAAGAAAATGCAGGCTGAGAACCCAGGTTTCTTTTATGCAATACAACTTGATGATGACAATCGTATGGCTAACGTATTTTGGGCTGATGCAAGGTCAAGGACAGCATATAGTCATTTCGGTGATGCAGTTACATTAGACACAAGGTACAGAGTATATCAGTATAATGTGCCATTTGCTCCGTTTACTGGCATAAACCATCATGGACAGATGATTTTATTTGGTTGTGCTTTACTACTAGATGATTCCGAGGCTTCCTTGGTTTGGCTTTTCAAGACGTTTTTGACAGCGATGAATGATTGCCAACCCGTCTCTATCACCACAGACCAAGACAAAGCTATACAGATAGCAGTTGCTAAAGTATTCCCAGAAGTTCGCCACTGTATCAGTAAGTGGCATGTCTTAAGAGAAGGCCAGGAGAAGCTGGCTCACGTATGTCTTGCACATCCTAATTTTCAGGTAGAGCTGTACAATTGCATCAACTTGACTGAAACAATAGAAGAATTTGAATTGTCTTGGAATTCAATCCTTGACAAATATGATCTCGGGGGACATGATTGGCTTCAGTCATTGTATAATGCCCGTAGTCAATGGGTTCCCGTTTATTTTCGGGATTCATTTTTTGCTGCAATATCTCCTAATCAAGGATTTGATGGTTCCTTTTTTGATGGTTATGTGAATCAACAGACGACAATACCGATGTTCTTCAGGCAGTATGAAAGAGCTTTAGAGAACTCATTTGAAAGGGAAATAGAAGCTGATTTTGATACAATTTGCACGACACCAGTCTTGAGGACACCGTCACCTATGGAAAGACAGGCTGCCAACTCTTTCACTAGGAAAGTATTTACAAAATTTCAGGAAGAGTTAGTTGAAACTTTTGTGTACACTGCAAATGGAATTGAAAGTGATGGAGCTATTAGCACATTCAGGGTCGCCAAATTTGAAGATGATAGCAAGGCGTACATCGTTACATTTAATCATCCTGAGATGAGAGCAAACTGCAGCTGCCAAATGTTTGAATATTCAGGCATTCTCTGTAGACATGTATTGACAGTTTTCACAGTCACAAATGTTCTTACATTGCCATCTCATTATATCTTGAAACGATGGACAAGAAATGCAAAGACTGGGATTGGAGTAGATGAACGCACTGCTGAACTACATGGGCAAGAGTCTTTGACAATGCGGTATAATAACCTATGTCGGGAAGCAATTAAATACTCAGAAGATGGGGCTATAGCCCAAGAAACTTATAATGTTGCTATGAGTTCTATTAGAGAAGGCTGGAAAAAGGTTGTGGTTGTGAAGAAAAATGTTGCCAAAGTTCCACCTCCTGGTTCACATGTTAGTGGCACTGGTTATGATGACCGGAAGATCTCTGCATCAGCTTCAGATAGTACTCCTTTGTTATGGCCTCGACAAGATGAAATGACAAGACGATTTAATCTTAATGATTCTGGTCCTGCAATCCAACCTGTTTCTGATTTGAATCTTCCACGCATGGCCCCTGTGTCCCTTCACCGAGATGATGGTCCTTCTGATAACATGGTTTGTATGAGAAAACTTAGATTTGTTTCTTTGCTAATTTGTCCTTTATATTGACTTGGCCCTTATATTTGGCCCTTTTGTATAGGTTGTACTCCCATGTCTAAAGTCCATGACCTGGGTGATGGAGAATAAGAATTCGGCCCCAGGGAACAGAGTAGCTGTGATTAATCTGAAGGTACATATCTTATAATCTGAAACCATTGTGGCAAGTGGGAATTGTTGGATTATGACCTATGTCAACTTTGGAATCGTGGTTTATCTGACAACTAACAACTGCCGTAATTTAAATACATGGTACCTTTTAGTAATGTAAAAATAATCGTTTGTGATATTCTTTGGAGCTTTCATTGAATTTTTGTGTGAACTTCAGCATTGGGTGTGGAACAACTGGCTGTTATGATCTATTGCCCTTTATTAACTACAGAATGGGAGCTATGGTTTTTTATTCATATATTCCTTTTATTCTTCTGCAGTTGCAAGATTATAGCAAGACTCCCTCAGCAGAATTGGAGGTTAAGTTTCAGCTTTCTAAGGTTACACTGGAACCCATGTTAAGGTCCATGGCATATATAAGTGACCAGCTTTCAACGCCAGCTAACAGGGTTGCAGTCATCAATTTGAAGGTACGAAATCGAAATTCAAGACCTATGATCCCATAAAGCTTGCTTCTGAATTTTGGTAACCCGCAGCTCTTATATCCTTTTGACTTTTTGCTTTGCAGCGAAAGAAGGTAACATATGAAAGGCTTCTAATATTGTCAAACTACTAACTTTTAATTAATATAAGCTCATAATTAGTTATTTCCACCAAGCCTGCACCTACATTAAAAATGAGCATGACTAGAAAGAGAGTTGAAGCTTTTGTGACTGGACATCTTGATGGTTGGTCTATATTTGGGATTATTTAGAATCTAATAGTTTTGGGCTCTGTTCAGTTCTACACCGCTGAATATCTGTTCTTAGTATCTTACTAAATGCATCCTCCTAACCGAGGTTAGGTGGTAAAAAGAATAAAATAAGACAAAAGAGAGAGAACACAGACAATTTACTTCTTTTTTTATTGTTGATGTATGGATTGAAATCTATTTTCCTTGTTAAAAATAAATAAATAAATAAAAATCAAGATATTAGCTAGGAGATAGACGGTAAATTAATGCGATTTTGAGATCTAAACATTGTAGTTTGCAACCGTTATTGAGAAAGTCATTGTTGGGCAGCAAAAAGGGCCTAATACAATGGAATATTTGCTTTCATGTTTGAAAATCTTAACAATTGATAAGAGCAAAGCAGATTCTTTTTTTCCCTGATGCCTTTTTATTTATTTATTCATTTATTTATTTTTTGGGTTTACACCCTCTTCTCCCTTTGTTTACTGCTTTTAGAATTTTTTACAGCCAGTGGTTGGATTATTTCAAATACTGTGATGAGAGGTGTGTATATGTGCATGTCCTGTTTTCTGAAATTTTGGGGTCAATTATGCTTTCATTTTTTGTTTGGTCTTCACTTTAAGTGTCCCATTAAAACCTTTACTCACTATATTTACTGTACTCGTTCCCTATGATATAGATCACAGCAATAATTTTTATTATATTCAACCATGAAAGAAATTGTATGAAGTTTCTAGAAGAAATTGTAAGATGTATTTCTAGAAGAAATTGTAAGATGTACACTCGAAAAACTGTGGCACTCAGTGGTTAATTACAATTAACAAGGGAAAACTAGGAATACACTAGCCGACAGAGGAGCATATTAGGCATTGCATTATGACTTGTAACTAGAAGATGAAACTGAAATCAGTAGACATAATTTCAGTATAATGTTTAACTAAGTTGAATGAACTCTAGATGATTTATTGTGTTGAAAATGAATCAAGATTGAAAGCAATTTAAATTTGTTCATAAAAAGGGTAGAGACCACCCTCCTTGTAACTCTTGCTTTAATGCCTCTTTAAGTTCTATTTCATAGTGGTAATTGAAGTTGTATGACTGATCTGCATGTTTTGGCATAAAAAATCCAATTGTTTTTTCTGATCATGCAACACTGGAAATTCAGGGTTTGAAAAAACATTTTCGCACTTCTATAATGTCTTATTCTTCCTCATTGTCATATCTATAATGCCCTTTTCTTCATCATTGTTATATCTATGTAGAGTGTGTGTGTGTGTGTAAATGAGGTAGATTACAGATTTACAACAGATACCTACCATCTCTAGTTCTTCTGTGTACCTTCTCCGCACATGAACATATTTTGAATTAATATACAGTGATGCCCTAGAAACATTTTTATTGTACTTGTTTGAGTTGGAATCTTAGATTTGGTTTTCTTAATGCATTTGGGGAAGGTTTCTAGTTTCTTGTTTTTGTTACTTGGCCACAATTTTTAGGACCTTAAAATTATGTGTTTTAGGAGACTTGAGGATTATTGGAATAACGAATATTTGTTTTTCTGTTTATCTTATCCCAAATTCTCACTGTTTGCCACCAACCAGCTTATATTTATTATTTTCTTGCTTATGTCTTTGTCAATTCGTAGTTGTTTTCTTTTAAATATTTTCTTAATCAAGCCTGTAATAATTTTTTGCTGAATTTTTCATTGAGAAACAGTTCCAGTTGATTGGATTTATCCATTTTTCGTCTTTCTTCTACTTTTTCCCTATTGTTTACCATGAAAATTTATGCGGTCTTTAAGCCTTTTTTTGGAAATGACCCTTAGGTCCCAATTTTTTGTTGAATGTAACACTTAGGTCCCTAATTTTTCACAATACCCTATCAGGTCCATGTTGTCGTAATAGTGGCTGAAAATTTATCTTTTCAAGGACAAAATTGTCTTTCACTATACCATTTTTCTTTTTCAAATTATAATCTGAAAAAGACAGTTAACAAAAATAGCGAAAACTCTCACATCCTTTGACTCTTCCCTTTCATTTTTCATTTTTTTTTTAAAACAGGAAACAGAGAAACTTGTATTAAGAAGAACACACGTACAAAAAGTGAACAAGGTGTCCACAAAAACCCCTTAAGATCAGGAAAATATCTATACAATAGAATCCTGATCAGATTTTTGACTTTTCTCTTTCTTTTCGACATTATTTGTCTATGAAGTGGCATAGCAAAGATCACCAAACCCATGCGGGTACACTCATAGTGAATTTTGTTGAAAAAGAATTGTGAAGAAAGATGAGAGTAAATGGATATCTTGATGGCTAATTTTGAGGATGCTATTGGTGGTGGTAGTTCTTGGAGGTTCTTCTTCTTTTTTTTTTTTTTTTTCTGTTCTTTGTCTATCTTCTTAAATTTTTTTAATTATTTGTTTGAAGGGCTCATGAATGAAGCTATAAGGGTCTTATTCTGCAATTAATGGTAAATGTGATTTTTCGAAATGCTTTGATTAGTGGATGTGTGCAAAATGATGAACTAAAGCTTCAAAAGAGCTGTTTGATAAAATTGCCAAGTGGTTTTGGGTGAGAGATTTTGAACAATTCAGTGGCTCAAAAAAGTTTTTGGGTTTTATTTTTAATTTTTTTATGAGTTAGATTTTTGAATTCTTAGAATGATTCATCTTTTGAGTTTGTTTGAAACTTTGAATTGTTTCCATCTTTGTTTTGATTTCATTTACCTTGGAAATTAGAGGCTGAAGTTTATGAGAGATAGAGAAGTTTGTGAGAGATACAGAGAACAAGCATTGAGAGAGGGAATGAAAAAAAATTTTTATTTTCGTATTCTTTAAAAAAAAAAATCATTAATTTGTAAGCTAGATGTTTTTGGTTTATTTGAAAGGGTAGAAAGGTAAAATGTTATTGAAGTATTATACTCTTTGTCATGATATAGCAATAGGGATTCAATGGAGTCTTATGAAAAATATTAGGCACTGGGGTGGTGCTTGTACCCAAAAAAAAAAGAAAAATTAGGGACCTAAGGTCATTTTCCTTTTTCTCCATCTTCTTCTACAGACCCTAGGTATTTTTGTTTTTAATAGATTTACCTATTTCTTTTGTACAACTGTATTTTACCTTGTCAACTAATTTCACACGCCTTAGGAATTGCAGCAGGGATCTCATCCTTTTCCCCTTTTTAACAACAAAAATGTTAAGAGGAACAGTGTGGATTAGTCGTATGTAGATTTTGGTTCTGAAGATGTTGGAATCAGCATATGATGAGGGTGTTAAAGTTAATTGGTTGCTAGATTTAGAAGGGAATTACTGTGCTTGCCTTAGGCTACAATATTTTGAAGCACTGGTTTGTTAATGTGATGAATGGGAGTACTGATTGAATCCTTCCTTTGGTAATACAATGATGAGAATGGGTTCAAAGTAAATTTTATATTGTCAAGCTGCTTATTTTTAACATTTATGGTAGTCCATTAACTCCTGAGTTATAGTTCCTGTGGGATTTTAGAGAGAATGAAGGAATACTTAACTGCAAAAGAGAGTTGGAATCTTTAATCTTGTCTACTTTCTTTCTCTCTCTCTCTTCTCTACCCCTCCCCCCTCCATCCCCCTCCCTTAAAAGAATAGTATTTTTTAGAAAAAATAAAAGTTACAAGAACATTATTTGTTGTATATCATGTGATTTTTTATTAAGATTAATTATCTCCTAGCTAGAAATTGTTCTGTTGGCTTATTACTCGCTCTCTTTTAGTTCATTATTCAATTAGTTTATTTATTTTTTTGTTCTTTCATTTCAGCTTCAAGATACTGAGACAATTTCAGGAGAGTCAGAGGTTAAATTTCAGGTCTCCAGAGATACCTTAGGTGCTATGTTAAGATCAATGGCCTACATCCGGGAGCAGCTTTCAAACACTGTAAGCATTGACTCTTTGCTCCTGTTATCACTACGTGTTCTAGTGCATGAAATATGAATATTGTTCTTTAATACAATGTTTACATTTTCCCTTCTTCCTTCAAGCACTGTTTTCCTTTTGAATTTTTTAAATGTTTCTAGCAAATACCGGACGTTTACACAATTCGTCGCATCTTTTCAACAAGCATGATGAATGAAGACAAAACTGATGTGATTGCATATGCTGATCAAGGCATTCTTCTTTTATGCTAATTAAACTTAATATTGTAATGAATTTCTCATTGGTACATTCGTTGTAGTGTTTGGATTTTTTTTTCGAAGGCATATTTCTGCATTTTTGAAATAATACTGCTCACTTCTGAGGAAGTACATTGAACTATACACACACGCACGCGCAGAGTAGTGTTCCTATCTGGATGTCCAGATTTTTCCCAATATCCAGACCCTTTACTCTCAGCCATTGGATACATCAACTGGGTGAGAGTTGTTAACATTATATATATATATATATGTATATTGATTTGACCTGTAACTGCAGCTCTCTCTCTGCCCCCCCCTTCCCCCCTCTCCATTTAATATATCTCCAGAGTCTGGTCACCAGCTTTCTTCAATGTCAGGGCCAAAATTTCTCTCCTTTGTCAGACATCATCATCCTCCATAGCGCCATCACCAACGGCAACATTAATTTCAAAAGCTAATGTTTGCCCAGCCAAATTAAATTGTTTATGAAAGCAAGTTTGCAAAAAACCTCATGAAAACCAAAGCTTTTATCTTGAGATGGTATTGACCAGGAGTAATCCAATGAGAGAAAATAGACTGGAGGAATTTCACTCATTTGAAGAATTTCATTCCTGATTTTTTAAGTTTTTCGTCTGTGTTTTGATTTTTTTCCTTCATTGCTCGAAATTTGCAGAGGAAATATAAGAAATTGTTGAAGATGAATTTTTTTTTTTTTTGGAGAATAACACTAATCAAATTAATTGGCTCTTTCATTTTGGCATCCTTCTATTTTGTTTCTGGAATCAATTTATGAATCATTTCATGCGTTCCCTGGCATAATGCATTTTTTTTAAATTCAAATTTAACAAATAAACTAAATTTTATTTAATTTGTGAGAATTTTTTTTTTCCTTAAAAAACTGTCTCTCCATGATTGCCGAAATTTCAATAGCTTGACTTTCATCTTCTTTTACTCGTGAAACTAATCGAGAAAGGTTTTTCTGAAATAATTTTGATAGAGATTGTTAATGTTGTAGAGAGAGAGTTAGTGAGTGAGTTTGAAGAAATTAATGAAGAGAGAATTGATGCAGTAGTATACTTAATAAAAAAGGACTATTCATGGGGAGAGAAAAACTGCAGTTATCAGTCAAAATCATGTCAGTAAAAGTTTTTGTTTTTAATCTTTGAAGTTATCTACTCTCGGCTGTTTGATGTATCCAACGGCTGAGAGTAACTAGTCCGGAAATTGGTAAAACCCGAATGTCCGGATGGGAACACCATTGTGTGTCTATATCTTAGATATTAGTTCACTTTTGGATCCATAATGGGCCTAATTGGACTACCTTGGCCAGTTAGATGCGTCCTTGTACTCCTGTCCAATTAGCTGACCTGCTGCCTTCGTCAACAAGAAAAAGCACAGGGAAATTATGCTATTTATTTGAAACCAATTGTGCACGCCTGTTGTTCATCGGTTCCTTTTGCCTTGGTATTTGGACTTTTTGTTCACAGAAGGCAGATATACTAGAACATGTCATAGTCTGAATGCAAATGAGTCACTAGGGATAGGGTGGTGAATATGCTACCTATTCCAGGCAATGGGCAAAAAAATATCAAAGTTTTCCTCTCTGTGAAAGTTTAATGAAATTCAAACAGCTTAGAGAGTTTATGGATCTTTTCCTACTCTTTCCAGGTTCCCATACTAACACTCTCTATCTTCTTCCCCTGTTTAAAACCTGCCCAAAGTACTATATTTTTAAATTATGTACAAGGAATGAAAAAATGATAGAAATAACATGTGATTGCAGTGCCTATTAGATGCCAAAGGAGCCTTAGACTATGTTTGGGAGCTTGGATAAATTGTGGGATTGGATTAGAATTTGGGACTAACAAAATAATCTAACGTAAGGTTTCTTTGGTTGTCATGGACTAATAGAGTAGACTAAAACTTAGTCCAAAACTAATTGGATTATAATCCTTATTTTTATATGGGTTTAGGTGGGATAAGATTAAATGAAAAGTTTGTGTCCTCTTTATCACTCTTTTCTTTTTCATTTAACCTAATATTTTAGAAAAAAATAAACATGGAAATTAATTTCATACTTTTTTTAACCTTTAATTTTAGATCACATAGAATATCAAAATTTTATTCATTAATTTATTTAAACTAGTATTTGAATATTATAACATAAATATAATCAATTATTTCTTTACAATAATATTGGAAATTGAATATTAAGGTCAGTAAAAATATTATATTATTTAAATAGTTATTTAGCTTTATTAAATTAAATTAACATAGTCCCTTTCGATATTGTACCAAACAAAAGATAGTATTATATATAATCCAGTCCAATTCAATCTAATCTAATCCAATTTAATAATAAAGTTAATCCAATCCAATCCTGCCTTCCAAATGTAGCCTTATATCCATGTTTTGTGTTAAAAATATGTTTTGATTGGCACATTGGAATGGCTAGACACATACAAGTAGTACCGAAATGTAGTTCGTTGGTAACCAATGTTAACGTAGATGGAGCACAAGCAACCCATGTTGATGTGGATAAGACCTTAAGAAACTTCCATATATAGTTGGAAGAGAGAGCTATGGATGTTAACTGTATAGTTAATGAATATACTTCAGTAATTTGATGATCCTGTGTTCTATTTCTTTTGTAGTCTATGTATATGCGTGAACCTGTGTTCTGTTTGCAGAGTAAACTTAACCTTGACGATCTAAAAGAATCTTTCTTCTGTGTAAACGGTTCACAATTGGTTGGTAATTATGTCAAAAACATTTACAATCCGAAGCTCTTCATCTCTATATCTTATTTTCTTTCTCCATAGCCTCTCACTTGGTGATTTAAGGCAACAATTTCTATCTCCTTGTCTAGCCCTTCTGAATTAAAATACTCCATGATAAAAAATCTCCAGTCATTCATGTGTTTTCTTATGCTTTGTCTTTCTATCTTCCCATAGCCATCTCTAGACTTTGCACCACACTTTCCAGGCCTGTTGTGTTTCTATATATAGTTGAGACCTTGTAATCAGAATTAGCATCTATTGGAGTTTCTGATTGAAGTAACTGCCTGGAATAAGATATTATAGTTTCTTATGGTGCCATCTAACCTAGGTTAGACATTGTATTTTTTTGTATTTTTTTGTATTTTTTTAAGTCAAAAAGGCCTTAAAGTGGTGAACTTGTCTGTTGACTCTCTGTGATAGTTCTCCACTTGAAAATGTTTATTAACTTGTTTGAGTATATAACAAGTGCAATCAGATAGCATTTTTCTCGTATGATTTAGCCATTTAGCAAGCACGTCACTTATTTGCTGCAATTTTTATAACCATTAAAATTTGAAATTAACACAAATGTGTTGTTCATCAAAATTTTAGGTTACACTTTGTATTCAATGAAACTGCATATATGTATTAGCAATTTTACAATCAAGCATTTATTTAGGACCATGAATCTTATTTTCCTCTCAAATTACTTCTAAGAGTATCCTGACTGTGAGAGGTTTTTCTATTTTCACAGGCTGAGCCACAGTCAGAACCTCCATCAAAGAAGCATCGTAAATAAGTTGTTATTTGAACTCTGTTCCCAGGTGTGTTCAACTAACTTGCCTCTATGGGTGGAAAGTGTTCACCAAAAATTTGGTCACATCTCAAGGAGCCAGGTTGCTCTGTTTCACCGAATTTTTGATCACCGGTCAGTCTTTAAGGAGCTGGGATGCTATGTTTAGTTCTTGTATTGGCTAGCCTTCTTTTAGCTTAGTTAGGTTCTGCATTTTTCTTCACTTTGCTTCATCTTTGTGTAAGCTTTTTCTGTACCATATTTGTACATGAATGCATCAGATTCGGAAATACGAGGCATCAAAGAGAGCCCTAGTTTAAGGTTTTTTTTTTTTTCCTCACTGTATGTTAACCTTAGGAATAGTTGAGACTGCTTTTCAAATCCTTTTTAGCTTGGCCTTAATGGAGAGTGTCAAATTATCCAATTTAATTCTGCTTGCCGTGAATGCTTTTCATGAGCAACCATTGTTGTAACAGTTAGCCTGCTGTATGTTTTTCAGTATCTTACAACAATAATGCTGAGTTGCTCTTGGAGTGACTATCCAGTGTTTTTGTAAAATTCGGCTGCTTGCGCCCAGGCTCCCTCCCATTGTAGACTTTGAATGTAATTATAACAAAAAAGTTGAAAAACCAAAATTCTGTGTATCAAAGCGTGAACACCAATTGGAAGGGAGTTCGGAGGAGTGGTAACAATTTATCAGATATTTCTTGCAGTTGCGATATTTTAGTTTCACTTTGATGAGTAGTCATGACCGGTATGTTTTGTAATACAACAATAATGCTGGGTAGGCAAAACTGTACTTATACAAATTGATATGGATGTATTATATCATATGCGTACATGTACCCACAGCTTTTTTTCACCTTCGGTGGTATGGGAAACGTGGCGGTTACATGATATTATCACATCGATTTGTGTGAATAAGAGTGTGTATTCTTGGTATAACCATTTGTAATATACGGAGAAGTTAATTTGTAACAGTAAGAGGAAGTGTTACACACGTGATTGTATCTTTTTTTATCTTTGAAACTATTTTGTAGTACTATAAATTTCTGTGTAAGTTTATTTTATACAAATTGATGTAGCTTAAATTTTTTTTAGTTGAATGAAACAAATAAAATTATAAAAAAAAATTATGTAGGTTATAAGATATTTAATCTAACTAATTAAATGGTGTTATATAAGTTTGTATCCTAACCCTAGACACTTGCTAAAAAATGCGCATGCATTGTGTGTGGGCTTCATGGGTCAAATAAACATGCCAGCATCCTTTATCTCTGAAATCTTTTGCCATTTAGGCATTTACATTCTCCTGATTGCATAGAGGTGCTTCTTCGAGTTGGACCACATGAAAGCTGAACAAATGTTGCGAGTCCTACACATTTTCCGATAAAATCGGTTCGTTTTTGTTTTTTTGTTTTTTTTGGGTGGGGGGAAGGGGGGAGGGCGTGGAATTACTGTTTATGAATATGTGTATGATAAAAATAATTAAGCTTATGACCTGTTTGGTATTGATGTCCTATAATTTTTAAATCACAATTGTCAATTATTATTAAAAGAAATTACAGTCGTGAAATACAATATGAGATAACTTTAATTTTTAAATAATAATTTAAACAAAATAATAAAAATATTATATATTTTTATAATACAAATATGAAATAAAATTAACTCTTCTAACCACTGACTCGTGATTATCCTATATATTTTTGGAGTTTGGGAGTTCGGTTGACCCTCAAATCATTTCTTCAGACTTCAATTGCTGGTTGTGCAGCAGAAATTATATCTAAAATAAGTAAGCGAGGCTCAATTGGGATAAAATATTATAAATAACGTGAGACAAAACTACTATAAATCGCGCAAGTGCCAGTCATCGTCATTGGACATTATAAATAGCATCCACCATAAGGTTTAAGACATATTGTCAATGAACACCCAATATAAATAAGATTTGAAAGAAAAAGGAATGAACCATCAAAAACCTATTTCCATTGCCCATAGTTTTAAACCCACCCAACCCCCCAAATTTATAAATTTGGAAAAAAAAAAGATGTCTTGCTTCAAGTCTGTAAATAAATAAAAGTGGACCAAAAAAATTACAGAAAGTTTTAGATCACTAGCACAGATTAAGCAGGCAGGCAATATTGCAGCTGCAGCAGCAAAGAACACTACCATCAGACGGTATGTAAGCACGGTGCCAGCAATCAACGTCCACAATGGGTAATCAAGCAAAAGACATGGTTTCTTCGATAACAGGAACACTACAATACAATTCTAGTTGTCTTGAATTGTTTCAAAATCCCACCAGTTAAGAAGATACCTACAAGCTCCTGTAGTCCATAACAGTAACTTCATCCTCTGGTGCATCTAGGTCTTGATAACTGAATGAATCAAGAAAATAAGTTATAACCCAATTACAACTAACTCCATTGAAAAGTAAGAACAATGTATCAATATTCCAACTAACTCCATTGCTAATTATGAAAATTTTACATGCACCAATATAGCAGTCACAATCTGAAGCCACTCATGCATTTCATAACTTTAACAATAATGATAAAAGGAGTCTAAACTGAAAACATATAATAAAGCTTCCTGGGAAAAAAACAAAAATAAATAAAGAAATATTGGCAGCCTTTAAGAGCAAGATGGAAGCTATATTTAGTGAGTGAGAGACCCAAAAAAAAAAAAAAGAACTAATTTCTCTAAAATCCAAAAAAATTCCCCCAAGCTTGATGGCTTGACATTCTTGACAAGTTGACCATAACCGACTTCAGATATTGATAACAATTTCAGCCATAATCCCAACCATGAAGTTTAAATAAATTATATATATGTAAAAAACAGCAGTTAAAAAAAAAAATGAAGTTGGCTAAAGATGCCCCAATGAATACCTTCTTATACGTCGAGGATCCTGTCGAAAGGCTGGAGATAAAAGAATAGGGCCTGGACCACTTATTTGGGGCCCCGGACGTCCATGTCTACCACCCCCTTCAAAAGGAGGGCCACCCTGGTCTCTAATCATCTGCATAGCGACTTCAGGCGGCGCTGGAACAAAGGGCCCCAGTGGACTGCAATTAGAGCAATAAGTAAGCTCTCTAGAAAAATAACAAAACCTACAGCCTATCGCCTTCAAGATGACAGATAAATTTGTTGCACTAACTGTTGACCTACCCAGCACCAGGAACAGGCATCAATACTGGCGGAGGAGGTATATCTGATGGAAAAGGAGGAGCAACACGAATGCCTTGTCCGCCAAAAGTATCAAACATCGATTCATCACGATTTGCCCCTTCAGGAACATCATCATTGGAAGGAAAATCACTTGACTGTGCATTATCCGACCTATCGTATCTATCACTGCCATTAGCCCGATAGTCACGATCTCTACGGTTACCACGTTCATCTTTCAATCGGTTGTCTGGACCTAGTTTGCGTCTCAATGGCCTGTCCTTCTGCAGAGAAAAAACAAAAATACAAACATATAAAAATATGAATATAAATATAAATAAAATAACATTACTACCAACAACAATGATAAACAATGATAATCACGAGTTAAAGCCCTAATAACAACATAAACAGTATATAAAGCATAGCAGAGGTTTCCGAAGGAGTGTGTGATTATTATTTTTGGTCAATTCTTTTAATTTCATTTTGTAACAGCTTCAGTACGTTAGTGAACAGAAGTTCCAGCTTATGACAACAGAAACTAAAATGCAATCTTTTGGCATATGCAAACAAAAATCAGAACAAGTGAACAGAATGAGGGTTGAATACTCAGTGTGTATGTATTTGAGTCTGTCTGCGCATGTAAAAACACAACTGAATGTTACTATCAAATAACTGCTGTGACCAACTTGTTTCCAATGAGATTTTGTCGGTCAAATTAATATTTGCATGTATAGCAACACATTAGCACATTAAGCCACACATATTTTTCTAGTATAATCGAATAAATCATACCGGCATGGGTTGCTGCATAACAGGGGTCCCACCAGGTGCATCAGGATCACTGTAAATGACAAAAAAAAAAATGTTGTGATAAATCTTCAGAAGAAATGTATAGAGAAACCCAACAAGCAACAAAGTCAAGACTTACTTCATGTAATTCTGGAAATACAGCTCTTCGCGCACTTTGGAGGTGAGCTCTATCACAAGTTCTGGGTGCTTGAGTTTAAGATGCTTGTGCACAAACTCAGCAGCATGAAAAAGCTTTGTGCAACCTTTGGCTCCACAACCATACTTCCAACCATATTTTTCATCCCTAATCTTTCGGACAAAGGGATCCAGAGCGTCAACAGCAGCAGCATCAATCTTATCCTTAGCAGTCATTATTTCCAAGGGATCTTGACTTCTCAATCTCTCTTGCCAACGAAAGTCAAGTTTCTTTTCCCACTCCGCTCCATTATTAGTTATGTCAGAACTCTTTCCCTCAGCTCTCACATGTCTGAGACCCTTGGCTTCACTTGTTTCCACCATCCCATAATAATCCACGCCATGTATGCGCCACAGATAAGTAATAAGAGTATCCAGCAGCTCAACTCCTTCGAGGCCCTTAACAGAGGTCAAGCCTCGAATGATAATAACTGGACCAGTGGAGCCATGGGATTTCTCCCGGTTCATTTTATCATTCTCAGATCCACATAAAATATTTTCCGTAATTCCTTTCTCAGAGTCAAGTTTACGAACAAGGGCCTGCGCTTGTTCAATGTCAACTTGAATTCTTCTTGGCTCTGAACTGATTGGGTGAGCCTTAGGTGCAGCAGAAAGAAGATCAGTTTCTTTAGCTGGTCCCCGACCGTGCCGTCTTCTTTTACCACCATTGTCTACATCATCATCAGAATTTGGTTCGCTCATCTGTCCCGATTTATTTGACGATGATGCATTGACAGCGGGACCTCTGCATTGTTGAGTTAGAAACATTAGTTTACTGTCATAAAAACAAAACACTGGCGACTGGCAAAATAACCACATACACATATTAAGGGCCAAGTATGGATCTTACAAGTCCAATGTTCCACTCTGTAAATCAAGCAAAAAATCCTTTGCCACCTTTCGTGCAAGATCATTCCTCCTACACAAAAATTCCCCATTGAATTAATTCAATATCATAAAGATAATTAAATGCCAGAGAAGAGATGATTATAAAATTGTTGGTGAGAACACAAAACTTTGATAGCATGGTTCCAACTTCATAGATACCATGGATCTGATAAGCAGTGGATCTCACCTCTCTATAACAGCAACTAAATTTGTTGGATGATATTTGTCTTTTAACCTACAAACAAAGCACATATAGTAAGAACAACGAAGTGTACAAAGCAGGAATAAAGTGAAAGACGAGAAGTACCATTCCTCATCTTTATGAGCATCAAAAAATACTCGCTTCTGAGTTGAAATATACTCCGACTTGTATTCTTGGTATCTACAAAATTAAAGGCCTCCTTTATTATTATAATTTCAAAACTTCAGGTCCTATGTATGCTGCACAATCAAACCCTAGAAAGACCGAAATAGTCCCCACCTGCGTTCTGCTTCAGCTGGCAGTATATCATCTTCAAGCTCCTGGATGAATTGCTTGTATGACATCAAGCCTTCCCTGAAAGAATTTAATTTATATGTATATAGAACTATAAATGAAATTTCAATATCGAATGGAATTTCATCTTCATTAAGGTCAAAATAAAGGCAGGGAAAAAAACTGGGAAAACAAGAGAAACAAAAGCAATGGAAAATAAGCAATCAAGGAAATTGGATCAAACTGATAACTATTCCATATTTTCTTCTGTCACATTTCTCTTTCTTGAAGTAACTACAGTAACAGAGATAGGGTTGATATCCTTTTTGAATCATGAAATTGTATAAGCTTTAAAGTGATCTTTGAATTACTACCTCTCTATTTTGAGACTAAAAACAACTCAATTTCAAGGGAAAAAAATTCCAAGAAAGCAATGATTTCTTGTTGCAACACGTGCATTCTCTAGGCTGTGTATAAGGACAGTCAGAGCTGGTGGATGCAACACTCGTATGCATGTCTTTAATTTAAAATGTCAACCTAACTTTAGTGTTGTATCAAAGAAAGTTTCTGAGTACCAAGTAAATCTGTATACTCAAATTTGCTTCACCAGAATTCCGATACAGCTAATTGAAGATCTGCAACAATGAAGACACTTATGAAAGTGCACTTGGGACAAAAGAAGCCAACCACAAAAAACAGCCTTAAGCAGCCAGTAAGAGATTGCGGCAGCATTTGCCATTCCACTCCACTTCATTAATGGCATTTTTCACAATTATGCTGAAGTTGCAAGTCTCCTCTAACTACATTGATCACAGCCCCTCTGTCCTTAAGAAGCTTTTACACTCAGACATATTATCCTTTGTTACTACTTAAATCATTTGTTTTAAGTGGAAGTTCATTGGTGTTAAACCTGAAAAATTTTAACTTCCAAGTATCAATTAATTCTTCCATCTAAGAACTCCTGACTGCAAATCATCCATCAGAACAAATTCATTTTAACTTAAGTATCTCACAAGAAAACTGCTGTTCAACTACCTAACAGTTTAAAACGCACAAAACTGTTCCACCTGAACCTTGCTTTTTAACAGGCTAATATAAGATGAAAATGAAAATACAAGGACCAGGCACCCACTTATGCGTCACATACAACCCTGCAGAAATACTTCTTAGTATATGTACAACCCAAATGTAAGCAAATCAATGAGAGTACAAAAGTGCCCGTGCAGGTGTGTTACACTCAGAAAACCGTTCATTTTCATTCAACTAGCTCTCCACAACTTTAATACAAAGTGAAACCTACTCCCCTACTTATATTAACTCCTCAATTAGATAACAAGATTTCCCATCACCTCCCTCCAGACAGAAATCATGCCTTGTAAATAATATGGTACAAAGCCAAAATTAATATTTTAGTATTCATGCAAGGATTTAAATAAATTGAACAAAATCAATTGAATAAAAAAGCATGCAGTAACAATCAGAAGAATAATCCAATCTCTCTGAAAACTAAAGTCCATAACATCACGGAATGCTTACCTTTGTGTACTCCCTGTGCTGGAAGCATCGCCATATCCACCACGACTTGGGTCCCATTCTGCAAAAAGTAACCGAATTAGTTCTACTAGAAAAACAAACATGAATGCTATATACATTTCTGCACACTACAGAAATTGCCAACAGCAACGAGATTTAAAGTATAAACTCTTGTATCTGCAAATCAGAATCACACATTTGTCCTACGATATGCAACAGAATTACCTAGATATTTTTTAACATGTTCTCATTCATACAGATGGTACAGAAGCGAATGCTGTACATGTATTTTAATAATAACTGTGATAGGAAATTTCGCAACACTCTGCCCCAAGCATATCCATACAAGCTATATTTCTAATATTACATACAAGCTACTAATAACCAAGAATGCTACAAAGATGTAATCATATAAGATCAGAAATCTTATATTATCAATTTTCTTTCTACATGTTCATAGCAAACAAAGGTTCATTCTCATATAGTTAAATGTATATATGTGGTCAAAAGGACATACAATTAAATGTATACACCAAATCTCAATACGAGACCTATCACAAATCGGGTAGTTCATATCCATATAATCCTACACCATCTAAGTTCAGAATGTCACATAACAGTTTCCGCATATCGATATTTTCACAATTATGCCATATCGAAGCACGCAAGAATAAGTTTCAGCACCACCACCAATTTGAACTAACTACAGGTGTATGTTGCACCAGGTAGCAATAATGCCTTGAGTTGAAAACCAAAGTAGATGCTCCATGTCAAAGATCCAAACACACATTATAATTTATATGTGCGTGTCATGTCCAACGGACATGCTTGATTAGGTCCATTTTAAGTATATCACTAACCAGAATAATTTGACAAACCCATGTTTGAAAAGGAGTCGACCAATAAGATAAGAAAATTTCACAACATATGAAAAATTGAAAATATGTGCAACAAGAAGCATGCGACCAGACCCATGCATACATACACACATCATCTATGTGATTATATCAAGCCGGGACTAACATTGGTCACTATGCTAAAATGAACATGCCTAAACAAAGGCACCGTAAACCACAGAATTGTTCTATGAAAGTCTGTTCCTTATCTAAAACACATGCACGCTCCTACAATAGAACACCTTTTCCATTGCTCTTCTGACAAAGGTCAATTAGGTATAAAGTACATGCTCTTTGGCCAACAAAATATCATTCAGTATAGATGTGAACTTTTTTTTTTTTGGGGGCATAAAAAACTCAGACTACCAATAAAAGCAAGCCCATAAAACCAAGTATTTCAATTTTTCTGTTTTTCCTTTTTCGCTTTCGCATGAAATCTCCTAATTAGAGTCATCTGGTGAGTAGGGGAGAGATCCATATAGAACGACACCAGTGTATTTGAGAATGTAGAATGATTCGGAAAAGCTCAAATGCAAAGAATATTCATCGCATATTTTGCTAACTATTTAACAAATTACTCGGTAAAAAAACAGCACTAACATTTGGAGTACAGTAGGACCAAATCACATCATAAACTTTGAAACTGTAGCAATTAAAAAGCAGTTAACCACTTACCAGATGGACCGCTTTGATACCCACCGGATGACCGACCAGCAAACCGGCCATGAGGCCTTTCATCACCGTAGCCAGGCCTGCCCCCCATTTCCCGTTCATATCCACCAGTGTAATCATACCCAAACCTAAAACACCAAAAGAAACAATAGATGACATGAGAATAGTACGTGCAAAACAACTTGCTAAGAAAGGAAATCTCGTTTTCCCCTTGTGGATAAGATGGAAAAAGGAAATCAAATAATGAAACTAATTGAGAAACTGAAGAAATATCCTACACAGGAAAAGCACACAGAGTCCATAGTTAGGAAGCTACTGCAATAATAATGGAAGCAATACAGTTTTTGAGAAAAACAGTGAACTTATGCCATGCTACACCATTGGCTGACCATATCCTATCTTCAGTGAATAGAGAATCTGCAAACTATATGCACCTAATATCCTGATTTGAGTGAGTAATTTTTCTTCAAGTGAATGTTGCAACCACTTAAAGTAGAAGAGATACTACTATATTAATCCCCCCCGCAAGTCAAACCACTCAAACTCAACACTAATATTTAAACTCTTCCCAACACCCTTTTGCTTCCATAATGCTTATAACATCACGCTTATGCAGTAATTTAGATAATAACTTCAATGACACCCCTTTGTCAATCTTTTTAAATCAATTTTTAAGTCCTTTACATTTCGTATTCTAAGAAAATATAAGTCTAGTGACACCCCCGCAAATTGATAATCTGCTATCATGTTTCATTTCATCATATAGTAGTCCCATGGCACGGTGGTGTCTTAATCACCATTTAAATGAAAAATAAATAAACAAATAAATAAAACATGCCTCCAAAGAATGCTAGAAAACTCATATTATGTGAAAACTGAGATGCTAGCAGAAGAACTGCAAATTACTTAAAGATAACTCTATGAAACTCTTGCAAGACATCTAACACAGATTTGACATTCCCGTAAATTCCAATTTTCCTATGAAATTCATGTTTGTAGGGCTTCTTTTATACATCCCATGTAATCATGCTTCTCGCCTTAGTGTTTCATATCCTATTAAACCTTTTAATTTTAAAAAAAATTAAGAATTTTTATTCTCAAACATCTTGTTTCTAAGTTATTACCTATTTAACTGCAGCTTTCTATAGAATGTTACCACAGGTCTCAAATATAGCTAAAGAAAGCTCTACATCTCAAATAAAAACCAGAATCAAGGACTTTGTTCACACCACTTTCTTTTCAACACAGACAATGCATGCAATCCCATTTAGATACAGCAGCTTCCCAACAAAGCAAAAATAGAGTTTATCTATATTACTGCTATAATCAGGGCTTCATCTCCATTGAGAGTTTCACAATTAGAAGCATGAGATTTTGCCTATTCTAAAGATACCCATGTCTCACAACTGTAGAGAACTAAAAGAGATCGGCAACATGTACCCACCATCGATGCCAAGAACAGGAATAAAAATGCAGATAGCATTGCCATATCTTTCAAAATAATGTAGAATTTATCATCCTCCGTATATCACCACAGACTCGTACTATTGTTAACTTCATAGCTCTTTCTTTTCAAGGACATCTTTTAGTTCACAGTAAATTGGTATTTTCTCAACAAAATATACTCAATACTTTTCTCAAGGTTTACTTGTTTGATCCCTACATAAGAAGATTACAATCCAGCTGAACTTCATCATTATCAATATTTTTCTGGTGACCAAAAAAAATTTCAGTTACAAATTTAGCAGAAAAGTTTCTAAATGTAATTCTTAATCATCAAGTAGTAACATGCAGCTTAAATCTTATCATATAAGCATGAGAGTGAATGTTCATATGACATTTGATCAGGCACAATTATAATCACCTAATTTTCCAACAAACAGCTCTAAATTACCTCAATTTCCATAAATATTCCACATCATCAACATTCAGTCAATTAATCACATCTCACCTTCTATCAGGCCCAAAGCCACTGCGCGGACTACCTCGCCTAGGCTCATAGCCTCCATCGTCTCTCCTCGACCGCTTATAGGGAGGGGACCTTCGAGGTGGCGGAGAGTGCCTTCTATCTCTGTAAGGCAAAGGCGGAGGCGGAGGACTTACGGTGTTCCTCCTCTTATAATCCCTATCTCTCTCCCTAGGCATCGGCGGCGGGGGAGACCGGTTCCTGTCGTAATAATCCGGTCCACGGCGGTTCGGTGGCGGCCTATCGAAGTCCCTGTCGTCACGCCTCTCTCTGGAGTCTCTCTCGCGCCTTCTAGAAGGCGGCGGCGGTGGTGGCGGTGAAGATTGAGGGGCGCTGTTGTTGTTATTGTTGTCGATGTTGTCCTCGTTGTCGTTACCGTTGCCGTTGCCGTTGTCGTCTCCAGCGGAAGATTTGTCTTTGCGGTCACGTCGTCGGTCGAGCGAATCGACCGCCATGTTCATGACTTGAGCCATCAGTGCGAGGAACCCTAGAAGACCCAATGAAATTAAATGACAGCTTTTTCCCCTTTTTTTTTTCTCTTTTTTCTCCTTCAGTGTGGGTTTGTTCTAGTCTGTAAGTAAATTGCAAACTGTTCGGGGGTTTGGAATTTGGATCGATCGAATCTGTGAGAGAGAGGTGGAAATAATATTTTAAAAAGCGGAACGGGTAAGTATTTTATGAGGATACCCGGACCTGGTGTATGTTATGTGTCGATTACAGCTTTTTATGATTTTAGTTTTTCTCTCTTTAAACTTACCACACGGTTTTCTGCGATTTGACGGAAGTATTTTATTTTTCAGCTCCCTAAACGTTTTACATAATAACACTTAGATACGGATTTTTTTACCTCCAACAATTATAAGTCCTGATGATTACAGCAGGGATGGCAAAATCTAGCTCCGAATCTGTATTGATATTTTGAGATCCGAATGCAGGTAATAACTGTATAGATTGCGAATAACTTTTCTGAATATCTGGATCCATATAGTGCTAAATTTAAATATAATTTAGAATTTAACAAATTTACTTAATAAAATTAAATAAAATCAAATCATAATTCAACAATCAATAATTCAACACCTTGAATAACATTTAATAATACTAATCCACAAATAAAAATACTACAATATAAATCAAATATTAAGAATAACATAAATCCAAGTCTAACACTACTATAAATCCATAAATAAAACACTAAAAATCCACATAAATTCTATTGAAAACAATCCAAATAAAAGCGTGTATATATATATAATTTTTCTTTAATAAATAATTTAATTAAAAATAATGAGGATCCAGATATTCAATTTTTTAGATGTATTTACATTCAGATCTGAATCTAAATTTACATGTATCTTAATTTTTGGCATCAAAATTTGAATTTTTTTTAATTTGAATCTTTTAAATCTTTGTAAATTCAGGTCGAACCAGATTTTTTTTGTCACCTCTAATAGGAACCACTTATATTGACAGATTAGAACAAATAAAAAAGTTTGGCCCATACTTTCACCCAACCGTATATTATTTTGTAGCTTCCTGTCTCGGTTGTGTTTTTATCTAAAAATCAACATTAGACCCAAAGACTCTATCTAATCCGTAAGTACACATTTCTTAGTAGACCTAAATCATTATTTCAAGCAACCATTGGATCATAATTTGGAAGGTAGAGATGTACATAAAACTCTTGGTTAAGCGCCCACTTAGGGGACCTTAGGCATTAGTGAAGTGAAGGCCTTGTGATATGGGCTAATTAAGAATCAAGCATTTAGATGACCCCTGAAGCCCATGGAAAAGTCAAATCTCATATTTAGGTTTATCGCAAAATTACACACCAATTACAATCTTAAGTACGAGATCTTGCCGATAATCCCTTATTAACCTAGTTTATCTCAAATAATTAACCTTAAATGGATTGCCGGGTGATTAGGCATCATATTATGACTTCCATAAAGCACCAAAATATATCTTTTAAAGGGGGGAAAAAATTTCTCCCTACAATATAGAGGAGAAAACACATTTTAAGCCCCAATCTTTACCTCTTAGGCTAAGGTTATGTATTACATTATAGGAATATGTTTTCTTAGACCATTTAACAAACTATCCATAAAGCCTTCCACCATTAATATTTCTTCTTTGATCAAGCGACAACACTATAACCCTTATAAGCCCTACTTATCGTGCCTCGAACTCTAAAAAACTGACAAAATATTATCCTTTATTCCACATCAAAATTTGCCCAATTCACATACTAGTGAGTAGTGACAAAGTATAACACACATCTCAATCCCACCTTCTAGAGGCCCAATTGTTTATAATCCGCCATCGCAACATCTATCATAAAACAATTTCGTGTTGTGAACTTTATACGGTCCTTGATTATCTATAAACCCCAAAATAATATCTAAACACCCAATTTTTCATTATTTATTAGTATACTCCGCTCCCTCACCATCATCTATTACCATATGAGTATGTGATCCATTTATGAAAACTGTTCAATGTTTCAATACAAAAATCATTCGACCAGACCAACACTCAAAGATGCTCGGAAAGAGCTAACGGACGCTAGGTTTTGATTAGGGGAAACTTGTATGTAACTTGTTATACCAGTAGTACAAACTGATCTAATCCCCATTCAAGTTGACCATCAAAATATATGTCACTGGTTTCTCACCTGTATACAAGATATTTCCAAAAAAGCTTTATGAAAATTACAGAAGTTGTTTTGCCAAAAACCGGTCTTTTAAAGTTTATTTAACTATTTTTGAAAACATGCATGTTAAAAATACTTTCAACTCCTGACTCAGGCCCAAAAATGTCTTTTCAACACATTAAATGTTAAAAACACTTTCAACTCCTGGCTCGGACCAAAAAATATCTTCTCAATACATTAATGGCAAAATGAGGCAACGAAGAGTATGTTAAAAAAAAAATTAAATCAATAAAAATTTTTACTAAATTCTTATTATTTTTGTTAAAAACAAAAACGGGTCTATACGGCGCCATCACTCAAAAGGACAAGGCTACGTTGCAGATGCTGTACCTAACAGCTGCACCTAAGCCAGCTTCACAAAGGGTGCATTTGGTAAGTAATTTCTCTCTCCTGTGCATGTGTGTCCTTTCACCATTGGGTGTGTATGTAACGGGTAATGTACCGTAGCAAGCTCCCACTCAAAAACATCAACATTGTTTTGGACTGGGCCTACCCAAACCCGAATCGGGATTCATCTCTCTTTCTCTCCTTACTTTGTGGTTTGTGCATCCCGCAGAGCCAGATACTCAGATCTCTTGCCGTCACCAATTTTGATAAAGGCCATTCAAAAAGCAAGACGTAAATGTAGGCGCTAGCAATTTCACTAACACTGAAAACAAACCCTTAAAAATTTTAAATTCGATAGCTAAATCGGATTATTGGATGATAATGGACAGTTTGGGTGCGGAAAATCTGTCCACGATCGGAGGCATCGCCACCGTGTCGCTTTTGCATTCGTTCATTCCGACGCATTGGCTTCCTTTCTCCATTGTCGGCCGTGCTCAGAAATGGACTCTCTCAAGAACCCTTTTTGTCAGTATGTTTTTTTTCTTTCAATAACGTTAATTAAATCATGAGGATAGTGTGAAATCTAAATACTAATCATCATTGTATATCAATTTTAATTATGGGTTCTTGCAATTTTTTAGGCTTATGCAAATGTGCTTGACAGCAATTTACTTATCAAGGTCTTTTTTTTTTTGGGTACGGTTCTTTGGAAAAGTTATCTTTTAGATAACAAACGTGATACATTTGAAGCAAAGTCTAGCTGTAGAGCGGCCTCCTTAGGATTCAGTCTTCGGTTTGAGCTTTAATGAGTGCGCAAGTAAACTGAAAAGAAAAAAAAAAAAAATACATTCCCATTACAGAATTGTATACAAACTTTCTTATTTGAGTGGCCACTTATATGGCATGCAGGGATTGGTTGATAAGCGAAAGCAGTTAATGGAAAAAAATCATCGCACCTTATGCTTTCAACCAACTGATCCCTACATGCCACAGAAGCTCCACCTCAGATTGTACAATATAGCTTGTATAACATTTTGTAGATGTATAATTATTGTTCAGATAATAGTGATAGTTTTGAAATTTGCATTTCTGATTTATCTGGAATAGTCAACTCATTTTAACAATTTTTTGCTTATATTGTGGCATATAAAATTGACATGTCCAAGGTAGATCCCTTTCTGAAATTTCAAAGGATAGAATGATATCTTGTTAAAATTTATATATGCATTCATGAGGTATGAGATAATGGGAGAATCTTTTGTTTGGCCATGCTATATCATGCTGTACCTTCTTCTTTTTGATTAAAAATGTTGTGTCTTTTGGTAGAGCTGACTTGCATTTTACCTCAAATGATTTGGATGATTTTTAAGTGCTAGGACTTTTGGATTTAGATTTTCATAATTGCTTTTCGGAGATTCTTGATGGCTTAAATTGTTAGTAGTTTGTATGGATCCGAATTTCGTGTTTCTGTCTACCATTTAAAGCTTATAGTGGAGCTAATTTAGATACTTTCTAGTTTGCTCATCATTGCCTTAATCAAATTTTAGTCATTTGTAGCCTTTCTTCATATTTCAAGAGATCTGAACCTCATGCTGATTTAGCTACTTTTCAAGTTTGCTTGTTACCGTCTTGATTGAGTTTTAGTCATTTGTAGCCTTTCTCCAGATTTCAAGACATGCTGCAGCTCCTTGATGGTTCCCTTTAATAAAGTTTTGTTTGCCATCTCTAAAAGTTCATTCCTGGATTACATTTTGAGTAATATTTATGTATATATACACATAGTGCATGTGAAAGTTGCAATTTGTAGGTACTTCATGATTTTGTCAGGAAGCTTTGTTTTTGCCTTCAATTATTTGATATCTGCACTTATCGCAAATAATCTTTTATATTTGTGCTTAAGGGCAAAGAAATGAAAACTTTTGAATATTGATTTTCTGCTCCCGTTACTTAATTTACTTCTGTTTTTCCTTTGTGCAGCTGCATTTGGAGCAGTTTTACATGTACTATCCACGTCACTTCTTGGAATAACTGCAATCACCATGGCAAACACTATTGCTGGTGAAGATACAGTGCATAAACTTGCTTCACTGCTGCTTGTTGTTCTTGGTGGTAGCTATATATTGTTGTTTATATCTGGGAAGGGTGGCCACAGTCATTCACACAACCAGCCTATGGAGAAAATGGCTGTTGCCGGGCTTGTCCTTGTTCCTGCATTATCTCCTTGTGCAACCACACTTCCAGTGTTCCTTGCTGTTGGGAATTCATCCTCCATGATGGTGCTTGCCATCATAGTGCTTCTCTTCAGGTATCGTGTTTGCAAGTCTAGCAAAATGAACCCTTCATGTAGCACATGCAATTAATCTTTTCAACTTGCTCAAATTGGATTTTCGCCAATCTGTGCACAACTAAACACCTCTGTGCCATAATTTTTATATAGTTCGAGGAAGATACAAGCACACCTACAATGCTTTATTGGCAAAGATCTGTATTGAAATTTCCATAGTTGTAGATTTGCACCAATTTTACTATGGATGGCATTTGATCATTACCCTGCTTACATGATTGAATTTTAAATAGTTGATTGAGGCAGGCTTTTACTTCCATATTAATCATAAGCCTACTTGGACTCACTGCTTAAGTGACTTGCCAAATTTCCTGTTGTACTAGATCTGAGCTGCTGTTCTGTTTTATAAGAATATCAATCTGGTTGTATTGTTTTTGCAGCACTATTACAGTGATGACCTCCCTGGTGGCTCTATCATTCTATGGTGCAAGCCAGCTCAAATTTCACTGGGTGGAGCGATATGACAAACTTCTTGTAGGTTCAGTGCTATGTTTGGTTGGAATCTTGACACTTATCTTTCACGATCATGATCACCATCACGACAGCGGTGCAGTTTCTGGTGTAGATCATTCACATAGGAAATTGATTGTTCTTTAGTCATTTCTAGTATCCTGCAATATGTATTGTGCTGAATGTTAAAATTAGAGAGAACGCATTGGTGTGGACCTGCTGAACCGTTCCCATGATTTGTATATCGGGCTTGTTTGTTGTACTTGTTCATTCTTGAGTATCCCCATTGCCATTGGGTGAAACTGGATTGAGTTGTTCTTCGACTCAGTCCTTTTCTCTAACAAGTTCTTTCACAGTTGAGTTCAAGTACCAATACCGGGCAATGGTTGGAGTTTAGTGGTTTGTCATCAGCACCCAACTCTTTTTTTTTTTTATTAAAAAAAAATCTTTCATAATGATATTGTGAAACTGAATTCCAGCTTAAAATAGGTATTCTTGCAAGTTAAACTAATAATCGATATTGTTTGAAGGGAAATTATTAGTTGTCCACTCTAGTTTACTCTCTTATCAAAAAATATTATAAAAATTTAAATTTATTTAATTTTTCAGTCTAAGTTTACAATTTGTATTTATTGTCCACTGAAAACATTAGCTATTCATAATTGGTGACATTACAAGGGTAATTTGGATATTTATGTAAATAAAAAATAAAGTAATAATTTAAAATATGAAAGTAAAAAACTATTTTCTATAACGAAAATGCAATTAAATATACTTAACACTCTAATTTCTTCCTTAAATAATACAATCTAATTTATCTTCACAAATAAACATAATTAAACTCAATCTATAAATTCCCCTAAACCCTAATTTATAAGTACCCAATCAATCCAATCTTTTCCTTAAATTTGCTTTCATAAACGCTCAACCTATCCCAATTTGCTGTGTCAAAACCATCATTGCTTTTGATTGTCGCTATTGCCGCCACTTCCACCAACCTTGTGGATAGCCGCAACTACCACAATGCTCCTCAAGGCCCAATACATGTTTTTGCCAATTACCGTAGATGGATGGAAGATTTAGTGATGAAGTATATAATACAAATTTTGTATGTGATTTGCAAATCCCAAAAGCTATAGAGAGAAAAAAATAAGGAAAAAGATGATGAGATGTATTTTATTTTGTTTTTGATTTTATGTGATAGATGAAGGATTTAATACTAATTATGGTTAAGGATCAAAATCAATAGTGATTTTGTTTTAAAACAAAGGATGTGTCGGGTTTTGATTTTTTTTTCCCCCTTATTCTGTTTATTATGCATAGTGCAAAGTCAAAAATGCCCTTGAATTCAAAGGTAAAATGGTCATTTTATCTAAATTCTATTAAATATCCTAACAATATTATTTTTTTATTGGACTATTGATATAAACTACAAATTTAGGATGGAAAATTGAACAAATTCATACTTTAGTAATATTTTTGATAATAGGATAAACTTAAGGTGAATGACTAATAATTTCTCTTGAATTTAAAGATAAAATAATTATTTTATTTAGATTCTATTAAATATTCTAAGTCCGGGGTTATATTGAACCCATTAATTTTTTCTCTGCACTCTTTTTCTAATTAAAAATTTTATCATCCAATTTTTTTTAAAAATTACTCAATTAACCCTTTATTCTCTTTCGCATCTGAATCTCACAAATTTTCATCAATTCATTTAGATAAATTCTTTTATCTACAAATAACTGATATCACAAACTAAGATCAACAAAACTCACTATTTAAAATTGAACATCAACAAAATTTTATCAGTTATGGAAGTTAATAAATATCAACAAATTAATTTTTACCATACACAAAGTTAATGAATATCAAGAAAAAAAAAATTCTTATAGATGGAAAGTATGAGTTAGAGAACACAATCTACTAAGAAATGCCAAAAAATGAATTCAAAAAAGAGTGAAATTGAATGTATAATTTATAGAATGTAAGAGTAGAAAGAGAATATGTAATTGTAAGGCTGAGATAGAAAGAGACTACTGAAGGGTAATTTTGATATCTTTAAATTTTAGATTTTTAATAATGAATTTATTTTTTCAAATGGGTGTGGAGAGAAATTTGGTAGGTTCAAATAGTTCCATCTATGTTTTAATAATATTAACGTTTTGGTGAATGATCAATACAAATTATATACCTAAGGTAAAAAATTAAACAAATTCAATTTTTTGTATTATTTTTAATAAGAGGATAAAATTAAGTTTGGATGAATGTAAATTCTCTTATTATAACTAGTAAGTTGGAATATACAAAAAGATATATTTAGATAATGAAAAATAATAAAATACATTAGTTGTACATGCCATCAGGTTAAGATGGCAAAATTTTTTGTCTTAAAGAAGTCTTGAGTTTAAATTCTGCTCCCATGGATGAAAAAAAATTAGGTTGCCGCTAGGCTATTATTTGGGGAATAAATAAAAGAATTAAAATCAAGCGCCACGTGTCAATAAAAGGACTTTAATGATTGAAAGTTGAACTCTTGGGGTACTCGACGTAAACTAGGAACACCCTCCAGGTAGACTGATACATGGGGTACGCCTTAGCAAAATCAATCAACTGATGAAAGTACCCAAAAACGACCATCACGTGTGCCCAAAAGCATATTTGATCCGATGGAATCAAATCAAATATGCTTTGTCAAAAAAATAGAGACAACCAGGTGTGAAAATCAGTAAAAATCATAGATAACCCCTAAAAGATAGTGTTCCTTGGTTGCAATAACCGTCACCGTGCAAACAGTTTCTACAAAAAGAACCTTGGACCACCTGCAGTGTACGCCACATGCACTAAACGATTGCACCTGTCTAAAACCGCCTTCTTGCTTTCCAAGCATATTCCAAACAGCTAAAAAACCACTATAATGATAAATAGGATGTGAAAAATCTCGAGAAGTGCAATAAAAATCTCCAATAAAGATGCGCCATGCGGTAAGGTACCCATGTTGTGCTCTACAAAGGCAAAAAAATGTTTAATCTCTCTGTTATAACCTCATACACTCATACTCTCAAAATTTTATTACCAACACACACACAAAATCAGAGGGCTGAGGTCTTCTTCAATCTCTAGCCACCACTTTTTTAGAAAGCTTGTAAGCTCTCACCACCTAAAAAGCCCAAGTAGCTGATTTGAGCATGTAGTCGTCGGCCACCGCCGGCTACACCTCTAACCTTATTTCCTTATTTTACAAATTGAGAGACGTTCCCTCAAGATTTCCAACCCTCATCCAGGCCCCTCGTTACTGCCGTCCAAATCCTCCTCTTCATTAGCTCTATTGTTAGCCCAAATTAACCTACACAGCACGACTCATTTACCCTCAAAACAAATTTATTGTTTCTAGTGTGATTTTGCCCATTTATCTTTTAACCCAAAATCCACTAAAAACAGCTATATTAAAAAAAAAAATTGCACAGCCGATAAGAGAGATTTTCAAAGAATTTTAAATCTGAAAGAAGGGCAACATGTAGACTACTCAGTACTCACTAAGACACCAAGTAGATGACAGGAGCTGAGGAGGACTAGTGACTATTTATTGAAAGTGGTCCATCTTCGTGAAATAAAGCCAAACATTTGGGTGTCTAAATGATATTTTCCCCTGAAAGTTTTACTAAAAATAAAAGCGCCTGTCTTTTGAAATCAAATGAAAGTGAAGGGAGAAGATGGCAGTAGCCTCCATCCCCAAAACCCTAACGAAACTTGGTGGTGGTTCGTACTTTTTGCTTAGCCATAGGGCCCCACCACGACTCTACTCTAGTGCTGCAGCTGCTGCACTTTCCTCGGCGCCGCAGCTTTCTTCTTCTTCGCAGGATCAAGGTATTAACATTATTAAGATTATTTATTTATTTATTGTTATTATTTCATTATCATTAATTATGAATGATCAATAATAAATACGGTAGCTGGTTAAATTGGCAGAGAATGTTAGAAGAGGCTCCGCCCCCAGTTCCACATGGTCAAAGTGGTTGCTGTTTTTACCTGGAGCCATCACTTTTGGACTTGGAACTTGGCAAATTTTTCGAAGGCAAGACAAGGTCTTGTTACTTGACTTAATTAACTCTCTCTTCCATTACCTTGTAACGAGATTTTAGTTTAATCATGTTCAATAATTAAATTAATTATGTGTGTTTTTTCTTAATACATACAGATAAAAATGTTGGAATACAGACAAAATAGGTTGCAAATGGATCCCTTGAGGCTCAACATTACGTCTCCTTTAACAGAAGATCTTAAGTCTCTGGAGTTTAGAAGGGTGATATGTCAAGGAGTTTTTGATGAGCAAAGTTCAATCTATGTTGGTCCACGTTCTAGAAGCATTTCCGGAGTCACGGAAAATGGCTACTATGTAATTACACCTCTGATGCCAACCCCCAACAACCCTCAAAGGTTTGTTGTGTCAGAGCCTTTTGTTTTTTTAACTCATAACTGCTCAAATAACTGTTACGCGACCGGTCTACTTGGGAATTAGTATCCTTGCGTTTGTTTCTTTAAATCATACTGATTATAGTTCATATACTTGGAGTTGCTGGTGAAATATTGTTTGTTATTCAAAAGGATTCCAGGCTTTTAATATTTAAAAGGCCTCATGATCCTAAATTTCCTCTTTTTAGAAATGTTAATTTCTCCTTGTAATCAATATTCTTTGCTCTTCTTCCTTTCAGCTGACAATGTAATCAATATTCTTTTAGTGTGCAGTCACCTGTTCTGGTCAACAGAGGGTGGGTCCCCCGCAGTTGGAGAGACAAGTCTTCTGAAGTCTCACGAGATGGTGAACAGCCTTTAAATTTAGCACCTTCTGTCCAACAAAGTCAGCAAAGCTCTTGGTGGTGGTTTTGGTTAAAGAAGCCTAATATTGTTGAGGTTCTTTATTATGATCCCATGATGTCTTGTTAGTGGATATTTCAGCTTAAAGAAGCAATCTTTACTTTTCTTGAAATCTACAGGATGATGTCCCTTCTATTGCCTCTGTAGAAGTTGTTGGTGTTGTTCGAGGGAGTGAGAAGCCAAGCATTTTTGTACCAGCAAATGATCCAAGCTCCTGTCAGTGGTTCTATGTGGATGTTCCTGCAATTGCTCGTGCTTGTGGGCTCCCTGAAAACACTGTCTATATTGAGGACACCAATGAAAATGTCAATCCCAGCAGCCCTTACCCTCTTCCAAAAGATGTCAGTACTCTGCTTCGGAGTTCGGTCATGCCTCAAGACCATCTGAATTATACATTGACATGGTGTGCTTCTTACCTTTTTCATCTTAATTTTTGCACATGGACATGCACTACCTTCCTGAGATAGTTTTCATGTTACCATTTCGATGATTTCAAATAATACAGTGTCGATTGATATTGCTTTTATTTTGCTTATGGTTGCTGAAGGAAAGAACTTGTTCCCAAGTTTTTTCAGATGAATCATTCATTATTTAGATTGGTCATCCTTTTTTTTACTTAACAGCGTCAAGTATGACTGTTTTGATACAATCATGTGAATTAATGAGCAGTTTTAATAGGATTTGATACCTGCTTAATAAATTAATGGAATTAGGAAAATAAGATCAGCAAATGTCTTTTGAGAGTGTTTCTGGTTGCATGACATTAATATCATTTCAAGAGTAATACAAGTATAGAAAACTTTCCTTGCTGATGATGGCATCTTACAGACATACCATACGAAATGAGATTCAAGATAATATGTTTCTTGACAGAAGCATGTCATGGCTCTTTTTGTCAAGAAAACATCTAGAAGTGAATAAAAAACTATTGTATCATCAAGTTCATGAAATGTACTGCTTTGATAACAGGATCAAGG
The DNA here is from genome assembly GCA_030444775.1 of Atalantia buxifolia. Taxonomy (NCBI): domain Eukaryota; kingdom Viridiplantae; phylum Streptophyta; class Magnoliopsida; order Sapindales; family Rutaceae; genus Atalantia; species Atalantia buxifolia. Next base: position 26,417,137 of record CM059832.1, on the reverse strand, counting down.
TCTGAATATGATTGGGAAGCTATTTCAGTTTTGCAGTGAATCTTAATTGCATCTTGTTTCGTTTGTGTCTCAGCAGGAAAAGTTTGATGTGTCCTTGAAAGAATTATCTGTTAACATATTTTGTGTAGTTATATATATTCTGCTACTTCAGCTTATAGGACAAGGTCAAATACAAATGAGAAATTTTTTCTTTCAAAATGGTTTGAAAGAAGTTCTGCAGGAGACATCATGCTCAAAAATTACAAGAGAAGAGTTGGTGAGATAAGGCTTTTAGAATCAAGGTACAATTTGGCATTTGGATTGGATGATAACATTTACAAGTCCTAAGTCAATATGGGGATCTGAAAAATTTATGAGTTCCGATCAGGTTGAAATGCTAGACTGTCCCATCCTTCACATTTATAGTTGTGTCAGGACATGAAAAACAACTGAAAGAAGGTAAAGTAAATTAGGATGGGTAGATTATGTTGGGATTCAAGTTAGTATTCATGTAAGTGATAGCAAGATTGCTGAGGAAGAGTTGCTATAAGTACCAGTCAATTAAAAAAATTTTAGTACAGTGATGAGGTTATAAATATTTTTTATTGTATAAGCTTCGGGGTACTAATGATCAAATTAACTTATGCATCCACTTGCTTGAAGAAATGGCTGAATGCAGAGGTGTTATTGTTTATGGCCCTGAATATTTGCTTTTGGATGGTGATTAATTTGGCATTGCGGTAACTATTTTGCATGTAATCTTTCAAATGCACCATTAGGGTCTGTAATTCTAAACTAGATTCATTATAAGTTAATGATCATTGTTTTTCTTAGTTTTTGTCTCATCCCAAGTGTATGCGCATCAACAAATTTCAGGTTTAAATTAGAATAATTCCCTAATAATTAACAAATACGCTCACAAAATAAATTTTTAAATTTAGTTGAACTTCCAATTGGCTATTGTTGGAAATAGAAAGTGAAACTTGGCTTGAAGGGGTAAAGATAATATGCATTACATGCAAAGATTATACATGCAAATTATTGACTTTTAAATCTCTAATTAAACTACATATACGGTACGACTCTCATATATGAAATTATATCAATATGAGAAATTCCACTTAGTGAAGTCTAGGAAATTTGGGAGATCTGCTGTTGAACTTGTTGTAAGATATCTCCTTTTTTTTTGTTTGCGACCAGGTATTCTCTTTCTGCTGCCGTTACATTCATGGCTGTCAAGAGACTGAAGCCTACAAAGAGTCGGAGGTAGCAACTCTTTAAATTAAAAGATTTGGGCTTCGCTTTGCTAATCTTTTTGTCATTCCATACTGCACAGGAACTCAATTAGCAAGAATATGGAGTAATTCTGGTTTTTTTTTTTTTTTGAGGAGTAATTCTGTTTAATTACATTAAATCTTTTCCTTCTCTAGGCAAAAAAGTTCTTATCTGTTAGCGTTGATCATCCAATAATTCACACCAATGTTGAACTGGAAATTTATGTTTGTTAACTCAACTGGTATCTTCTTGGTGGCAGTCAATTCATGAAAATATTGTAACTTGGTGATGTGATTGAGTGGTGCTTCACTTTGTGGGGAACCCCTTTTTTTTGTCATTCTAAGTTTCCTGTATTTTATATTATCAGAAATTGAAGAAGGATATGACCCTTGATTTAGGTCAACATGGAGTTGATATTTGAGTTTTTTTTTTCCTTTTGTTTCCCCACCTTTCTTGAATGATGATTGTGATACACCTAGCTGAGCTTAAATTAGTAGTAATATTTTTCCAGTGTTAAAATATAAAATTGAAGTTAGCATTTTCTTCGATTGTTCCTTCTAAGTTAATTGTTGGCACCATGGTCAATGCTTGAGTCTTGTTTCCAGCGCAGTGGTCCGATTTGGCTTCTTCTGTGTTCTTGATATCGGGTTTGCTGATAATTGACTGTTATTTGTTTTTTTTTAAGCAATAATTAAAAATAAATAAATATTTAAAATTTTAAATTCACAACTGAACGCTAAGGCTGCAGAAACTGAATGTAGGATTTTATATATTTAATTAATAAATCTAGAAAAAAGCAAAAGAGTAAATGTCAGCCCAAGATCAGCCTACTATACCTAAATATTGGGGCCAACCGCTGGTCTGTACCGCATACTGCATACAGATCAACCCATAACATGCCACCAAGCATACTCACTGCTCGCACCCAAAAGGAAAAATTGTAGATTTTATTATAGTAGGATTTTTGTAAATTAGCATTCGATAAATTAATAATATTCTTAATATGATTTTTTTGAAAATAATTAAATAAATATGTTTAAAATACTTTTTGCAGTGCAAGGAATATTCATGATCTGATTTTTTTTTTTAAGAACGAATCTAAATTAAAATTTAAGGGGAAAAAAAGTAAAGTAATGAAAATTACAGAACGGGGACAAGCATGTTTGATATGGAACTATCAAGAACAAGATCCGGGCTCGGCCTATGCTTGGCAAAACCCGGTCCGGTCCGGAGCTTTTGCGATTGCGAGCCCTAATGTTTCCCGCCATGTCTCTGAATCAGCAGTTAGGGTTCTGTGTACGAAATCAATCAAGTATTTCTCAAAAGCCAGATTTGAAAATAGGCAAAAAATGCCGTCATTGAACTGGAAGCATCACGCTCTCATTCAAGCGTTGATGACACGTGGCCCTCTCAAGGAGAAAGACTTCCACGCCATCTTCTCTGGCCTCACTGGCAAAAGCCCAGGTTTTGCTTTTTTATTTTTCACTTGTTTTTAATTTATCCTTTCCTTTGATTTTTTTTTAAAAAAATATATGATTGATTGAACATTCATGTATATATTCATTTTTTCCCTAAATCATCAATGTAATTTGTAATTTGATATAGGTGCTCATCGAGAGCTGTTTAATGAATATCTTCTAAACATAAACAAGGAACTTTCCTCATGTCAGTTTGAGTTGCGAGCGTGCCGAGATCAATATGTTGGCCAAGTTTGTTACGGCGTCGTTAACAATGTTGCTGATGAACAATCCCAGCTTGGAACAAAGTACACAGTTCAACAAATTGCCTTCTTTAAAGGAATTGTAAGTCCTGTTGCAAATTTATACCCATTAAACCAAATTATTAGCTTTGCAAGTGTTTGTTATTGAACCAATGACTGACAAGTCAACTGTACCTGAAATTATAGGTACATGCCAAGATTTGGCTCATTTCCAAATACTATGTAGCTAATTTTAGTTACTCTGCATATTATGGAATTGCACTTAACTCCTTAACATATTAAAAGTTAATTACCAGCAACAGTGACAGTGGAACTCTAAAGTAAAATTTAATTGACACCCAAATGACTGGTAAGATATGAAGTCAGTCCTGCATCAGTTGATCATCAAATAAACTCATTCTGGATTTTCATCATATTTCCTGGTTAAAGATATTAGATTTCAGGTTTCAAACCATTCAAGCATTTGAAGCTACTAATACATTCATTGTTGGTGCATTCATATGTGCTTGATATCCTCTTGTCTTCTTGATGGTGGAATAAACAATGATATCATAATCTGCTTGTTGCCAAATTATTAAATTTACATGGAATGATTAAATTAGTGTTGTGGGGAGGTGCACAGCTTGAAAATTTTCAAGGCCAGACTAAAATGTGTTTTTGTTATCAAATGTGTACTCATAATTACCCATAGTTATTTCTTTATAATAAATCTTAATATTGTGGAGGAATAAAAACGACTAATCATGCGTCGGAAGAAACTTTCTGGACATATATCCAAGGAGGTGGCCCTAAGGAAATTTTAATCCATGACTTCTATTCAGAACCCAAAGGTTATACTCAGTTCATCCCTCCTATATTCTGGAAAAAGTCTATTTTGAGTTCATTCTTAGCTTGGAAAGTTGCTTTAGGAGCAAGGATGCATGTAATTAAGTTTTCAAGAGTTATGAAATGCCTTTATGCAAAATCTCTATTACTCGTTCACCCGAAGTTTGATGAAAATTGCAACTTGGTGTGATGTCTGCTTTAATGTTGTATGGGGCACAACTCACTATTTCATACGATAAAAGCATGCTGTTTTATGTCCTTAAATCCTTTGCTTGTTTGTTGTACTTTGGTTTTGCCCTCGTTCTGATCTTTAGACTAAGTATGTCAATGTGGAGCCTTTGTCTATGGTAGTTAATATTGGTTCGGATGTAGATCACTTTGTCGATATAGTCCTTTCCTAACAAGGGATTCCTTACTTTAATATAGTAAAGACCAAGATAAAAGACAAAAAAGCACCAGTTCCAATACCCTATAGGACAAAATACACTGCATTGGAGTGTGTGTTTTTCTTGTCTTTTAGTTTATCCCTTATTGGAAAATTACTCTCTCTCTCTCTCTCTCTCTCTCTATATATATATATATATAAGCATTCTCAGATGTATTGAGATTTAGATAACTTTGTGATGTTATGTGTTTCCTCATCCTTCCAACTATAAGAACTTTATTTTTTAGATATCAATTGTTATGAGATAAAGCAAAGTTCAGGCTTCACTATAATCTCTTGTTTACTTTGAATTCTGAGATGGTCCTTTTAACTTTATTCAATCCTATTAGGAGGTACTTGGTGACTTGATTTTTTGTTAGTACCTCTGGAGTCTTTTAATATGTCCTGAAAGCTTTTTAATTGATTTATTTTACTCTTTTTAGCTGCATAGATCTTTACATGTATGCTTTATTTTGGATATCTTTTACACGATTTCCTATAATTTTTCTGCTAATACCTATTAAGCTTTCTCTGTTTTATCAAAAAAAATAAGTTATATGCATCTGATGTTGATATCAGTTAGAAGCAATTGCCCAAGATGTGATGGCTCAGGGCAGCATATCCAACATTGAAGCTCTCAATATAAGATTGGAGAATCAGGTATTGTGACTTTCTTCCATTGGCACATCTTGTTCATTAGAAAATTTTATCCAGTGTGTTGCAAATGATGTAGGAGTATATGTATTATAAATTTATTTCTAACTATAAACTTTTTTGTATATATGCATGTTGTGTAGCAAACCAAAGTCATAGTACTCATTTCTGGTATGATGAAAGTTGTCGTCACATTTCATGCTTCAAACTTGTTTTTGAAATGCTAATATGGAAAGCAAAAATGAGAGTTTGAATCTGGTGTTTTTAAGAGCTGAAAACGCATCTGGCTGTGTTTTCTGAAAATAAAATTTAAGATCTTAGAACGCATCTAGCTGCATTTTCTAAAGTAAAAATAATAAAAATGTATGCAGTAATATTATTTGAAATGACAAAACTATGCAGCACTGTCTCAAATCAGAAATATCTAACAAAATAGAAAAACAGTTTATAATTTCTAGGTTAATGTTCCAAAGCAGCATACTTCATTGTGTGAAAGCATTATTTTCATTTGCAATTACTTACTGAATTGACCAATTACATTGTAATAGTAAAAGCCTTGGGCTTTAAGACTTGGAGATCTCAGCAGACAAAAATAGGTCAAACAAAAGCTTCTTGTTGGTGATATTGCCAAATAATGTCCTCATACTCTATAGTAAGCAGCTACCTGTACCAACTATAAAAAAATGAGAAAAACAATTTTCTAAAAAAGGTGAGGAATGAAATGCAGGTGCTGTGGACGTTTGAAGTAAGAAACAGCTTTTATGAGGTGGAGTTTGAGTTTGGATGTTATTTGGGGCTTCCAATTCTTATGAATTTAGAGGAGTTCTCCTTCTACTTCCATTGAGTTCGGATCATGATGCTGCTTGTTTGTTTATTTTTATTCTCTGTTATTTGCTATTGGTTTCTGTATTATAATGAGCTTCTAGTCGACAGCTTGTCTATATTTTTTTGCACTTGTATTTTCAGTTTTTGAAAGTAATGGTATTTTCTGTTTGGCAAAAGTACTTGACAATTCTCTTGGTTTATTTTCAGGTTTTGTCGACTCAGGGATCACAGTTAGTGGATGCTCCACTTCCTGCTGCATTCAGAAATTTTACAATGTCTCAGAAGGAAAAAACTCTGGATGAATTTGTGCAGGACCAGTGGCTTTGTCGCACTCCAGATGGAAAAATTGGACTTGGTATTCGATCTTGCCTTGATCTGCGGGGTTGGTTCCGCAATTTGGATGTTCCTTTTTGTGAAGTGTGCAATGAAGCTGTGGTGAAGGTATTACTCAAATCGTTTCCTTGCCACTTCATTGGACTTGCATAATCTGTTGGGTTGGTGCAATTCTTATTATTTATGTTTTTCTTTCACGTTTTCACTTAGTTATTGTGTGTGGTATAATAAACGCTTATTGCATATTTGCATTATCTGAATAGTGAATAGTGATATAATTGGAAGTTGTAGTTCATATGTCTCAGTTCTTTATGAGAACCTGCAACTAAGTTTGAAAGTAATGATTATTTGAAGTTTTGCACAAATATAGCTTCTAGCCAGGTTTGTTAATTGGAGGTTAAAAATTCTACAGACATGTATACTTAAAAAATTTAAATAGTAGTTCTTAGTTCTGATATATATATATATACACAAACACATATTTTAAAGAAACTCAAATGCTTAGTTCTGAACATTTATCAAAAACCTCCAGGTTTTAAAATTCCAACTGCCACTGATGTTGAGTTGTAACTGTTTCTGACAGGGAGAATTGTGCCAAAATGAAGGATGTGCAGTTCGAATTCATCACTACTGCCTGAAGAATAAGTTTTCGCGGAGAAGTGTATCGATCTTGTTGCATTCCCTTTCGTCATGTATAGATAATGAACATATTTCTCATAGATAAGTCTGCTAACTTGATAATTTTCAGGGTGAAATACTTTGTCCACGGTGTGGCTTGAAGTGGCAGAATCAAGTACCAAAGGCAGAAATCTTAGACGAAGCGGAGGAGGCAAATGATACAATTCAGAGCCAGCCAGCTCAAGGACCCAAAAGAAAGAGAACTAAAACCAATGAAACTCATGAGAAAGATGCTGTTGGATGTGGTTCCTCTCAATCTTCTGTGCCTAATTCTGATTTTAGAAGAATAACTCGGAGTTCTTCCCGTCCTGCCAGCCAAAGGTAAATATTGTTTCCGTGCTCATTTTAGGAGTATAAGATGGAAATGGTTGTGTATTTAGCTAGCTGCAATGTAAATTGTGTGGTATGTTTTGAGGACAAACGTTGTGGTACTACCAGCCAACATAATATTACTGTAATTCCTCAAGAATTGCCAGACTTTCAGGTGCTCTATAAACCCCTGGGATTGGAATATTGAATAGTTTTGTTGAATTGATAGACAAGACAATGGTGACATATTGATTACTAAACGCTGAAACTGAATTATTATAGTTTTTAGATAAATTTTTTAAAATTAAAAATTAAAAAACTAATTAATTTGCAATTATTACCCTAATGGTTATGAAATGTTTAATGATAATAACTTCAGTAAGAACATTAAAAATTCTTTTAAAAAATCATCACAAATTATTAATTATTGACAATCTGGACAGAATCCTAACAGTCATTATATTATTGTTTAAAGATTCTTGTAACATTTTATTTTAAGGTGATACTGATACCAGGAGAAAGAAGCCACTGTCTGATCACTGCACATGCTTGCAAAGTTTTGTTCAACCAGGGTTCTTTTTGGCAGCTTTGCTGAAAAATAAAGCTTGTTCTGTAAAAAAGTCAATGTTATATTAGTAAGTAATATTACATTAATTTACTTTTCTTGCAAGGCCACATGTAAAGTTGTCAACACTAATAGCATAAATTTTGGTTGATCCCTGCTTAGAATTCTCTCTATTGTTTGTTTGAGGACTTACCGGCCTAGAATTGAGTAATTGGCCCGTATGCATTCTTTATTCTTGTTGGATCTTTCAAGAAATTGTACCGATGAAGCTTGTAACTAATAATTAATTACTGTTATTTTTATTATTTAAAAAAATGACCTAACCTACAGAAGCAGATGGTATGGTTTTTATACAAGTTTCCCGAAAATACTTGACTAGAAGACAAGTGCCATGAGTCATTCTTGAGAAATTTTATATATCAAGTTAATTGTAAAGTAGTAACAGGCTAACAGCCATCTAAAGGTTTGCTTAGAAGTTGCTAACTCTATTTTTATTCTTTATTCGTCGCTGCATTAATTTCATTAACCAAACAAAACCCACCCAAATGCTTCTTTTGGACCCACTTTTAATCTCACCACACAAAGAGTTAATCTCTTTAAACCAAAAAAAATAAAAAAATAAAAAAGAAAAAAAAATGTGAATTAAGGAAAAAGAAGGGCCAAAAGGTCGTGCATTTCATGTCATCAGTTTCATGATGATGCTCTTTTTTGAAACATCTCGTAAATGCCAGCTATTTTTTTTTTATTTTATCAATTAATAAGGTTGATATGATTTGGATTCTGCACTTGTTTTTGTCCATTTGCTTTTTCCAGCTTGTTAAATGTTAATACTTATCCCCACCAATATACCATGTTATGTTTTCTTGAAATTTCTCTTCTGTTACGTCAATTCCATTTTATTTATTTTTTTCTCTCTCCTTCTAAACACATTAAATTTCCCTTTTCCATTTATCAAATGGAAAAAATCCACAAGGCTTATATTATAGTTTAAATTTCGGATGAAATTTCCAGTGTCAATTGTTTGTGTTAAACGTTTTATTTCCTTTCATATTAGCTAGATGAAGCTCGAGGGTTTATGTGTGTTGGTTCATTGTTCTTCCACCTCTATTGACAACTAGTTTTTTTTTTTTTTTTAATAATACGTGGAAGAAAGCTAGACTGACGGCGGTGCGGGACACGTGTTAAAATCAGATCCACGGTTGGAGAAAATAAAAAATAAAAAATAAAGGTTTTAATTAAAATATATAGTGACCGCCGGGATCTGTAAATTATTATTAGAATTTTATTTCTTTTTATTTGTAATTCTGCGAGAGAATTTTTGTATGAAAGTTGCGTTTACAACTCTCGCTTTTAGCAGCAGCTTGTCTTTACTTAGTGAGGACAGAGATGAAAATGTCACGAAGAGATTTTAATTTATTTTCCATAAAGAAAAATAAAAAAAAAAGGTTCACTTTTTAAGGGGAAAAGAAATAATTCTTTTCTTTCGATATTGATAAATAAGATAAATAAACAAATGACAAATTATTATAGATAAATACGAAAAAAGAAAATGCAAAGGGACAAAGAAAGGGGGTGGGGACCACAGTCCACAAAGTAATGTCTTTTCCAATATGCCTTTTGCATGGGAACAGCAGCCACGGTTTGCTGACTCGACTCGGTTCGATAGGATTCATTTTACAGAATTTGATCTCATCAATCCTTTTATTCTTTTCTGTTCTGGGAAAAAAAAAAAGAATTAAAAAGAAAAAGGAACTCTGACCACTTCCGGTGTTGATGAGTAGAGTTATTTATGTGAAGGATTCACTTCTCTCTCTATAGAGTAACAAATCCTGATTGAGTTTAGTATAAGGTTAAAGTAAGTTTTTTTTTTTAAATTAAATTTTGTAATTTCATTTTATTTTATTAATTATGATGCCCTTCTTCTTCAAGTTTTCTGAGCAGTTATTGTTTTTGTCTTTGTGTTTGATTCAGCTCTTCTATTTTATTTTTATTTTCGTTTTTATTTTTATTCATTAATCTGTGTGCATAATTATGTATGCCATGATGAATTCCGAATTGGTGAATTAGAAAAGAAGATGGGTCTTAAAATTTAATCTTGTCGTGAATTTTGTTCCCATAGGTATTTTTTGCTGTAATTATTTATCCTAGTTTTATGTTCTATTGTATTTTTCCTTATCGGTTTTTGTGATTTCAATTTGATTTAGTTTTCTGTTTTCTTCTAAATTTGCTTTTGGATTCTGCATTTTCTCTTTGCAGCATTCTTTTGTTTAGCTTTTCTTTAACTTATTTAGTGAAAAGATGGAAGCTTCATCTTTAGATCCTATGCTTTAACTAATATAAATATTTGGTATTGTTCTGGGACCTTCTCAAACCTATTTTATACGCTGTACATACATTTTGTTAATAGTTTTGAGATTCTTGGAAGTTCCATTTCGTTGTTTTATCTCAAATGCGTATTAATTTACAGGGAAAGCCAGAGTCCTATTTGGTCATACAGACTGATACCTTCCAAGTTCCAACATCTAGAACTGGATCATGGGGGTTTCCAGCTCTAAACTAGAAGAAGATAAGGCCCTGCAGCTATGTCGTGAAAGGAAAAAGTTTGTTAGGCAAGCACTTGATGGAAGGTGTTCCTTAGCAGCCACTCATGTTATGTATGTTCAGTCTCTAAGAAACACAGGAACTGCTCTCAGAAAGTTTGTTGAACCTGAAGGTCCAATTGAATCTTCTTTGTACACTTCTACTAATGCAACCCCCGAGCCCCTATCTTTAACAGGAAAGTCCCCTTCTGAGTTCTCATTTTCTCCTAATTTTTCACAGCATGTGGAAACGACAGGAATCCATTCCCCGTCTCCATCTCCTCCTACCTCTAGCAGGTTTCAGGCAAATCATATGAAATTTAGGGGCATTTCTTACAAAAAAGTTGAAGAAAAGCCTCCTTCACCAGTTATTGAGGCAGTAATATCATCAAATACCCCACAAAATACCACACCTCGTTCCACAGAACCAGCTGAATCATCACAATTTGACGATTCACCCCTCCCTCCGGAAACCCAACCATGGGATTACTTTGGTGACCATCCAATTGACCATCAATTTTCTTTTCAAGAAGGAAGGGGAATGAACCATCAGTATGAGAGTGCTGATGATTTAAGACGGCTTAGGGAAGAGGAAGGAATTCCAGAGCTAGAAGATGAAGAAGAGAAGGCTTCTTTTCTTGAGAAAGAACAACAATCTCTGGATTTAGAGGATGACTTTGACGAGCCGGCCCCACAGACTCTTGTTAGACCTTTTGAAAATCGAAACAGGCTACACGATCATAATGCACCAAGTGTTTCACCTACCATGCCTTCTGCAGAAAGTGTTGCTTCTGAAAGTGAGTTAATGAATGGGGGCAGAAGCAACTCTCCTTCTTTATCCCCAGTCAGAGCAACTTCCTCTATAGCCGCTCATCCAACTGACCTGAAGAAAACACCAGTGAAAGAAGATTGTTTTGAAAATAAGGTTGCCTCTAAGGACTTCTTCTCAAGCATGAAAGACATTGAACTTCTCTTCGTAAAAGCCTCTGATTCTGGAAAGGAAGTCCCAAGAATGCTCGAAGCAAATAAGTTGCATTTCCGTCCTATTTTCGAGGAGAAAGATAGTATGAACTCACTGACTCCCCCTGAAATTACTGTTTGGGAAAATATTTTTGATACTTGTTTTTGTTGCGTCTTCAATTAGCTATAGTTTTGTATGAATCTAGGGATGCTGTGTGCTTTTTCTGTGGAAATATTGGTTAGAGTTTGGTGCTCTATGGAGGGCTAATAATAAAATAGGGTTTACAATATGTATTTTTGTTTTTGGTTTTTTTTTTTCAAAAGGTATTTAGTCCCTTGATATGAATTTGTGAGTTATTTTCACTGATGGAAATTTCACTTTTGCAGGTGATTCAATGGCATCTACAATCTTGAAGGCCTGTTTCTCTTGTGGTGAAGACCATCCCCAAGTTCAAGAAGGTTTGCGTCTTCATCTTTGTAGTTGCAATAAATACACTATAATGACCGAGAAACAGTAAAGATTTCTATTCTTCAATATCACCAAGTATAATGCTTAATATTCAGGTTAGACTTAAGGTTTAATAATATCTAGCATAGTGATGGATTGATGTTTAATTGAATTATTATTAGGCACTATTTTTAGTGACCATAAGGTGATGTATCTCTGATTTTTGTTCGTACATTTTGACTTTTGGAGCATATTCCTGGGTTTGGGCCATGATTGGACTTGACATATTGAAATTTCGATGTAAAGACACGGTTCTCTAATTTTAGTTAAAATGCGAGTGATTTGTTTCTTAAATCTTTGTTGTTGTTTTTTACCTGTAGAAGCCCATGCTGCGTCTTGTTCATAATCATTTTGAGATTTCTTTCATTGTCATGCCTTACTGTTTATGTTTGATTCACAGATCTCTTTAGCCAGGGGGTGCATAAGGCAGTGTTTTTTTGCCTTTCTTGTTCTTTTGAAGTGTTCCTAGTCCAACTTACCTGTCTATCCTAATTTTCCTTGAGACATTCTTGTTAGAAGTATTGTTAAAATTTGAATTCACATATGAATAAAAACACTTGTACAAGCTAATGTGGGAATGTTATATCATTGCTCCGTGTCCCACAGTTTCAAGGGAATCAAAGGAAAATGAATAACATGAGGCATGTGACAATCATGTAACATGCTTCATTAGTTTGTGGTTTTAATTTCTAGTATTATTTTTCATATATTACCTAGGAACCCCTGGCCAGAAAAAAAAATGTCAACATCTACCAAAAAATCCTAAAAATTTTGCTAGATATATATCCTTAATCCCATTGGAAAATGATTGTGTGGAATTTAGGGGAAAATGCTTTGAAAATTGTTGTGATTTTACCAGACAAAACTTGTAGATCATCTAACAGAGCACTATGCTTTTAATATTTTTGAATTATTTAGGAAAGTATTAATATTCCAATACCACAAGAAGTTGAATTGGTTGTCATCAATTGATGCACATTCTATAGTTGCATTACAGAATTAAAAACTGGTGAACTGACATGTCAGAAATGTATAAGAAAGACTATCATAGCTAGATAGATAGTGTAACTAGGCCCTTCAAAGTTCAAAGTCTTAGTGGTCCAACACAATAATAAATTTGTTTACTTTAAAAAAGTAATGCTTTTATCATAGCATTTGTTACCGAACAACAGTACATTCTAGAAACTGTTGAAGACATTTTCAACTTCTATTTAGAAAGGTGAGAAACAACTTATCTTTTTTAAAAAGTTTGTTTTGAAAACCATTCTTATCACTGTTGTTTCTGGAAAACAGAAAACAAACTTTGAGAAACAATACTAAGCATCCCTTAGCATTTTTGCTTACAATACTCCAAAAGATAAACAAAACATCTTCTGCAGTTTGGGCTGACAATTTTGACATGATTTACGAGCACAAATTGAACCTAACGATAAAACTATTTGTTTATGTGACTTTGTAAACAGCCTAGCAGTTCCCATGCATGGCAACTATGCCACTTCCATTCCACATTGCAACATGGAGCTGAGATGTCCACTTTCTCACTTGGCCATTTTTAGTTCCTATTACTGTCTGAAGTTTGTACGGAATTGGGTTCTTCTTCTAAAGACTTGGGTAGCCTCTGGTTACAATAGCGTCAATTTGTTGTAGTTATCTTGTAGAGTTATCTTGTTAGTTGTAGTAGATATACTTAAATAGGTATATCGAAAGGAAAGAAAGAGAGGTTTTTCTACCATTGTTGGTTTATAATTTGGAAAGTGGTCCTTCCAAACAACCATCTTTTATCAAATTTATTCCTAAAATCCATGATTCATGCATCTGATTGCATGAGTATACCAATTTTAAATTTTTCTTGGTGTTTTGGTTGAAATTGGCTATTCACACCATACACTAGCTTCGTTTGAGTTGATCTATCATATCTGTAAATCGATCTGCAATCAAGCTATCTTTGTGTTTGGTCGATCTGTTCGTAACGAAACTCAAAATTTTATGCTGAAACTCAATGATTTTTTATATGTTCATAATTATAAATGAATGATATAAGATGATTTAAGCTATTGTCACATTTCATCGACTATCAATTATCAGTATGAAAATATGTAAGTTAATAGGGTTGTATAACAGTAATGCCCTTATCTTGACGTGGTATTGACAATTAAAAACTGTCTGGACAATGAATTGTTGGATTTCCAATCATAGATTTGCATTTATTACTTGCTAAATGTCTAATGAACTGATAAAGCCTCTCTCTTCTGCAACCACTTTTATGGAATATTTTTAATCAAATTGTGGCCGATCTTTCTTTCTTGGTCGCTAAACATGTCTTTTATATGTTTGCTCAGAGCCTGCTCAAACAGATGTAAAGTACTTAACTTGGCATAGGACTACATCATCTCGATCATCTTCATCCAGGAATCCTTTGGGCGCGAACTCAAAGGATGATGTTGAGGACCTTACCGGTGATATTTTTGATAGTATTCACATGATCTCAAGCAGTCATGCCTCAACTTTGGATAGGCTATATGCATGGGAGAGGAAACTTTATGATGAAGTAAAGGTACCCAATTTCTTATTGTGGTTATAGTTTTGATTCTGGAACTTCTTATATTCACACTATTTTCTTAGTGGTTCATTAGATGATGATCTATTTACAAACTACGTATGGAATGAACAAAAGCACAGGGAGGAATCTCATCTATATTTGGAGAGCAATTAGGTTTAGAATTCATGATATATTGCTGTTAATGCAGTTGTCGACTTAATTATGTTAAGACTTGGAAAAACTGATGCCGAAATTCTCTTAACATTCTTTTGAGCAATGATATTATGCTTTCAAAATCAAAATCTGAATTTAGTTTTCAATATTGATCAACTATCCTGCAACATCCCACCTATAGTGGAGAGAAAATAATGGGAAAAAATCAGTTTGGATGACGGCATGATGCCATGCAGTGAGATCTCATATGAAATAAAAAAATTTCGTCTAAATATTTGAAGTTGTCTTTCTTACTTTGCCTTTTGGTTAATTTACTGGAGTTCAATCATAATTATGGTATATGCTATTTAGAATGGGAACAGAAAAATAATAATATTAAACACCACGCTCTTAGTAAATCAGGATACTGTTTGAGTCTTCATGAAATGACAATGCAGAGGTTTCATATGTTTTATGTACTTAGTTTATTTGTAACTTGTCTATTGACTAGGACAGACAGTTTTTTCTTTTTTCTTTTTTTAGATAAATAGTTTCTTATTTAGTTGAACCGGGGTTAGCAAAATCAATCTAAAGCATCAATCTGTAAATCTTAATCGTTCTTTGTCAAATCTTAAAATTTTCTATACATTCTATTTCAAAATGGCATGAGCCTTTCTTCTCAAGTTGTTTTGCTTGAAAGCTTCAGAAGTTAAAGATGTTTTCCTGGTCATAAATATATTTTTTACCAAGTCATCTTGAATCCAGGCTAGTGAGATGATCAGAAGAGAGTATGACTCAAAATGTAGAATTTTAAGACAGTTGGAATCAAAAGGAGTAAGTTCCCACAAAATTGATAAAACCCGTGCTGTAGTCAAGGATTTACACTCAAGAATCAAAGTTGCAATTCACAGAATTGATTCAATATCAAAGAGGATTGAAGAATTAAGGGACAAAGAGCTACAGCCACAACTCGAGGACTTAATTGAAGGGTATGCATTTTTACTATCTCGTTTATTATTTATTATTGTTTGTTAGTACCTGATTTAACCATCACATATATTTCGTCTGAAACAATTATTATGGCTACTTATTATTATTTGATGTCAGACGTAGGTGCTTCTTGTGGGACTCACTTGTCCCAAGAAACATTGTACATTTTAAAGCCTGCAACTTGTTATGTCATGTGCTAAAAGTTTTACTTGTTTATGAAGGGAACGGATTGGACTTTTAGTTCATTGCTTTGCATATTACTAGTAAAGAAAATACACACACACACCCACACGCACGTATATATGCATACAGTTAGGTTCCAATGGTTGTTATTGATTCCATCTCATGTAAGCAAGTTTTATTTAATGGTTTGCGGATGCGGATAGCCAGAGGATTCATTAGTGTTAAAGGATTATGGGCTATGCTTTAAAAGACTAGTAATTCCATCACATATTCACAAACACATCCCCATACTTTTTGATGTCTTTTTTTCCTTTTTGTTTCTGGATATCCAAAAAAATATTCTTCAAACTCATAGAACAGCGTAAAAGACTGCAACATGTAATAAATAATATAGACAATGTATGCGTGATAATTTCTTTGTCTAACAGTATTAGAATTTGTGATGTCTAGACTAACCTCCTTTCATAACTTTGCTTCGATAGAAAATTGTTACTTTTTCATCATTTGTACGGACATGTTTAGATGTCAAATTTTGCAAATAATTCATTTACTTTTATCGATAAATATTTTTGTTTCTTGTCCTTGCATCTCCATATTTAATTCTTGCTATATTGAGCTAGGATTGTCTTAACGTAAGGAAGCATGTCATTAATTTTCAAAGGAGCAAAAACTTGGTGTCGGATATTCTTTCTTGTACTTACAGTAGTTTTTTCTTCAACCTACAGATACATTTTTTTGTTCAATAATGTTGAGGATTATTATTTTTTGGTCCTTGAACTTCTAAGTTTCAGACTAGCTTCTATCTTTTGGATATTCTATTTTTTATTAACTCATTAATGTTGTTTGACATGGATTAATAAATCATGTGGTTTTCAGGTCTTTTGGTTTGGTTTAATAGTCATTGAAGTTACTAACGGAGTTTGAAGAGTGAAAGCATTAGTTGCATGACTTCGTTTCTTTCACATTTCCACTCCATCCTCTCTTCTGTTCACAGGATTTAAATTTCTACTGGATTCATCTCTTCACTCTTAACTTGAAAGTGCTAGTTAGTAGGGAAACATGGTTTTCGAACTGTTCCTCTCATGTTCCACATGTGAGGGTTCACCATCCTGCAGGGTGGCTAATTATTATCTTTTTATTTGACCAGGAGGTCCTACCTGTATAGTTACCATTAAAGTTGATATATTGCAGCCTGAAAAAAACAAACTTTTCATTTGCATTCTGGAATTAATGAGTTTATGGGCTAGACTTATGAACTAGGTGAGTGAAAACCTGCCTGCATTTGCATTTAAATACTGCTGCAAGGAGCTTGCAGCAGTAGTTAAAAGTTCCTAGAGGGATTTTGTTTACTTGCAATTTCCATATTTTCTTAGATTCAGTTTGTGTCACTCTTGTTTCTCAATTTTGTTCCGTTACTATAATTATTATCAGCTTTACTTAAACAGGATTGCGTCCTTTTGTTTTCTCCTTTCTTCCTCTCTCTCTCTCTCTCTCTGTTTTTTTTCTTTTTTCCTAATTATTTTATGTTAGATTCATTGAGGTCGTATTACCTTACATTGTCCACCTAACTTGCTGTGGTTTTTATCATTGTATTGATGCCAGGTTAAGTCGGATGTGGGAAGTGATGTTTGAATGCCACAAGCTTCAATTTCAGGTCATCTCGGTAGCATACAACAATGCCCACAGCAAAATTTCCATAAAGTCGGATTCACATCGACAGATTACCATTCATCTGGAAAATGAATTAAGCTCTCTCTCTTCAAGTTTTACAAAGTGGATCAGTGCTCAGAAATTCTATCTGCAGACCATAAACAATTGGCTGGTTAAGTGTGTCTCTCAAACTCAGAAGTCTTCTAGAAGGAAGAGGCGGGTGACAACCCCACCATCATTGAGAGATTATGGGCCTCCAATATATGCCACCTGCGGTGTCTGGTTGGACTTGCTTGAGAGGTTGCCTTCCAAAGAACTCACTGATTCTATCAAGAGTTTAGCTTCAGAAACAAGTCACTTTTTACCTCGCCAAGAGAAGAATCAAGGGAAGAGTGGTAGTGAAACAGCAGTTAATTTGTTGGCAGATGATGCTTCGGAGGACTGGATTTCGGGCTTTGACCGTTTCCGGTCAAGCTTGGTGGGATTTCTTGGCCAGCTGAACAACTTTTCTGAGCATTCTGTACAGATGTATGCAGAGCTTAAAAAGGACATCCAAGATGCTAAGATTAAGTATGATGAATTGGTCAACCGAGAAGCTAAGAGTAGCCATGATCAGTTGAAATCACGACCTTAAGTCTTGGCTGGTAAATAAATCTGGAAATTGGGAAGAAAGAAGAATCACACATTGTTCATCAAGATATGGTGCGGAAACACTGAAGCATTTCTGAAGCATTTTAGGTATGAGTTCGAATGATCGGCATTTTTGTTCAGTGAAAAGAAATTAAAAAAAAATGGGGCATTTGGTTGGAGGTTCTCTTTGGGCAGAAAATAAAAAGGAAATGAAATTAGTTAAAAACCATCTGTTGGGGTAATTAGGTCAAGGCTGTAATTATGTCATCAAGTGAAAATGACCGTAAAGAGAGTTGTTGAAGTTACAAAATCTACCTTTGTAAATTTAACTTATGAGAATGTTGCATAATAAAATGGAGTGGCCACTTCTCAATCTCTGCCCTCATTTTCGCTAAATCACACACAAGGGTTTGTGTTACGTTCCTAGATCAAGTCAACACCGAATACCCTTATAAAAATTGAGGGAAAAAAAATGAAATTATCGGCTGACGTGGTATGGAAAGATTGGTTGAAAACTAAAAAGTAGTAAATAAAAATATTGTGTTGGTCCTCAGATGCTTTCATCTAATAAACTCCTTTTTGTCTCGTTAGCCGTCTGTCAATTCAATTTGTACGAGAGTATTGGCACACAATTGTTTGTTTGTTTGTATTGTATCATCACATCATTCATCATTCATTTAAACTTGATGATGTTGAGTAAAATTAATGACTTTCTAATTATTTTTATTCTCGTATTCTTAATATCAAAGTGCAAGCTGAAGGTGAAATTCACACTTCTTCAATGCATCACACTTGGTATCATAAATAATTTTTTTTTTCTTGTGTGGTTCAATTTGATTTTGTCCAAGATCTGTGAGGTGCGGACAAATTTCTTTATGTTGGAGATTTATGTGCAACAATTGAAACTTGAAACTGATAAACGTTAACTACTAATCAATGATTAAGAAATTTATATTAAATAAAAGAAAATGAATAGAAACGTAATCTCCTGCAATTTCCGTCTGCTCAAAATTTATTAGTAAATGTTATTGACTTCTTCTTGTTGTCTCGTCGGTCAGTCACGATACTGCATATTGCAAGAAAATTACAATATTGTTATACTAATTCAAAAGAAATAATTAGGACTAAATCAAATGAATTGAGAGCAAAATGAAGTTTTTTTTTTGTCTTTTTCTTTTTAATGGTTACAATCTATAATTTACAGACGTATTATAATCTAGGGTCTATCGGAATTCTATACACAAATATTCATAATACAACCAACAAAAAACAAAAAAAAAAATTCAAAATTATTTGAGAAATTTACTCACATACATCCGAAATATAAAAAGAAATCTATTCATATTTTATCTATATTTTTATATTTATTAAAATCTCGAACCAATGCTCCCAGCAGCAAAAATAAACATATTTGATTCTCAAGTCAAGTTTGTCTTTGTCTCAAATTTCACTCAAATTATAATGGATTCACCCTCAGCCGCGGTAAAATTTCTTTCGTGCTTGAATTGAGTTCAGGTTAAAAAAACAAAAACAAAACACATGAATTGGACTCTACCAAAGACTTTGAATTCAAAAATTACTCGCATATCAAAAATTAAAGTAAATATTCTCCAATCAATCGACTCTACCAAAGACTTTGAATTATTCTCCAATTTGCTAATGTAAGAAGTTTATCACCTCATACTTCTTCATTACATCTGTAACTTTACCCTTAATTAGATAGAGACATAAAGTCCTTTTAAGGCCCAGTCTTTCGACACTACAAGAATATATTAAAAAAAGAAAAAAGAAAAATTCAACAAGCGAATTCAATAGTTAGAAAGATCATTAGAATGTTTTCTTTAAAAAAAAAATAAAAATAAAAATTGGTTCAATTTTTTTTTTTTTAAATTATAGTCCACTGATAACTTAATTTCTTTTTCACCAAGTGAATAGGGTTCGCACACCAAGTGTCTTGTTTCCACACAAGAATTTTACAAAACAGACTAACAAGTATACTATTAAGGGTGTATTTGTAACAAGTGTACCACACATTATGATAATTAATTGAATAAATATAATCCTACAATTACAATGAATCCTTTTGATTTGAAATTTTTTTTAAATTTTTTTACCAAAGTTTGACAGAGTAATCACAGTCCTCGGATACGATCTTCGACTGAGACGTCAGCTTATCCACCGTTAGATCACATCTCACTTTAACCTTAATCGTCCACGTCTTAACCGACCCCACTTTTATTTTAACCGGCACTCTTAAGTTCAACTTAAACGGCACCGTCTTGCCACCCGTCTGAGCAGCAACCAGGTCTTTTCGCATAGAGCTGGTCAACTCGATGGACGATCCTTTCAGCGCCGTTTTGAAAACCGTGACATTGTTGCTGGGCTGGTAGAACTGAGGCCAGACGCCGTCGCATAAGCCGACGTCCTTGTAGTAGACCTCCACCGAGCTGCCTCTCTCGTAGTAGATGCCGATCTTGTCGTTCGGATTGTCGGCGGCGACGGAGACGTCGAACCGGGGAGAGACGACGGAGGACGGCGAGGTGAGGTTGAGGCCGCCGATGGAGACGCCGTCGACGGAGTAGTTGGGGGATTTGGGACGGAAGACGAGGTAAAAGACGCCGGCGGCGATGGCCAAGAGGAGGACGAGGAGAAGCAGCGAGCAGCAGCAGAAGCGGAAGCAACAGCAGGTAGTGCTGCGGGACTTGCGGGGGCGGGAGAGGCGCTTGATGCGGTCGGCGTTCTCGGGGGGCGGAACTCGGTAGATTTGATCCTTCGGGATTTGGATGACGTAGGTTCCTGCGGCAGCGGGCGCCGGCGGATGTGAGGGCTCTTGTTCGCTGCGCGGTGTCGTTTCGGGGTGGATCCTCTCAGCCATTTTGAGTAGCGGCAGCAGCAGCTAGCAGCTACAACTGCAGGTAAAGTGAAAATATTAAAAGTGTTAAGGAGAGAGTAAATTCGTTTGTGTTATTATATGCATGCAGCAAATCAGCATGCTTTTGAGTTTTTGATAAAGAAACCGCGTACGCGCTAACGCGTATGCCTAAACTTTGGCCGTGTCTGACAAAAACAACAAAAAAATAATAATAATGAATTTAAAAATATATATATAAAAATACGTTACAGACTTATTTATTATTATATATAGGCTAGAAAATTAATATTTATTAAGAGCAAATTTTTTTCAAAGAAAAATACCTGTTTTTATTTTTATGCTGGAGGGAGTAATTATTATTATTATTATTCAATGCAGGACGTGATTACATGTACTTTAATTTCAAAATGCGTTGTCGCATTGTTTAAGTTACAATTTTAAATTCATTTAACTAATTTTGAAAAAAAAAAATCGGCAATCAATTGGATTGGACTACGAGAAAAAAAAAAAAAAAGAAGAAAAAATTGGACAGTGAGTAGTATTACGTGTTGTTTGGACGTGAGTTAGGAAAAAGACGAAAAAAGACAAACCAAAATGGAATATTTGACAGCTAATAATACGCACAGATAAATTGAACAGTTGAGGTAGGTGTGTGTATTTTGTTGTTCGTGTGCTCACAATCACAATCCACCAAGTGTTGCCTTGCACGACATCGACTTATGCGGCGCCTGACAATCTGATTTATATGTATGTATTTGGAAACAAATTTTATATTAGAATCATTAGATTAACTAAGAGAAATGAATTAGTCAAAGACTCCAACTGAGCTTGTTAATAACTAATTGATGTAAATTTTTTTTTTTACTCTCTCTCTCTCTCTTTTAAAAGTAGTATTCATCTAAAAGTCTCGGTCAAGAATCTACTATCAGCACAAATGTATGGGCTTCTAAGATTTCAATCTTTCAAGGGCGCTTAGATAATATCAATATACTAATTTCTGTTTTTCTATAATTTCCTTTTACAAAATTTTATATGTAATCAGCCAGAGCCCAGAGAAATGGTTAACATAATTGATTAGATAAGAGTTCTCTTAATTATATAGATCTTAAACAACACAAACACAAAGCTAAATTAGAATTGAAGATTTCTCAAAACTAAGCCGCATGCGTACCCGCACATGCTTTGCAGTTTCTACATTAAAAGCAGTATTATTACGGTGTCATCAAATTAAGAACAAATGAAATGATCAAATAGATTTTAAAAAACAGTATATGTAAGCATGTATGTATGTATGTATGTAGGAAGAAGAAACACAAACCTGGGCAAATGTTAATGATCAAATTAGACTCTTCGATCAAAAGCTGCCTCTGCCTCTGCCTCTGCCTCTGATCTTGGGTTGCTTAACTTGTGTTTTTGAGGGCGGGCGAGCGAGAGAACAAGTAAGCATATCGTCTGTGTGTGTGTGTGTGTATATATATGCGCGCGCGCGCGCACACACACACACACGCGCGCGCGTACAAGAAAATACTTGAGTGAGTAAAATATTAATATTAATTTATTTTGTAATAAAAATAAAGTATCAAAATGGGCTAATGGTAGTGGGGTTAAGGAGGTAGTAATACAGTTCATAATTTGATGTCATGTGAAGAAATTTGCGGAACCTTCATATTGGTAGCTGCTGCCTCATAACCATTTATTTAATTTCAATTTCTCCGCGTGGATATATTTAACGTTTAGCAGCTGGCACTATTTCTGTTCTTTTGGTTAATTGGGCATAGTGATGGTGACACCCCGGGGACTTAATTTAATTAGCTTGACGGTCACTTTTGGTGGGTGTATGAGCAATCGTCTGCATACACTCCGGTTCAAATTAATTAATCATATGACGTAAATTATTATAATAGAAATATAATGTAATTAGAATTTGAAGGATGTTTTTAGTTGAAATTACAAAATTAATCATCGATCACATGAGCTTAATTACATATCATCTCCAAAAGCAAAAGCAAAGCAAATCAAAACTAAAACAAACACTATCTATTTATCATCAATTTTTATCTTAGGAATAAAAAAACTTAGTTTGTGCATTTGAAATTTTGAAGCTTAGCTATGTTGGCAACTGTTAATGTAAGTGCCCTATCACTTGCTTTGAACTCTTCAGATTCTCATTAACATTTATAATATATGCGTGCGCTCTAAACATCTCTAAGCAATTAAGCAAATGGCTGGCTTTTAGTTTTTAGTCTAAATTTGGCTTTTCATTTGCAGGCAAGTACGGTTAATTCTTTCATCTTTAGTTCCTGTTCTTTCCTGTTGGCTGGTGCAATCTATGCATGGTTCACGCCACCCATTTTGGATTTTGCATTCCCCCCTTTCCAGACTCTCTATATTGGACAATATCATAAATTAGGAGAAGGCCGGACCATAATTAAATCAACTACAGTCTGCTTAATTAATTATTTTTTTTTTCCCAAAAAGTAGAAAGGTGAGAAAAATTCAAATCAATTTTTTATTCCTTTATAGCTTCTCGGATTCGAATTCGGATGGCTAGCCAAAAGAGTGGTATCATGCAACAACCGTGTAACAAAGTTTTGTCCAAAATAAGATACTAAAAATAACTGAGAAAGAAATTAAAATTCCTAAATTTAAGGGTTGAAACAGAGAAAGAATGGTTAATGTACAAGGAACTTAAAGTTCTTTCCCTCCGACTCCTGAATCTGATATGCCTACTGAGACATTATTCAATAAGTTTAACAGAGAAATACTGTTGAACTTACATTTTGAGTCAAAATTATCTAAGGAATGAACCAATATTTGGGGTTAGTAATGCTACAATTAGAGCTTCTATTTACCTTGACTGTCTTTTTTCTAACACTATCGTCGAGAGATCTTCAAAAACCGACATCATGTCTGGCCTTTCAGACGCCGGCAGGATACATCTTAGGGCCACCTGTAACATACCACTGAGAATTCTAGGAGGCTGCTCCATATCATGCCCATCCATAATCAGCCTGTCGAAACACTCACCAGACCGATTTTCAAGAGCTAATAACCTAACCCAGTCTGTCAAATCAACCACTCCTGGGTCTACGCAAACAATCTCCCCAGAACTCTTACCAGTCAGGAGCTCTAGTAAGATAATCCCGAATGCATAGACATCACTCTTTAGTGATGGGCATGGTTTACTTGTGCTAGCAAATTCAGGGGGTCGGTAGCCAAGAGCACCTGCATTCAGAACTTGGTCTGCTGTGCCAGCTGAAGTCAAAATTCGGTGAAGACTGTAATCAGTGAGAACTGCATTCATGGTCGGAGCTTCTAACAAAATGTTAGTTGATTTGAGGTTGCCATGGGGTATTGCTCGCTCGTTATGTAGGTAGTTCAGACATCGAGCCACATCGACAGCAACTCTGAGACGTTCATCAATAGATAAGGGTGGCAGTTTTCTTGGATCTGTCTCTGCAGAACATGAAAAGCATCAAAGAGCACATAAAAAACCAAAATAAGTAAGGTCCCCTGGCAAACAATTTTTACTTGACTTTATGTCGGTTTTTGGGAAAACCCCCCTAACTAGTAACTAGATAATTTACCTTGTCTACACCATGAACTTGGTCATAAACTTGGTTCCGGCACTTTTGACAATTATAGGTATACGTAATGGCAAGACAACAAAAAGCATTTCTTTTAAGAGCATGCGCATTAATCAAACTCAATAGAGAAATAAAGGAGCACAAGTAGCTAACTAGGACTCACCATGCAAATTGAGGGAACTGCCATATCATATAAATTCCACTACTTAAATATTCATTGACATGAAAATGCAGAAAGCATAGATGAAAGTGAAATGAGTTCTGGGATGCAAATCCATTTCATTCAACTGACTATCAATGTTAATTTATAGAATGAAGGACTCCATGAATCCAGCTGCACAACTGAATTCTTACATCAGCAATTCAAAAGATTTGATTCTTAGTTGAATGTTGGTTTTTGATTATTTATTTTTTTGCAAGAACACAGGACTTTAGGGAGGTATATTCATAATGACTCTTCTGTAACAATGACACAAAATATAATCCTACAACACAATAAAAGAGAGAGAGAGAGTGTGTGTGTTTACAGAAAGCACGAAAGGATGTGGAACGCATTTTGACAGGAACAGACAAGAATTGATGATATTAAAAATGCTTGAAAAAAACACTTTATAAGCACTGAAAGTTACAACTTACAAAAAACCAAACCTCGGTGGTCAATCACTTTCAAATCGAATGTATCGGTCAAACTAGATTGTGATTCCATGAAGCAAAATTACAATTTTGTGGCAATCTCTTGGTAGGTTTGCGTGGTTTCTGTCTATTTAAATATGTGCATTCCAGGTATCGGTTAAGGGGATAATTCGATGACAATGAGAGGCTATATGGAATAGAAAATGATAAAACAAATTTATGGATGACATGCGACGCTGAGAATTCTTTGAATATACAAGCAATAGGATAATCAATACAAAATATTCTAAAAG
This sequence comes from Atalantia buxifolia, assembly GCA_030444775.1. NCBI lineage: Eukaryota > Viridiplantae > Streptophyta > Magnoliopsida > Sapindales > Rutaceae > Atalantia > Atalantia buxifolia. Next base: position 26,391,973 of record CM059832.1, on the reverse strand, counting down.
TTCCAGTTTTTTCAGATCAATTACCCACCATCTGAATTGGCCATCTTTCAAGGTTTATTTCAAAATAAAGAAAGTTCTAAAAGCTCTACATTACTTTGTTTAGAAATAAAAGCAAAGCACAAGACCTTTACCTTGAAGATAGACAGCCAGCGACTGTGCATTAATATAATTTGATATGACTAGCTTCTCATGCTCCTTTGGGCCCCAGTAGTAACCCTGCAGGGAAACTAAATTTGGATGCTTGATGTTCCCAAGTTTCTTTACTTCCCTCGCAAATTCTTTCTTTCCTTTAGCTATTCCCTCCCTCAACCATTTGACAGCCAATATACTACCAGAGTCAAGTGTAGCTTTGTATAAAGTTCCGTGACAACTCCTACCGATAACTTCTGCAGGAGCATGTGAAAGTTCTTCTGCTGTAAACATCAGTGAGACATCAAAGAGATGCAAGTCACCAGCTAATTTTTCAGGAGAACAAGCATCGAGCACATCAGAATTCTTGGTGAAACGCGGGTTTTTAGATTGTGATGGATTTGAAGATGACAAAAGAGACACAGGGGAAGATAATCCTTCATCTTTTCGTACTGAATCAGGATGGTAAAGTTCTTTAGGCTTCGTTACAACTGATGAAGTTTCCCCAGAATCATAGGCAGACTCCATTGGGGATGACGGTAGAGGGTCTTGATGGAAAGTGAAGGAAGATAAAGAAGGATCCCCCTTTTTGTTAATCCCTGATTTCTGAGAGAGGGAAGAACTCCCTTCTGAGAAGGCTTTTCGTTCCCCATCTCTGTTAAAACTGTCCCTCCCATGTCTCTGCCAGAGAGCCCTATAATAAATCAACATGCACAAAAGAGCTACCATTGTAACACCGCAGACCAAACCCACAATCAGTCCAATTTTAGTAGCAGGTTTCATATGGTTCCCATGCCCTCTCAAAGTCAGATCCGGAACATCTTGCTGTGATGGCGAATTTGGAAAAGTAAGCAAGGAATTTCCAGGATGGAATGCTGAATCAGGAAAGTTCCTTAAGTTTTCAGGTACAACACCAGAGAGATTATTAAATGACACATTGAATTCTTTTAGACCATTTGGAAGGCCATCGGGAATACTGCCTTCAAATTTATTGTTCGACAGATTAAGATAGACCAAGTTGCGAAACTTACTGATCTCAGGGAGTAAACGCCCGCTTAATGAATTATAAGCTAAATCAAGGGATGTCAGGCTCAAATTTTGATTAGAACCTGTTGAAGGATTCTTTTGGATTTCCTGAAGAGGTAATGGGCCAGAGAAGTTGTTGCCTGACAGGTTAAGATCAGTCAATTTTGTTGACGTGAAGAAGCTAGGAAGAAGAAAACCATTGAGACGATTGTGACTAAGATCAATCACTTTCAGTTCAGGGTATGTTCCTAAAACTGTAGGGAGATCACCTTCTAATGAGTTCTTTGATACCTTGAATGAAGCCAGCCTTAAAAATTGAGAAGTTTGGTTTGGCACCATTCCAGTCAAGGAGTTAGAGCTCAAATGAATATCCTCGACATAATTTCCCCAATTCTGCATTCTGGACAGATCCCCTGAGAGCCTATTGTTACTCAAATCTACAATGGTGCAGTGACCAACCCTAGCAGGTAAGGAGCCTGATAATTTGTTAGAAGATAAATTAACCTTCTTTAAAGTTGCCGAGGCTATACTTTCCACTGGACCTGCCAAAAGTGTTAAATATTATAAACATCAACAATAAAATGAGAAAGACAGAGAGGCGGTATTAAGAAATCATATACTGAATTTCTAAACTAACGTTTAAGATCATGAACATCAATAGTGGTTTATACTTTATACAACAGAAAATAAAGCACACAGCCAAAATATGCAATTGCTTCATCATACAAGGAATTTTTGAGGACTTCACATCATGGTTTCATACAAGATAAAGCACAAAAAAGCAAAAGGATTTTAATTTGTGATGTTTGGATATTTTAATTAGCCATTGTTTGGTTTCTCATGGAATTCATCTCTTCTCCCCTTATTTTTTTTCCCTCCCCTCTTTCCTCTCCTATTCTTTCATCTCTTCAAACCAAACATGGCATAAAGATTGCATTGCCAGCATGCGACTGAATCCACTAATAATGCAAGCAAAATGAAACGTATATTAATGTCTGAATGGATAAAAATTGGTATTGCTTTGAGCAATATTCAGCACATTATTTTTTGACAATTTCATAGTTATAAATATAATTAGACTGAAAAAATCAAAGTACCTTCAAGCTGATTGAGGCTGAGATCCAGTTCAGATAACATCATTGAGCTTTCCTGCAAAAGAGCTTCTGGGAGAGACCCTGACAACTGATTGTTTCCAAGCCGAAGAATCCGAAGTGAGAATACAAAGTTGAAGGAAGGTACGGTACCCACCAAATGATTATTACTAGCATCAAACACCTCTAAATTATCGAAATATGGCATTCCATCATGAGGAAAGAGCTCTCCAACTAAAGAATTTTCACTTATATTTAGATACTGTATCGAAGAAATAAAACTGGAGTCTCCAAGGCCCAAGTCCAATGAACCAGAGAACTGATTATTGCTTAGATCAACGTGAACCACACTGCCCAACTGGGACAGAAGATGCATAATATCACCTCCAAAATGATTAGCCCGCAAATCTAAGTACTTCAACTTCCCAAGACTACCAAAACCAGAAGGAAATGTACCTTCAAAGCTGTTTGAAGAAAGATTCAAAAGCATTAAATTCTTCAAACTAACAATGCCGGAGGGGATCAATCCATGAAACAAATTGTGTGAAAGGTCCAAAAACTCAAGAGACTGAATGGAGCCAATGTTTGTGATAGTCCCCGTCAATTGATTGTTCGAAACTGATACGTTGCGTAGCATTTTAAGGCCAATAATAGCTGGGAAACTAAAATTTCCAATTAAACCCATATCATTCAGCATAATAGATGTGACATAACCATGAGTGCAGGTTATCCCAAACCAGTTTCGGGGACACCCATCAGATGATAAGGACTTTGTATCCCATGAATCAGTAATTTGGCCAGATGGGTCTTTCGCTATGCCTTTCTTTAGCTGCAGAAGAGCTTCAAAATCTGACTGTCCTAGTGCATTCACTACCAACAATAACACTATCAAACTGACTGGCTGCATTCTGTTTACAGGAGTCCTAATCCCCCAAAGATTAGAGAGGGCATGAAGCCAAACACCGTAGTACAATTAAACAAGAATTAAATGGTTCAAAATAGGCTAAACCACTTTCAGTTCATAATAAGGGAATTGAAACAAGTCAAATCAATAATGCATTAAAAAGGGACAAAGCCTTAAGTGAAAAGACTAAGAATTCATGCATGTATATCCCACATTTTCAAGAAAAAAGAGTAATAGTAGTAACAAACCAAAAGAACTGCTCTTTCATTCAAACCCACAGCATGAAAGACCCCAGAGAAACTTGAGAACCCACTTGGACTTGGTAAGTGTTGGAAGAAATGAAGGTAGTCAAAAGAAGACTATAATGATTCAGAGATTGGTAGTGGTAGTGGTAGGTGATGCTGTTTATTAGCTGAAAACAAAGTCGAGGACAAGAGATAGAGACAGATTTACTTTCACTTGTGTTGTGTTGTTTGTTTTCGGGTAGAGCCAGAGCAGTTACTGTTACACTTACATGGCAGCACCAGCTCCTAAACTGTGAGCTTAAGGTGTGTTGTTTGCCTTGTGCAAAATTCTTTTCCCTTTGCAATTTCAACTTCATCCAAACGATCCCAACGCGTTTCGTATGCAGGGCAATGGAAAATGCCAAACGGGAAACCCAATGCCTTCTCTGGTTCTCTTCACTCTACTCTCTCTTTTCTTCCACTATTATTCAATAAAAAGCTACACCTTTGAATAATCTTTTTAATCAGCATACATTACGAGCGGCCATGTTACTCACAAGTGTTACAGCACATTTAATGGCGCATTATCGATACTAATTGTAATTGGTTGAAATTAGAATCGTCTAAAATTAGGATAGTTTAAAATTTAATTATGAAATAAAAATTAAAATAAATTACATATTTTTTAGTTGTTGAAATTGAAATCGGAATGAATTATATTGTCATCAACGCGTTTATTTTATTTTAGAATCTAAATAAATTGTTATAAGTTGCTAAAACAATCTTAATTGATTATTGTCAATTGCAATTATTTATTTTAATAATAATTATTATTATTATTAAAAATAATTATTGTTAATAATAATAAATTATTATTATTATTATTATTGGTACAATTATTAATTTATTCCTCATTCCCAAATTTATTGAGTTCATTCTAATTTCATTCTTATTACTTCATAAATTTAACAAATAAACACTATCGATAATTCTCATTTTCCATTCTCATTTTTCAATGCCACAAACAAACACGCTGTTACCACTTTCAAATTTTCGTTCAAACCACAACGTATATACTCCTTTTAACGTAGCCGAATGTTCGAAGATGATTTAGTGAGTACACGTATCAATCATATGGTTAGCAATTGGATATGTGATAGCGCTTTATAACTCCTGTGAATAGTGGTAAATATGTGGATTAAAGACAGTGTAATATGTTGTTATTGCTCATCACAAAGTAAGCACAGTTACCTACTAAATCATTAGTTAACACATTATTTAATCACTAAAGTTTCTAACAATTACATTTTATCACCTATTATTTCAACTTTTGTCATTCTATCATCAAATTATTAAAAATAACAAAATCTTGTAGAGAAATTATTATAAAAGTCGATTTTAAAGCGCGCGTGTGTGTATATATATATAATTGAACCCTATAAACTTTAAAAAACACAAAAATTAAGTTTATGTAATGATAAAATTACAAATATTATTATTGTTTTGACTTAATATACTAAAATTTTTAAAATGCCCCTACAAAATCAACAATTTTCTAAAGGAGTTAACAATTTAGAATTAAAATAATGAACATTGAAACATTAAGTGAGAAAATAGTTGTCGGAAAAGAATTAAGCGGTAAAATGATAATATTTCTTTAATTTGCATTACATTATTTTTCTTGCATCTTTATTGATATTATATTACCACAATCAACGATGACTAGGAATCTAACCGGAGTAATTAGGAAACCTAGTGTGTATGATTAGTTATGATGGGAAAAAAGAAAAAAGAAAAGAGAGAGGGTTAGTTTTAAAAATCAGAAAAGTTTTGTGGTCAGTGCTGTAAATTTCCCAATGTTGTGACTAATTTACAAATAGCGATTTGATTTTTATAGGACCAATTGAGCAGCTTTACATACATCAAGGGTTAAGAATTTGTGAAGAAAATTATAAAAATTAGAACAAATTCAAGTAAAGGAAATTTAAGCAAAAGTTATCAAGCTACATCACTAAATTATTATTTTTTTTTTAAAACACCAGGTGTTTTAATTTAAAAATTAAATTAATTTTATCTCGTATTTATATGATAAGAAATTTAAGATAACATTGTTATTTTTATTAACACTTCAATATCAACATGGAACATAACTAGTATGAGTATAGACATTTTAAAAGGCAAATGAAAGAAGATAAATGTTCTCTCCCTCCGTATGATTTTTTTTTTTTTTTAAGAACATATAAAATCTTCCTTATCATGACAACTAGCAAACTATAATTGTCTAGTGCTTTTAAGCCTTTAGGAATAGGTGTTTGCGGCTGATTTTGGGTCAAGGAATAACAAACCACAAAACCAAACCTAAGAACAATAAATTTATATTTTGTTGGGGAGCGGGGTGCCTCGCTTGTTCGGCACGTGCGGGCTGTCTAGGATCTTTATGGAGTAGAGGAGGATTGAGGTGGCTGTGGATATGGAGGGTCGACTTTGGTGCGGAGGAGGGTGAAACTCGCCTTAAACCTGCGAAACAACCAAAAAAGAGGTCAGAGGTGGAGCTGGGGGTGGCCGGCGACCACACTCCTACGCTCAAGTCAGAGTTGGGTTATCTCAGGTTAGAGAGCTATGACTCTCGGTAATGGAGGTTTTTGGGTTGAAGAAACCCTAGTTTTTCAGTGGTTAGTGTGTTTACTTTTTTTAACTTACTTGATAAAAATCAAACCTGAGTATTTATATGGTGTCACTCCCCGCCGTCTTGCCTGGCTATTTTTTAATGGCGTTTAAATTTGTCATGTGAAATATTCTTATTTTCATGTGTGTGGCGAAAGGCGTTTAAAAAAGGCGTGGAGAACAAGTTTGTGGCGTATTCACGTCTTTGGCGTAGTGGAGTGGTCGCGTCACAGACTGCAATTCCGTTGTAATTTTGCAGGCGTAGTAGGAATAGCTGGTGGTCCCAACTATCATAATACCAACTTTTGGCAGATTCGCTGGCGTGACAGGCGGCCGTCTTCTCTTTGGCGGCACGAGATTTCTCAGCTGATTCCTTATTTTTTGACACGTATCAAGCCGATCTTTTTTAGATTCGGAGCCCACATATATCTTCACATTTTTACGAAAATATTTTGTATCTTTATATGGTGTCTGGGTATCCCAGAGTCTGAAGGCTGAGTCACAGACCTGGGGTATCCGGGATACCTGAGGTATCCGAAATAAACTAATCTCTTAAATATCGACACGTGGCGCTTCATCATTAGCCTCATATTTTCTTCCCAAACAATAGGTATTGTAGAGTTTTTACTAAAATTACTGAAAATAATCATATTTTGTTTTTCATAATTTTATTCATTTATTTCATAACGTAATTTTATAATTTTTAACCAGAACACTCGTTAATAATCAACGGCCAATTTATTTTTATCAAAAGACCTTTTAATATAAGATATATTTAAAAAATAAACCCTATTAAAAAAGTTATGTCGAAATAGACCCCAGAATCTTATCCTACGCGTTCACATATCATCTTATATTATTATTATTATGGTTTTTATGCATAAAAGGATAATAACCCCCAGTTTGGGAAGAGATTCCTTTTGTTTAATGACAAATTTAACGGAGAGGATAAGATCCAAGTAAACCGGGAGTCAACTTGAATTCCGCGAATGCAAAATTTCCAGAGTCCGCAGAATTTGAGGATAAGATTTCGAGTTTGTTGTAAAATGTGGAAATGTCATTAAATGAAATATCCCAAGCGCCGGAGTTGGGAGTTTACCAAAACCAAAAGCAAAATAAATGTATTCCCACTTCACTGTTGAGGCCCCCAGGCGTTAACTGGTAAGGATAAGAGCAGGGCGATCTGCAAGTGGCCGGGGGGTGGGGGGGTCACCGTAGACTATTAAAAGCCAAAACGATGAGACACGTCACATAAACTGACGGTCCCCACCCTGCATTATTCATTCGTATCTCTCTCCCCATTTGATCGATTCCCGTCAATTCATCATCCTCGTCATCATCATCATCATCATCATCATGATCGTCACGGAATAAAATATTTATCATGTGTCTTAAAACACTCTCCCGTAAAAACTGCCATCCCAATGTTTAGATTGGATTAACCTGGCCCTCATGGCTTCATTTACCATTTTCCTTTTTATTTTATTTTATTTTTTCTTTTTTTAATAATATAATAAATAATAAATATAAATAAATAAAGAAAACTCATCGTGTCATGCTCCTCAAAAGTTTTGTAAAACGCCTTACTTTTTCATTCAGTCACATTCATTTTACCTACAGCTAAGCAGCTTTTTCTCTCTCTCTCTCCCTTTCTTTCTATTGACTTTCGAGTTGGTGCCCAAGACCCGTCTCTTCCATTCTGGTATCACGTTTTTTTTTTTTAAGTTAAATTCAGCTTTATCTGATTTTATTATGCTTTCCTAAAGAATTTCTGTTTCTGGGTTGTTTTGATCTGTCTGGATTGAAGTTCTTGATGTTGATTGTGTTTACTACTAAAGCTGTGATACCTGTTTTCGAGATCAATCTTCTCTTCTTTCTGTGCTTACTTTCTTCTCGGGAAAGTTGAACTTAACTTTACTAATTTTCCCGGGAAATTTGTGAGGATTCCACCTGTTATATAAGGTATGATCCGTCATTTGATTGCTGATGATTGTTGAGTATTATTTGTTGATTTTTTGCAAATCAATCTGTTTATGAATCTGTTTAATTGTTTTCACTCACGATGTTTAAGCAAGTTGTGTCCGTATTGTGAAATAATTGTTGTCTGATCTTTGTTGTAATTTAATGTTTAGATGGACAATTGTGCTAGAATATTATGATGATGTTTGTTGGTTATTATCATGATGTTTACAGGTAAAAAGGGTTGCGATACTCGGGTAACTTTGAAGTTTTAATACAGTTGTTGCTCATAGATAGTCTAGAGAAGGAGGTGGTTTGATTGCTTGAAGTTTTGTTGGTTGGAGTCCTATTAGATTAGCGAGAGACTTGCAAATTTGGAGTTTCTGTGGGTGTTAACGCTGTGCGAATGATGATGAGTTTTGATGAGATGGGGTTTTGTGGTGACATGAACTTCTTCTCTGCTCCTCTGGGAGATGCAGATATGGCCGTCCAACAATCTGAACCGGAGGCTACTGTGGAGGATGATTATACTGATGAAGAGATGGATGTTGATGAGCTTGAGAAGAGGATGTGGAAGGACAAAATGCGTCTCAAACGGCTGAAAGAACAAAGCAGGGGCAAGGAGGGAATTGACATGGCTAAGCAGCGTCAGTCTCAAGAGCAGGCAAGGAGGAAGAAGATGTCGAGGGCTCAAGATGGGATCTTGAAATACATGTTAAAAATGATGGAAGTTTGTAAAGCTCAAGGTTTTGTTTATGGGATTATTCCAGAGAAAGGAAAGCCTGTGACTGGGGCATCTGACAATCTCCGTGAATGGTGGAAGGATAAGGTTAGGTTTGATCGCAATGGTCCAGCTGCTATAGCTAAGTACCAAGCTGATAATTCAGTCCCTGGCAAGAATGAGGGCATTAACGCAATTGGTCCAACCCCGCATACCTTGCAAGAGTTGCAAGACACCACCCTCGGTTCACTCTTGTCAGCTCTCATGCAGCACTGTGATCCTCCGCAGAGGCGGTTTCCCCTGGAGAAGGGTGTTTCCCCGCCATGGTGGCCCACTGGAAAAGAGGAATGGTGGCCACAATTGGGTTTGCCCAAGGATCAAGGCGCTCCACCTTACAAGAAGCCACATGACTTAAAGAAGGCATGGAAAGTGGGTGTCTTGACGGCAGTGATCAAGCATATGTCCCCAGATATTGCCAAGATTCGTAAGCTTGTGAGGCAATCTAAGTGCCTGCAGGACAAGATGACGGCCAAGGAGAGTGCCACATGGCTGGCCATCATCAATCAGGAGGAGGCCTTGGCTCGGGAACTTTATCCCGAATCTTGCACTGCATTGTCCTCTTCTGCTGGAAGTGGATCTTTGGTCATTAATGATTGCAATGAGTATGATGTGGAAGGGGCTGAAGATGAGCCAAACTTTGATGTGCAAGAGTGTAAGCCTCAGAATCTCATTTCTTCCAGTTTGGGGATGGAAAGAATGAGAGAAAGGTTACCAAATCAACAACCACCTTATGCAATCAAAGGAGAGGTTGTCTCCAACTTTGATTTTGTTCGGAAGAGGAAGCCGTCTAATGATCTGAGCATGAAGATGGATCAACATATCTACACATGTGAATACCTTCAGTGTCCTTATAGTGATCCTCGTCTGGGCTATCATGACAGGACTTCAAGGGACAATCACCAGCTGACATGCCCATACAAAAGTGGTGCTTCAGAGTTTGGTGGGTCTGATTTTCATGTTAATGAAGTGAAACCAGTTATTTTCCCTCAAACATTTGCTCAGTCCAAGCCAGCAGGTCCAACGTTTAATTCTGTGCAACCTTCCTTTGATATATCAGGACTTGGAGTTCCAGAAGACGGTCAAAAAATGATTAGTGAGCTCATGTCGATCTATGATAACAATATCCAAGGAAGCAGGAATGTGAACCCCAGTAACAATGCCGTTGTGACAGAAGGTCAAAATACTCTTCAGCCAAGAGCTCAGCATCAGCAGGAGTATTACCATGGTCAAGGAGCTGTAATGGATGGGAACTTGTTCGAAGGATCCAACATGCACGATAATAATCATCTGATGTTTCCACGAGAGGAAAATCAATTTGATCGGTTTAAGATTATGAATTCTCCATTCGAGAACAACAGCAGCGGCAGCAACAACAATTTTAGCTTGATGTTTGAGTCTACATTCGACTTAGGATCCTTCGATTATAAAGAGGATTTCCAAGCAGCAGGAATGGATAGCATGCCGAAGCATGATACCTCAGTCTGGTTCTAGAAACAATACCAGCTTCTCATCCTCATCCTCTGGGCATATTTTACGGCTTTGTTATTGGCTTATGATGTGGTAAAACTTTAATTATGTTAAAAAGCTGTTAGTTGTATTTTTCTTGTAGCTGTAGAAATTAGAAGCGAAGCAGGTTGTGAGATGGGCTATAATAAGAAAGGTGGTAAAATTCCCATGGAAGAAGCCTGATGCTGTTACTGCTAAATTATGTGTATGAAGTGAAATGTCAAATAAATAAGTTAGTGTAATTTTGATTTGAAAATATATTAATGTTCAGTTGAAAGTTGAAACATGGTCATAAATTGATCACGTGGGCGGCAGGGAGAAGAATAGGAATCTGATGGTGTATGTACTGTCGTTTAATGGGTTAGTGGTGGGGGCGTCGGTTATTATTGTTCGTTGAATGATATAAATGAATGGAGGAGTTGTCGTTTTATATATTTTAGATTGTAGTTGGTGGTCCCATGTGGCCATACCCATGTGAGTGGTAGACCCAAAATCGCTGTCGAATGCACGACAAGTTGACCAGTAAGCATCGTCTTTTTTTTATCATCGTCAATTGCTGAGTGGTGGGGTCAGTTGATCTGCATTATGCCTCTGCAAGCTAATAAGCTGTCGACATTTCTATGTTCAAAGTTTGGAACTTGTCAGCTATCGCTTCACCCTCACTCGTACCCACTAACCTAATAAATAATTAATACTTTCACTCGTACCCACTAACCTAATAAATAATTAATACTTGTTTCAAGAAAATAAGTAAATAAAGATTAGGTCAATCACATGAGCAAATACAGATAAATTATTAACCGGCCAAACCACTTTGAAATTGTTTTTTAAAAGAAATCGTCAAGTTTTTGTTTTAGCAAATATTGGGTAGAACTTTTCTCACGACTCTAAAATTCTCAAAACACAAAAATAAAAAATAAAAAACTTCTTTCTTTGTATTTATCATTTTAACCTTTCTCAATGGCTATCTTTACGTAAATTCATACACAAAACCATTCAACCTTACATAAATTCACACACAAATCCTAAGTTTTGCGAGTGGCTTTTATGAACCCAGCAGTTAAAGCTTCCCCGCAGCATTCTTGTGGCTAAAATTTCTTCCTCAATTATAATCTTATTAACAGTGGCCATTATGAAGGCATCAATTTAAACTCCCACACAGTATTGTGGTCACTAAAATTCCTTCCTCAATTATAATCCTAGTAATAGTGGCCATTATGAAAGCAGCAGTTCAAGCTCCCGCACAACACTGTGACCACTAAAATTCCTTCCTTAATTATAATCATAGTATTAATCTGATTGTAAAATGAATACTAGTATTATATAATATGAGTTATAGTCTAACTATAATATCAATGTAAAAAAAAAAATATATTTTTATTTAACGCATTTTCATATGATTTATTTAATAGCTATAAGTTCTTATTTATATTTCATAAGCTCTTTTTAAAAATTTTTAGTACTATTTAGTTGTATTTTAAGTAGAGTTTTTGTAATTAAATAAGTTATTTTATGTAAATTAAAACTCTAATTTTGAGATTTTGAAAATAGAAGTTGTATAATTGTTTAAAGCATTAAATTATCTAAAATTTCATAATTTATTGGGAAAATGACGGCTACACCTTAAGATTTAGAGAAATAGTCACAAAGAACCCTAAGTTTTCACAAAGGAACACCAAGACTTCTTTTTTACCATAATATTCTTTGAATATAATAATTAAAAAATAAACTTTAAAGGTTTTTAATTAATACAAATTTAATACAAATAATATGATTTATCTAGTAGACTAATAATATTAAATTATTTTTAACATTTAAAATAATATTAAAAATTTAAATTATTATATTTATTTTAATGATATTTATTTATTTATTATAAATATTTTAAATAAATCTTTGGTTAAATATATTTTATAACTAACAAAATATCTCCCAATTAATAATGTTAAAATTAACTTTTTACATAAAAATTCAAAATAATTTAAATTTATTTATTTTAATATTACATTTCTATTTATTATTAAAAATTACTTTAATATAATAAAATATGTCTAAGTAAAATATAAAAGTATTTTTCGAATGTTAAAATTTTTAAAATGTATATAGTATTGAATTTATTTTAATGTCATATTTTTGTTTATTATAAAATTTTGGGGTCAATTCTTTTGAACTTATAGATTCAAAGTGTATTATAGTAAAAAAAAAGTTTTAATGTCCCTTATTAAAAAATTAGAGGTCTTTGTGACAATTTCGCCAAATCTTAGAGTGTAAGTGTCATTCTACATAATTTATTATACAATTTATATCCTTCTATTCATAATATAACTTTAAAAAAAAAAACTTGTCTAATTAAACTAATTTTATAATTTTTGGCAAAAACTTTTATTGATAACAAATATATATATTTTTTTATAAAAGATCTGCTGAAATAATCACTTTTTGAAAAGCTACAACAGGGTTTTTTTTTTTTTGTGGTTTTCTCGTCTTTTACTTATAATATTGATGCTCAGAGTGCTGCTCTTTGCACGCAAATGAGTACAAAACATTGCACAGAACACTTCAAACGACACCGTTTCTTATGAGCCTGCTTAAAATGACCAACTTAAAAAAAAATAAAAATAAAATCTTTTCTTCACTCTTCACTCATTTCGATTTCCTCCTTCCACCCATTGCAACTGACACTAAATGCAGTCACTCACCACTCATGGCAGCCCACTTCAACGAACTGCCGTCGCACTTCGTTGTTGGTGCGAACAGACGTTATGCCTCAGAGGGGACGCCCACCGCTCACTAGTGGGGGTGCCAGAAACTAGATACAGGAGAGATTAAGTTACACAACAACACAATTTTAACTTTTTTTAATACCAAAATGATAAATTTTATTCATATTGTTTAAATTATAATAACTTACGTGGTTTACTAGATATTAATTAATATTGATACTTAAATTATTGGTTAAGTTTTTTTAAATGTCTCATTCTTTACCTTATTATATAGATTGAGCTATTAGTTCCTTAGAATTTTTAATTTTGGCTCTGATATGAGTTTGTAAATGTAGTTTGTTGATGAGTTTAGCCCGATGATAAATCCTTCAACAATTGAGTGAGAGATAAGAGAAAGAAATGATCATAAATTTAATTGTCATTATTTTATTAAAAAAATTAACATATACGAGGAGGAAGATAAGGGAGATTATTGTTAAACGTAAATGATGAATTTTAATCTTTTAGAGGGAAAAAAAAAGAATAAAGAATGAACTAAAAGGAGATAATCTTCGTATCTTTAAAAATTTCGTAGACTTACAATTAGGGAAATAATAATAATAAATGGATATCATTAAAAAAAAAATCAATTTTTTCACGTCAGCAGTCGGCAGAGGCTTCAGGCCCTCCTCGTACACTTTGGCACCGTCCTTGTCACTCACCACTCACTGCAGCCTATGCTTTCTTGATTGCTTCGCTAGTGGATAACTTGACTTGCCTTTGCTTTCAATAAGGTGGTGTGAAATTTTTCAAAGCCACCTATCAACACCTACTTTTTACCAGCCGTGTTGCTCCCTTATGATTGGATATGATGAGAGTAAAAAGGGGTAAGTGGGTTTTGCTCTGTTTTAAGTGAGACAGGAAAGTGCGGGATACCGAGAAGGGGATTGGTACAGGATGGTGCTTGAGTGATTCGCTGAAGGTGGCGGCCAGTGGAAGGAAACGGTATCATATAATGAACAACGACAAGGCCATTTTGCGTTTGAACCTGAGGCCGCTCTTGGAACAGGACATGTGGTTTCTCGTATTTTAAATATTTAATGGTTTTGGCTCTTTCGTTAGTTTAATTTCCTTATTTTTAGAAAAATACTAGGGAGAGAGAAAGTTGAGAGAAATAATAAAGAAAATGGTAGAGAGTGAGTGGGTAGTAGAGAGAGAGATGATAAATTTCTCTCAACTTTCTCTCTCCTTAGCACCACTTTTTTTTTTTTGGTTAACTTAAGTGGACTCTTAAGAAGTGGTGCCGTTTGTGGCTTTTGTGCAATATTTTGCAATAAAATAGCATTTCCCATATTAATAGGGGTTATATTGATTATTCGGTTTTCTTCCTTTTCATTGAAAAAGATTAGTGAATTTTGCAATAAAATAAAGACTTTGTTTTGCACTTTCTACAAATTTCGGGTTTGATATTGTGTTTGAATATGATTGGAGTTTTCTTGTTTTGGAATGATTGTATAAGAGTATAAGAGAAGCAAGACACCTCGTTTGGAATTAGAGTTGAAACTCAATAAACTGCTTATTTCATAATTTTTGATAAAAATAGTGTTTGATAAATTTTGTAAAAGTAGCTTATTTCATAACTTTTTTCATTTCGTTTTAAAAAAAAGCGGTGAGGTTCTTTTCATAAACAAACATTTAATAAGCTACTACGCCTTTTTAAAATACCTATTATAACTTTAGTATTTTGATAAAAAGACAATTATACCGTACTTATTCATAAACCATAATATATAAATCATTAGATATTATATTACTACCACAATTTTATTGCAAAAAATTTATTATGAATGTAATACATATTACTTTTTATCATATTTTATGTAATAGATTATGAAGTTCTTCAGATTTTTTTAATTAATTTTACGTACTTAAAAAAATATGTCTAAACAATTTATTAAACATAAAATAAAAAAATTAAAACGCATGTCCATTTTGGTCATTATATAATATAACAGTACTTTCGTAATAAGATTTATCAAACACATATACTCTACTTTTCAAACTCACAGTAACCGCAACAGCACAGTTTACTAAACATCAAGCTACTTTTTTAATCAGTAGCTTATTTCATCTGCACAACACAAGCAGCTTATTTCATTAGCCCCCACAATCCCAAACTAGCCCTAAATCTTCTGTTTTATGATTTGTCATCTAGTAATAAAATTTTCAAGTACATTCTTACCCAATTCTTTGAAAAAAAATTAAAATTAGCAGCTGTTTGTTTTTGTAACTTAATGACTTAGTTTTTTTTTTTAAAAAAAAAAAGCTGAAGTCAAAATAAGACTGAATGTATATATTTGCATGATATGCATTTTTTTTTCAATATTTGAATGTAAGTGTTAAGTTGTTTGTTTTTCAAAAAGAAAATATCTACAATATGATATCTTGACATATATAACCTCATAAATATTAACAATACTTATATTTATTAGTCAAACATATGACAAGTTATAAATAAATTATTTGATTAGTAAAAGAAAAAATTGATCATGTTTATCTTAACAAAGCATTAAAAAATAAAATAAATTATACATCTAAAACATATATTTTTTTCTAAATTAATATATGATACTAATAATGTTATTTTCAATATATTATATTGATAGATTTTCTTGTTAGTTTCATAAGTCAATCACGAACTATTTAATTATTTGGATTAAAATTAATGTATTAAATAAAATTCAAAATTTGTCACAAAAATCGCAAATATAAATACAAAGATTAACATATTATAAAACAAACTCACATAAATTTCTATTACATTTAAAATTCTGATTAAAAAAAAATAGTTGAATATATGTATACAACAAAAAAGGTGAAAAATAATAAAAGGACAATTTATGTAATAGGAAATAAATTTATTTAGTAGAAGTATTAATGAGAGAGAATATTAAAGTTTCATTCAGATGTTTTGTCATTTAGATAAAAGTCAGAATATTTAATTTTTTCATATCTAAACATTTTATAATCAGACATAAGTGATAAAAAATAAAATAAAAACTATAAATGCCTGAAAATAATTAAGATTTAGATTCAAATAAAAAACAAAGAACCCTGAATTAACTTATTTTCAATCAGTTAAGTTATTAAATCTATTTATTTTTTCAATTTAATAAAAAATTTTAGTCATTGAGTTATTAAGTTAATTTTTTTTAACTTTTAGTTAATCTAAATAGTCTGAATGACATTATTAAAGACAATCTCAAAAATATCCCTATCTAATTAATTTTATTTTCATCGTTATCAAAATAAAGCTTATTAATTAGTAATATTATCCATCTTTAAAACTTGTGGTAATGTAGTAGTAGATTATAACTATTTTTATTTTTATATTTTCTTCAAATTTGTACTATTTATCTTTACAATTTTTTATAATTTTTTTTATATAAAACCTCATAAACCACAATAAAATTGATTAATATGTTCTAATTTAGACAATTAAAGGGATTGTATTCATTAGAGCATGATTTATATTATGATAAAATATTATCTAATTGATATTGTTGAGATGATTATTATTTATTGAACATTAAAATTTTGTAAGAGCAAAAATATAAAAGTATTTTTTTCTAGATTTTTTAAGTTGAGAAAAAAAAATTAATACTTATTTTTTACAAACTTAGACAACAAAAAAAAAAATTTTGCCATTCAGATTCAAACATTCAGCTCTATTAAGAATTCAAACTAATTTAGATTAATTTAGATTTCAGACAAAAAATAAACATCACTTTAGAGACTATTTTATAAAATAATTAAATTATATTTTCTTTGAAAAAATTGAAATCATTAGAGTGCCAAAATTTTAGTACTACTTTAACTTATTATAAAAAAAAGTTATGGTTTGCTCAAATTAAAAAAAAAAATATTATAACGTTATCACTAGTATTAAGAAGTTAAAAAATGATATATTAATAATTAATAACACTTTTACAATTTAATAGTTTATTTCCTCTATAGTCACATTTTTTGTTTTTCTTTTCATTAAATTAAAATCTTTAAATATATCACATTCTCCATAACTAAAAGAAATTAATAAATAATTTTTAATGTATAATTTTAATAATTTATATTGTAAGCTTATTTATTGCATTTTTATCATTCTTTTATTAAATATATTTATTTTACTAAGAGTTTTGATCTCACGTTACTTGGTATATATGTTGTTTTTACTCATTTATCTAGAGCAACATTCACACAAATATTTACCATAAATTTATAAATTATTATCCCGGAATAATAATAAAATCTGGATTTTTTCAATGTAATAAAAATTTTTAGTCATCAAGTCATCAAGTTAATTTTTTTTTAGCTTTTACTAATCTAAATAGTCTAAATGACATTATTAAAGACAATCTAAAAAATATTCGTATCTAATTAATTTTATTTTCATCCTTATCAAAATAAAGCTTATTAATTAGTATTATTATCTATCTCTAAAACTTATGGTAAGGTAATACTAGATTATAATTATTTTTATCTTTATATTTTCTTCAAATTTGTGTTATTTATCTTGACAAAATTTTTATGAATTTTTTTTTATATAAAACCTCATAAACTACAATAAAATTGATTAACATGTTCTAGTTTAGACAATTAAATAGGTTGTATTCATCAGAGCATGATTTATGTTATGATAAAATAATATCTTGTT
This sequence comes from Atalantia buxifolia, assembly GCA_030444775.1. Classification (NCBI taxonomy): domain Eukaryota; kingdom Viridiplantae; phylum Streptophyta; class Magnoliopsida; order Sapindales; family Rutaceae; genus Atalantia; species Atalantia buxifolia. Next base: position 26,374,276 of record CM059832.1, on the reverse strand, counting down.
GATATTGTTTGATATGTTTATTAATTATTTAACATTAAAATTTTATAAGATCAAAAATATAAAAGTACTGTTTTTCAGATTTTTTAAGTTGAGAAAAAAACAACTTAATACTTGTTTTTAGAAAATAAGACAAAAAAAAAAATGTCATTCATATTCAAATATTCCGCTCTATTAAGAGAATTCAGACTAATTTAGGTTTATTCAAATTTCAGACAAAAAAAAAAAAAGGTTACCTTAGAGACTATTTTATAAAATAATTAAATTATATATTCTTTGAACAAATTGAAATCGTTAGGGCAGCAAAATTTTAGCATTGCTTTATCTTATTATAGAAAAAGTTATGGTTTGCTCAAATTGAAAAAAAAATTAATACATTGTAACACTATCACTAGTATTAAGAAGTTAAAAGATGATATAGTAATAATTAATAACACTTTCACAATTTCATAGTTTAAATTAAATTATTTCAATATATCACATTCTCTATTACTAAAAAAATTAATAAATAATTTTTTAATGTATAATTTATATTGTAAGCTTATTTATTACATTTTTGTCATTCTTTTATTAAACATGTGTATTTTAGTAAGAATTTTTATGTTGCATTACTTGATATATATATGTTGTTTTTACTCCTTTATTTAGACCAACATTCACACAAATATTTATCGTAAATTATTTTTACTCCTTTATTTAGACCAACATTCACACAAATATTTACCGTAAATTTATAAATTATCAGCCCCTGCCCACAAGTAAAAACTAAAAGCATAACAAATGGATCTTTGGCTAGAATTGGACACCGAGGAAGGAACCTAAGCTTGTGCTGAGGATTACCTTTTGTGGGAACGAGCTTCTTCTCAAAGACGACTCCAAGCTTAATTTACGAATGTTCTCCACATCATTTCTCTTTGTGAAGTTGAAAATCTGAACCTAAATTAGATTCCTTTTTTTTTTCAATTAATTAACAATCATCTATTCAGAATATGCTACCTATAGAAAACTGAAGCATCGAACATAATCCAGATATATTTGTCAAAAGCTAGCCTCTAAGATGCATCAGTATTATTAAAACAAGAAGAACTCGCGTTCAAGTACATATATAAAATTTAGCCTGCTGGCCTAAATTTTATTTCCTTGTAAAAGAAATGAAATCGTATGCATAACAAAAATTACAATTATTTATACAAATCTTGGAAATTGGTTGTTTCCCTAACTGGAGACAGCTTGGTTAACAGTTTTCAAGAACGTTTTCCCATTCAAACCACAAGCCAGTTCCTCATTTTAGAATACTACGAACGCGTTCAACATCTTCAGCAAAAACAACACCCATTCCCATGTGCAAATGGGGCTCAATATGGCAATGAAAAGCCCAGACACCTGGATTGTCAGCAGCAAATCTTAAAGCTGTCCAGCCAAAGCCACTGCAGTATTTCTCAATGGTGGATTTGTGAAGTTGAATTTCTCCTCATCCTTCTCCGTAAACTTCCCTTCTCCATACTCTAGAAGCCCAGAAATCATGATCATGCAAATGCCAAGGGTGGATTTCGCTATGATTTGGCTTCACCATGTCGGTATTCTGAATGATAGAATCTACTGTGGAATTAAAATCAAGCATGTAAATCTCATTTCCTTGTGTCGAATTAGGGTTTCCAGGTGGTTTCGTCATGTCATAATCCTTCGAGGACTTGTCCGCTGGACCATTTTGATCAAAAGCCTATTTAAGACCATATTTAACGGATCCTAAATAAGCAGGAGTTGTGATTCTGAGCAAGATTTGAAAGTATTGATTATTAATTTGATTAAATGATGCTTACCGTATCTAATGTGTGAGCTTCAGGTAATAGAAGATTCTTGGATGCTTTCAGAGCATTGTTCCTTTTTCGTTCACTCCTTCCTTGTGGAGCTTCAACCAACTATGATGATCTGCATAGTGCATATACACATGGTGATAATGAATAGATTATAAGCAATACTCCAAGAACACCAGGGAATAATAAACAACTTGATTGGAAGTTTCATACATGTGAGAAAGGCAAATGATCTTTGTGCCACAACAAACACTACTCCAAAATGTCTATTGCATTTGGACATTTGGTTAGAAAAAAACTTCTATTTTTTAATACAACCATTTCATAAAAGTTCCAAATTTTATATATATATATATATATATAGAATGCTTTTCTGATCCAGGATCCTGGATCATAGTAATAATCTGGGAGAGTGCTTGTGGCCATTGGATTTCATCCAACGGTCACTTTATATTTTCTTTATAGAGCACTGCTTCCCAACATATGGACCCACACTGCAGAGTTTCTATAAATTTTTGAAAACCGAAAAAATAAAAGAGGAAGCTCAATAGTCGAAGTTGTAGAGAGAGAAAAAAAAAACTTTTACACAGCACCATTTAAGCAATTTGCAGCTTGAAATAAAAAATTCCAAATTGAACAAATTAAATTTAGTTTGGCAAACACAGCAACTGTTCGTTATCAAATTGAATCACTCGTTTGGAATTTATAGCTTCCGGAGCTTTGTCATTGCAGCGTCGCCATTGAGTCTTTTTTTTTATATGTAAGAGTTGCATGCTGATTCATATTCATTCTCTTTAATTATTTATTTTAGCTCCTTAAATTTGTGTTTTTTTTTCTTTTTTTTCCCTTATTTCAGTTGTAGTAAAATGAATGCTCAGAATGTTGCTGGCCAGTCAAACTGTGATGATAGTCTCTACGTACCAGAAGTAGCGCTCGACCGTAAGCCACATAAAGGTCAAGAGTTTGACACTTTAGATGACGCTTATGAATTTTACAACAAATACGCTAAAGAGGGTGGTTTTAGTATCCGAATTAATTCGAGTAAGATATGCAAAGAGAGTAATGACATAATAAGGAAGGAATATGTGTGCTTTAAAAAAGGACAAGCAAGACAATCCAAAGTTGTTAATCGTAAGAGGCGACGCGGTATAATACGAGGTGGTTGTAGTGCAAAATTAGTAGTGGTTAAATCTGAATTCGGTAAATATATGGTTCGTATATTTGTTGAAGAGCATAATCACACATTATCTTCACCTCGAAGGGTTCATCTATTGAGGTCTCATCGTTCAATGTCAGCTGTTCAGAAAAACTTAAGTCAACAATTAGCTGCAGTGAACATACCAACATGTCAGCAAATCGGTCTTTTTGAATTACAGGCAGGGGGCTTGCAAAATATGGGATGTGTACAGAGAGACTTTTATAATAATGATAGAAATTTGCGGAATGAATTGAAGGGTCATGATGCAGATATGTTGTACGAGCATTTTCATCTGAGAAAGAAAAGAACTCATCATTCTTTTACAATATCAAAGCTGGATGTGATGATCGAATTACACATTATTTTTGGGCTGATGCAGTTTGTAGGCGGGCATACAAGTTTTAACCAAACTAAATTTAATTTGTTCAATTTGGAATTTTTTATTTCAAGCTGCAAATTGCTTAAATGGTGCTGTGTATAAGTTTTTTTTGTTTTCTCTCTCTACAACTGCGACTATTGAGCTTCCTCTTTTATTTTTTCGGTTTTCAAAAATTTATAGAAACTCTGCAGTGTGGGTCCATATGTCGGGAAGCAGTGCTCTATAAAGAAAATATAAAGTGACCGTTGGATGAAATCCAATGGCCACAAGCACTCTCCCGGATTATTACTATGATCCAGGATCCTGGATCAGAAAAGCATTCTATATATATATATAGTATATTGCTTCTTTTAGGCAATTTAATTACAAAAAAGAGATGCATACATGAGTACGTACCTGGACAGCCAACTTGAGGGTAGCGATAATAACTTTTTCTGATGGAATGGGATCCTAAGGGATCCCATCCCATTTAGGACGAGATTGAGATATATTTTTGTTCTATAAAAAAATTTAGGGACGGGAGTGAGACATTTTTTTATTCCAATTGTAAATACGGGACGGGAGTGGGGTTGATAAATTCTGTCCTATCCCGTCTCATTACCGACTAAGAATAAAATATTTTCCAATTGGGATGGGATCCCGCAAGATCCCATCTCTTTTAGGATGGGATCGGGACATATTTTATCCAAAAAAAAAATATAATGACGGAAGTGAGATGTTTTTTCATCTCACTTGCATATATGAGACAGAACTGAAATGGGTAAATCACATCACATCCCGTCCTATTACCAACCCTGCTTGAGGGAAGCAAGCGCACATGCAGGATCTCTGGTGCGCACTGCGGTTCATTTAATTTCATCACTAAACTTGCATTCCTCCTGCTCTGTAAAGCTTTCGCAATAATTCACAGCCAATGAACAATTGAATTGCTCTCTTCCATTTATCAATAGTGACTGATATGAATTCTAAATTTAATTTATTTCTTATTTTATTTTTGGTAGAAAGTTATCATAGGTCTTCACATTAGTGGCGAACCTAGACACTTAAATTAGGGGCTTAAATTTTTTCAAAATCACTAAATAATATTTTTATCATTAAACTACAAGTCTTTGTTATATAAAAATATACCCAAATTATTTTCATTTAACTCTTTCATAAGGGATTTCTCAATTGGGTCCGCCCATGCTCCACATAACAAATTATATTAAAATAGACATATATGAGTGGGGTTACAGTCCAAGTAGAAAATTTCGGAATTTGTTTACAATGCTGTAAATTATTCTTTTTTACGGTTTGCAATGTTGTAGAAAACATCCTACACTTTATAAAATCTCAAATTTGTTTAGAATATTTTTATATATGGAGAGAAAGAAAGAGGGTTTTTCATGTGGATCAATAGCAAGTCTACATGTTGGAGTGAGCTACAGCCAATCCAAATTTTTTAAGCAATTAATAAAAATACCATTATGCAAAGTTAATAAAATTGCCATTATTTTATTTACAATTGCACACGTTGGAGTGGGCTAGAGCCAAACCGAAATATCAAAAATAAATTGATAGTGATTGTCAAAATGCATTTCACAAGTACACCGTTGGATTTCAGCGATCAAAGGAGGTTAAATTAATTCGTGATTCAATTTGATCAGAAGAAATGATTTTTTATCTTTGATGATTTCTGGATTTTCCTTTTGAGAATGGACCGCAAATCAATCCATCGAACGCAATCATATATTTTCTTATGTAAAGGTCTTCGTCTTCTCGGAGGAATAATAATAAATATCTGTACATGTCTAATCATCGAGTGTTGGCGATCATTTTCCTTTTATATAATTAAATAAATTAAGCCTATGTAAGAAGGATGATAAAATGCTAATTAATAAACTGAAAAGCAAGGACTCATTAACTTTAATTTTGTCACTATTTCAAAGCACCTCTCTTATAGATAATTAGTGTAGCAAAATCTATCAATTTGACAAAGCCATATCGTGCACCCGTGGAACGTACGTTTTAAGGGACCATGCATATTCATTCGATTTTAGACGATCGATATGGTATTTCTATCATTCATAGTGAAAAAAAATTAATCTCTTACAATACAACCCGCGGTGAATATGAATCGGGCCAAGACTATGCTTCCAATATTTAAGCATATTAGTTTATGTCCGTTTAATTAATTATCTCTCATAATTAAGTTATAACCTAAGTTTATATATGTTCGCTTCCAAAAGTACCGTTAGATATATATATTATTAAGGTAAATCCAACATAGAAGCACCCGCACTAGAGATAATTAAGAGGGACTTGCTTTGCTTGTACTGTAATCACCAGTTCAAATAAACACAAACAGTTGTTCCCTATACAAGAAAAAGTTAGTGGTAATTGAGTAACAGCTTTTGGTTAATAGAATCAAAAAGGGTTGGAGGCTATAAATGGTGGAAAAAGTAAGATTTGCACCTGTGCAAGTATTGGTGGCCAATGATTTAATGCTGATGGGAAATTAAGACTAAGATTAAAGTTGATGCAAATAAAATTAATTACGTCCAAGCCTAAACTGCAAGTGCGAACATGAGGAGCGCGCAATTGATTAAGCATGCGTTTGGTATGGAGATTGAATTGTTAGGAAAATGTGCTCTTTAAAAGTATATGTGTTTATTTAATTATAATAAATAATTTTTTAATTAATAAAATAAATAAAGTATTTTATTCAAGTATCTTAATTGCATTAATATTTTGAGTAAAGTCCATTTGATCATATTATATGTATTTATGTGATCACCATGTGGATTCACAGAAGACATAAATACAAGTTATCTTATGATTAAATAAATTATGTTCGCAGTTGATAAATAAAGTTGGGTACTTTATTTAGGTATAGAATGTAATAAATTCATTGAATGGTTTGTCTTAATCATGTATGAATTTATTGATGTAGTACGACTACATTGAACAGGATCACATATGAGATTTAATTAACCTTGAAATGACTGTCAGACTTATTAAGTCTCATAGGCATTGATTTGACTGTAATCTTAATTTTGAGTTAGTTATGATTTCATGATTGTAATTGTTATTCAATTTGAGTTACCAATGGACACGACACACACTTGTGGTCAAGATTACCTGGTATCTTGGTGGAGGCAATTATGAGTATTGGAGTTATAGATTAACAATATAAATTTATATGACATATCTCTTGATGGGTTTTCGGCACTTGATCATAGAATTCTTTGACCAGAGTGTGTCAACATATTTAGTATGTTGAAAATGATCATTAGAGAAAACCAATAAGTATCAAGGAACAAGATGTAATTAAATCGATTGGACAGTTTAGATATCGATTTAATTAATGATGTGGTATAAAGGATTATGCAGTAAAGAAATTAATGTGGCATGAGTCGAATTATTATTCGAGAACACTATCCTAGATAGCATACAATTATGGAGGTCAATTCCAATCTTTTAATGGCGTAGATTTGGAATTAAATAATTGAACTAGTTTAATTACATGCCTAATTATTGTAGCCACTATTGTATGTACCTAATTGATCCCCGGGTTAGCTCATTTAATTGACTGCACCACTACTAGATTAATGAGTAAGATAACTAATAATTTGGGTCAAAAGCCTAAATATATTATTTAGTGGGAGGCTCCATCAATATGCTAATGTGTAAGGGGTCTTATATTATTTTACAAGGTAGCCCCCTATAGGAAAAAGCAAGTAACGTGTCTTTTATTTTTGCAGCCTAGGGTTTCATTAAAGGGAGATATAAAAAGGTTTATTTTCTCTATAGAAAAGGATATAGCCACTTTATACAGATCGGAGAAAAATATTTTTCTTTCTACTCTTGTGAGAAAAATTTTCTCCTGCTAGTTACTATTGGTAGTGATAAAGGCGCCCACACGTCAAGTGCAGATCAAACCTGAGTCATAACCTGGAAGATCATTGGTGATGGATCGTGATCTAACAAGCGTGGTGGTGACAGATCGTGATCTGGGAGTCTAATTCACTTCAGCGGAAAAAGCAAAGATTGTTTATCTTCTCAGATTTTCAAGGTATGATTTCAAGATATCAATTCTAAAAAGTTTTATAAAATTTAAAACTAATTTTTCTCCAACATGAACAACTTTAACTTTACAGTATTAAAGTATTTAGTAAATACTAACTTTGTAGTTTGAAAGTTATGTTGATATGATTTTTCACTTGTATAATAAAAAATTTATTATATATTTAATATTTTTATCAAAATTATTATTTAAAATTTATATTTATTGTATATCATTAATTTTTATTTTATAACTATGATTTTTTTTCTACTGAAATTATATCTTAAAATTTACAGCATTTCAATTCTAAATATGACTTAATTAATTATACACGCGAGAAAATAACGATCTTTTTTTTTTTTTTTCCATGGAGGAAGCAAAGATTCCAAAATGGAATTGGCGATTCCTTTTGTTGCAAAGCGCGTGACTTGGCTTATTGAAGTTGGTGGCTAATGAATTAAAATTAAATGGATTTTTGGGATTAAAGAGGAAGTCGGCAAAAGCTTTATTATTTGAGGAGCCGCACAAAACCGAGAGCCAAAGAATCATGAGAAATTATAAAATACATCAGATCTCTGGAATGGGTAAATCATATCCCATCCCGTCCCATTACCAACCCTGCAGAAGTAAGCGCACATGCAGGATCTCTGGTGCGCATTGCTGTTCATTTAATTTCATCACTAAACTTGCATTCCTCTTGCTCTGTAAAGCTTTCGCAATAATTCGCGGCCAGTAAACAATTGAATTGCTCTCTTCCATTTATCAACAATGACTGATATGAATTCTAAATTTAATTTATCTCTTATTTTATTTTTGGTAGAAAGTTATCATAGGTCTTCACATTAGTGGCGAATGTAGACACTTAAATTGGGGGCTTAAATTTCTTCAAAATCACTAAATAATATTTTTATCGTTAAACTACAAGTCTTTGGTTATATAAAAATACACCCAAATTATTTTCATTTAACTCTTTCATATAAGATTCTTTAATTGGGTTCGCCCATGCTCCACATAACAAACTATATTAAAATAGACATATATGAGTGGGGTTACAGTCCAAGTAGAAAGTTTCGAATCTTGTTTACAATGCTATAAATTGTTCTTTTTCACGGTTTGCAATGTTGTAGAAAACATCCTAGACTTTATAAAATCTCTAATTTGTTTAGAATATTTTTATATATGGAGTGAGAGAAAGAGGGTTTTTCATGTGGATCAATAGCGAGTCTACATGTTGAAGTGGGCTAGAGCCAATCCAAATTTTTTAGGCAATTAATAAAACTACCATTATGCAAAGTTAATAAAATTGCCATTATTTTATTTTCAATTGCACACGTTGGAGTGGGCTAGAGCCAAACCTAATATAAAAAATAAAGAGATATTGATTGTCAAAATGCATTGCACAAGTACGCCGTTGGATTTCAGCGATCAAAGGCGGTTAAATTAATTCGTGATTCAATTTGATCAGAAGAAATGATTTTTTTATCTTTAATGATTTCTGGATTTTCCTTTTGAGAATGGAGCCGCAAATCAATCCATCGAACGCAATCATATATTTTCTTATTTAAAAGTCTTCTTCTCGGAGGAATAATAATAAATATCTGTACATGTCTAATCATCAAGTGTTGGCGATCATTTTCCTTTTATATAATTAAAAAAATTAAGCCTATGTAAGAAGGATGATAAAATGCTAATTAATAAACCGAAAAGCAAGGGCTCTAATTGCAATTAATTAAAGAATCTCTTGATTTAAAATTTAAAAAAAAGGGAAAAAAAAAAAACAAAGAACGTCTTCCAGGGAAGGAAACCTTTTTCACAACACCAATTTTGGAATCGGAAGAGGATCTTAATGAATCGAAAAGATTAATAAATCGCATATGTAAATGTCTAAAACACATAGAATCATGTCATAATTAATTATTAAATCTTATCACTGTAATTTCATCCAAATGCTAAATTTGTAATGGTGCCGGGTAAATTTAATTTTGTATCTCAATCTTAGTTTGGAAGTGTATTAACAATACTTATTTGTTTATTAATTTGCAGATGGTTTTGCCTAAATTGTGGACCTAGCCCCTTGTTTTCTTATAGTTACTGGATTGAAAATTGATGCTCCGAATCTCTCTATTAACTCGTTTATCTTATTCAATTAAATATTGAAGAATGGTCAACTATAATGTAACAATTTTTTACTAATCGGTCAAGATTTGCTGTCTAAAACTGGCATCCCCAAAAGTTCTACTTCTTATATATTTTGATTACTTGGTCTTAAAGATAAATGAAGACACGTTTTAACGGGGCCGAATTTAGAATCATACAGATTTACGAGATTGAAGTAGAGGCTTTAAAATAAATTGGGAGTAGAAAATAAATCAATTGAGAAAAACTGAACACATGGGAGTTTATAAAACTATAGAATTTTGGCTTTAATATCGTGTTGAGTAATTGGTTCGCCCAAATATTCAAATTTATTGACAAGGACGTAATATTTTGGTAACTAAAATTTATTTGGTGTCGTTTTCCCTTTGGGAAAAAAATAAAATTGTTAATGGTAAGGTCTCAATGATGTGGTCCAATGCAACTAACAAGCAAGAATAGGATAGACTCTCACTTCTACAGTTCTACTTTTAATTGTATGGCGAATGGTACTATAGACACGGCATGCAGGCAGCCATGGCTAGATCACTACTCGCTGTCGTTTTCGAATTTCGTATGCAAATAGGCTTCTGCTGGAGCTGGGTTTATTTCGTGAATCACATTTCGGATGTGTTTACAAACAAATGATCATAGTTATAACCACAGAATTTGGACAAATTTATTTTTGAGGAACTGATGATGTGCCATTACTGCAAGCAACAGATAGATAAAACACTCAATGGCTCACATGATTTACTTTGTATCATGAAATTTCTTTTGTGTTCAAAAAAGGGCGGCCTCTCGCTGTGTACCAACCACAACTTTAGTGCCATTGCGTTCATATCTACTTTATATATTTAGTTATAACGAATGACAAATCTTCTGAGTTAGATTATTACAGTAGCATGCAAAAGTTGAGTCTCTCTCAAAAGATTCGAGAATCGCGTATGTTTAGGTACAAACAGAATTTCAATTATCATTGATTATTTTGAGATCAATCTGAAGTGCGCGGAATGCAGAATTAAGGGTAGCAAATAATTACTGAAAAATAAAAGACACAGAATTTAAAGTGATTCAACAATATACTTACGTCTACGGGAGTAAGAGAAAATAATTGTATAACTAATAATTATTAGAGTATAAATTTTGACTAAAGAAATCTCACTTCCCAAACACAAATGCACATAGTACTCTCACACACTTGAAAGGAAAAACCTCTCAATTACAAACACTCTCCAATTGCTCACTCTCTCAACAATTCTTCACTTGAATTATTGCTCTCAATTTTGGGATGATATCAAATGAAGAATCGCCCCTCTAATTATAGGAAAATCAATGGCATTATTGCACCTACTCCTTTACAATTTGTCAAGGTGTTTGATATTTCTTTGGCCAATCTTGAAAAATTCTGCAAATTAAATCCAATATTTCGGCTACCAGCCTTGACATTTGTTAGCAAAATGCATGTGGTTTTCTCATTTTTCAACACAATCAAACTCGATGAATAAGATTGTTAAGTGACTTTCAGGGTTATTATTACACAAATGCATGACTCAGTAACTTTAATTTTGTCACTATTTCAAAGTACCTCTCTTATAGATAATAAGTGTAGCAAAATCTATCAATTTGACAAAGCCATATCGTGCACCCGTGGAACGTACGTTTTAAGGGACCATGCATATTCATTCGATTTTAGACGATCGATATGGTATTTCTATCATTCATAGTGAAAAAAAATTAATCTCTTACAATACAACCCGCGGTGAATATGAATCGGGCCAAGACTATGCTTCCAATATTTAAGCATATTAGTTTATGTCCGTTTAATTAATTATCTCTCATAATTAAGTTATAACCTAAGTTTATATATGTTCGCTTCCAAAAGTACCGTTAGATATAAATATATTATTAAGGTAAATCCAACGTAGAAGCAACCGCACTCGAGATAATTAAGAGGCAATTGCTTTGCTCGTACTGTAATCACCAGTTCAAATAAACACAAACAGTTGTTCCCTATACAAGAAAAAGTTAGTGGTGATTGAGTAACAGCTTTTGGTTAATAGAATCACGAAGGGTTGGTGGCTATAAATGGTAGAAAAAATAAGATTTGCATCTGTGTAAGTATTGGTTGCCAATGATTTAATGCTGATGGGAAATTAAGACTAAGATGAAAGTTGATGCAAATTAAATTAATTACGTCCAAGCCTAAACTGCAAGTGGGAACATGAGGAGCGCGCAATTGATTAAGCATGCGTTAGGTATGGAGGTTGAACAACTGTAATTTTATACCATTAAAGTATTTGGTAAATATTAACTGTTGTAGTTTGGAAGTTATGTTGATATGATTTTTTACTTGTATAATAGAAAATTTATTATATATTTAATAATTTTATCAAAATTATTATTTAAAATTTATATTTATTGCATATCATTAATTTTTATTTTATAACTATAATTTTTTTCTACTGAAATTGTATCTTAAAATTTACAACATCTCAATTTTAAACATGACCTAATTAATTATACACGCGAGAAAATAACGATCTTTTTTTTTTTTTTTCCATGGAGGAAGCAAAGATTCCAAAATGGAATTGGCGATTCCTTCTGTTGCAAAGCGCGTGACTTGGCTTATTGAAGTTGGTGGCTAATGAATTAAAATTAAATGGCTTTTTGGGATTAAAGAGGAAGTCGGCAAAAGCTTTATTATTTGAGGAGCCGCACAAAACCGAGAGCCAAAGAATCATGAGAAATTATAAAATACATAAGATATAATGTAATTAACATGTATATGTGTATGTGTGACAAGTGTAGTTAAATTTTATATAACTGCCACTTGTATGTTAGTTTTTTAAAATAAATGCACGCACGTTATGATATCATTTGCTTGTTATATGTCCAACAAGATATCTCAAAGATATTTTAAAATTTCTCAAGAATTGGGGGCAAGTTCTTAGGGGGTTTGATTAAAGAATTTCAAATAGAGAAGACAAAGGGGATTGGAATTAATTTTGTTACTGCTTTTTAAAAATATAATGTGAAACATTTATTTTATAATTGTTCAACATAATTCTAATTTAATCTAACTATAATTCCAAAATATTAATTAAAATAAGAAATCCTATATCTAAGAATTAAAAGAAAATATATAAACGTAACAATATGCTGCACATGCCAGGTCCCATTATGTAGGTTAAATAAATAAATAAAATTTTGGATCCTAACTATAGTTCAAATCCAAAACTAGATAATTATCCTACAATTAGGCTCTCTTGTGGCCTCCCATATTTAGCAAGTATGCGGAGAGGAGAAATTTTAGAGTTTATTGGAGGCATTACACTCAATTAATGTATGTATAACATGTGTAATTTAATTAAATATAACTATTAATTATATAGCGATTTTCAAAACAAATATATGAATAGCGTATATGCATTAATTGGATATAGTACCGTTAATGTATTCTAAAACCTCTCGAATAAGAGAGAGCAGTGATATAAGATATTTCATGCACCAAAACGACATTGTGCTAACAATGTATTAGTACATAGATCTAAACATAAAGTATCAAATGATAATGTTGATATAGAAATTGTAAATGAGAGGATCTCTAAGAGCTGAAATCAAATAAGACTAGATTTAATAATAAAGCCAACAAAAGAGCTTTCGTTTCTTCTCTTTATTCTCAATTGGCCGTGTATTGATACAAAGCAATGGGGGCGATTTACAAATAAATTTCACCGACCATTTGAGTCAATTGTCAAGTGGTTGGAATTATAGAACAAATTCTGAACTTCTGAGTTGCATAATTATTAGTAATGAAGACAGGGAGATAACCAACAAGTACATAAATCAGCTGGTATATGGTTATTCTATCTTAACCAAGATTTTCGGTTCGAGGCTTGGGAGTGCAGTTGCGTTAAATATTTGTTGGAAGAGCTTTGCAGCCCTAGTGGTCTTACCCGGTTCAAATCTGGATTAGCCTAAGTCCAATATGATCTTCGAATGCCAAATGGTTTGATACACCGAAAAAAAGACGGAGAGATAAAGGATGAAAAAATATATTCCAATATGTCAGAAGCATATTAGAAACATGCATATACGGTAAAATTGCTCTCTAGGATATTCTATAAAATTAAGAATAAATTCTATACTGTCATAAAATTATAATCTCAATTTAAACCAATTATAAATAACAATAACAAGTTATAGTTTTTCTAAATATCATCTTAATAAACTTATCTCCAAATAATAGTAATTGATTGTGTAATGCGAAAAGATATGTGCTATGTTACATTAAGTTTTAAGATAGAATAAGATATTTTTATAAAGTTTTTGAGATAATGATTTACTATTTAGAGTTGTTACGAAAGAGATTAAAGATGACTTTCCATATTTCCAACAATATAAGATTAATGTAGTACATATTTTAACTTTATATCAGTTCTCTATATCAATTTGACAAAGTTAATCATATATGGGATAAGACTCTCTCTCTCTCTCTCTCTCTCTCTCTCTCAATCTTTTTATTTAATAGGTTGTTAAGAATGAATTTTCCATTTATTTTTTCATATTATTTACAAATAAACAACTTTTAACTAGATTACGAAGGCAAAAAGAGGAGGGAAAGAACGAAAAAAAGATCTTAATCTATATGTATGATAGTTAATAAAAAGGAGAGATCTCATAAATCTTCTCTTTCAAATATAATTATTTATTCAACTCCGAAATTTTATTTTATAAATATCAAAACAACAGTAAAAACTTTTAGAAGGGACTCCTTAATTGGGTCCGCCCATGCTCCACATAACAAATTATATTGAAATAGACATATTGAGTGGGGTTACAGTCCAAGTATAAAGTTTCAGATCTTGTTTACAATGTTGTAAATTGTTCTTTTTCACGGTTTGTAATGTTGTAGAAAACATCCTAGACTTTATAAAATCTCTAATTTGTTTAGAATATTTTTATATATGGAGAGAGGGAGTGAGGGGAAGAGAGAGAGAGAGAGAATTTTCCATGCGGATCAATAGCGAGTCTACATGCTGGAGTGGGCTAGAGCCCATCTATTTTGGTAGGCAATTAATAAAAATACCATTATGCAAAGTTAACAAAATTGTCATTATTTTATTTACAATTGCACACTATTAATTCACAACTTTGTCATCCAATAAATAAATAAATAAAGGGAGCATTTACTTCATTCGAGATTTCATAACGTGCTTTCTTCTTGATTTCTTCAATTCTTTGTCTTCTTCTTGGTAAGAATAGATAATAAATTTATTTTTTATTCAATCATTTACAATATATTTATTAATTGTAAGGCAATAAACACTAAAGATCATATTCTTCAATTCTTGTTTCAATTTCGTTGTGTAAGGTTAAATTATTGTTAGGTCAAAGGAAGATAATTTAGCTGTTGAATTCTAGTATTCAAATTTTTAAATTGATTATTGATAGACAAGAGATCATTTGAAATTGATTATTGATCGAAATAAATTATGGATTCAATCTAGTATATTATATTTAATGTTATTTTGTTGGTGGGCTTCTAGATAGTTTCAATTTGTAAGAGTGACGGACTGATGGTTGAACGACTTCTGTTAGTGAATCTGTTATTGTTTCTTTTAGCTTCTTTTATATTTATCTTCTGTTTCGACTGCAACGTTTGAACAAGTATAGACATCACTTCGGAATAAGATTGTATGGTTATCTTCATTGAAGGAGAATTTGTAGACACCATCGATTCAAATTCGACAATAAATGGATTTAATTCTCAAAAGTATCATAAGGTGCAACTTCAATAGTGCTTAATTGTTATAAATTGCTTCTTGGAATATGATGTATTTTCTTGTATATATGAACGTTTTTTTTTTAATATCTACAGTTTTAGTTGAGATAATATTTGGACTTGGAGCCAACATTTTTTTTTCTGACTTCGCCTCTGCTGCGGATCATGCGGATACGATGTTCTTTCCTTGTGTGTGTGTGTAAACGGCATGCAGGCAGGCACGGGTAGTTCACTAGTCGCATGTCTCTCCTCTTGCTTCTCCCATGAGCTGTAGCATAAGCAATTCCATTATCATCCATTTTATTTTATTGGAGAATAGTTTGTGTTGCAAGACGTTGCTCTTTACGAAGTAATTCTTTAGGGCACACATCCAAAGAAAGAGAAGGATCACCATTCATCAGGTTGGAGCGGGCTGCCTCATATTCAGGACGTAGTTTCATCAAAAACTGATCTCGCTTGCTCTGTTATTTCACTTCTTGAACATAAACTAGAGATCCATTGGTACTTTGACATAAATCATGTCAACATATTCTGCCCATAAGTTTTGAAACTGGAGAAATAATCTTGAATTGAGAGATTACCCTGAGAGTACTTAGGAATCTCGTACTCTAACTAAAAACGTTTGGCTGTATTGTCCTAATTATAAATCTTTTTCAAATATTCCCACATGTCTTTAGCTATCTTATGTGGCTTCAGATTGGGAACGAGTGACTGATCAACTGATCCCACAATCCACGTCATGACTCTAACATCTTTGACTTGCCACTGAGCCAATCTAGGAGGGTCAGTAGGAGCTGGATCACTATCATCGATGTAACCCCAGAGTTCTTTTCCCATGACAAATACTCGAAACTGAAATTCCCAGGTTGAATAATTCTTACTCCTGAAACGCGCACCAAATTTTTCCATGTTGCTAGTTGACATTTTACTCGCAACTCACCAAATGTAACAAGAAGTAAAGCAAATCAACTAACCTAAGAGTTCACAAAAAATACCAGAAATAACATTCAACAAGAATACTAGAAATTTACCCAAAACCAAAATCTTAAACTCACAAGAAGTTTTTCTAAAATTTTGAATTATGGCTCTGATACCATATCAATTGGACTGAATGTCTTTCATTGTGAGAGATCCTTTCATTATATAAAAACTGTAGAGATTTACAAGGCTGATTTTCAGCTATTACATCAACCAAATCTAGGCTAATTTCTAGTAATTAGATGTATCTAAATAAGGAAATTACAGATACTCCTAATTACAATATATCTACAACTATGATACATAATTTATGCCTTGATATATGCTGTCAGTACGTACCTGGACAACCAACTTGAGGGAAGCAAGCACACACGTAGTATCTCTGGTGCGCACTGCTATTCATTTTCATCACTAAACTTGCATTCCTTTTGTTCTGTCGAGCTGTCGCAATAATTCGCTGACAGTGAACAATTGAATTTCCCTTTTCCATTTATTAACAGTGGCTGATATGAATTCTAAATTTAATTTATCTCTTATTTTATTTTCGATAGAAAGCTAATCTCAGGTTTTCACATTAGTGGCGAATCTAGACACTTAAATTGAGGGGTTTAAATGACTCTAAAATCACTAAATAACACTTTTAGTCATTAAACTAAAAAGTTTTTGTTATATAAAAGATATGCTCAAATTATTTTTATTTTTTAACTGTTTCATAAAGGACTCATTAATTGGGTCCGCCCATGCTCCACATAACAAATTATATTGAAATAGACGTATATGAGTGGGGTTATAGTCCAAGTATAAAGTTTCAAATCTTGTTTACAATGTTGTAAATTATTCTTTTTCACGGTTTGCAATGTTGTAGAAAACATCCTAAACTTTATAAAATCTCAAATTTGTTTAGAATATTTTTATCTATGGAGAAAGGGGGGGAGGGGGAGAGAAAGTGAAAGAGGAAATTTTACATGTGGATCAATAGCGAGTCTACATACTGAAGTGGGCTAGAGCCCATCTAAATTTTTTTAGGCAATTAATAAAAATTCCATTATAGAAAATTAAAAAAATTGCCATTATTTTATTTACAATTGCACACACTGTTAATTTACAACTTTGTAATTCAATAAATAAATAAATAATGTAGACTATTCTTTTGCACAGTTTGCAATATTATAGAAAGCATCCTAGACTTTATAAAATCTCAAATTCGTTTAGAATACTTTTATATATGGAGAGGGAGGGGGAGAATTTTTAATGCGAATCAATAGCGAGTTTACATGTGGGTTGGAGTGGACTACAGCCCGTCCAAATTTTTTGGGCAATTAATAAAAATACCATTACGTAAAGTTAACAAAATTGCCATTATTTTATTTACATTGCACCACTCTGTTAATTTATAACTTTGCCATTCATATAAATAAATAAAAAAGGAAGCATTTACTTTATTCGAGATTTCAGAACGTGCTTTCTTCTTGACTTTTTCAGTTTTTTGTCTTCTTCTTGGTAAGAACAGATAATAAATTTATTTTTATTCAATCATTGACGATATATTTATTAATTGTAAGGTAGTAAAGACTAAAGATCATATTCTTCAATTTTTGTTCCAATTTCATTGTGTAAGATTAAATTATTGTTAGATCAAATGAAGATAATTTAGCTATCGAATTCTAGCATTCAAATTTTTAAATTGATTATTGATGGATAAGAGATAGATCATTTGAAATTGATTATTGATCGTAATAGATTATAGATTCAATCTAGTATATTATATTTAATGTTAGAGATATTATCATTTTACTACTAAAGTTTTACTGACATATCATGTCAGTACCAAGGTTTGCCGAAAAGTGTATTTTACTACCAAAGTTTTGCGTTGTTATCAATTCACTACTATTTTGTTAACAATGTTAAAAATTTACTGATGTCATAAGGGTATCAAAGACATTTCTAGCTGTAAGAGTAAAATTGTCTATTAATTTGATAGATAAATTATCATTTTACTACCAAGTTTTTAGGAGAATTATCATTTTACTACCAAATTTTTAGGGAAATTGTCATTTTACTACCAAACTCTTGGGGGTAAAGTCAACTTTTAACTCAATTTCCGTTAAATATTAATTTTTTCTTAATGGAATAGCAGTGAATTGATAACGGTGCAAAACTTTGGTAGTAAAATGATAATTTCCCTTAATGTTATTTTGTTGGTGGGCTTCTAGATAGTGTCAATTTGTCAGAGTGACGGACTGATGGATGAACGACTTCTGTTAGTGAATCTGTTATTGTTTCTTTTAGCTTCTTTTATATTTATCTTTTGTTTCGACTGCAACATTTGAATAAGTATAGACATCACTTCGAAATAAGATGGAGAAGGAGTTTCTGTAAGCTTGTATGGTTATTTTCATTGAAGGAGAATTTATAGATACCGTCGATTCAAATTCGACAATAAATGGATTTAATTCTCAAAAGTATCATAGGGTGCAGCTTCAATAGTGCTTAATTGTTATTAATTGCTTCTTGGATATGATGTATTTTCTTGTATATATGAACGTTTTTTTTTTAATATCTACAGTTTTAGTTGAGATAATATTTGGACTTGGAGCCAACATTTTTTTTTTCTGACTTCGCCCCTGCTGCGGATCATGCGGATACGATGTTCTTTCCTTGTGTGTGTGTGTGTAAACGGCATGCAGGCAGGCGCGGGTAGTTCACTAGTCGCTGCCAGTTTCGTACGCAGATAAGCTTTTGTTGGAGCTATATTTAACTCGTGAATCACATTTCGGATATGTTTTCAAACAAGTGATAATAGCGAGGACCACAAACTTTGGACAAATTTATATAGATTTTAGAAACGTTTCCGATATGTGCTAATACTGCAATCAACAGTTACATAAAACACTCAATAACTGACCTGATTTATTTTTTATTATGAAATTTTTTGTGTTCAAAAAATTAAGGGGCGGTGTACCAACCACACATTGAGTCTGATTGCTTTCATATCTACTTTATATATCTAGTTATAATGCATGACAAAACTTCTGAGTTAGATTATTAGTGTGCCATGCAAAAGTTGGGTCTCTTTCAGAATTTTCGTAAACCGCACATGTCTATTGAGGTACAAACAAAATGTGAAATATCATTTGATTATTTTGAGATGATCAAACAAACTTGATGAATGAAATTTTTAGGTGAATTCAAGGGTTAATATTACACAATCGCTTGACCCAATAATTTTGTCACTTTTTCACAGCAGGCTGGCTGGTGGATAATACGTGTACTAAAATCTATCAATTTGATAGAGCCATATCATGCACTCGCGGAACACGTTTTGAAGGAGGGACCATACTGATACTCCATCGATTTTAGAAGATCAATATGATATTTCTTATCGTTCATGGTGAAAGAAAATTAGAAAATTAATCTCTTACAATATAACCTGTGGTGAATATGAATCGGGCCAGACTATGCATCCAATTTCGCTCGTAGCACATTAGTTTGTTTGCGTTTAAATGTCTTATAATTAAGTTATAACCTAAGTTTATATATGCCCGTTTCCAAAAGTACCGTTAGATATATATTTATTGTTAACGCAAATTCAACGATGTAGAAGCAGCCACACCGGAGATAATTAAGAGTGACCAGCTTTGCTTGTACGGCAGTCACCAGGTGAAATAAACACAAACAGTTTGTTCCCTTTAAAAGAACAAGTTGGTGGTCAAGTTGAGTAACAACTTTCAGGTTAATAGAATCACGAAGTGTTGGTAGATATAAATGGTGGAAAAATGAAATTAGCACCTGTGCAAGTACACGTTGCCAATTATGATTAAGATGAAAGATGATGCAAATAAAATTAATTATGTGGAAGATAAGAAGTACGTAATTGATTAGTTATCTTAATTGTGAACGTGAGGAAGCAAGGATTTTTTTTTTCTTTTTTCTTTTTTTTTTTTTGAAATAGAGGAAGCAACGAATTTGTGATTCCTTTAATGGTAAAGTGCGTGACTTGGCTCATTGAAGTTAGTGGCTAATGAATTATAATCAAATGGGTTTTTGGTATCAAAGAGGAAGCCGGCAAAAGCTTTAATATTTAAGGAGCCACATGAAACCGAGAGCCAGAGAATCGGAGGGAGACGAAAATACGGAGGCGGCCCGTTAGGTTTATAGGGTTTGATTAAAGAATTTCAGAGAGAGGATGAAGGGGGTTGGAATTAATGTGAAACATTGTTTTTTCCTATAATAGTTTATCATAGTTTTTTTTTGGTACAAAGACGTGCCTAGCAAAGACTAAGGCAATACAAAACGAGGGTATTAATTGTAATAAGAAAACCTAACTATAACCCCTAAATCTTAATTACTAGTTGATCATAGTTTTTTTCCCTAAACGAGGGTATTAATAAGAAAACCTAACTATAACCCCTAAAGCTTTACTATAACCCCTAAACCAGGGTATTAATAGTTTATCATAGTTTATTTTCCTATAATAGTTGATCATAGTTTTGATTTTGAAAATTAAATATTGTTGTAAAGTTGTTTGGGACAATAATTTATTTTTTAGAGTTGTTACCAAATTCTTTTAGATTATTTATAAAAATTACATTGGGAGAAAAAAATAAAAGAGAAAGCACAACTTTTAAATTTTAAATGTCTTTCTATATTCTCAATTGTAGAAGACTAATGTTGTTCATATTTTATTTCTATATCGCTTGGATTAAGGATGACCAAGTAAAACTAATAAATTTTATGACTATACCTTATTAAATTATAACCTTCTTATAATAATAAAAAAAGTTTATCACAACATTATAATTCTAGAGAGATTTTACTATGTGTATATATATAAATATATAGGGGATAAGATCCTCTCTCTTTTTTTCTTTTTTCTCAATCTTCTTGTTTAATGAGTTGTTAAGATTGAGTTTTGTATTCATTTTTCATTGTGGGGAAAGGAGAAATCAATCTTCTCTTTTAGATATAATTATTTATTCAACTCCGAAATTTTATTACATAATTAAATACCTAAACAACAATAGAAACTCTAGGAATAAAGTATATAAAGCTAGGTAGCTAGCCTCAATTTTGTTAAGGTTTCATGAACCTTTTCCCGGTCAAACCACAAGCCAACGCCTGGGTTGGAATATTACGAACGCTTTCAACACCATGAGCAAGAACCACACCCATTCCCATATGCAAATGGGGCTCAATATGGCAGTGAAATGCCCAAGCACCTGGATTATCAGCAACAAATCTTAAAGCAGTCCAGCCATATGGGAATATCACTGCAGTATTTCTCAACGGTGGATTCTTCAAGTTAAATTTCTTCTCATCTTCTTTCGTAAACTTCCCTTCTCCATACCCTAAAACCCAAAAATCATGCCCATGCAAATGCCAAGGGTGGATTTCACTCACGTTTGCCTTTAACGCGTTTGCATTTTGAAGTATAACATCAACTGTGGTGTTCAAACCAAGCATGTAAACCCCACTTCCAAGAGTTGTATTAGGGTTTACAGGAGGTTTCATCACGTCATACTCATTCGAGAAGTTTTCGGGGGGACCATTCTGATCAAAAGCATCTTTAAGACCATGTTTGATGGATCCTAAGTAAGGAGTGGGGGGTAAAGTCAGGGACACATTGTTAATAGCCCATTTAGTGAACCCGTTAATGGTGCTTTGAGTGTTAAGAAGGGTGAGCCGACGGTGGGAATTTGTGGGAGGCTTGGGGGATCCCATGAGGGCAAATATTTTGTTGGAGAATGATTTGCTGTGATCATAGTCGTCCCATCTAGGGGTGATAGGTGGTGGGGAGAGAGGGATTTTGGAAGCAGAAGTGGGATGATAGTTTAAGAGTGTTAGGGCCGGAGGGGTATCAGGTTTCCTTCCCCTAACACCAGCTGAGATCCAGTAATTATGGGAGGGATCTTGATTTGTTGTTAATAAGACTGAATAGCTCTCACCAGAATATATGTCCATGTCATCTACTTCAAATGGTTGCACATAATTTCCATCAGCTTCCACGACTAACAGTTTGTGATTCTGCAAAAGATTTAAGAGTATTGATCATATGATGCATATGTGACATAGATATAGCATAAAGTACAAACCAACATTGAATCCAAGTTTCAGAGTTAGCCTCCGCATAATTAATAAACAAATAAAAGACGACAAGAACGAGACCATGCAAGTGAAGCAAAAGCTACATGTGCATGTGCAGATGTGATGTGAGGTTATAAACAGCTAGGGTACGAATCCAAGTATGTGATAAGCAGCACAGAAATGGGAGTGGGAACCATTCAAATTAGCCATGGCCCCCCATTACACTGTCCTCTTCTCAGTATGTGGGCACGTCAGACTTCTTGTGCATTGTGAATGGAAAAATCATTCAGAGTTCGTGCCTTAGTAGTGAAACCATCAGTGAGCCCATGCCCCAACAAATACTACTTCAAATGTTTAGCGCATTATGGTGGGGGCAGGAATGAGAGCAAATCCATCTCCATTATAATTATTCAAACCCTATCTAGCTGGCTCCCACTAATTAGCAATTATGCGTATACACCATGTACATGCTTAATCCACCTGTATAATAAATAAAATGAGCAAAAATGTTTCTCTTTTTGGCTTTACATACATACCTATCGAAAATGTTAAAAAAAAAAAGATTAATAGAACTTTGACAGAATTAATTATAAATTATACGAAGCAATACCAATATTAATTAAAATTAGCTATAAACTCATGTCGGTTACCATGTTCGTTAATTATTATCAATTAACACGGTAGCACTGCTCAAGTGTTACTTACCTCTGATTATATCAGAGTTCTTTGAATTCAAGTGTGAGTGTTCCATTTATATTTAAAAGATAAATTTAAAAAAAAAAGTGCGAGTGTTCCATTCTCAAAAAAAAAGAAAAAGAAAAAAAAAATGTGAGTGTTCCATACCAACCACTTCTAAACTTTCGTAATCTTTTTGACCCATGCAACGCGTTTTTGTCCTTTTGATTTTTGGAAATTATTCCATTCAAGCATTTACCCCCACACAAGAATTAATTATTAAGAATCAAACTCATGATTTAAACGTTTCTACTGCTTTTCTCTTGTCCCCCGGAAAAAAAGTTCTACTCCTTTATCAGTCGTTTAATCACATCTTGTCAACTTTTTGGTGAGAACACCAGAAAAATCTGACAAAAGTTGCATGATGTATCAAAAGATTCCCAAATTGTTAGAGCATACATAGATATTGGGATTAAAAAATTTGACCAAAACATTGATTAATGAAAAAAAAAACAAAATAATCAATTAATATTATAACAACCAGATTCATTTTATCTGTCTTTAGTATTTTTAGTATTTTTTTTTTAAATTGAAAACTGTTGTGTAGAAGAGAGTCGTTCTTTCAAAATTTGAAATCTCCAATAGGTTGTAGCTTCAAAATTCAAACTTGTACATTTCCAATCATTTAAGTTACAGAAATTACAACCTTATTTACATTATTCATTTGGATCGTTATTGGTAGTAACAATTCATTAGTTATCTGAACAATTGTAAAACTGGTATTATACTATTAAGTATAGTGAACAACGACATATTTATTATATAATATCCTTGGAGACAGCATATCTGTTAAGTACTACAAATTATGAATTATTTACCTAACATAATATAAATAAAACAAAGCTATGTATATATATATATATTAAAAAAGATTAGGTAGATTACAGAATACGTACCTTGACAGCCAAGTTGAGTGAAGCGAGGGCAGTGGTACTAGCTATCCTGAGCCTGTAGGTCTTGTTCGGTTGAACATGCAGGATCTGGGGTGCGCACTGTTCATTCCCTCTTAACTTGCACTGTTCCGCCGAGCCGTTGCTAAAATGTGCCGCCAATGAACAATTGAATTGCCCTCTTCCGTTTATCAGCAGTGTCTGATATATATCCCAATTCCCCAAACGTGAAAAATTTAATTATCTTTGCTTTCAATATTTGGGTAAAAATTTGGTTCTTATGGAATTAATTTAATTAATTACCTGTGGCTCACCAATCCAACGAAATGGCCTTGAGGAGAGGCCGACCTCTTGCTCGTGGACACTTCTGTGCCACCAATCACTTAACAACAAGTTGAACTCCCCATCATAATGGAATGGCTCTTTCTCTCCGTCTGCCACGTCCACAATCAGAGATCCGTACAAACCTGCTGATCTTTGCATCCCTAAGTGTCCATGGTAAAAGTATGTTCCAGCCTGCACTTGCCATGCGGATACATGTCGTGATTCCATTGATGGGTTGTAGATATAATACAAACACGCAAAAGAATGCTAATAAGGAGACAGAGTGCTGACAAAACGTTATAAACGAAGTAAATTAACAGAATCGGTTTAACGTCGTTTGCGGTCAGCGTTCTGTCGAAATTTTCTTTCTAAATTAATATGAGCATTACTCGAAATACAGAAGAATTCTTTACACTACCTTGTCAACTTTGAATCTGTAAAGATAGGTTTCTCCGGGGTTAATAGGACACTGGGAGATGGAAGCAGTGCCATCAGCCCATGGAGTGCCCAACTGTCTGATTCCATGCCAATGAATCACAACTCCTTCAGTATAGAGCTTGTTAGTGAGCTCGACGGCGATCGTGTCGCCGGCCCTGGCTCTGATCGTCGGCCCCGGAAACTGACCGTTGATCCCCATCACTATGCTTT
Organism: Atalantia buxifolia; assembly: GCA_030444775.1. Classification (NCBI taxonomy): domain Eukaryota; kingdom Viridiplantae; phylum Streptophyta; class Magnoliopsida; order Sapindales; family Rutaceae; genus Atalantia; species Atalantia buxifolia. The sequence goes on along the minus strand of CM059832.1, from coordinate 26,349,263 downwards.
CTTTGCAATCCGGGGACCAAAACATGTACTCTACTTCCCACTTAAAGTGCCTGGTTTTTGAACCATACGAGGTTTCAAAAACTGAACACAACATTAGTATCCAACAAGTGACAACAACAGCAACATGTCTCAAACCTAACCCCATTTTTTTTTCTCTGCAGCTATTAATGAAGACTAAGAAGATGAAAGATGGTTTCAAGAAAAGCTATTGTAGTATATATAGAGCCGCGGCAGGTACAAATGGGTCAACAGAAATAATTAAAAATTCATATTTAAATTATGGCTCAGCTTTTGTGCTTTTTTTTATTTTTTTTATTTTTTTTAAGGATATTATTATTTTACTATCAAAGTTATTCTGACATATTATATTAGTACCATAATTTATCGAAAAGTATATTTTAGTATCAAACGTTTACGTCGTTATCAATTCACTGCCACTCTGTTGAGAACGTTAAAAATTTACTGATATCATAAGGGCATCAAAAATATTTCTAACTGTAAAAGTAAAATTTTTTGTTAATTTGATAGATAAATTATTATTTTACTACTAAGTTTTTAGAAAAATTATCATTTTACTACCGAGTTTTTACGGGAATTATCATTTTATTACCAAACTCTTGGGGATAAAATCGATTTTTAACTCAATTTCCGTTGAACATTAACTTTTTTTTAACGAAATAGTAGTGAATTGATGACGACGCAAAAGTTTAGTAGTAAAATACACTTTTCGACAAACCATAATACTAATATGATATGGCAAAATAACTTTAATAGTAAAATGATAACTTTTCTTTTTTTTTAATACTATCTTATATGGTTACATAGGTCACAGGGTGGCAGTATTCACAGTGACTGAGTGCACATGTGGTCATAGGCATATAAATTATTGTTAATCACTCATAGTGGGCAGACGCTGATTATTTTCTTCTGCAAATAAGCTTTGGCGTTGTTGGAGCTAGCTTTTGCGAAGTGAGAATGACGCCCACGATCCTTGATATTTCTTACTTTTAAAAAAATTATTTATCCATTACATTTTCTTATTATAATATGTTTAATGTTTGAATTTTAACTTTTTTAAATTAATACATTATATTATATTAAAACGGTTAAAAATGACCTTATAATAGATCGCGACATCAGACATAAATATAAGGCCACATCAAGTTTAATATACACTTAAAATAAAACCTATGACTCAACGGATAACTTCTCGACGAGTTAATGTCAATATATAGACTTCTTACTTTTGGTAAGCATATTATAACAGTTCGACGATGAGTTTATAATAGTAAAAGAATCTGAAAAATGTTTTTCTTATTACAACTTTAACGTGGGGATGCATTTAGTTATAATTACAACAAGTTAAATATTTGATGCGAGAGCTTTGCCGTTCTAGTGGTCATACACAGCTCGAATCTGGATTAGTCGAGTCTCAATATGGTATTCGGATACCAGATGGTTTAATACACAAAAAAGAAAAGAAAATAGAGATCCAAGTGAGAAAAATTAGAAAAAAGTAAGAATTAATGTAAATACCAAAAAATAAATTAATTTTGATTGTCAAAATGCATTTCACAAGTACGCCGTTGGATTTCGGCTATCAAAGGAGGTTAAGTTAATTCGTGATTTAATTTGATCAGAAGAAGTATTTGTTTATGTATAATGATTTTTGGAGTTTCCTTTTGAGAATAGAGCCGCACATCAATTCATTGGACACAATCATATATTTTCTTATGTGAAATGTTGGAGGAATAAAAATAAATATCTGTACAACTCTAATAATCGATTATTCGGGACCATTTCCCTTTTATATAATTAAAGAAATTAAACCTATATAAAAAGGATGATGATAAAGCTAATTAACAAAATCAAAAGCAAGAGCTACAATTGCAATTAATCAAAGAATCTCTTGATTGGGAGGAAAAAAAAAAGACAAGAAAGGATGTCTTCCAGGCAAGGAAACCTTTTCGACAGCCCAAAAGTTGGGATCGGAAGATTATCTCAATGAATCAAGAAAATTAAAAATCACATGAGTAAATGTCTAAAAAAATACACAAAGAGTCATGTCATTAATTAGTCATTAAATCTTATTATTTTAGTTTCATCCAAATGCTATTTTATTTTGTATCTCAATCTTAGTTTGGAAGTGTATTAATAATACTCGTTTGTTTATTAATTTGTATATGGTTTTGTCTAAACTGTGGACCTAACCCCTTGTTTTGTTATAGTTATTAGATTGAAAATTGATGCTCCGTATCTACATGTTACTCTCTATCTCATTTAATTAAATATTGAAGAATGGTCGACAATAACGTTATCAACTTGTGCTAATCGGTAAGATTTGCTGTCTAAAGTGGCATCCCTAGTATTTTATTTTAGTTCATGCATATATTTTGATGGATCTTACTTGGTCTTAAAGATTAACGAAGACACGTTTAGCGGGGCCGACTTTACGATCGTGTAGATTTAAGAGATTGAAGTAGAGGCTATAAAATAAATTGGGATTAAAAAAAATATAAATCAATTGAAAATAATTAAACACATGGGAGTTTATAAAATTATAAAATTCCGGCTTTACTATTGCGTTGAGTCATGGTGGACCCAAATATTCCAAATTTGTTGAGAAAGACTTAACATTTTGGCAATTAAAACGAGGCATATTTATTTTTTTTTAATGTATTAAATGATTTAGTATGTAAAGATTATATTGAATCTCGATTAATTTAGATTCGAACTAAATAGGACCACTAGAGCTGTAAAGTTCTCTCAATAAGTATTTAATGCAACTGCATTCTTAAGTTTCGAACCGAGAATTTTAATTAGGTTAGAATAATTTTATACCAACTGATCTACGCGTTTGTTAGTAAAGTGAGATATTTATGTTTTAACCTGTGGCTGCTGTCTAAACCCGATCTATGGTATCTTCAGATTAATTTACACACAAAAAAAAAATGGTCACTATTGTTGGCCCTCAAAAGGGATCAAAATGATACATGCATGTACCCTTCCGGGTTCTCAGATTTCAAAACAAGAGCAGTGAAAATTCTAATGAAAATTAAAAGTTGAAAAAAGGACATTGAAAACCCATACGTGGTTCAGTGAGATGATTATAGGGATTTTTCATGTTTTCAGAAATGAGCACAGGGACTCTATAGTATTTGAGACATGTACAGACTTTTTTATTTTTTGTTTTTTGTTTTTACGCAAACCGTAGAGGGTTTAATTATACAAGTCTATGATCCTTTCTAAATAGAAAAAGGGATTTATGTGTCATAAAAAAAAGTTTATATAACTATTTTTTAAACACAAAAAGAGAAATGATTATTTTCTCAAATTAAAAAAAAAAAGTATCAGTTTCATTTTCCCTTGAGGAAAAAAAAAATGTTAATAATGTTTAGATCTCAATGATAGATAGTCCACTGCAAATAATAAAGAAGAATGGGATAGATTCTCGCGTGCTGGAATTTGCTGCCTCTCGTTGTATGCCGACGACCCCAACTTTTCTCTTTTCGGGGTTATTGAAAATGATAGCTGAACATGAATATTGTCACATTGTTAATTTACGTGCTACTTTATTTAATGTCCGACAAAAGTTGTGAGTTAGAACATTTTTTTTTTTTTTGGGGTAGTGGCATATGCAAGCTGAGCCTGTTTCAAAATATTCGCCAGCCAGTTAAGAGTACAAAACATCCAATAATGAAGCTGTTACGATGAACTGTAAAGAAAAACAGAGAGATGTAATTAAACTATTGCAATCTGTAAATATCGTAAAAATAAAAAAGGTATTTTGTTGATTATTTAAAGGTATATATGATGAAAATTTTCAACTTCAGGATGCTTCCTTTTCCATTCCAACTGGCGACGCACATGGATGCATAATTTTGGCTTCAGGATTTTGGTTTGCTTTCTGATTATATGTTGTGTTACATCTACTCTCAAGTTCTCAACACTCCTCTTACATACCGACCATCTTAATTCAATCAGTATCAGACCTTGGCAGAAGAATTACAAAAGTGATGTTGCCCATACATGAGTGATAACTACTTCATTAATTAAATAAGAAGCCTTTCTTTAGTAAAATTTAAGGGGACAATATCAAATCAAAGGGTTAAAATTTAAAACAAAAAAAAAATGTACATTGTCTAATTTGGCTGAACAAGTTCGGCTTCTTCTTTTTCTTTTGTTTTTTTAAATCAAAATATAATGATTATTTTGATAATATATTAAGTCCACGCATGTCAATACCGTATACTAATTTTTGAAAAACTGATGCTGTTAGTAGCATATGGTGAAAGCTCGTATTTTAACTTTTACCAAGCAAAAAACCAAGTTCAATATTACATATACATGTGTAAGATTAGAGATTATCTTAGTTTTTCTGTTATGCATGGGTCCATACATAGGAGATGACAATAATCTTCCCATTCTTTTCAATTGTATTCTTCTCTGTTGTCCTCACTCGTTTTTCTCACACTTGTAAAGGTGCAATGAACATCGAACCTTGACTATTGTTGAGGAGAGAAAAAACCAAAAACATGTATTTTGATTTCAAAAATCCAAGTTACACCTTACAAAAAGGACGTTGATAAGAGAAAGAGAGAAAGGGAGAGAATTAAAAGCTACGACATTACCCTTATGCTACTTAATTTTATTTGTGAAGAGTTATGTGTGTGGATGCAATATAATTATATAAACTCATAATAAATTTATGGGCGCATTGAAGTAATATCTATATCTATATATATATATATATATAAAGCTGAGGCTTGGGGAGGTGATGTGGCATCATCATTTCTTATTTTTGTATATTCTCTATTATCTAATAAATAGAGAATTTTCCTTTTACATTTAGCTTTTCATCTTCTCATAATTAATTTGATTGTTATTACACAATAACAATTATGTAAAGATTTTAATGAGGCATATTTTTGTAATGAATATCTAAGGGAGAGTGTTACACATTTATTAAAATAAATGTAGATGGTCATAATATATATCTTTTAGTCTCTCCACTATCTCTCATTAACAACCTTTAGCTTTCCTATAACTCCCACTATCTCACCATTTCTTATTTTTGTATATTCTCTATTATCTAATAAATAGAGAATTTTCCTTTTACATTTAGCTTTTCATCTTCTCATAATTAATTTGATTGTTATTACACAATAACAATTATGTAAAGATTTTAATGAGGCATATTTTTGTAATGAATATCTAAGGGAGAGTGTTACACATTTATTAAAATAAATGTAGATGGTCATAATATATATCTTTTAGTCTCTCCACTATCTCTCATTAACAACCTTTAGCTTTCCTATAACTCCCACTATCTCACAAGGAATTATGATCCATAATTTTTCATTAATTCCATGGAGTGATTATGTAACTATAAAAGGAGAGCTCATCTTTTTGTTTTGTACACACATAATTAGAATGAATAAAACCACTCTATAATATATTCTCTCATTTTATTCTATATCTTGCATTGCTTCTTTATTTGTATTGTTGGCTAATAGCTTTTTTTGTTTTTTATAAGGTTGCCTCATCTTAAAAAAAAAATCAACTCATATTTTTTATCAGTTTCATTAAGTGTAAAGTAAGAAAAAAGGATAATATTAAATTCTTTTTTTAAAGCCGCGTGAAACACGGTTCTATTTTCTAGTATATATATAAAGCTAGGACTACAAGAGGTGATGTGTCATCACCATTTCTCATCTTTGTATATTTTCTATCATAAGAAATTTTCTTTCAAATTTAGCTTTTCATCTTCTCATAATTAATTTAATTGTTATTATACAATAACAATTATGTAAAGGTTTTAATGAGGCATATTCTTTGTAATGAACATCCAATGGGGAGTGTTATAAATTTATTAAAATAAATGTGGATGTTCATAACATATATTTCTTAGTCTCCCCACTATCTCCCATTAGCAACCTTTAGCTTCTTTATAACTCCCACTATCTCACAAGGAATTATGATTCATAATTTTTTATTGATTTTATGTAGTGATTATGTAACTATAAAGGAGAGCTCATCTTTTTGGCATCACCATTTTTCATCTTTGTATATTTTCTATTATCTAATAAACAGAGAAATTTTCTTTCAAATTTGGCTTTTCATCTTCTCATAATTAATTTGATTGTTATTACACAATAACAATTATGTAAATGTTTTAATGAGGCTTATTTTTTGTAATGAACATCCAAGGGGGAGTATTATAAATTTATTAAAATAAATGAGGATGTTCATAATATATATCTCTTAGTCTTTCCACTATCTCCCATTAGCTACCTTTAGCTTCCCTATAACTCCCACTATCTCACAAGGAATTATGATTCATAATTTTTCATTAATTTTATGGAGTGATTATGTAACTATAAAATGAGAGCTCATCTTTTTGTTTTGTACACACACAATTAGAATGAATAAAATTACTCTATAGTATATTCTCTCATTTTATATTATTATTATTATAATATATTCTCTCATTTATTGATGAAAATGTTGTATACACTTAACTATACATATTAATATATATATTTAAAGTTAACAAACAAATAATTAACTTTCATAAATGTCATTAATTTTATAAGGCTGCCTCATCTTAAAAAAAAAAAATCAATTCATATTTTTTTATCAGTTTCATCATAAAGTAAGAAAAAAAATAATAATACTAAATTATTTTTTCAAAGTCGCAAAGACACGGTTCTATTTCCTAGCTTAATATACTTTGGAGGACATGCATTTTAAACAAATATAGATGTTTATCAGCAAACCATGTGGTTATTAATTTGTCGTAATTAAGTTAATTAATTGGCTCAAAATATTCTTTGTTAGAGTTATTAATGGTTAATTAATTGGTTCAATATATAAAGCTGAGACTAAAAGAGTTGATATGACATCACTATTCTTCATCTTTTTATATTCTCTATTATCTAATATATTCAACAATATATAACCATTAAAATAATTAATTATAAGCCTTAAAAATATTCATTTCTTTTATTATGCCAACAATTAAATCTTTGTAGCTTAAAATACATCAGTCAACTAATTAATATAGGAAGGAAGGCCCCTTCATCTTCCCTCAATAATATATAAAGATAGGATTAAAAGAACTAATGTGGCATCACTATTCCTCATATTTTTATAATCTCTATTATCTAATATATTCAACAATATGTAACCATTAAAATAATTAATTATAAGCCTTAGAAACATTTATTTCTTTTATTATGCCAACAATTAAACTTTCGTAACTTAAAATATATCAATCAACTAATTAATATAAGAAGAAAGACTCATTCATCTTCACTTAAAAATGCCACTACCAGGGCCTAATTAATATAAGAAGGAAGGCTCTTTCATCTTCCTCAACGATGCCACTACCGGGCTTAATTTTAATGTCATAATCTCATATTTAATTATGCAACATTTTGTTTAGTGCCTTTTTGCTTCTTCAAACTCTCTAAACACTAACTATTTAAGATTTGTTATGTTTGGATTTTTTTATTATTTAACCAACATCCTCTTTAAAAATATTCTTATGTTTTTATCATTTGATTTATTTGAATTTTTAGTATTATGTGCTTCATGGAGTATTCTTTCTTTCATGAGTTGAAATTTGATAGAGATAGTTGGATGATAAGGATTAGACTTTGTAGGATGTGGGAATCATTAATACCAAGAAGAATGGAGAATTGATTAACGTAGATATGATTTTTATTGATGAAAAAATTGTATAAAAAAATTCTTTCTTCTATTGTTTTCTCTAATTACACTTAATATAGCATTTTTTTCATAGGAAAATCTAATGCATGCAACAATCAAAAAAATTAGTGATAATATTTATGCATATGTTGAGTGAGGATTCTTTGTAGATGTCAAGAATTTGAAAGTTGTTTTAATTACAAGTAAGTACAAACCACTTTCAAATCAGTATAAGATTATTTTCTTGGTTATAACTTCGCTTAAGAGATTAGAAGAAGAAATCGTTAAGATTTCGATCAATGGATTCCACCAGATATCTCGAATTTGATTAATTTACGTGCGAATGATAATACAATCCTCTCGGTATTTATTTTAATTATTAATGTTTGTTAATCTTTAAGTATATATTAGAAATTATTGATCCTTATGTTTTAACATATTTATGTTATTTTTTCATGATATTACAGGATGTTGTCGAAAGTTTATGTGGTATGGGTGATATTAAGATCATTGGAGTTAGTTGGATAAAAAGAGATATAAAAGTTCTAACAAATTAGTAAGTTAAATATAAAAAGATGAGAAATAGTGATACTATATCACTATTAATATAAATGGTTTATATACGATAAAGAACATTTTGGCACCAGATGTTGCTGATCCCTACAGAACTTGCTATAGCTTTAATCTTGATATATACAACTGCTCACCTACTCAGCAACAAACGATGCAAAGTAACTTATAAAAACCTTTATATGTATTTTATTTATTTCTTTTATAATTCAACGCATTGGTAAGGATCCTTAGTTATAAAATTTAATTTGAAATTTATAAACAACTACAAAAGGTATAAGGTTTGTACACTCAGACTATACACATTAATATATATTTTTAAAGTTAACAAAAAAAAAGATAACTTTCATAAATAACATTAGTTTTATAAGGCAGCTTCATTTTAAAAAAAAGATTCATATTTTTTTTATTAGTTTCTTCAAGTACAAAGCAAGAAAAAAGAATAATACTAAAAAGAAACAGAAAGATCTAGAGATGAAATTGTACATAATAGCATAATCTGAATTAATAAATTTGTTGTTAATATAATGGTATACATCACAATAATAATAGTATAATAAAGAATTATTACATCATAATTCTTTATTAGTTTATTTAGTAGTTTTTTCCAGATTCTGCAGTGATTCTCTTGCATTGGATGTCTTCAATTTCCTCTTGCATTCCATTCTTTGTTGAACTATTTATGCACGAGTGGAGGAGGAATACTAGAATACATTTGAAATAATACAATTAACCAATGCATGCACAACAGGTGTTATTGAATTTAGTACAACCACCTCTTCTATGGAGATTTTTCAAAAATAAATACACATATGTCATAAGATTATTTTCTTGTTTTATGACCGACATAATACTTTTGATGTATTCTAAATTTTTTTGAGTGGAGACCATGAGTGATAACATCCACGTAACAAAAGAGTATTACAAAGAGATAGTCTCTTGTGAATTTGAATATTTATTGTATTGAAACTACTAAGTATATAAGCTCGGACAACCCTAATTTCATGATGAGGGGTTAAAAGACGAAACTATTCTAAAAGAAAATGGACCATAGCCATTATTTGGCTTTTAGATTTGCCCTTCCAAATTTTAACAAAATGCGCACATGTTCACTTGAAGATTTTTAATTTATTCGTGCGAACGAAGTATAACAAAATTATTGACCAATCAGAACCAAGATGGAAATGATCATCAACAAAAGTAATCTGCAAGGACGAATAGAAGCGGATAGATTGTTCTCAAAAGAAACTAAGTGCAAGTGGAATTACACTGCAAGTACGAATAGAAGCAGATAGATTATTCTAAAAAGAAACTAAGTGCAAGTGGAATTACTGTAGTCCTGATTATTCGAGTGTGGCGGGAACGTCGTCGAAGAAGGGTAAGCTTCTCTGTTTCAGGATTTCACAATCCTCAGGACTTGCTGTGTTTGGATCAAAAGGCTCACGATCAGGGAGAGGTAAGCCAAGTTTTATTTGACCCACTCGCCGCGAATGCTGGACTTGCTTGGTAGTGACAGGAAGCCTAACAGATTGATGTTCTTCCAGAGCTGAATGTAAATTTTCTGGCCCCCACCTCTCAAGGCATTTACCTAAAACTGCTGCATCAGCTATGGCCATGTTTGTGCTTCTTGCACAGTGAGGGGTTATGGGATGAGCCGCATCTCCAATTAAGACCACATTGTCCCAGTATATTTGTGTCAAAGGGTCACAATCATATATAAGGTTCAGGAAGGGCTCCTTTGTTTCTTTTATTATTCTTGCAAACTCAGGAACCCAAATCTTCTCTGCTTCTTGGTGCATCTTTTTGATCATGTCACTGCTCACTTTCATTGTAGCTGAATCTCCCTGAAATTACTTAATCAATTTATTAAAGCTAGCTCTGCTAACACGTATGAATATAAATGATAAAATGAAACAAGTTAGGCAATCACCTTGAGTTGAGGCTCAGGTTGAGAGATAAACCAAATCCAATTGAGCCTCTTGTACATAAGCTCATCAAGGACGGTGTAAGTTCCAGCGGCCAAGTCCATGTGCACGCCATTCCCAAGCTCAGGATATCCCTTCCGGATGCCTTGTATGGTTTCTGAATTCTCATTTTCCGAAAAATCAAAAACCCCCTCCAAGCACAGTAACCTGTATACCTGCAAAACAGAAATGAAAAATAAACCGTAAATTTCACGACAACCGAAAATATGAAAATATAATATAATTTGTTCAGAAACCTGAGTTTAGAGTCTGGTAAAAAGTCTGGCGAACTGATGAGCGGCTCCCGTCAGCTGCAACCAGCAAATCTCCGGCTATGTCGATGATCTTATCAGTTTTAAGATTCCTAGCTTTGACATTGATAGTTGATTTGTCGTGAGAAATGCTGAAAGTGAGGTACAAGTGACCCCAAAAAAAAATTCCCGGAGGCAGAGTGTTGTATATAAGACTATGAAGATCAGTCCAATGTGACAGTAAATAGTTGAAATTTTCATCTCTCGCTAGTACCCGACAGATGTTCTTTTCCCTATCTACTACCCGATTCTGCACAAAAAGAAAAATGAAAAAAATCAGCACAACTTGTGGGAACATCAGTTGAAATTAAAGCAGTCCTGTATAGACACATGCATTACCTGATCAATGGTGAGAGGTAAGGTGATGTTGTGAAGAAGATCCGGTTGATGGAGCCATGACTTAAGTATTTTCTGGGACAATGGATTAAGTGCGATTCCGGCGCCGGTTGGGTTTCCGGTTGGAGGTCCACGTGTCTTCTCGATCACCACCACATCCCACCCTGCTAAAATAAGCGCTTTTGCGCATGATACCCTGCTATGCTTCCCCAACTATTATAGCTTTTGGCTTCCGCATCCTCTCCCTCATGTCTCTCTTCCTCTCAAACACCAGTATGTGTGACACACAGACCTATAGATATATTTATATACAGGGGAAAACTTCCCATTCTGAATTCATAAATCAGGATGAGCTGGCAATCAATGAACATTTTTTTTATATTATTGTAAAAATATTTTTATACTATCGTTAATTTGACTCGGACTTTAATAAAATTTAACATCTCCAACCAAGTCACGACTCTAGAAAAATTTTTCAATCTGAACTTATATATTCCAATTTAAGAATAAAGTTTAATAATGTAATGACTGTGAAAATTATTAGACAATATGGTTTAATAGTGTAACGAAATTATATTATAAAACCATACGATTTAATAACTTTTCAATTTTGATAATATTCAGGATTCTAGACTAGATAACCACTATATACACACACATGCACCATAAGTTATTTATTTAAAAACTGATAATAAATTATGATTAACTATGTTCGCAGCTATTACAAAGTCTTGATACAATGTTTCTATCTCACATGATAATGTAACGTCAATATCGACGATCGCTAATTAGGGATTCCGTTATCCTTCTCCCAATTCTTAGAATGTACCCACAGGCCGCAGTCTCAATAATAGTCAAATTAAATTCAAACTCTACAAACTCAATAACATGATACGTCTTATTCTTTCTTAATTGAAGTTGATTTTTTAAGGCGGCAATTTGTCCCGTCATATGTAGTCAAGTTTGAACAAAAAAAATGCTTAATTCAAATCTCACGATCTTCAAGAAACCTTTCCAGTCAAAATAAATTGTCAAGTCAGATTTTTCAATCTGGCGATTTGGAATTTGCCTAAAAATCTCTACATTCAAATATCACGTTTATGAAACCCTTGCATTCAGAATAAATTCTTGCGGTATATCCCAAAAAAAAAAAAAAATTCTCGCGGGTAAGGAGGACCAAATGCAAGAATAAAGTTTGATAAAAATGAATAAAGGGAATAAGGTAAAAGGAAGAATAATTTTGGTAAAATTAAGTACCAAAAATAAGATTTTATAGTTAGTATATGTTTGTTGTGGTTTATTTAATAACTAAAAGTATTTATAAGCTTTTTTCAAAATTTTTACTGTTGTTTGGTAGTATCTTGAATAAGGAGCTTTTGAGGATTAAATAAGTTATTTTGCCTCTATTAATAAAATTACAAATTAAATAAGTTATTTGTTGAAAATAATAAACTTATTTTACACAAGTAATTTATGAAGTGTTGAGTTGCACATGACCCTTCTTCATTCTCCATCATCATGGTCCTACACTATGTTATGTTCATGAAGCATCTAATTGAGTGGATATAAGCTTTATACTTTGAATACCATTAAAGGATTCCTTTAGAGCATGTTAGGTGAAGTGGTGTTATGATGAATGCTTGGTGGAACATGGCAGGTGATGTGTATTGTTATGATTATGTTTGTGTTTCATTCACTATAAATAGTAATACCATTTGTGTTGTATGAATAAAGTGTAAGAAGAAGAAAGAATAAGAAACAGAACATAGCTTCTAAGAGTGATTTGTGAGAGTGTGTGAATTGTTCTAGTATATATATAAAGTTAGGACTTGGGGAGGTGATGTGGCATCACTATTTCTCATCTTTATATATTCTCTATTATCTAATAAATAGAGAATTTTTTTTTAATTTAGTTTTTCATCTTCTTATAATTAATTTGATTGTTCTTTAAATTTTATTATGCTAGTAATTAAACTTTAGTGGCTTAAAATACATCAATTAATTAACATAGGAAGAGAGATTCTTTCATCTTCCCTCAATAATGCCACTAGGGTCTAATTCTTTGTATATATCTCTTCCTCTTCCTATTTAAATCCAATAATAAATAACCATTAATAATAATTAATTATAAGTCTTTTGAAATATTCATTTCTTTTATTATGCTAGCAATTAAACTTTAGTGACTTAAAATACATCAATTAATTAACATAGGAAGAAATGTTCTTTCATCTTCCCTCAACAATGTCACTAGGGCCTAATTTTAATGTCATAATCTCATATTTAATTATGCACCCTTTTATTTAGTGTCTTTAAATCCAACAATATATAACTATTAATAATAATTAATTATAAGTCTTTTAAAACATTCATTGTTTTTATTATGCTAGCAATTAAACTTTAGTGACTTAAAATACACCAATTAATTAATATAGGAAGAGATATTCTTTCATCTTCCCTCAACAATGTCACTAGGGCCTAATTTCGATGCCACAATCTCATATTTAATAATGCAACCTTTTATTTAGTGTCTTTTGGGTTATTCAAATTTTATTATTATATAATTGGGATAGCTTAATTTGGGCAGGCCTAAAGCCAAGAGTTTCGCTCAATCCAAAAGTTGGTGAAAATGTTAGCGTGAAGCATAAAAAGACAAATACATACATACATGTATACTAAATGTATGCACTCCCCCCTAAATTAAATGTATCTTTGTTAGCTTAAATCCACCTCTTGCATTTACTGCAAGAGCCACTTGAAATATCTTTTAAATAAATTAACCATTTTATCCTTATTTATTAATTTTTAACCACGTTAAAAATCTATAAAAAAATTTGGGAATTTTTCAGATTTGCTCTCCCGTAGACATTTAATTTCCTCACTTTTAACAAACTTTCTACTAATATTTTTTCGTAACTTTAACTAAATATTTCTTACATCATTATATAATCTCTTCACTTTTAAGATCTTGTAACTAAATAAGCAATTAATTGGAGGCTTGATTGAGTGATCTTCAAGAGAGTTTTTGACAAGTCAATAAATGTGAAGTAAGTAGGAGCTAAAAAAATCCTGTAATTAATAATAAAATTTTCAAAAATTAATGTCCAATGATGGGGTTATAATTGCATGGCGTCATGTAAATAAAGCATAGAAGTAATACTTGTGTTGGGTTTATAATTTAGATTAAAATTCAAAATCAAAGTTTGATGGGGTTATGGTTGCAGGCACCTCAAACAAAAATAATTTATTGGGATGTTGTAAGGTAATATTAGAATTTGAACATTAAACATTTTCTTTAATATTCTTTGTAATGAACATTTAAGGGAATGCTATACATTTATTAAAATAAATGTAGATGTTCATAACATATATTTCTTAGTCTCCCCACTATTTCCCATTAAGAACCTTTAACTTCCTTATAACTCCCACTATCTCACAAGGAATTATGATCCATAATTTTTCATTAATTTCATGGAGTGATTATGTAACTATAAAAGGAGAGCTCATCTTTTTGTTTTGTACACACATAATTGGAATGAATAAAATCACTCTATAATATATCTTTATCTTCATTACTTTTTTTTGTATTGTTGGCTAATAGCTTTTTTTTTTTTTTTTACAAGGCTGTCTCATCTTAAAAAAATCAATTCATATTTTTATCGCTTTAATCATGTGTAAAGTAAGAAAAAAGATAATATTAAATTCTTTTTTTTCAAAGTTTCGCGTGAAACGCTGACTATTTTCTAGTTAGTAAATAATTGAGACGAAGTGAAATTTAACCTATCAATAATTTTATTTTTCTCTTTTTATTTTAAAAATTTAAATGGAGATGAAAATTCTCACCTATTGAATGCCACCCATTATTTCCCTTATTCTTGCTCAAACTGTTCAGATTAGGGTTGGTAATGGGACGGGATGAGATGAGATTTATCAATCTCAGTCCCGTCCTGTACATATAAGTGGGATGAAAAAATGTCTAACTCCGTTCTTATATTTTTTTTGCTACAAAAATATGTTCCGATCCTATCTCAAAAGAACTGAGATCTTTCAGGATCTCATCCCAATTAAAAAAATTCTCATTCTTAGTCGGTAATAAGACGAGATGGGATGGAATTTGTCATTCCACTCACATTCCGTATATACAAGTGGGATAAAAAAAAAAGTCTCACTCCCGTCCTTAAATTTTTTTGTGAAACAAAAATATATTTCAATTCCGTCCCAAATGAGATGAGATCCTGCAGGATTCCATCCCATCGGAAAAAATTATCATCCCTAATTCAGATCAAATGCATTTATAATGTGCTGAGGAGCATCAATAATTTGAGCAATAATGTAATAATATATAACAGAAAGATCAAGACACCTAACACTCATGAAAATAACTTAAGATTATAAGTATATATCACGTGTATGGCGATAATATTAACTATTAAACTACCAAATATATCCAGTAATTATTAATCCTTAATTTCGCTATCACCCCAATTACGTGTCTTCAATTTCGCTATCACACAATTACGTGTCCCACTAATTTTTATTTTGTCACTTTTTGGTGGAACACACATTATTGTTGCTAGGTCTCAGTAAAAACTTGTCGTCCTACGGTTGATGAATTTTACAATATAATACATTAGTGGTAATATAATCTAATATATGTACGGTATATATAATTAAATTTAATATAATTATTATTTACATAATAATTTTTTAAAATAAATATACAAGTATCATAATATTTACTTATTGTATAATTTTTTTTAAAAAAAATCAGAAATCTATGCCTCCTGTTGCTACATCTATTGGACTTGTCAAATGAGAGGCCCTTAATGGGAGGGCAGAACCTCAGTAAGTTGAAGTGGTGTGCCTGTCTGACATAAGTTTCTCTGGGCGGAATAAGTGTTATTAAATCCATCAATTAAAATTGCAAAAAAAAAACCATATAGGATATGACACCATATAATACATAATATTTATTTTTAGGCTAGGGTTGTGCATAGATTAAACTGAAATCATAGACTGAAATTGAATTTAGTTGGATTAGACTGAATTAACTATTAAAATTAGATTGAATTATAGTCCATAACATGTAGTAATATATTATATTTACAATAGGATCGAATTGGAGTATATACATGTTAAAAATACAATGCTACGATAAAAATAATAAATAAAAATACAATACTAAGAGTACCAAATAATAAAATAAACTAGACCACTAATAAAAATAAATAAATAACTTTTGAGTAATATATAACATATTTGTGTATAAATGAAGGAATATATTATAAATGAACAAAATAGTTTTTCTTTAGTAACTCCAAGTGATCCCATTGGTAGAGATAAGGATTGCTTGCTAATCCCATCATGTTTAGACACAATTTAAATTTGGATCACCGACCACTAGTCCAATTCAAGTAAAACATGCAACACATGGAATAAATATTTGTTCCCAGACATGAATTTCAAAAGACTCGTATGAGATTTTATCCTGTTTGGTCGAATATGAATCCAAGTAGCCCTCATGTCCTTTCTCCACAAGAATGGAGATTTGGTGTTCTAGCATTTTAATTTAATTATATCAATTTCTTGTTTCTAAAATTTCCACTTCTTGAGCCTTCATTAAGTTGTTTCTTCCTGGTTCTCAGATTTTTAATGATTGATGATTATGGAAAACGCTTAGGGTCCCCATAAATCACAATGCTATACTGCACTCCAACATGAAAGCATTTGACACATTTAGGTGGTGTTTGGTTTTAAGAAAGGGGAGGAGAGGAGAGAGAGAAAAAAAGGAGAGGTGATGAGAGGAAAAGAGTGTAAAAATTAATTGTTATTGTTTGGTTTCATATTAAATTTGAAAAGAAAAGAAATTATATATTTTTTATTTGGACAAATATACCCACTATTTCAATGTTAATATTGTTAATAAATTAAAAAATATAAAATTATGAATTAATTTAATCTAGAAATTACCTAATTAAATAAAAAAATTATTTTTTTAAAATTACAACATTTGGCCGTGGGCGGCCGCCACGTTGACCGCCGCTGACTGCCGTTGACCAGTGGCGTTGACCGTTGTTGACCGCCATTTTCCATCGCGTTAAATGCATAATAATGATTAAAAAAAATAGACGATTTACTCATTGGAAGTGTTAATTTTACAGAAAATACACTATATAGTTGGAAATATAAAAGTTAAAATTTTCTCAAGCATTTAAACAAGACTTGAGATAAATAACAATGAATATTAGCAATTTTAACACCATAGAGTTATAGGTCGGGTTATGAGAATTCCATTAGTATCGGTTTTGATAGAAAAGTACGTTTCCGGTGACTTTCCCACAAGTCACTTTATTGTTTTTTCTTTTTTCAAAATAAGTTTATCCTATTAATTTAAGAAAATAAATATAAATTATTTGTACTTTAATTTATTTAAAATTAAATTTATTTAGAGGATAATATTGGAATTTTTGTGTTTAAATAGATAAGGAATTTAAAATCCTTAATACTTGATAAGGAATACAAATTCTTCAAATTGATGGAAATTAAATTTCAATAGAAATTCAATTCCATTAAACTTAGGTAGCGTTTGTTTTTTTATCTGAAATATGAATAGGTCTGAATGAAAATATATAAATGACATGTTTATTTTTTCTTTTTCAACATCTGAAGAGAAAAACTTAAAAGCTAATATTTGATATAAATATCTTTTTAAGTGATGCAAATATTTATTATTCACTTCACAATTTATAATTTTTACAGGTTGATTAATTTGGTAGCATTAAAAAAAAATATTATCATTGTTGATCTTATTTTAATTTTTTAATAAAAAATGTAATGATAACATCAAATTTTATTATAAAATCAAAATTATTATCTTATTTTTGATTAATCACAAATTAACATAATTTGATTTACTCAATATTTCAGTTTAGTTAATGTTATCATGTAAATAAAAATTTAAAGCAATTAAAAAAATAACTTCAACAATAACTCAAAAATATTATATTTATACATCATATTAGAAATACATGAATTGTTAAGAATATTTTTGAAATTTAAAATTAAAATTTTTCATTTAGACTTCAGACTTAAGATAAAAGTAAATTTTTTCTACTTTTTCTATTCAGATAAAATTGTCTGAAAATAAGTGATAAGTTAAAAAAACAAACAACCTAAAATAAACAAACGTCTTAAAAAAAATTAAATTCAGACTAAAAAACAAACAACACCTTAGTCTAACCAAACAATGAAAAGTAGAAAAAAAAAAATCAAATTCTTTTCCTCTCCCTACTTCTCTACCCCCACCCAAACATGGCCTTAATACTTTTTATATGGAACTCTCATAGATGGAATAGAAAACACTTGGCTAGTATTGTATTACATCAATAAAATTCTCATCTTGAAAGTTGAAACATTTTTATGAAGATCACAACGGTGCTATTATAGATGCATTTAAGCAGTATAATACAATTTACATATATGATGGCTTCATTTCACCAATAACACTAAGCTTTTAGGCAAGACACTTTCGATCTTTGCGGACACATCTATTTGAAACCTGAGTAGAGCTTGAAGCAACAGTCAATTGTTTATGAGCAGTTTGTGTCATAGCTTGCAAGTCCCAGCAACTCTGGACCTTCTAATCGAGGGTTATTCTCAAAGCTACACCATTCAAACAAAATATGGTCAGGGAGAGCAACAGAGAATAGAAACCTACGACGGGCATAAGACATAGAGAGAGGCGAAGAAAATTATTCAATGCTCTAAAGTGTGATGTCCAGCAGAATGCAGAAAAGCAGACACTACTTGTAGACAAACTTACATTTAGCTATCAGCAAATGACTCCTGTTCAAGTTTCCCTAGACACTGCTTAATAGCAGCATACAACTATAGATCTGTGATAGATATCGGACAAAAATTTCTTCCACAGTATCATTTCGCCCCTCCCATCTAAAGGTTATCAAATTCACTACAATCATTTTGGAAAATAGCATATTACATGTCCACAAAAGCACACAGCATGTAAACTATGAGGATGATGTGTAAGCAAGAAGCTGCAAAGCATCCAGTTACCAAGTTATGCACATTTCTAATTCCCTGTCTTACATATAGTTAGTTGAGAAAATATTATTTCAACACAAAGTTTCAAATAACTTAACTTATTCAAGATTATTTTGGAAGATTCCAAATTACTTGCAATACAAAACAATCATGTTTTACAGTACAAAACAATTCATGTTTTCATTTGCAGGATGTGGTTTGAAATTTCAATTGATTTAACAGAAGAATGACAATTGCCAGTTGAGATTATGGAAACTTTTAATAATGATTTCCAGCCTGCAAAAGCCTCTTGTTTTCTAATATGGCATGCGCAAAAAACCTCATACGTATATTATTTTTTCCATTTTTTTTCTCTGATACAAACCTCAGGCACAAATCAAAATAAATCAACAAGCAAATGAGTATAAGAACAAATTAAAAAATCAATATAAGATGATCTATTAAGGGCAGAAAACCCAAACTTTCCGGAGTGGTTATTTACAAGTAAGACATCTCCTCAGATACTGTTGCTGAAGCCAAAACCAATTTAACTTAGAAGGTTGAGGTCTCTAAAATGCAAATGCAAGTAAATCTCAAGTCTAGAATTCACTAGCAAAGATGCAACAGGCTCTAAATCTTTTAGCAGCCAACTAACGGTTTACTAGTAACCTTCAATAGTATTGCCATTGTTCTCCACATCACAACACTTCTTACCATTGTAAATTTCAGAACCGGAAAATGAGTGTTAATTTCACCCAAAAAGTGTTTATACTAATTTGCTGAATTTATAAGACTTAAGTGGTGGCAATAGTTTATATGCAGATTTCATAATAAAGTATAAGCTTTCACTATCATTTACAGGCAGAATAACTCCAGAAATATCATAAGAACAGAAACAAACACTTTCCCATTTTACATAAGTAGAGTCAATAATTGGTTGAGAGTTTTGAATGTTGTTGGGCCATTCCTACAACAATCTTTGGGATAGATGGCTCCTCACATAGTATTAAATCAAGCTTACCAAGAAGTCATGCATTCAAATTCCCCATTTGGTTAAGTGAATTACAACACAAAGCAGGTTCCAAACAAGAAGTCACATGGTTGACTCACAGTTCTGAGGAAAAAAAGAAAAAGGAACAATTCCCGGAAGGATCCCCATCAAAGTATCAATGAGACTTGGAAGGTTTATGCCTATTTTTATGACTATCATGTTCTCAAGTCAAAATCCACATAACCCATTTATGCCAACCATGTTCTGATGAAGATGCAACAACACAGGAATCACTGTGATTCAGATGTGAATAAGATAATCCTAAAATCCTCTAAAATTCAATACAATGTAACTAACATTTCACAATGAATCAAATTTGCAAAGTGACCATCATAACCTATTAATCATATATAAGTTTCAGCCACTTATAAACTATCTATCATTGTAGGGAAACAGATGGCAATGTCTATTAGAGTGCCGAATGGATACCCTCCTTACCTATAATCCCTCAAATTACATGCAATATAGTTAGAAAAACGCCATAGTTAATATCCCCAGTCATCACTACTCACACAATTGATAATTCCCCTTGATTGGAAGAATAGAAGTAGGCGATGTTACAGGTATGGAATTCTTGCATCATGAACCATAAGCTTGCAACATGGAAGCTTACAAGTCCAATGTTAAATAAATTTCATTTTATGAAAACCCCATAAACATAACAATCCCAGTCCTGTAAAATAACAAGATTCAGGAATCAAATAAAACAGACACAATAAACTTAGATATTGAATTTCAAACAGCCAAGAGCAAATCAAAGCCAACTCTTTGCCAGCCACTCAAATGAGAATAGAATCTAATATGGCTGAAAAAGGAATTCTTCCACAGAATAACGTAAAATAAAAAAGACAGATATAGTCTATTTCTATCAACAAAGAATTACACAAGGACCTCGATAACATAAATTGCAATCCAAGGACAAAAATATAAGTTAAGAAGAAGCAGGAGGTCTGTGCAGAGATGAATAATTAAATCCATATACATTAGCTTGAACAAAATTACAACTAGCAGGGATGCAAGCAGCAAGTTACAAAAAGATGAAACATACTTGTTGAGTGGGATGTGTTCAAATGGTCCACTTGTAGGAATTGTTCCACACAGATCATTGCTTGAAACATCCCTGATAAGCAGCCAAATTTTTCAATCTTACAGCAACAGAAGACAATACCAACAGATACCATCATACAAATGTGTGCGTGAGTACTTACACAACTTTGAGACTTGAAATTCCAACAAGTTCCCTGGGAATTTGTCCAGTTAGCCGATTATCGTTAAGCCGCCTGCAAAACAAAGAACGTGACACTTAGGTCAGCAGTTATACATCACCACCTTATATCAACTAATTCGCAGAAAAAAGTGAGGGAGAGGTGACAGGTCACCCAAATTATAACTATATAGAACAGTCTCCCAGACCCCCAACTGGAATGAGATGCAAGGCTGTATTAACCAACAAAACCACTTAAAAGCCTAATGAGGGAGCATACAGGACCAGAACACGCGGTTCCAATAGTAACTTATCTAACTCCAATGTCGAATTTGAGTTTTTACATTGGTCTCTGACTCCAGGGAATACAATTGAGAATCAGCACATGTGTTGATATAAGCACTATTACATAACAAACAGTCAAATACGCCAACCCAAACAGCATACAAGCCCGTTGCAAGCACGAGAACTGAATTTTGCCAGTCCCGAATGATTAAAAAGACAAGCTGAGAGAAACAAAAGCGCAGCGAACCAAAACTTACAAAAAAACAAGAGACTTCAATTTAGCCAAGGAAGGAGGGATTTTCCCCGAGATGTTGTTATTATACAAGTCCAAGCTGATGAGGCTCTTCAAGTTACCGAGCTCGACAGGGATAGTTCCTTGAATGTTGTTTTTGTAAAGTTCCCTACACGTAATAGCAATTTAATTTATGTTAAAAAAAATGAAAACTAATTAATATTTAACAGATACACATATTATGAAAATAAATGAACAGATCACATACAGGTATTGCAAATGCTCGAGCTTGCCCAGTTCAGGGACGAGATGGCCGGATAGATTTGAATTACCCAAATCCCTGCAAATGAAGAGCAGCAAGAGCAAAATGATAAACCCGGGAATGACAAAGGAAAAAAAAAAAACCAAAATAGGAATTGCGGGGAGGTGGGGTCCACTGACTCACAGTCGAGTAACGCGATTGTTCTGATTACAGGTTATGTGAAACCAAGTGCAGGGATTGACGAGAGTTGGATCCCAGCTCTGAAGCACGT
This sequence comes from Atalantia buxifolia, assembly GCA_030444775.1. Taxonomy (NCBI): domain Eukaryota; kingdom Viridiplantae; phylum Streptophyta; class Magnoliopsida; order Sapindales; family Rutaceae; genus Atalantia; species Atalantia buxifolia. The sequence goes on along the minus strand of CM059832.1, from coordinate 26,327,027 downwards.
TATCGGGATCTGACAGGCTCCTCCTGAGCGCGTACAGCGCGTCCCCTTCCGAGTTTCCACTCACCACCGCCACCAAGCTGCTGCTCCCTATTATTATCAGGCTTATGCTGAACGTTATACACACACTCAACCACTGCGCTGCCGCTGCCGCCGCCGCCGCCGCCATGGCTCTCTCTCTCTCTCTCTCTCTCTCTAGGGTTTGTGTTTGTCAAAGAGAAAGAGAATCGGCTTTGGGAATATGAGAAAGTCACCACGCACTAATGATAACTTGTACTTTATTTATTGATGGAGTTGCTCTGCTTTTCCTATCTTCCCTTTGTATTTTACTGTGTCATTGCTGTGTCTGTTCCACTTCAATTTTTGGCAGGTCGAAGATTCCTCTTGTTTTATTCCTTTGAATAAAAAAAAATTGAAAAAAAAAACCCTAAAATTGCCTCTCCTTCTTTTTTTCAATTATTATTTTACTGTAATTAAAATAATTATGTAAAAAAAATTTATATAAAACCACTTGCTTTTTACTAAGAATTGGGACCAATAGAAATTCATATTGAATCAATAACTGATTTGAATTTTTTTTTATTTTGAAACAAAATTAAAAAATTTTTACTAAGAATTGGGATCAATAGAAATTCATATTGAATCAATGACTGATTTGAATTTTTTTTATTTTGAAACAAAATTAACAAAATATTGTATACAAAAAAACAATGTAAATAAAACCCCTTTGATAATTTTTGTAATTTTGCAGTTTAGAAATATCGATAAGGTGAGAAGAAAATATATTCGTTGCTCAATTAATGAATGATTAAAATTTTATATATATATAAATCTGCTAAGAGGCTGATTTATTAGTGTCCCATGTTCCACATTTATTTATTTAGGGAGTCCTATCGATCTCTTATTATGACTTGTTTGAATAACTAACTAACTAACTAATTAATTAATTAATAATAAATTCTTTAAATAATATTTTTTTCTAAATTTTAATTATTATAGATCGATTATTATTATTATTATTATTTTTGCCCTTTCTCAACGAAATTCGCGGCTCTACCCTTGGTTAGTAGATCCATCAAATCTCTCCATTCCATACATGTCATATAATCAATAAACCAAACAAAATAAACCACTTAAATAAGTTGCGGTTTTGGTGAGGACACAAAATGAAATTTGAATTTTCGTGTGAACTTTACAAGTGGTGGAAATTGGAAAAAGCAAGTCCGCTTTCTTTCTCATCTGCATTTTGTCAAAGTGAATTGGTCTAAGTATGAGACTATGAGTGTATGACCACCTATTCTGTCCTTTTGATTCATCTCTTTGCTTTCCAAAAGTCGTTTCATATTGACAGTGACACCCCATGTTCGCTCCCGCGAATCATACGCCTCCCCCCTTTTGAATGGGTCATAACTCATAAGCCGCGTCAAACTTAGAAATATTTTTTAGTCCCAATCAAAAAGTAACGGCGCGTTAGTGCCAGTAATTTCGCGGTTAGGTTGAGGGCACCTTTTGATTTTAATTATGGGATAAAGAAAGACTCCTCAATTCAATAGTTTATGTGAGTGATTTTTTTTATGACAGGTTTTATTCATATATTTTACTTCCGATTTTAATATGCAGGGCTTTATTGATATAATATGTATTATTTTGAAATTCATTGTGTTTATATATAATGTTAAAAAAAATGTGTGTATATTATTTTTATTGGTATTTTGATAAGAAAATCTTGGCACTATTAAATTATTAAAAAAAAAATTTAATCATCTAATAGTGTCCTAAACTGCGGAGTATGATATCCCAAGAACAATGTGGTCACATATTTTTCATAAAATAAAAATAAGAATCAAAATGACATTTTTTTAGTTTGTTGCATTTTAAATTTGATATTGATTTAGTGTTGTTTCTTGTGCCTTATTATATCAAAAAAAATACTAATAAATATTCGGAAGACATAATTGAAAGTGAGAAAAATAATCGATATATGTTCGGCGGTGCTATTTCAAAAATAATTTTACCAGTAATTACGTTTTGTTTTTAAAAAAAAAACTTATGTAAAGCTAGTTTTGTTTTTTTTTTAATTTTTTTTAACGTATAATAAAAATTCTTCTATCATTTGTAATGAGAAGATCTGGCATTTTCGCATTTATATAAATTTGTTAAAAATGACTCCACGTATCAAAAACTTGTTCGGTTTTCTTACCAGTTAGCACCATGTATCTCGTTGTGGTTCGTTCCGCTGGGCTCCGGTTAACGAGTTGGCCCACCATGGAATGCTATTTATTCCTAGCAGGCACACGTTCGGACCCAGTCTGCTTCAAAATGGACTCTACTCGGGGTTGCCACAAAAGTTGGCCCGTGAATGTAACAATGATATTCATGTTTCTTCTTTAAAAAATATATAATAATAAAAGCGCTCTTGATCATAATAATAGGCAAAAGAATTTTTTTCTAATAAAAGCATCACACAAATCATGATAACTATTAAATGACCAGGTCATTAGAATGAAACATAAACTAGCTCATTGGTTTTCAACGATTAAATATATTTGTATTTTTTATTATAAATTAAAAGTAAATATTGAAAATTTGGCAATAAGGGTAAATTAGCTCATTAAAATGGATATTCAATTTCTTTTCAAGTGGGGACTGGGGATATTTGGACTCACCAAATTCCTTTATAAACTTATTTCAAAAAATAAATTTATTATTAAAAATTTAAATTTAAAAATCGTAAAATTATCTTTCACTAATTTATTTTGCTCTCAACTTTACAATTGCATATTTTCTCTCTAATCTCTTATTCTACAAACTAAACACTTAATTTCACTTACATTTTAAGTTTATTAATTTGGCTTTTCTTATAATATCATGATATAAATTTCATTTTTTTATACAAGAACTTTTTTTCTTGATATTTATTAGCTGATGTTAGGTAAAAATTAAATTTTTAGAAATTCATTAATTTTCATAACTGATAAAGCTTGTTAATATTGATTCATAAATGGTGGGTTTTGTTCCTCATAATTAGTGATATCAATTATTTGTATCTAAAAGTAATTTGAATGAATTGATGTAAATTTACAAAATTGAGAAGAAAAAGAGAACAAAAGATTCATTAAGTAATTTTTTCTAAAATTATTTAAGTAAAAACTTTTGAATTATAAAAAGTGTAGAAAAAAATTAATTATTTCGAATAATCTCAAAACTTTTATGTCAAACGAAATGAAAGAAATAGAACTCCCCTCTCTTCACAATTTCCCTTCCTTTTCTTCTCATCTAGGGGTGGGCACAAATTTAGTTCGTTTCGGTTTGGTTTGGATTGAGATTGAGCAAAACCGTATAAGAATCGAATACAATAAAGAATCGAACATGAACTGATCTATTTGGTTCGGTTCGGTTCGACTTGGTTCGATTTTTTCGATTCTAGGCGTATTGGGCCGATTTTGAATTCTAAATTTTTAGCATGTTGGACCTCATTAATAGAATAATTTTTCTCAGTAATTAGTTCATCATAGTTTCATTACAAATATTAACAATAAACCTAAAGTGTTCAAAACACATTTATTACTACTATTTTACTAACTACTACTAACAAAATATGAAATATTAAGATTTAAGAAGACAAATCTAGACTCCAATGCTCTATCTAAATAAACATTAAGTTGTAAAGAAAAATAAAAAAAACAAACCACAAAAAAATAAAATAACAATTGTGTGTGAGCATGTTTATTGTAATCATTTTGCATAGTCAATTAACATATAACATATTTTATATTTTGGTAAAATTACAAAAATATCCCGATTCTTTGCTTCGATTATTCGATTCAGCTGAGTGAACTGAAATTTGAAATGATATTTCAATTTTTTCTTATAAATTGAACATTCGAATATTTATAAGAATTAAAACCGACCCGAACTCGAACCAATCCACTGCTTCGATTCAGTTTTTCTTAAGCCTCGGTTTTTTTACCCGGCCCTACACATCCCCCCCATCCTCCAGGTTTAGTGCAACCGAGTACAACAATTAAATCATTTTTAATTATGCAAATGGGCCCCGCGGCCGAAGTAATCGGTGGCAGGCACAAAATGTGCCCCGTTAGATTAGCGAACACAAGATCCGCTGCCGTTTCACAAAACGCCAAAGTTTTGGCTAACCATGCCCACCGAGTATCGTAACCAGACCTATTTTCCCCTTATTTACCAAAATTTCTCTTAACTTACTTTCTTTTTTTTTAAATTATTATTCTATTTTATCTCTTTTAGTAAATTTACTCTTTCTTTCTTTTTTAAAACAAAAAAACATACCAGTTATGATTTGTCAATCATCTTAATTCCGTTTAAGGAGGCAGCTGCCATATAACTTATAACTATCATGAATTTGCATTTTTGGTTATAATAACAAATTAAATCATTTTTAATTATAATTGAATGGAATAAGCCTGAATAAACGTAACGGTAAAAATAAATAAATAAATAAATAAATAAATTCCATTTATTTATGCTATTTGATGGATAAGCTGTCCAGTGTCGGTTAGTTCAAAGCTGTCACTATCCTGTTCCCGTAATAGTCTCAAATTTTAAAATTTTCCATTTAAGCTGGGGGAGTTGGGCCCCAGCAGACCCTACCTAATTCATCACCGAACCAAATGCAGCAAGATACCAATGCCAACCAACTCCCTAAAGTTTGAACAAATATCAATTATAATTTTTTTTCTCTAAAATTACGAATTAAACGACGACCAATCCGGTAAAACCATGCTTGTCAATTTTGTTAGTGCATACTTGATACGATTTACTTAATAATTATAAATAGTTTTTTAATTTCATAGTTTGCTTTTTAAATTATTTTAAATTTTTTTGGTATTTTAGAGTTTTTAAGAATTAAATAAATTATATTATCTCTATGTAAAAATTAAATTTTTGAGAATGAATAGTATTTAACTTTTAGAAAGAACTAAATTATCTAAAATACCCTTAGTTATTCCATTCATTGCATATCATAATTTTAAAAAATTATCAATTAAAGTTATTTATAATTTTTAATAAAAACTTTTGGTGGCAATTAAATAATTCAAATATTTTTTATAAGAGTTTTAATAAAAATTCTATAAATAAAAATTTTAATTAAAGTAATTTTTATTTGAAAAATTATACTAACTAAATTTTAATTACATTTCTTAAGTTTTTATTTATTTTTTTAAATATGAAGCACATTCAATAAAACTTGAAACAAACTATAGTGCATGAGAAGAATAATGGAGTATTTTTCATTCAAGTAGGCATAGAGAGAGAATTGATTTTAAGTGAACTGTAGTGCTCGCTGTGCATACAATAGGACACGTGTTGATAATTTATTGATTAACATTTGAGACCCGCAAGATAGCCCTACAAATGATTTTGTTACACAGCTGATAATTAATTAATTATTCGAGCAGAGGAAGCCCCAAAGCCAAAAGTTGAATTATCAAAATAATTTTGGATATTAGCCGCCTCGTAATTGTACGAAGTCAACAATGGCAAAATCGTCAAGTTAGTAAAAAGGTAACTAGCGCACACATCACATATTAAAGAATAGCAAAATCGTCAAGGTCTGACATGTCCATGAATCCAAGCGCTTCCGTTTAAGCGTGCGCTTCGGTGACCGAGTTTGAGTTATCTCCACAACCAACAAAATTCGAAGCTGCTTAGTGCTGTCGCAACGTGTACGGTTTAGATTAATGAAACTCATCAGAACATAAACATAGATGGCTCAGATTTTAACCCGGAAAAACACCCAGTTTTAACTTTTAAATACCCAGAGACAAAGATGAGCGAGTGGGTCAATCCATTAAACTGAAATCAGCTTCACTCTAACAGAGTGTAGTATCCTGCTCTTCTCTTGCTCTAGGGTTTTCAATTTTCACTGTAAGCATCTTTTTTTTTTCTTTTTACCAAAAAAAATTGTTATTTTTGCTGGAGTTTGCGTTGTTGCATGTTATTCTTTTGTCTGTTAGAGTTCATTTCATTTTTTTTCAATTTTTGTTCTTTTTTGGGTTTTTTGGAAGTGATTTGAGAGTGTTTTTCTGCAATGCTGCTCTGTTTCTGTTTTTGTTTCGCGCCTTATTTGAGCATTTTGTGTTGTTAAGCACGATCTGTATGTATATATATTTTATTTTATCAATTTTTTAAATATTGGTCTTAATTTCCCTTGTGTTTTTAACTTTAAATTTGTTCTTATTTCTTATTTCTGGCTTACAAATTCGATCTGTGCTCTATTGCTTTGTTTCTCTTGTATAAGGTAGTATATTCACTCTATTTATGCTTATTTTGCTTGCATGTTGTTTCTTTTTGTTCTTCTGAGTTACTAAAAAAAAAGTCATTTTTTGTCTTTTATGTTATACTTTGTTTTTCGATTTCCAGGGCTTTCTTTTTAGCCTAATGTTGTACCCATACGTGATATCTTCTGTTTTTTTTTTCTTTTTTTGAGTTTTTCTCTGTTTGTTTGGTGTTTTTTTTGCAGCCTTTTTGTTGTTTGAATGTATATCATTTTCTTGTAGTGTTTTGAATTTTGAAGATGATTGTTCCTTAACATTAATGCTGTTTTTAGCTTCATCGTTACATAAAGCATACAGAGTTATAAAAAATGATTGATTTTGTCAGAATTTTTTTTCCCCCTGTTGGAGTTTTTTTCTGTTTGTTGTTTGGTGCTTTATTTCAGCCTTGTTGTTGGTTTGAATGTATTTCATTTTCTTGTAGTGTTTTAAAGATGACTGTTCCTTAACAGTTATGCTGTTTTTAGCTTCATGTTACATAAAACATACAGTTGGAAAATCCCTTTTTTCCCTCCATTGGTTTGGTCAGATGGGTTGGTTGTGCTTATGTGTCATTGGTATTTCGGATTCATTTGATTTTATAGATTCTTACAAAGTGCTATAGGTCTTTGAGTTGTTTTGTTTTTAAATCATGCTATTGATTTAATATGCTAGTCATGGTGGTTTTGGGCTCTCTGTGGCTCCTGTTTTCATATCACGAGCCTTTAGCATTTCCCTTTTTTTTTTTTCACAGTGCTTTCTCTGACATTATGGTGATATGGGTGGTTGCTTCACATTCTTCTTTTGACTTGAACTTTAATACTGATAATACTATGAAATATTTCAAAGAATTTCATGCTTGGGCGAATGCTTATTTTTCTTCGGCGAATGCTTATTTTTCTTCTGACTTTTGCTTGTGCTCTTTACTTTTGCTATTAGGATATGGATTCCTTTGAACCTGATGGTAATGGTGCCCGTGATGGGAATGGAGCTTCTGATAGTTTGCCACCTCCGCCTCCTGTTATTCCACCTGACTTTGTTCCAACCCGACTGGAAGAACCAGAACCAGCTAAGAAAAAGGTGGTGAGGGTTCCAATATCCAGGCGTGGCCTTGGATCCAGAGGACAAAGGATATCACTGCTAACAAATCACTTCAAGGTTAATGTTACTAATGTTGAGGGTCACTTCTATCACTACAGTGTAAGTTCACATCCTCTCTGTTCTGCTCCTACAGTTCTTTTTCCTTGATATTTAATTCATACTGCCCTTTCTTACCCTTTTTTTTTCTTTAATTTATTGAACAGGTTTCTGTGTCTTATGAAGATGGTCGCCCTGTTGATGGTAAGGGCGCTGGAAGAAAAGTTATTGATAGGGTGCAAGAGACATATAGTGCTGAATTAGATGGAAAAGACTTTGCTTATGATGGGGAGAAGAGTTTATTTACTGTTGGTCCCCTCCCACGTAACAAGCTCGAGTTCACTGTTGTACTTGAGGATATTTCATCTAACAGGTAAATTTATACATTTTTTATTCATGTTTTTGGGCCTTGTGTAAGCTGTCTCAGAAATTTGTTTTATTTTATCTCTTTTTGGTATGTAGGAACAATGGAAATGCTAGTCCTGATGTGCATGGAAGTCCAAACGGGAATGACAGAAAAAGATTACGGCGTCCATATCGATCCAAAACATTTAAAGTGGAAATTAGCTTTGCTGCAAAAATTCCAATACAGGCCATTGCAAATGCCCTACGTGGTCAGGAATCAGAGAATTCACAGGAGGCCTTTAGGGTACTGGATATTATATTACGGCAGCATGCTGCTAAACAGTGAGTGAAGATTTTGGGTATATATGGATTCAATGCACTTAGTTATAACAAGTCATGATTGCATTAAAGGACATTGAACAGTTGAGATTACAGTTAATGTGTCAATATGTATCATTTCCAAGTTGCCTTAAGAATGTAACGTAATATCAACCACTGACAGTGCAGTTATACAATCAGTAAATAATTGTTGTGATTTGTGTAAAACTTGTGGAGTTATATAAGATATAATTATTTTTGTGGCTTTCTTTGTTTGTATATCTAATTATGTTGAAATGCTGTAGGGGCTGCCTCCTAGTTCGCCAATCATTCTTTCACAATGATCCAAAAAATTTTGCTGATGTCGGAGGGGGAGTTCTTGGCTGCAGAGGATTCCATTCAAGTTTTAGGACCACTCAGGGAGGCTTGTCTTTGAATATTGGTTAGAAATTTTCCAACTATTATTGTTGTTGGTACTTTTTGTTGTAGTTACCTTGCTTTCTTATCTCTTCTTTCTTCAGATGTATCAACTACCATGATAATTCAGCCGGGTCCAGTAGTTGATTTTCTAATTGCCAACCAAAATGTTAGAGATCCCTTTTCAATTGACTGGGCCAAGGTAGGCAAGATTTGTTGTATATATGTTCATTGTCTTATTTGTACTTTTGATTTTAAATCTCTGCCACACATTTCAACTTATAGGCTAAACGGACACTAAAAAATCTGAGGATTAAGACGATTACCTCCAATCAAGAGTACAAGATAACTGGACTGAGTGAGAAACTGTGTAAAGAGCAAATGTATGCTTCTTCTGTTGTCATTATACTCTTTTTGATGTGGTGTTTCTTAGATAGGCTAATAATTCCTTTTATGATCGTGTTATCTTTCTCGCAAAAGAGTATATTTAAATTAGTGTGTTTGTTAAATGTAATTCTTTTGTACTCTAATTATTGTTGGTTTTGTTCATTGCTTGTTGTAGGTTTTCACTGAAGCAGAAGAATGTTAAGGATGATGATGGAGAAGTGCAGGAACTGGAAATTACTGTTTATGACTATTTTGTTAATAATCGCAATATAGATTTGCGATATTCTGGAGATCTACCATGCATCAATGTTGGTAAACCAAAGCGGCCGACCTATATTCCTCTTGAGGTGCGTGAATGTATTACGTTTCTGTGTGGTAAACTGTTATGTATGGTGTAAGAGATTTGCTTATGTCAAAGGCTTATCGTCTTTTTGTCTGTTAATTGTAATTTTGTGCAGCTTTGTGAATTGGTGTCCTTACAACGTTACACGAAAGCCCTGACCAATCTACAGAGAGCATCACTAGTGGAGAAATCAAGGCAGAAGCCACAAGAAAGGATGAGTGTTTTGTCTAATGTTAAGTGTCTTTTCAAGCTATTGACTTTTCAGTTGCAACGTTTCTTTGTCTGCTGAAGCTTACAGCATTTGTTTTCTTGAAGGCTCTGAAACTTAGCAAATATGATAATGAGCCAATGCTGCGTTCATGTGGCATTTCTATCAGTACTAACTTTGCTCAAGTGGAAGGTCGTGTGCTACAAGCTCCTCGGGTATATCTCAAGCATTTTTATGGGTGGATATTTTGTTTTATTTTTTTTACAATATTGATTGATTTGCTTTCAAACTAATTAATCTCTGTTGTTATCTTCCAACAGTTAAAATTTGGCAACGGAGAAGATTTTTCTCCACGAAATGGGCGGTGGAATTTCAATAACAAGGTTTTGGACCCTTTTTTTTCACCTTTCTTCTTCAGTTGATACTTTTTATTCAGTAATTCTCATCGTGTTGTCAAATACTGCTCCAGAAATTAGTGCAGCCAACTAAGATAGAACGTTGGGCTGTGGTAAACTTTTCTGCACGTTGTGACATTCGTAGCCTTGTCCGAGATCTGATCAAATGTGGGGAAATGAAGGGAATTGTAAGTTCAGTTAGCTAATGTTTAATGCACTGTCTATTCAAGTAATTGACAGAAGTCTTTTCCATTGCCTTATTGCAGTTCATAGATCAGCCATTTGATGTGTTTGAAGAGAGTCCACAGTTTAGGCGTTCCTCTCCTGTAGTTAGAGTGGAGAAGATGTTCGATGAAATTCAGTCTAAACTGCCTGGGGCTCCACAGTTCCTTCTTTGTTTGCTTCCTGAGAGGAAAAACTCTGACTTATATGGTTGATTGTTTGATCTTATATTTTGTAAAACTGTTATATATTTTTTAGAATTTGTCTAATAATTGAACTCATTTGCATCCTCAAGGTCCTTGGAAACGAAAGAATCTTGCCGACTTTGGAATTGTCACTCAGTGTATGGCTCCTATGAGGGTCAATGACCAGTATCTTACAAATGTTCTCCTTAAGATTAATGCAAAGGTGAGGACTGTTCTGATATATGACTAACTGGGAGTTTCCTCCTATTTCTCTCTGCTTTTGAGTTCTGTTTTAAAATACAGCTGTGCTTCAATTTTTGGTTGTCCTGATGTCATAATGTTTATTGTATCCTGTGTATTGTCTTACTTGCAGCTTGGTGGATTAAATTCATTGTTGGCTGTTGAACATTCCCCTTCAATTCCTATTGTTTCCAAGGTTCCCACCATCATCCTTGGGATGGATGTATCCCATGGGTCTCCTGGACATTCAGATATACCATCAATTGCTGCGGTAATATCCTTTCACTAGATTGCCATTTCTTCTCTTATGTTATTTATTTTTTCTTTTTTGAAATTTACTTGGTAATATCCTTTCCTTAGATTGCCATTTCTTGTCTTATTCTTATTTATTCTTTCTTTTCTGAAATTTGCTTTTTTTTTTCACTTGTCTTATCTTATTTATTCTTTCTTTTCTGAAATGTACTTTTTTTTATACCAGCACATTTTTATTTTTGCTATTTCATAAAATGCGACCAATTGAAAACTTAACCTTGTTGGTCTCTTGTTGATCAATATTTGTAGGTAGTCAGTTCCAGGCACTGGCCCTTAATATCTCGCTACAGGGCAGCTGTGCGTACACAGTCTCCAAAAGTCGAAATGATTGATTCTTTGTTCAAGAAAGTATCTGACACTGAGGATGAAGGGATAGTAAGGTTGTTTTATCGTTTAACCTATCTTCGTTGAGAAGTTGTGGTAATAGATTATTTGTATTGTTAGATTGGAGACTTCTGATTGATTGGCAAAAGTAAAAAGTTCATTAGCTTCTAGATATCTTGTTTTGTTGAAGTGAATTGCTAATTTTTGTTTTGTTGAAACTATTGAGTCAGTAATATATCTTTCATCAATTTCAGAGAGCTTTTGTTGGACTTCTACACTAGTTCAGGGAAAAGGAAACCTGAACAGATCGTCATATTCAGGTATGCATTCCTTTACATAGGAAAGCTAGTCTAAATAACTTTTCTTTTTCCTCCCTTGATGGTTCTCTTTCTTTTTGTTGAATTTGAATGTGATACTTGTTTGTTGCAAGCGCAGATAATGAAAGAAATTCATAACCTCTACATGTTTGCTAACTGTAGCCAAGTAAATCCACTTTTGAATGAATCAATTATATATCACTGCATAATTTCAAGCATTTTTTACCCTCTTTTAAGAGGTACCATATCTTGCTTCTTGAATGTAGAAATGTGTAGGGTATGTAATTGGTTTAGATAATATACGGAAGGATTTATTGCTGAATCTGCGAAACACTGCAAAAATTGCCCTACATCATATATAAGCCATTTTCTTATTTAATCAGTACCATCTAATTTATGCTCTTTTGTAGCATGAATGAGCTTTCTTTATCCTGTTTTAATAATTTACCAGTTTAGTTGTGTATAGATTATGACATCAGCAAGTATTCAGTAAACTATTTTGTTGTTATTTCATTTTATCGATAGAGTTTGCAAATAGTTTTTTAGGTTTTACCTGAGTTCATTGGTTTTTATGTATGCTTGCAGATTTTTCTCTTGTGCTTATAAGTAAATGTCATATTTTTCTCTTGTGCTTATAAGTAAATGTCATATTTCAGGGATGGTGTCAGTGAATCACAGTTTAATCAAGTCTTGAACGTTGAACTGAATCAGATTATAGAGGTTTCAAGCGTGTGCTTTCTGAACACCTGTTTTACAGGCTGTAATTCGTGTTGATTTTTTATTAATTTAATGGACTGGCATTTCCAGGCGTGCAAGTTTCTGGATGAGAAGTGGTCCCCAAAGTTTGCGGTGATTGTTGCACAGAAGAATCACCATACAAAATTCTTCCAGTCGGGATCTCCTGACAATGTTCCTCCTGGTGAGCATTTTCATAATTTTGTACAGCACAAGTCTATTACGGGATTAGACATAACTTTCGAGAATTTTTGCTTATGCAGGAACTGTTGTTGACAACAAAGTCTGTCATCCAAGAAACTATGACTTCTACCTTTGTGCCCATGCTGGAATGATTGTGAGTAATATCTGAAAACTGTTAGCATTGTAATTGTATGGTTTTGATGCCTTTGGTGGTCCAGGCTTATGATGATAACTTTTGTATGAAATGGTGTCTAGAATATAGATTTTGTTACTGGTTTTGCTGGTATTTTTGTAGCTAATCATTTAATCTTGAATGTTTCTCTTGTATATTCCGATTATAGTTTCTTTAAAAGATGTGTGGAACACATGCATAATATTGCAAAGTTGCCCATGTATTTATTATCTTTTATTGGCACTTTAACTATTGCTTTTATTTATTAATTGGTTAATGAGGATATGAAATCAGTGGGATTACCCTGTTCTCTGGAATGAATTGCTAAAACATAGATATTTCCCAAAGACAAGGAATCTTTTATTATCATTTGAAGAATACCTCATCTCTCTCTCTCTCTCTCTCTCTGTGGGGTTTGATTGCTCTGTGCAACCTCAAAAGCCACAAGTTCCCTGCTTCCCAAGATTGCCCAGAAGCATCTCTGGTTTTGAACGAGCTAACTGAGTGCATTCAGGGCATTTTTTGGTTATTACAAATCCCTTTGTGCATTTAATTGATTTAATGATTTTGACAAATACTTATGTTTAAAGATTGCATGGTGCAGAAGCATCTCTGGTTTTGAACGAGTTAACTGAGTGCATTCGGTTCATTTTTTGGTTATTACAAATCTCTTTGTGCATTTAATTGATTCAATGATTTTGCCAAATACGTATGTCTAAAGTTCCGATCAAGCTTTAGTTTTTGCTAGAAAAATGTGAGAATAAGCAAAGTTGTGTTTCCAAATCTAGGAGATTTAATGAACTGCAATCTCATTGACAGCCATTCTTTGTCGACAAGTCTCTTCTTAGTCGCAGGCTTTTGCTTGATGTGAAATTTCCCTTTCCTATATGTATAGTGAGATTAAATTGACCCTGGCTATTCTCATTTGTTGTTGATGATCAGGGTACTTCAAGGCCAACACATTACCATGTTCTATTTGATGAAATTGGCTTTTCAAGTGATGAGCTGCAGGAACTAGTGCACTCACTTTCTTATGTGTAAGTATATCTGACTTGATTGCTTCATTGTTATGTTTCAGGTCCAGTGTGTATTCTTCTAATTATATATGCAAAATTTTCAGGTACCAGAGAAGCACTACAGCCATTTCTGTAGGTAATTTGAAGAATCTTATGCTGGTTGTGCTTGCATTTTATTTTTACCGATAAACAGATCTCTTTTGAACTATTTAAAGTGTTTGCTTGATGCTTTTCCAGACAGGGTCCTCAAGACGCATCCTTATTGCTTCGTACAAGTAGTCAGATTATGTTTGTGTTAGTAGTCCTTAGTTCCAAGTTTACTTAATTTATTCAATTGTGTGTGTGCAGTTGCTCCAATTTGCTATGCCCACTTGGCAGCAAGCCAGGTAGGATCATTCATGAAGTTCGACGACTTATCAGAGACATCTTCGAGCCAGGGTGGGATGACATCTGCTGGACCTGTTCCTGTTCCCCAGCTGCCTAGACTGCAGGAGAAAGTGTGCAATTCAATGTTCTTCTGTTGAGACACTTGTGTGGCTTCTACCGTCAATCAGAATCCTATCAAAGTAGTTTGTATATAGTCAGCCTTTTGGTTTTCATCTGGACCATCCAGTGGCAAAGGCGTCTAGAACTTGTAGTGATGCCTTGAAAGTCTCTGCTATTTAATTTTGGGTCTAGAAACCGAAAGTGCCCTGTGCCTTTGTTTTTGTGGTGATTACTGGTGTTGTTGACTCTGCCAGTCCCATGCATTCGCCCAACTCTCTTATCTCCCCAGACAGCGATGGGCTGTTAAACTGTTATTTTGATGGATTCAGGCATTCGGGTATCGGAAATTGGAATGACTGGCATGTTTTTAGTGGCACTTTGTGGCCTTTTCTTAATTGCAAATATTGACATGCATTTAATCAAAGTTTCTTGAACGAATCATTAAAGTTAGTATTTACTTTGATATTTAAAATTTAGACACATCGTTTTTGTTTCCATGAGAGAAGTTTTGAGTCTTATAGATGGGTTATAGGTGTTGGAAATTCTAAACCAACCAAGCCGACAAGGTTGTTATCCATTTCTAAACCAAAGTCCATTTAATAATTGTGATAAATTTGATTAGCTGAAGTCGATTTAATAATCGTAATAAATTTGATTAGTTGAATTTATTTATTCATTGTGATAAATTTGATTAGTTACATTTATTTATTTATTCATGTTATGTTTGTATGGGATTAGCGGGTCTTGTTAAATTTTGCTACTCAAAAATGATGTTCTTGTTAAATAGCTAACCATGTTCTTTCTCCGAGGAAACAAAAGAGTGTCATTCTCTGACTTATTATTATAGCATAATTTCTGTTGGTCGTACCAAATGTTTTCCTCGAGTAGAAAGTTGCACTTTGCATGAATTTTAAACGGAAAGCGGGCAGAAGATGCACAAAAAAGCAATAGTGCAAGCAAGCAGAAGGTGGCCATAAATGCTTGATGGAGAAGGAGAAGCACTTGTGATAAGATTAGGTGAAGCAGTTGGTGGTGGCGGGTCGGTTTCTACATGAACAGCAATTTTCATTCCCTTGGAGCAGTAATCTCCTCGGCCACAGATGAAGTAAAATGGCTTTGCCTCTGTCAGGTTAAACACGTCTCTTCCCCCCCTCGTAACATTCTCTATGAAGTCTCTGTCTCTGCACTGCTCATAGTTCGTTTTGTTCACCTGCAGTACATTATACTTGTACTTGTCGAATCCAAAATCTAGCATGATAATTTTAGAAGAACCGTCAGTATAATTTAACTCAAAAGGTAAAAAATAAAAAACCAAAATGATAAAATAGGGAGGGCACGAGCTCTGAAAAACGAAGCAAAAAGAGAGAGAACTCACAGAGCCAATCACCCACATAAAAGTGTTGGTGCTCTGCCCATTGAGTGAAGTTGACATCCGGTTTCCAAGTGTACTTTCCTCCACCGACTCTGTGAAGAACAGGGCTTCTGGACTCTGTGTGGGCGCACAGCATTGACATTGTTACCATCACAACGATGATGAGCCATTGATTATTCTTTTGTAAGCCCTCCATTTTCAATTCTTCCCTCTCCGTCTATGCCCTTCTTCGAAAAGTAGCTATTAATAAACTACCACCACCGCAACTGCATGCATTTTATTTTGAACTGCATTTTGCATGCAAATAATCTGCTTTCCTCTCCTCACAAACTTTCCATGCATGCCCATGTGTTCAATGAGGTTATTTCATTAATTTTTTTCTTTCTTTTTTTTATCAATGTTATTCTTTTGAGAAACTTCGCCAATATGTTAATAAATATTCTAGAAAAGGATGACTTTAATTAATATAGTTTTTTTGGCAGAGCAAGCTAGCGTGCTCAATTAGACATTCGTCTTGTTAAGACTTAAAGACAAAAGTATTGTTGTTCTTTCACATGTGATGTGGCCTTATCAGAGAAATTACGACGTATTTAGTATGTACCTCACTTACCTTGATCTTTTGTACATTCATGTGTTAAAGCATGTTTCCATGTAAATTGGGATACAAAATTAGTATCCTTATTTTGGAGACGTTGTAGTTACCACTAAACTTGTGTACAAAATATGAAATTAACTTGAAACATATGAATTAAATTTGGATATTTCTTTATGTAAATCATACTAAAAATTTGTTCGGGACTGCAGCGCAGCAGTTCCAATAGCTATTAAGTTATATAACTTGCGTTATTTAATAAGTGTTGTGTCGTGAACTAGACCCGATGTCATGTTGGTTGTTGTATAGGGTGTAGCTAAATTATATTATATTTAACTTACATTTAAGTCAAGAATTATACTCAATACCTAAAAATATGTTAATAATTAAATAACACTTAAATTATTGGGTGAAATTCTTAGATGCATAAAAATTACATGTGATGTCTACATGATAACATGTTACAATTTAAGAAGTTAAGTAGTTGACCTCTTGAGATCCTTTCTGTACAGTCTACAGTTGTTGACATATTCTCCACAGTTGGGTAGTTGTCCCTTCTATGCAATCCTCCCATTAGAGTGCCAAAGTCTAGAGAATATGGCAGTAAGTCCAACTTCCTAAGGACCTCAAATTAATTTGCGAAAAACGATTAATGGTTTGTAAAATTGTTCAATCATATGAGAATAGTGTTTTTAAACATAAGAATAAATGTTTTCAAGTCTTTTGGGACCTCGTCGAGTGATTTCAATTAATTTTTTATAATCGATCACTCGAATTCAAATCATAAGAGAGAGAAAAAGATTAAAAAAATTAATTTGAGTTACATTTTTTTATGTTAAATTGAGAAAACAAACAAGTTAAACCAAACAACAATTAATTGAACCAAATCATGCCAAGTGTATTTATCGTATAAAATGATAATTTTATCCTTTTAATGTCATCGAGCCACAAACAATATTAAGAAAGAAATGAAATGTGATAAAATATTCAAATGTCTGGACAACTGAACATTTCAAATTTTGTACGTATTTTCCATAAAGCGTAAAACTTTAAATGACGGTGGATGCTTTCCCTAAAAAAATCTACCATTAAACTAACATGAAGTATCAGAATAAAAGTGTAGGTGAGGTTGATCGTCCACCTCAATCAGAGTTTCTTCACGTCTATAATGTTAACTACTGAAGAAATCAACATAGATTAATACCAGAAAATTAGACTAACATAAAAAAAATGACCCTCTCTTATTGTTCATTTTCACAAGATTCCTACAATATTTTTTTTTTTTTGGTTTTCCAGTTTCCTTTATGTACAAGTTACAATTCAGGGGGAAGTGAAATTACCCAAGAAAAAACAGAGGCACCTCTCCAAGCTTGCAGACAACACAGAATTAACAAAAATAAAAGGATGGGGAGCCAGAAAAGCTTGAATATTAGAACCACGACAAAACTTCAGCACTCGGCGGCCCTCATACCTGAACAATCCTTCCCCCAATATACAATATACAAAAAATTCATTGGCGTCAAAAGCATATGCAGGCTGCTACTCCAACTCTCTGTTAACTCGTCAGGATCGGTTTTCAAAATTGGCATATCATTGGCTCGGTGCCACCAGAACACAGGAATTACCTGAAGCTAGTGGCTCTCTGCTTTCAAACTGTTAACTTTCTCTTTGGCACGGAAGTCGTCTATGCTACGGTATTCCTCCCTGAGCAACCTTTCCAGTTCCGGATGTTTCTTTAGGGGATTTTTCTGGTCATGTAGCCCTCGGTAATGATGAAAAGCCCTGCCACATTAGCAATTTTAATTAGAAAAAATAAAATGGAAGCAGCTCACTAAAAATAGTAACAGCAGCTGATCCATAAAAGCAAGCTCAGATAATATCATCACAGGGTACCCTTTCATTTCTAAGACTAGAAAGAACTAAACATAAATAACCTTGTATTGTAGTGTGTCAGATGATTCTAACTGCACGCAAGTATATTCTGCAATTCTTAAAACATTACAATACAAACTAAATTCAAACTAAAAACTGTAAGTAATGATATCAGAACAATGCTTGATTTCTTCGAGACAGTACAAAAGTCTTGTTAGGCCTTCCAATCAAGAGACTAACCTTTTCAGTAAAACTGAATTCATCCATTTATATTCAAGAAATGAATCCATTTGAACAAACATCATAACGCTTATACTCAAGAATCAGATCTAATTTAGTGAAGGCTGATATTAGAAATGTCTGAGGCAAAAATAACCCTAGGGGCCTTTGGTGCAAGCCCACAGGAATTCCCACTGCAATACCTACAAAATGTCACTTTTACCCCCTGAATTTCTAGCAACTCCTTTACCTTCAAAGTTTGAAGCTTTTCCATTCACCAAGCGGGCAAGCCCTGAATCTAATTTCAATCTTCTACCCAAATACTTTGCCTGGTCCTCCGCAAACTTAAAGACCCAACTACAGTTATAAAGTTTTATCTCCATGTCGTAATAAGAATTTGTCCAATTCCAAATGATTTTGGGATTTGGTCCCAAGTTTCCAAGATGAGCAAAGGCAGGAAGTACATACCAGTATTTTTCAAGACCATAAAGGTTGCCTTTATGGTAGAAGTCAAGAGTCAGCTGTTCAAAGTCCTTATAGATGTCCTCTCGGCACTCCTTTTCCAAACCGTAGCTGAAAGAAAAAGTTTTTATATTATTATTAACCTTTTTTAAGAGTATTATGTATCAAATTAACAAAACAAGTGGTACCCCTTGCTTCTACTAAGGGAAAAATAATAATTAAAAGTAGTAGAACAAACATTAATTACAATGAAAGGGTAAAGCAACATGAAAGTGGGCTTCAAACACCCTACAAGAGTGAAAATCTCATAATTCACCAGAATTACCTATAAAACCTGAAAAGACACTCTATCCCATAATTATAACTTGCAGCAGCATCTTCCAGGGCAAATTTCTGGAACTCATTATACATAGAAGGGATGAACATGTCTCTAAGAAAATATGACCAGAACCTGTACAGTGTATTCATTTCCTGCACGAAAAATGACAGGGGCCGATATTACAATAGCAAAACAAGTGCAAGCCTCTGGAGGCAGAGGAATTGGAAACATCTGCAACTTCTAAATGTGAAAAATAAGACAAACGAAAAGATCAAAACAAGTTTCTCCTTTATTTATCTAACCTAATGACCATGACTTCAAATTAAATTTGTCTGGTTCAGCTTATAAAAATGGACCGAAAGGAGCATTTGGTTAAGACAATGATAACTAGAGACACCCAATAAAAAACAAAAAAGAGATCTGATTTACTAAATCCTCAAAGATGAAACACTAAAAACCATCACCCATAACACTGAATGTATGACAACACCAAGCTGAGTTGTTGATTACAAACAATTTATTTGTGGAAGGAGACGGGCCTTTTAGCTTCTTTCTAAAAAAAGTACTTTTGGTAGAGGAGGAGGAATGCAACGTAAGGGACAAGACAAAGCATTAACCATGCAATTAAAAGTGGAAGTAAATCAGCAAAATGAACAAAAGTGACAAGACTTGGAATAGTTTTTTCTCTAAGCCACGAAACAATCATGAATATGATCAACACCAATTATTTTCATTTTCTGAAATACAGTGAAAGCATCAAGAGATAAAGTTTAGTGACAAAGTCCACCTCACTGCAGCCGATTCCCAATTTCTTCCTCTCATTTAAGCACCGCTTCCGAAACTTCAAGTACCTTCAGATAAGGAGAAAGAGTTCAGCCAACTTTCAATGCACAAGTCTCTCAACAGAGGCATGCGCCTACACACACACAAAAGAAAAAAATTCAACATCCCCTTACTTCTGCTGTCTGAAACCATTTTCTTCTAACAGTTGATGACTGGGATGTTGAAATGATGGAAATGATTTTGGCATGGAACCCACGGGTGGACTACCACTAGAAAGAGTGCCATGTGGTGAAACACTCAACTTTGAAGGCCTAGGGCTGCACAATGTAGATTTATTAGAAAACCCAAAAATTTGGTAAAATCAGCATAGATCTCATCCAATTAGCATACAGAACATAAAATACTTGCATTTGAAACCAATAATAACCTCAGTTATTGCTTTCAAGAGCTACTAATGCTAATATGAAAATCTGAGGTATTATAGTATAAAAACTGGCAACAAGCACTATCAACCAACCCATGATTTTCTGGAGGGGTGGAACCAAAGAAGTATCCAACTGAATTACTTGGTGGACTTTCTGATATGAATCCATGAGAATTTCGACCAGTTCCATGGTTTCTAAAGTTGCTTGAAAAAAATCGCTGCTTAAGGGAAGTCTGTTGCCTGGGGATATTTTTGTTTTGTTTTCTGCGGGAAGTTCCAGGCTCTTCATGATTAATGCTGAAAGCTGAATTGTCAACTGCTTTTAAATTTGATACTCCTGAAGTACTGCCTGAAGATCTTAGGTTTCCATCCTTATTCTCAAAACTTAAGCTATTTTTTCTACGACTAGATCTCTTAGTTTTAAGCTCCTGTCAGGATAACATTCAAGGAACTTAATATGGTTACAAAACTTCAATGGCAAGTGAACTTGAACAATGCAAAAATGTGATGCTGGTAATAAAATTAAAAGAAGCAACAGGCATCTTAACCTGCTCAAAGAAATAAAGACCATCATTTATGGCAGAAGCGAGCTCATTTGAAATGGACTTTAATCCTTTACCACCAGTTTTAGATCCTTCAACCGCCCAACTATTCTGCACAGGAGTGAGAAGTGTGAGACATTGATCAATTAACAAAATGGAGAGAGAGAAAGATAGGGTACAGCAAGCAAAAGAACAAACACAGAACTAGAAGTTCAAAAGATGTTACATTTTGATTCCGAAATTCATAGCTTAAAGCAGCAGGAAAATTATATTATTTTCTAAATAATCAACAAGAAAACAATAGCCTGATAATGCATTATGGCTGATAACTAACCAAATTCTACGTGTCCGTCATCAGACACAATCTCATCAGACACAATCAGCAATAAGCCTTATCAGGAAAGTTAAGGCATAACATAATTGACTTCAAGGCTTTTTAAGCAGTACCCAGAAGGGGTAAGACATGTTAGCTGACGTAAAAAACCTCTTAAATGATCGAAGATTGAACAAATTATTTTTCCGGTCACTGGAAAGAGCTGCTTAGAGAGAATATAAGAACTTCCAAGTAGATGAGGAAACTTCTTTTTTAGCACCTTTCCAGTGCCTCCTGTCATGGTGGCTACAACCATTACACCAGGAACGATTCAACAGTCAGGTAATGGTTACAAGCAATTGTTAGTGAAATGCACATATTCTTTTCCTTTCCCTGGAGATTGTTAAGCACATTTCCAAGAAAGCACACCCGAGACGACTTCAAATTTAAAACAAAACAGAGTGCCATTGAAATGTATAAAGAAAAAAACAAATATCCTAAAATTCATTTTAAACCAAAGCCCATAAAGACCAACAACCCCCCCCCCCCCCCCAAAAAAAAAACCAAACAAAAGAGAAAAAAACAAACCCAAAAATTCAGAAAGTACCTCTAAAAATCTGTTCTAATCTTAAATGCCAATTAGCCTAAAAAGGAAGCGATACAATAGATCTCTGTGTTGCCAGCTTTTTCACCCCCATCAAGAACATATTGATATATAATGAAACAAACAATCTAGGACAACCAACAAATGCCTTGCTTGCTCGAAGAACTTATGTGCAAATTTAAAGCAGAAGAGCAACAGGTTAAAGAATCAGTAAATGATCAGAATAAACCATAAAAATATTTAAGCTCGTCCTTTCATATTTCAAGTCTCTTTTCTATTTCCTTTTTCACATAGACATAACCATAACCTAAGTGCTTAGAAATCTTTTTCCATTAGAAATGACAATCAGAACTTGCTCAACAGGTGAGTCTGCATGGTCAAAATGTTCCAACTGCCAAATCGAATGTCACCGAGGTGGACATCAGAGTCAAAATTTCACTTTTAGTTATGCAACTCTACATAAAATTGACCTTTGAAGTGAATATCTACAGGGAGGAAAAAGAAAATTGATCTCTCATCTGCCGAGGTGAAGAGGTCAATTAAGCTATGTCCTGGTACCCAACTTCCAAGACAGATATTAAAGGATCGTTGGAGACTCAGAATTCTTGACAGCTTCTATACTGCACAATCCCCACTCTGAAGGAATAAGGAACCAAGAAAAATTTTTATCTGACAGGGCTTCTTCATATACCTATGAATTCCATTGGACCCCGAACTGATAAATTGCAAGAATCTTTTGGGTCTTCCAATCTCAATAAGTTCATTGTTTCACTCCTTTATCTTCCAAAAGGTAAAAAGAACTCAGAGAGCTTTTTCCTGGATCCGAAAGAGAGTATTTGATTTCTCCCAGTAACTAAAAAGTGTGTTATGCCTGAATCTAATTGGGCTTCACTGCCTCTACAGCAACCAACTTGACGAAGAAACAAAAAATCCCTAATACATTGATAGCAACGATATAATAGTAGAATTATAATATGCAAGCATGCAAACCTTATTGATTCAGTTCACATGGCATAAATCCATATTAATAGTTAGCGAAGGAAATATGAACCATTAAGAATCAAATGAGACATAAGATACTCTATACAACTGAGAACATTGACAAAGCTGAAAAAAATTAAAACAAGGAAAGGCACATCAACTAAAGAAAAGAAAATTGCCACTCAACGAGCATACCTGGGTGACTATTACAAGCCTCTCAACATCCTGATCGTTGACAACATTCTCATCATCTTCATCGTCAATCCTGGCAAAACAAGTCATTCAGAAAATCAAGAATATGGTCAGCATTTGCAGTCTCGTACTTAAAAAGAACATCAACAAGAGTTGAACAGCATAAAGAAATCTGTATCCATGGCACTAAGATTCAGAAAAAGCTAGCCAATGTCTTTGATCCCAGAACAAAAGAAAGAACTGCACAAATAAAGAACCTAGGATCAACTATTATATAGAGCAATATTTGCATCAGCCTACTTTCACTGATAAAGAAGTGATATTGCCAGATATTCTCATATGAGGAAGACGCATTTGAAGTTGAGAATAAATATGCCTTCACCCACACCAACAACCACACACTACCACCCCCCCCCCCCCAACAAAAAAAAAAGGCCTAACAACAGAAGATGGGAAAACTAGCAAAAGAAAGCTCCTTTGGTCAGACTTCCATAACAGATCATAAATAGCCAATTATGAACATTATTAAATTATAGACAGAGCTTGAAAATTCATCCTAAGAAAGAAAAAAGGTAGCAAGAGCAAGGAACTTCCAGTATGATGATCATTCATCCGAGTTACATAGAGTTGAGCTAGAATCAGAGTCCAAAACCCCCCACATACATTCCAGTTACATAGATATGGGGAAGTACAGGAGATAGGAATCAGATATGGAAGTTTCAAATATAAGGCATGCTAAATAGTAACTCAAGATATCCACCATTGAAAAACAAATTCAATAGCTCCATTTTCAGACTCTTTCCAATTGTAGCCAGTTTTAATAAATTCTTCTTTTAAGCCTATTTGGAATCTGAAGAGCTTATTTTTAAGGAAAACAAAATTTATCTACAGCTAGATTAGGCAATAGTAGGCATGGGCAGAAAGAACTATAACCTAACCAAACTGTTTGAACTGAACCAAACCACCAGGTTAAGTTCAGCTTTTGGTTAGATCTAGTTCTCCAATAGATTTGGTTCAATTTTAGAGGAGAAATTGGTTTTCTCATTCTGACTTGTTTAATTCAGTCTGAGAGGTAAAATCAGTTTGGTTTGGTTTTAGAGGTGAAACAGGAGCAGTTATTCT
The DNA here is from genome assembly GCA_030444775.1 of Atalantia buxifolia. NCBI lineage: Eukaryota > Viridiplantae > Streptophyta > Magnoliopsida > Sapindales > Rutaceae > Atalantia > Atalantia buxifolia. Next base: position 26,303,201 of record CM059832.1, on the reverse strand, counting down.
TGGCATGTTTCAGTTTGACACCATACCAAACCACACAAAACCTAAGTTTGCCCACCTTGGGCTAAGAAAGCAAAAACTGTTGAAGGATTTTGCATAGGGCAGGAGAAGGCTATTGTTAACTGGAGATGAGGAAAATAGAAAAAAAATATATTAGTAACTCTCATTTCAGGGCTTAAATTGAATGGATCATAACAGTTAAACAGCAGGGATAAACTCCACTAAGGTGGTCATTCTCAAAATGCCAGCCCTTAAAATATCTGCGTCTGCCTTTAAGTGACAATCCAAACAAAATGGCGTTTTGAAGCTCAGTTAAGTATAGAATTGAGAAAATATTGCAGGCTTGGAAGAGAGCCTACATGCCTAAATAAGGGAACAATAATACCTCCACACCGGTGTATAAGGGACACTTTTAGGGTGCGATATAAGGGTTGTCGAGTTTGCTTTTCTTAAACAATGCAATAGCACTCTGTAATCATTGCGCTAAAAGTCTAGTTGCTTATCTTTACCTTTACTTACAACCCATTACAAGTTCAATATTTGTAATGTTTCACTTACCTCCTTATTGGTGTGGGAGGCATAAAACAGAGACGCTAATCTGTCCTCATCATTGGATGGCATCAAAGTTGTGTTTCTTTGAAATGTAAAAGCTATTTTTATACTTTTTGAAAAACCATTTTTTGGGTTATAAAAAAACCAGAAAATTTAAAATTGGTAGGCAGCTTTTGATTTTCTATGGAATTAGATGCATTCTATTGGGTCTCCTTCTATGTCATTCCCCAACTAGCATAAGGATTTCCATTCTTTCTCATTCAAGCTCAATGATAAGCAATTTTATTGATATGGTGTTTTCTGTTCTTGTTTGTTTAATATTCTGTTTGTGGAGTACTGGTTCACCTCTCAGCAAAATTATTTAGCTCAATAAATATTCTCATTTCTGAACCGCCTGCCGCCCCCCCACCCCCCAAAAAAAAGACTCCTATACAGTTCCAACAAAGGCTTATCTTAGTTTCTGTAGCTTTGCTGGTCATCAGCTTATTACAATTCTATAGAAGTCCACAATATACCAAAACAGTACTCTGATGATCAAAGGCAGGGCTGACTAGGTTCTTACATTCACCCTCTGTAACTCACCTTTACTACTACTTCGCCATCTTTTCTATTCCTCTTTAAGCAATATCATCAAATCCTCGAAGTAAAAACCTATATGATTTCTAGAACCCGTGCGCACCAGATACTTATTCCAATGGCAAAATGCCAACTTATGTTGCAGAAAGTTTTAAAACATCCAACATTAATAAGCAAGCTTCAGACACATGAAACTGAACAATATGGAGAAATATAAAAACAAGTTTTAAAACATTCAAAATTAATAAACAAGTTTTAGTCACAAGTTATCTACACGAAGAATTTTAATGCCCTCAAAATCATGCAGGCAATTGCACTTGAGTCTATAAATCAAAATCCACAAAATGCCACTTAATATCAATTCAGGAAGTAAAGCAATCTCTCAGGCCTTATAACATCATGCATAAACTCCTCTATACCACAAACAACGGTAGAAAAAAAAATAAACAGTCATCTCAAAAAGTCATTGATAAATTATTATAAAAGGGTGAAAAAACTTTTTAATGGTTGCTTATTAAATTAATCTAATGCAGTGCCTGTTGCAACACACATGGACCCCGTTTTCCTTGAAATGGCACTCAGACCTAAACTCATTTGTAATGAGATTCATTTAATAGAAGCTCGTAAATTCATGAGATAAATATAGTGTTGCCACTTACATCCCTCAGAAGTCCTGATAAAACCCCTCTTTTACAATTACAAGTTTAACCTTAAGGGAAATTAAAATAGGACAAAGACAGTCGTCCCACTTTTCAGTTCAAGACTTTGGTTTAAGTATATAGCACATAACCTCTAAATACAAGTATAACACAAGGATTAACATAATTCTCCATGAAAGATTACTTGCCAAAGAAGCGGTGGAAAAAGAAACAGCAGAAACCAAAAAAGTCAGAGCCAAAGAAATTAAGTAACACTACTAGTTAAAAATTGAGAGAGAAAGATCCTATTTGTAAACATTTTGTGCAAATTTTGACTGTAGAATTGAATCAAGGGAGAGAGGGGTTTATTGAGTACAAGGAAAGGAAATACAGAAATTTGAATTATAGGATAAAGAAAATTAAGAGAATACAAAGAATGCACTACCTCTTGTGTGCGGAAAGATCATCCTTTTTCATCGTTTTCTGCTCAATCTCTAGCTCTTCATCAAGCATAAATGTGTTTGCAAAATCATTTGATAGCTCATTAAGATTCTGAACAGCCACAGTTGAAGATCGCTCCAAGCCTTGAGTTCCATAGTCATCAAATCTTGCAGACTCAGTTCCTTGTGACAGATCTTCAGAGGAAATATTGTGATTGGTTCCAAGGTTGGAAAACTTCATGTCTGATTCAGAGAGTGATGTTCTTGAGTCACCATTTTCAGCAGAGAAGGCTTGCTTTCCATCATCAAGCAGCAGAAACTCATCACAGTGCTCTTCACCATTATCATGTTCAATTTCTACACTATCAAAACTAGGTGGCACATTCTCCATCAAATTTCCAGTATTTGATGAAAATCCAACATTTTCTTTGGCCATTTCCCTTGTATTATCTTTATTTATATCACCATTCCCAATAGAATCAACAGGGTTTTCTGCAGATTGGCTCTGTGAAATCCGAGCTGTTGATGACATTGTCTGCTCCACAGAAGCTGGAATCCACTTGGACCACTCATCACGTCTACGTACCTTGTCACCCTAGATCAATAACAACATACAAGTAGATTCAGTAAAAGGCTATTAAGAAAAGAAGTAAAAACTGGCAATGTCATTCAATAGTCTATATATCCCCCAATGTTTTTTGTCTTTGAAAGAGTACAATGTCTTAACTTGGATATGGCAATTTTAGTCCTCATACAAACATAAAGACAGCCCCTTATAGGTTTCTAAATTCACAAAGTAGCTCATAGGCTCCTCGGTTATGGAAAGGGAAATTGGACCTGCCATCAGCTAAACCAATCATTTAAAGTTCCATAATATATGTCCCATGTACGCTATTTTGAAACTAACAAGGCAACTACAATCATAACTTCAAGTTTGTGTGCCCCATAGGGAAATGACAAAAGATTTCTAGAGAAAACACCTAATTAAAGTATTCTTTTTTCTTTATTTTTTTTGAATTAAACACCTCCTTAAGTTTAATAATAAAGAAAACTGTACTATTAATAAAATTAAATTAATATTGCTTTGAGAAAGGTAAATAGTAAAATAATGTTGATAAAAAAATCCATGATAAAATTGAAAATTTGAACCAAAGCAGACGAATGTGAAGGAAAAACCATTAAATATAATCAATTTAAAAGAATAAGACCTAGTTTTTTTCTTGCTAAGAAACGAAACATTAAAGAATAAGACCTAGTTTATGCTTAGAGAGAAAAATCAGAATGTAAACCTGATCATTATTACGGTAAAAAAGATAAGTAAATAGCTCTATGCTGGAAACTCAGAATTTTGGACTAACAAACCCTCAAGCAACTGTAACAAAAAAACACAAAAATAAAATAAAATAAAATATTTAAATAATAATAAAATAATAAAATAATATTTAAATAAAAAATAAAATAATAGGAAAGAATTAAAAGATAGTCTCAGGAAAGAATTAAAAGATAGTCTCAGGAAAAACCATTCAAATCTTTGGTCAATTAACAATTGGAGAACCAATAAAAAAATAAAATTGGAGAAAAGAGTAAACATTAAAGCTCCAAGCATTCTATAATCTGATGACAATACAATGATAAAATAAACACTCAATCACGTAATTAAATGAATTACCCAAATCTCCTTGACATGTGAAGTTCATTATTACATAACTTTCTAAGATGAAACACAATAGGTGAAAAGAGTTTTTCATCAAAATCTTGAACACAGAATTCAGAAAGTATAATGTGTATAGTACACTGAATGAGTACTCCATGGTTAGCTTAGACAAACAAAGGTACCTAATTTGAAATTTTCAAGAAGGTTATCTGCTGTGCATTAAACAAATTTGTCTGAAAAACAAGAGCTGCAGACTAACACTCTGGAATACAGGCAATATAAAAATAATTAAAAACAGCAAAAGATCAACTCCTTAAGTAATCAAAAATAGTCCACGTCAAAAGATACCGAGCAGCCACCATCACACATAGAGCATGAAAAGAAATACCTAAGAGCACATATCTCACTTCAAGGAAATCTAACCTGAGCTTCTACAGTACTAGAACTTTGTAGGGCATCCAGGATAAATGGTATGTCTGTACTCATTCTTTTTACCTGTTACCGAAATAGGGGGTAAAAATAGAAACTCAATAGATTATTGTAAATTTTTTTTGAGATATTCACATATCAGTAACTGTGAATAAGCAGTTAAATCTTGCAAAAGCTAGCATATCTAATATGTAGCGTTCTAGTAATACAGTATCCATCATTGGTTAAAACGTACCCTTTTGAAGTCTGCGATGATGGCTATCGGAACCCAACCTTGGGCATCCATTAAGGATATTAGGTAATGGTCATTCTGAAGATTTTCATCACTGCCAAAAGAAGTTAAAAATGCAACAGAAAATAATACAACACTTCAATTATGAACAGATAAAAACGTTTTTGATTTGAAAGAAATATAAAGAGATACACTGGCATTTTTTTGCCCCCTTGTTCCAGCCGACTGCATGGTAAATAAAGGCACCTTTACACTGGTATCATTGAAGAAACAAATCCAAAGAGATTGAAGCTACCATCAAATGGCAGAAATAACTCAATGCGGTAAATCATGACATCATCGGCTCACGAATTAAAATAGAAGCTACATTTATTAGATTAGCAACAACACATTTTGTCGGAGCCCCGTTACAAATAAAATAATTTTTGCCCTAATCAGCAATATACAATTTAATACTGAAATAACAGCAAATAACATTAAGCCAAATATGTGGTAAAGTGTGGATGAATACCTGAAATAATACTCAATCTGTTTCACGATGTTAGCCTTCAATGCTAATGTCTCTGGAGGTGGCATTGGAGCCCCTGGATTTACAGGATATGGGAAAAAACGCTGAGGATGAGGTCCCCTAATAGAGCCTGGAGGTACGACAGGCACATAGCAAAGTGCAGCTCCTGTGTGGTAGATACAAATCATTTCGGACAGCAATTAATTTAAAAATGGAAAGAAAGAAAGAAAGAGCTTCCCAAAATGAGAATATGCAACATTCAGGGTGGTACTCGTTAGAGTGAGATAATTTATAATAAATTGAATCTTCGCATGGTAAATAAAGGCACCTTTACATTGGTATCAAGTTATTACCAGGAAAGCCAGGACCGACCATATATCCAGGACCAGGAGCTGGACCAAAAAAGGCAGGCCTTACCAAAGGCCTAGGTCCGATACTCTGTGGCACAGGTACACTGTCTCGGGGACCAAAACCTCGCTGATGATGCCAGGCATGATTCATGTGGCCACCAGGTTCTTGAATATTAGGTCTTCTATTAGGAAAATTGGCAACAGAAGCATTGGGATCTCCACGAGGAGGAGGAGGAGGCTGAACATTTCTAGCAGCATCAATAGCATGAACTGGGGGAACAAAAGCTTGCACTGGCGTTTGATTTTCAGCACCAGGAAAGGGTCCAGGGTAAGGTGGATAAACATACCCAGGAACAGCAATGTGTGGTGGAGGCACCATGGTATGAAAAACTGGTGGCATCGCCGAAGGATGATGGTAAGATAATGGAACAGGAAAAGGCGGTGCGGCATTTGGATTACGCTTAGAGCCGGACTTTTGATTACGAACAGGCAAACTCTTGTGGGAAGGATTCGAATTTCCAGAACCATGTGTCTTATGCTGCGCCACTGCTCCCTGAAAGATTCCAGAAAACAAATGATCAGTACCCGTACTAAGAAGCTACAGTTGCAATACTTGATTCATTTAAAAAATCATCAAGGCGCGTAGCCATATAGTGATGAGTAATGGCATAAACGTAAACCCAAAAGTGTAAGCGGAGGAGGCAAATGGGAGAAACCTGAGGATCAGAGGAGAGCTTAAAAGAAGAATCGACAACAGAAGGATTAGTCTTGGGGCGTTGGTGGTGAGTTTGAGCATCGGAGAGAGCAGGCCAAGAATCAGAAGCACCCATGACAGGAGCATCATTACCAGTGCTGGTCACCACATTTTTATTCCATACATGCTTGGGGCCACTCACCATCTCTTTCTGTTCATCTCCTCCTTCATTCTCCGCCATCACCATAATCAATCAGTCAACCAATCAACTGCCAGTGGCACCACCCCGAGGGTTTTGTTGGGATTAGGGTTTTCTATTTATTTATTGGACAAGAAAGAGTGTGAGTGTGCGTGTTGGTGAGAGAGATTGACAGTTGCAACTTGCAAACGTCTTAAAGGGGGAGAAAAAAAAAAAAAGGCGGAGAACAGCGCAAGTGTTTGTGCGCCTTGTTTTTTATACGATACGAGTGTGTGAGAGAGAGAAAGAAAGAAAGAAAGAGAGAGAGAGAGGTAAAGTTGAATTGAAACAGCAGCAATAGCAGCAGTAGTGGTAGTATAAATCAGTGAGTGTTGAGTCGTAGTGTTTTAGTTAAGCAAGGGAAATAAGTATGCTTATTGCTTTCACAGTCCTCTTGCAAGAGATGCCATGTAATGTAAAAAAACCCTAGAATTAGAAGTACGCTGTTAAACTACTATACTACCAAGTTCTAAGGCCAGGCCCAACTGCTTCCATCTCTATCTAAACCCCCACAAACAGCACTATTAACTTTTATTTTTCACTTATCATTTTTTTTTTAAAAAAAAAGACTTACAATTTATTTTATGAAGTTTCCAAAAAAGTTCAAGACTGTAGTTCAAGGTTGTTAATCTTCTAAAGCTATAGATACTTATAAACAACAATTAGTGTTTGTACATTTGTCACTAAACAATAGTAGGATTCGTTTGTTAGTTAAAATATTGTGGCTTTATATCTGAAATGGAATTAAAACTTTATTTGTCATTTGTCAAAGAAAAGCTTAATATCCTTATATGGTAAATAATTTTTTCTTTTTTCTGTTAACAGTTATTTTGATAAATTATTTTAGATAGCAGCCGTGGAGCTGGATTGTTGAAACTTGAAAATGGGACCAGACGAGCTGTTAGTATTATTACATTAACAGCACATTTATTAAATATGAATCGAGATGGGTTGGAATCCAAATGAATAAGAATAAAAATGGAATAAAGTATCATTTATATTTTGGATTGGAGTGGAAATCATGAGGAGTGGAAATTATGGGATTGGGAGTGTGGAGTGGAAGTGAGAATAGGTTGTTTACTTACATTGGAATGGGAGAATGGAATTGAAACTAGAATCCAACTTATGTGTTTACATTGTCTTAGATTGGGAGTAAATAGTTTTAAATTATAATTTTACCTTTATTTAAAGAATTATAATTTTTAATAAAAATATATTTGGAAAATAAAATAAATATTTTATTATATTTGTAAATTAATAATAATTATTAATATTCTTAATTATGTAAATAATAATTTTTTATTAATTTTAATTTAAATTATGTGAATAAAAATTATTAATAATACCAACACAAATGAAACATTATTATTGATAATATAGTTTCATTATTATTGATAATATAGTGCAAAATTAATATTTTCTTAGAATAAAATATTTATTATTATTAAATAAATAATTAATTAATATTTATTAAAATTAATGTTTAATATTATTATTTTTAATAAATTTAATTTATACAATAATATAATAATATTATTTAAATAAATATAATATTTATTTATTTTTATTTTTTAAAATTTAATAAAATAAATATGTTTATAATTATTATTTTTAATAAATAAAATATTATTTATTTATTTTAATTATGAGGGTAAAACGGGAAGAGAGGGGAGTGGATTCCCACTCCCACCTCCCCCCATGGGAGTGGGAATTCCACTCCCCACTCCAAAATTAGGTGGGACCAACGGAGTGGAAATCTCACTCCCCCCTTAAAAATGGCAAGTAAACACTGAAGTGGGAGGAATATGCACTCTACACTCTTACTCTAAAAAGTAAACACTACTTAAAATGAGAATGAAGAATGAAAATCATAATAAGTTGTAGAAATTTGTAATTGGAATGAGTTAGATTGTCATTAATGTGTTTATTTTGTCTTAAAATTAGAATCGATTGTAAAAAATTATTAAAAAGTCCTTAATGATCTATTGTCATAATTATTATTTTGTATTTTAATTATTGTGATTATTTATTCAAAAATTATTAATGTATTATTATTATTAATTATAGTTAATAATATATTAATTAATTGTAAATTTTTTTTATCATTAATAATAATAATAATAATAATAGTTGTAGTCATAATAATAATAAACGTTAATATATTAATTAATTATAATAATTCTTATCATTAATAATAATCATTAAATAATAATAATAACAATAAAAAAGTTCAAAACAATCGTTATCGGCATCACCAATTCACCATCAACGTCATCAGCATCATCGGCGGCATCATCATCAGTGACGGCTGCTATTGCAACTAGATTGCATTGCTGCTGTTGCTTCTCGATGTCACTACTGCTGCTACTCAACGACAGAGGCGGATGTAGTGTAGGACTAGTGGGGGCTTGAGCTCCCATTGAAAAAAAAATCCCTTTTTGTTTAAAAGAAAAATTAATAAATTTTTAAATAATTCTGGTCAAATTATTAAATAGTCTCGTTCTTTCAATTTCTACAACCACATTAGAATGAATATTTTTAACAATTAAATTTGTGAAGAACGAACTTTAAAATTGGATGAGAGATGAATGGATGAATAATAATTTAATTGTTTATGTAGAAAAAAATGTATTTAATAGTGTTGATAATGAGTCTACTGTACAACGTTTTCAGAATATGAAATCACGTAGAGAATAATTATAAATGTGTTATAAAAAAAATTTTATGTTCAAGTTTCAATTTTTACATTTTATTGTTATTTAATTTAACCCCCGATAAATTATTTTTCTACATCGGCCACTGCTTAACGACCAACGACATTGATTTGGTAGCGGGCTTCTGCTTCTCGTCAGGTGCAAATCAATCCTAAGATAGATTGCATTCTTTTTTCTTTTTTCTAATTGAGGACAAATTGGGTATTCTTGATTCGGGAAGGGCAAAATATTAGTTATGGCAATCAATGCCCATTACTAACTCCCTTAGCAATCAATCTCTCATTCCCCATTCCTAAACTAAAGTGGGCCTATAATTCTAGTTATGATTCTGATTTTCAACTTTATTTTACAAAGTAAACGCCGTCAATAATTTTTATTTGGATTCAGATTCTTTAATCCAGAAAATAAACACACCATTAAGTTAACATGAATTTAATCTTAACTTATCCACTATTATAATTTAAAGCAAGAGAAATTAAACTTTAAAAAAAATTAAATTGAGTCCTATGAATATTTACATTGCACTCACTCATCCTAGTCGCCTAAAAATACACTAAGATTCTGTTTGATACAGTTTTTTAAGTAGAGCTTATTTAAGTAGAGTTGTTAGTAGAGTTTTTATAAATAAAATTTTTACCAAATAAATTTTAATTTTTTGGTTGGCAATAAAAGGTTTTGTTAAAAATTTATGAAATTACTTTAATAGATAGATTTTTGAAAGTTATGTTATGAAAAGAATAAAATAAAATTTTCAAATAAGTAAAAAATATTTTAGATATTTTAACATTTAAAAAAACTTTTCAACTTCAATTCTCAAAAGCTTAAAATTTAAACTTTTACTAGTATAGGCAAAGTAACTTATTTAAACTTCAAAAGTTCTATTAAAAAAAACTAAATAACAACAAAAATTATTATAAAAACTTATAGGATTAAATAAGCACTTATGTCTATTAAATAAACTATACCAAACAGCACTAACCCTCAAAACATTTAGGATTTTTTTGGGTTTATCTATTTAAGTTTGAAACTTAGACTTGTTTGCTAAAAATTTGAAATTGAAATTTTATTAATTTCAGAATTTTTATTAATTTCAGAATTTTTAAAAATTTATTTGCATTTGAATAAAGAAAATAAACTTTTATGACTTTTATCTTAATAGAAAAAAGATCTGAATGAGAAATAAATATTATATTCTAAAATTATTTCTATTAGACATACTTATTTCCTAAATTATAAAACTTAATCTCCTTTTTTGGTTTTAATATACAAAAACATAAATGTCAAATAAAATAATCATGTTAAATGTTTTTTATTTTAAAAAAAAAGATATTACTTATATTTTGATATTGATAAAATGAAAAACAAACATGTCACTCATTCAAATTTTTGATAAAAAAAACAAACACTACCTAACATAACACATGGAGGGAACATAAGTCTACCAAAGCCAATTAACAAGAAGAGAAATACCAATTTGATATAAATAATTTTGAGGCCAAATTAACCTAGTTAACTAGACTCAAGGCCAGACATCATGCACTCACTAGGACTTTTAAAGGAAATATTGTACTTACAAAAACTAGCCCCTATTTCAAAAACCTAGAGGCAAAAGCTCGGACTTAGAATGGTGTTGAAGAAAATGAATACCCCTCAAATCAATCTGTATTATATTTGCATCACTTCTTCAACATTGTTTTAAATATATTCTCCTTGTAGTACTTGAGTTCCATTATGCTTTCTCTGATATCATCCAAGGCTCTGTGTTTCTGTTCTTTTGAAGGAGCTTTCCTGTAATCTGTACAAATAATTTGACATTGATCAATAAACTATTTTTGTATTTAGATTAAGATTGATGAGTGCTTGAGAACTGACTGTCTATCGACACTGTCTTGCGTATACACAGAGTATGAAGTGGCTTCAGACTGTCTCATTACTTTTCCATAGATGTTGGAACCCAAAAAAAAAAACCAGGAATCAAGCACATGGACTAAGATTAAGTGGTTTCAAGTTCAACTACTTAAACAACAGTAGTCTTCATTCCTGTTTATTTTTAAGGTCAAATCATAATCGAAAAATCCAGGTTTCAACTGTTTGACCTCATCTCCAGCCATCGACACTCAAGATTCACAAAACTCAGCTTGAGTTCAGAAACATTATTGCAAGCCAAAACAAAAGTTAAAAGTCAAAGTGGCTGCTTTTGCAAAGGAACCAAAGCCGACAAGAAACATTCTACACTGGATTTTCAACTTTTATCTCAGTATATTAATTTTAATTAGAAAATAATGTAAAATATTTATGGCATCATAAGGCACTGATCAATAGTAAGCCCGACAGAACAATGGAATCACACTATTTATGAGTCAAAATGCAGTCTGGTTCCTGAAGACTCATACTGACAAGGACAAGAAAACACAAATATGAATCATATGATGGTCACATATTCTATAAAATAAGCAATGGTAACTTTTAACAAACAACTTATAGATCCTTAGGGTAAAATTTATGATTTGGAATCTCAACTGAAACTTTAAAAAGTAACAAAGCTATACCAATTCAAAATCCATTATGCTTTCTGTGGAAAACACACAACTTTCAGAATTCACATGGCAATACAAGAAACATACCTCTAGGATACCAGCGCATACATAAAGCCTTGATACTGCTAACATCGACAAGTACATGAGAGAAAAGACTAGCTAAGTCTGGCATGTATTTCTGCAAAACTGAATCAGGTTAGGAAGACAAATAGTGCACCTGTTTTGATGGAAGTCACAACAATATTAAAATCCAAGGGTTTTTAAAATCCGTCAAGAATATCATTCAACAGATGGTTCTAGAAAAAAGCATTTGAATTCTGTGTAACTATATGGTTTGTAAAACAAAGGTTACATCAATAATTCTTTAAAACAAAGTTGATTCATTAAAGGACAGAGATAACAACATTGAGGTATCCTACCTTTAAGAACATAAAATCCACGTATACTGAATTCCCTGCAAGAAGAGGAGTGTATGTACCAACATTTTTCTTGACAAATTCTACAACCTGCACTAAGCATGGTCAGTGTATCTTTAGGAGATAAAACAGAAATGGAGTTCAATAAGGACCTATGATTTGAAATTTCTAATGCCTCAATAAAATTGCTAAATTCTAGATACAATCAAAATGGAAGGAAAAAATAACTCGTTACTAATTTTCTTGACAGGAAATAAAGAAAACTTGTAACATGGTATCAATTTAAATATAAATCATCATTCTGACATGAATAAATAATGAAAACAAAGTCGTCAGAGACCGCAAAAGGACCCAACAAAATTTTCCATGTCAAACATCTCAAAATAAAAATAAATTAAACAAAAGAATCAAAAGAAAAAGAAAATGTCCTTAATCCCTTGATTTCAGGAGATTCCAAAGAACCCTCTCTGATGATCTCACTTCCTTTCCAGACTTAGTAAAGCTTACAAAGTAGATACTTTCTGAAGCTTACTGACCATCTGAAAGACATCCTTTTGTACTGAAAAAATACTAACAAATTAAAGCCCCCGTTACAGAATCGAAGTATCTGCTACTAAAGTTTTGGGGGAAATTTTTGCAAATGTTGTAAACAAAATCCACCCTAAGAAGTTTGGTTTTATTTATGGTACTTTAACTGTTAATTTATCAAAACCCATATCCTTAATGTAAATAACATCACATGTATCATGTCATTTCTTCAAAACAGTGGCCACATTCTTTTGAAAAGTGGAATAAAAGAAAGACAAGGCCTGGAGGTGTTGTAGTTGTGTAAGCACAACCCAATTGCACATTATGTAGTCGGACAGTTCTTTTCTATCTCACATTGCCTTTTACAGTCTCTTTAACCCCAGCAACCTCCCCAATCCCCCTTCCCCTCCCCCAAAAAAAAGTAAAATAAAATAAAAAATAAAAAAGAACCATGTTTACTGCAATGGTAAATTATCAGGGTACAAGTGCCAAATCGTTTTAGAAGATCTCTTCAGACCATTTGCATCCAGATATATGTCAAAAAAATAATTCCACCTATTTAGATCATAATTTCCTAAAATAATTGTCAGTTAGGAAAATAACGGAACAAAAATGTCTGAATGACTGAAACTAAGCCATATTGGTCCATTAAACCAAATCAAACAACATCTAAGCCAGAATAAAGGATGAGCAATTCTTCTTCTCCCCACCAGAACAATATCTCACTTCCAGTATTGAAAATCCTCCGCCAAAGAAGGATTCATATGTAATAGCTTCAACTTAAATATCCCTTTACATTTAATGATATTACCAGAAATAAATCCTAAATGAGATTTACAAAACTTGAAAAATTTCACAAATGATAATGACATAGCAATGAAACTAAAGCTCATGGCTCATCACTTATCAATGTTATCACAAACCTGCTTTTCAGCTTCTCTTTCAGTCAGGGCACTATGAAGCACCTTTTTTGTCAATCCTGCAGTAAGTTTTGAAGCATCTGTGATATTCTCCAACAAAGAAGTGCTATAATAATGCAGCAATAACCAGATGTTCAATGAAGATAAACTGTCAAACCATTTGTGTCAAAGTGCTTACCACTAGCTTCATGATGATTTTGACACCATTCACCCATGCTATCTAAACACTCTCTAGTTTGATGGATAACCAAATCAGGTCCCTAAAGAATAGTTATTGACATTAGAAGTAAGGAATATCACCTATGAGCCTATGCTAAGTTACCAAAATTTAGTTCAGGTGCACACTTGGGCAAATAAAAGAGCAAAGTTGAAAAATTTCACATGCACTTCTTTACATATTACAATACATCAAACTCGCCTTTTCCTTAAGAGATGTGGTCAACACAACAGAATTCTTAATAAGATTAAAGCAATTTGACGACTTTGACTTATCGATGACTTATCCTTGTCTCTGGTAAATAAACATCCTCAACTAAAACAAGTTTGAATATTGTCCAACTCGGTCTACAAGAAGCTCCGCAAAAATCAACGGCTATAAAAATCTAAAAGCATGCATTAATGCTAATATGATATGCAAACTAGTACGACGTGACATGTTTTGTGATGGCAGCGCATTATTTTTCTACATGGTATCTATCAATGATGTCAGTACATAGATTTTAGTATTCAGAATTGCAGTAGAAGTACAATTATCTTCTCCAAGTAACCAGAAGATTCTCCCACAAGATGCTTCTTTACAGATGACTCACAATTACAAACATTGGAAAAGTGATATAAGTATAGCTAAAAGAGTTAAAAAGCAACCATTTACTATAGAAACATCTACAATGTGTAAGATTATTTTTCGTAAGGAAGAATATTCAAGACTGAGAAAAGCATGGAAGAAAATAACACAATGAAAATGTGAAATAGAGGTCAGCATATTGGCATTAAATCCGCTAAAAACAGGGATAAATACCTCCACTGATTTTGTCAACTTGCCATCAGTAATTATACAAGCAATCTCCAGTATTCGATCAACTTCAATATTCAAACCTGCAGAGCAGCAGACAGAATGACATAAGACTACATATCTGTCAATGTCTTTGTATCCAGTCCAGCCTGATGAGTTTAATAACAAAAAATATAAATTTGGACGAATCTTATTGATCAGGCTGATCCTGTTGAGACTAGAAAACAATATACGAGCACATTCAAAGGTTTTATCAACTAAAATCAATTCATGTTAGACAAGGTAGGGTGCATTACTAGGAAGGAAGAGCAAAAGAAAATGAATGTCTATTGGAAATCTTAAATAGAACAATTCTGAAGAAAGAGCTAGCAGAATGAGAAGTAAATTCACAGGTTAAAAATTAAACGAGAGCTAAAAATTGAGAGAGCAGCAAGAACAGATTTCGATTTGCAGGCAAGAATGGGGATGGGATGGTGTAAGAAACTGCATCTGTTTAGGAGGTCATACTGGTTGAAGAACACGATAAGATTCCTTTCTACTGTCATGCTATAATGTATTTAAAGAAAAAAAATAAACTTGGTTTCTCAGAAACTAGAACCTCGTGTCTACCTCTAATCTTAGCAATTCAGACTCATGATCATCTCAAAAGATTTGCAACTCTAACAAATAAGGCAAGAGTGCACCCTATTAATGAAAATTCTTGCAACAATATATGAAACAATGAAACTTGGAAAAGGAACCAAAGAAGTGCATCTTATATGAGCTAATTGCCCCAGCGCAAGAGATCATAAGGACCTCAACACCAATATTTCAAGACAAACATATCAATCAAGAAAGTGACGTTGACACATTGATTTCAGGAAAACTTATAATAGTTATTGAATAAAAGATGGTTTAACTTCATCTTAATGCGCGATAGACAAAATTAGCAGTAATTACCCAACCCAACATTGTAAAACTCAAATGGAGACATCTGATTAAAATTAGTTTGTTTTATTTTAGCACTTCAAAACCATAAAAGAAACTCTTAAAATCAAGAAATTTAAGAATGCATAGAGATAAAATACATGGCAATGAAAAATACTGACGATATGCAAATCACGAACTCCTAGTAGCTTAAGACCAAGAAACACAAACCTGTCATTTCCAAGTCAATCCACACAAGGGGCATTTTGTACTCAAATCCCAAGGGAGTCTGAGAATTTTGTTGGTTTTCAAGAGTCAAATCGCTAGAGCTGTTTGCTTTGCTTTTGCTCTCAACTGTCTCGAGCAAACACATATAATCCGTTAGATAAGTCTTTCAAAAAAAAAGGCCCACAAAACAAACTCATCGGGCAGATAATTAAGCATTTAATAAACTAATTGAGGTTATAAACGGGCTAAATTGCATCTGTAAGTCTACTTCTTTTTTGTTGAAAATTTTAGTTTTCATTAACAAACAGTTGTGAAAAAGACAACAACACCCTAAACAAAACAAATCACACTGTGTTCTTATTTATGCTAAGTATTAACAAAACCTGATTTGCAGGAAGAAGAAGAAGAAGAGGAAGAAGAAGCAGCAGCAGGCGTTCTGACTTGACTGTCGTCAGCGTCCAGCTCTTTGACTTGACTGTCGTCAGCGTCCAGCTCTAACACAGAGAATGCATTTGAGAGTCCATCCATCTTCACTGATTGGTCTTCTCACTCGCTCACTCCAATGTTACTTAAACCCTAATTCATCAAATCAAAAGTGAAGATTATATTTTATTTCAATAACTTTCCCATTAAGGAGTTATTTTGCCACCGGTAACTTTTTGTTTTACCCGGGGTTTTTGTTAGGAGCAAATTACGTGGGATATACCCCGTTTGTCTCAAATTACCCAAAATATACCTTCATCAATTACAATTTTTAATTTTACATATATATACATTTTTAAAAAATAAAAAATTTATAAAAATAACCATAAAATTTTTATTATTTTCATAATTAATCCTTTAAATTTTTTTCTATTAACATTAACCATCACACGTTTTTCTCTCCAAATTATCCTTGTTTGTAAGTCAAAAATAACTTTCTTTCTCCCCTTTTATCAAACCAAATGCAGCTTTACACTCTTGAATCATCACCGGCGACGACAAAAGGTAACAGTAAACGCCGACGGCAAACGATAAAAGTGAAATCCGATCATAATCTATCCGGATCCAACTTTCGAGAGAGTTCCAGTGCGATTGGTTGGTGCGAGTTGTAGGACAATCTGCCTTTTGCCTATAGCACCAAAACTATGCGACACGCATTCTGTTGCACTAAAAAACAGATTCATTGCATTCTTTATTAATTTGACAGTGCGTAAATAATTTTTTTTTTATAATTTCAAGCTTAATGGATTTAGTTGTGCTTGAATTGTGTTATGATGGTTGATGGGAGACGTTAGAGGATGGTCGTATGGAGTATGTGAATGGTAAAAATAGAGCTTTTTTTATTGGGAAAAATTGTCTGTTTGATCAGTTTTTGGCAAGAATATACGAGGTGTTAAATTAAATCTTAATGAATATAGTATCACAATGAAGACAACTTTGAGGTCTAGTAACACATTATATCGTATATGTGCACTGCCTATGGATCTATTTGATGATGAAATGGTGAGGGTTGTGTTGCATATGGCATCTAATGTGGCCAATTATGGAAGCATTTCTATATTCGTTACCACATCAGTTTGAGTACCGAGCGAAGATATTGAGCCACATGTCGAAACAGAAACTTCATTTAGAGTAAATATGTCTGGCCCTGATAATGAAAAAGAGGTGTTGCCAAGGACAATGTCACTACAGTAATATTACTCTTCAATCCACGACAATCATGACAATATTAATAACAACGACATTACATTAGAGGATGTTGAAGAACATGTATTACCACTAACGACATCGTTGGAACAATGATATTCTCCGTATCACAACAATGATTTCCGGAACCATAATGATTTTCATGATGAGACAGAGGGGGATAATGTTTGTGCAAAACCTTCTAATAGTATGAGAGGCACTCATTTCAATAATGCAGGTGATGATGGACGAGTCGGTCCTTCCAATATTCTGTCGTTTCAGTATGAGGATGAGTGTGAAGACGATATTCCTGTGAATAACAGAGGTAATAGATCTATTCCTCTAATGGTTTGATCGAGAAAGAGGATTGACCCCCTCACAAGTCTTGTTCCAATTTTACCTTCGAACATGGTTAGTCCAAGATTTCTTAGCAGTTGTGACTCAGATGATATCAGTGTGGGTAAGCTATTTGCTGAAAAGAATGAGTTTATATTATAACTGCACAAGGTTACCTTTAGGGATAAGTTTGATTTCAAGATTGCACGGTCTACAACAACACGTTTCGAGGCTTACTGTTGTTCAGAATAATGTAAATGGCATATGTTGTGCAAATTTTGTTGAACTCATAGCAAGCCCATAATCTATTGTAGAATAGATCAATGGTGACGAGTGTCGATCCCACGAGGAGGTGGATTTTAATTGTGTGTAGAATTAATTTTGTAAATGGGTGATTGGATCTATAGGAAATTAATTTAAAGGATGCTAGAATGGGAAAATTGATTTAAAGGATGCTAGAATTTAAATTGGAATAACGGAATTAAATTGAATTGGAACTATTGAAATAGAGTCTTGGGTATCTGATCCGTATCAACATGCATCATGGGCTAAATAATCCTTATTAATACCAATTAAATCATGAGGGGGAATCCACACCTCATGAACCACGCTCTAATCAATATGGTGCTAAGGGCTTATCGTGCCAAATAATAATAACCTTATACTAGGGTGCTTGGAAACCAGGGCGGAATTGACAAGATTATTATTATTTGTCGATTTAAAAAGTCAAAACCTCTACAGAAATTAGAGGGGAAGAGAAAGTAAATTTACCAAATAAAGCCCATGACACATGTTGAGACTTCACCTTCAACCCAAGCTTAAAAGAAAATTAGCCACTCATAATTGAACTAAGGGTAAAATGGGAATTTTATTAAAATACGTAGAAAATACAAGATGGAGAGAGAATTACAGAAAACTAAGCTCAAAAATGGATTCAGGGGTCTCAAATTAGGGGGGGAGGCCCCCTTTTTATAGATACATTGAGTGAATCATGGCCATCGGATTAAAAATAGTTTGGATGCACAAGATTGCGCCACGTCATCAGTGAACAGTAACACGGTTTGACCACGGGTTTGACCACGCGGTTTGAACAGTAACACGGTTTGCACACGGTTTGAACAGTAACGCAGTGCGAACAAAGTGTGTGAATGCGATTCATGAACAACGATGCATACATGTGAATAGTGCCGTGCGTGTGAACAAAGCTTACCATTTTCCTTTATGCTCCTCTCTTAAGGTTTTCGACTGTCCTGAGTTCAAAAGTGACGTCCGTTTTGCTATCCGAAATCTCGTTCATTGTGAAATGACCATAATACCCCTAAAATACACAAAATACTTAATTAAAACAGAACACACATAATTAAATAATAAGAGACTTAAATTAAAAAAATTAAAGATGTTAGTAAAACTTGAAGTACAAAATGACGATTTTCTCCTTTATAAATATACACTTTCTAACACTCAACACACCCCCAACTTAACTTATTGCTAGTCCCCAGCAAAAAAAGCGAAAAAAAAAATCAAACCCAAAATTTTTTTTTTTTTTTTTTAAACAAACTTGTTTATTCAATCAGACTAATGATAGCAATCAAATAAAAGTATAAGCATTATCTCCAGTCTAAAGAAACATCACACCCACATCAACCATCCACATGAATCAACCAAGTAAATACAGCTACTTTCAAAAATGACATGTCAAACCCCAAAATCTCACCGGTAATAGTGACACTCTCACAAAGAAATTAAACCCAATAAAAATTGTCACTTCAATGAATGATAAATAGAGTGAAGATAGTAAAGAAATAATATCACACACTCTCACCAAGATGAAAAGAATATGCCCACAACTTAGAAATAACACGATCTCAAGTCAAACAAAATGCTAGTCAACCCAATTTATTTACTTATTTTTTTTCTTCTCTTTTTTTTTTTTAATTATGCATTACTACATCTTTTGGCCCATATAACTAGCTTCTACTTCAGACTATAGTTCCCTAAAATCAAGAAGGACTTTTATTAGGATGTAACGTAGGCTAGGGACATGGCTAACAAAGAAAGGAAAATAGAGGAAACAAAATATATGTTTGAGAAAAATAATATCTTTTGGAAACTAAAAAGTAAGTGCATTTTACTTATTTATTATTGTATTATATATCTCTCTCTTTTTTTTTTTTTTTTTTTTTTTTAGAGAAAATTTTTTTCTTTTTCTTTTTTCTTCTTTTTTTTTCTTTTTTTTTTCTTTTTTTTTTCTTTCGGTATTGCACAACTTTACTAAACAAAACAATTATTTATATTTTTCTCAAACATGAATAGGTGATGGAACTTGTAAGATATTGGGTAATACTCCAAATTGGAGTGGGTAAAGACAATAAGTTGACAAAAAAAAAGTTTTTTTTTTTTAATAAAAGGCTCAAAAGGGCTAACTATGGATATTTCACATAAGGGAAGGCTAGAAAGGCTCAAACGGGTCAAAGACGGCCTTTCCATCATCTTTTAGGGCTCTAGATAATCCTCCATATCTACTAGTTAAATGGACCTTTAGATGTAGCAACGCATTTTTTTTTTTTTTAAAGGGTTGACTCCAAGGAAATCTAAAGATCATGTATAAAATAATAATATTACTAAGCTGTATGAAGAATGGGCAAAAAGGGTTACTCTCCAAGAAAAATAATAGGCTCAAAAGCTCACTTGGTATTCATTATGACATGTCAATTCTTTCAAGCAACTCATATTTATCTCCGACATCAACATGTAGAGTAGCAAACATAGTGTAACATCACTCAAGACCAAAGATAATACAAATACTAAAATTCAAAAATCATCATGTCATCCAAAAATAAAAACAAAATCACACCATTTTTTTTTTTAAACAACATTCTACCCCCCAACCTATTCTAAACATGAAAGGGAAGTATGCATGCAGAAATGTGAAAATGATGCAGAAAAACTAATTGAAAATGTTACACTTAAAATGATAGAAAAATGATTTTTTTTTTTAACTAAGAAGATGCGTTTCTAGAGGCACTACACTCTATATTCAGCCATCTTCGACTCAAAATTTGAAAATGCATATTTATAAAGGAGAAGTCAAAAAGTTAGAAAGATCACACGAAAAATAAAAAAAAAATTTTTTTTCATTATTATTATTTTTTTTAACTAAGAAGATGCGTTTCTAGAGTAACTACACTCCATATTCAGCCATCTTCAACACAAACAGTTAGCAACAGTTAGTTTCTACAACAAAAATTAGTAAAAACTTAACCAACATTCCACAATTGTCAACTATCCCCTCCCCCAACTTAACTAAACATTGTCCTCAATGTTTTAAAGGAAAGAAGTAGAGTTTAGAAGACATCACCCGGTGGTGTAACACAGAAGAAAATATTTACAAAGGAGATTTAAATCTAATTTGTACTTCTTACTGCTGCTTATTGTTACCATCGTTATTTGTACACTCCAACACCAAGGTCTTGGGATCTCGCTCTGGTTGATAAGTTTGTAATGATCAAGTAGTTCATTAGCAAAGTGTGAGCACAAATAAAAGCTTTTTCACCGTAGAGGGAATGAAGTAGTTTTTATTGCATGGTTAAGAAATGCGATAAAGCCATCATAAAAATTATTGACATTTAACAAACCGATGGGTTTCATGAATGTGCAGATGGGCCCAAGATGCTAAAGTGATAAGTGCCTCTAGAGTTGCAAGATCTCCCTGGTAAGAAAATAAAAGCATCAAAGATGATTAAGCATTTCATTATTCTTTCTTGCATACCCGAGACAACTAACTCTTCTCCAGGTCGGTGAGTTAGACAAGCAGCCCAAAGGTTTTAGGGCTTGTGGTATGATGCCTAACACTTGACTTCCTCCGACAAAAGCAGCTTTCCGAGACCAATTTTGATAACCCTCGGTCACCTCCGCCGTACACCAAGTGTAATTTTCTCTCTGCATGTTTCGACCAAGATCAATGGTCTGCTCAAAAGAACTCTTTATATTTGCCATAGTTAAATCCGAAAGCACACAAATGTTCTTGAATTGTTTATTGGGAGTAGCTTGCCATTAGGATAATTCTCAAAAATAATTTGTGAGTGCAAATGAAAAGAATCATATTTAAGGATCTTGGCGGCGGTGGGTCACAAATTGTGAATGAGGTGTCATGTCTATGTCAATTAATCGTGTAATGCACATGGCTTGAGAGTCAAAAAGGAAACAAGAAAAAGAAAAAGCAAGTAATGACAAATATAAAATTATTAAAGACAATAATGCAAATGGTAAAACAACAAGAAAATAAAACAACAAGAAAGTAAAAGGATATTTACAGGTAGTTGCATCGTGGCTCACATCTTCCTCTCGGTTTTACGTCCGTAAACGGCTTCAACGCCCTCTGGGTCGAGGATAGGCTTCCCATCCAGTTTTCTTATAAACCGGCAAACAGGGTCGTTTATAGTCGATTCCCGAGATCAGATCGTGCATGCTCTTTCGAATGATGGCCATAATCGGAGAATCGCTCCTTGCACATATCCACCGGATGCGTTTCAAGAGACAAAATGATATCATCCAATGACTCCTTATTCAAGCCATCCTTAATGAATTGAATCTTATCTTCTCTCGTTATCGACACCATTCCTAAAGAACATCGTTTTTTATTGCATATCATTCTGGCACACTTATGACAAGCAACCGAAATCTTTCGAGCTCTTCGCTTTCTTGCATAATTTCCTTTACCACAACCAGGCATGTATGCAATAAATTTAGAGGCAACTCACCGCCAAGCGTACTTTAGCCTCGATTAACCAAATGGATATCGGCCAGGTATGTTATTCCTCATGAGCAATCGCATGCGTTCAGATCGAGCTTTATAGATTGTGAGGAGGGCATTCTGAGGAAGTGAAGGGAATCGACTATGAAGCTTTGCTAAGATCTCGTTTCTATCCATACCTTCGCCTCAGAAGATCAGTAATTATGGGAAACCAAGTAACCGACTTGATTGTCACGGAGTACCGTTATCCGCCACTTAACCGGGGTGACAAACTAAAACACACAAACTAAAACACACAAACGGAATAACAAACAAATAAAAACACACAAAGAAAATCACACCCGTCCTCTTATAGAATTTACCTCAAGCTCCAACTGGATGTTGTAGACACTGCTTTCAATGTCTCTGAGTTGGCTTTCTAAATCCTCAACGTGGGATATTAACTCCGGTGGTTGTAGCTTCCAAATACGATGTGTTTTACAAAATCGTATCTGGCCTCTAAGATGAGATTGGACACGTTGAAGTCGTCTAAGGATGTTCAAGAGAAACTGTCTCATGATTAAAAGTGATAAAAGAAAACTTAATGGTTAAACAAACACACTTATGCACAAATGATTTCAATTAGCAGAAGAAAATAAATAAATAAATAAATCACCGCAAAGAAAAATCTTAATTCAAATCTGGTGGGTCACTTAAATTTATTTCGGTGTCCTCTCCATGTGGTTGGTACTCTAGATATGGCTTTAATCTTTGACCATTAACTTTAAACGTGACACCATTTTTGGGTCCTTAATTTCAATTGCCCTGTGGAAAAACAGTTTGAACAATAAAGGGGACCATCGAGAGCGTAGCTTACCCGGGAATAGGTGCAAACGAAATTGAATAAAAGTACTTTCGACTGGAGTGAAAGATTTTCTCATAATCTTTATCATGAAAGACTTTCATTCATTCGCTTGTAAACCTTAGCATTTTCGTATGCATCATTACGAATTTCTTCAAGTTCTCAAAATTTATGTCGTCTTTCTCGAGCCCGACTTGCTGCGCATGTCAAAATTGAATTTCTTGATGGCCCAAAGACGACGCACGATGCTCGAGTTCCACAGTAGGTGGCAAGCTTTTCCATACACTAGCCTTGTAGGGTGACATCCCACCGGGGTTTTGAACGCCGTTCTATATGCCCATAATGCATCATCAAGTCTTAATGACCAATCTTTTCTGTCTAGCCTCACCGTCTTTTCTAATATGTGTTTTATTTCTCGATTGGAGATCTCAACTTGGCCACTGGTTTGCGGATGATACGGAGTCGCCACTTTATGAGTGATGGAGTACTTTGTCAAAAGTGCTTTGAATGATTTATTGCAAAAGTGGGTACCACCATCACTAATTATTGTTCGAGGGAATCCAAAGCGTGAAACAATGTTGCTCTTTAAAAATCCTATCACCACTTTATGATCATTGGTTCTGCATGGAATTGCCTCTACCCATTTCGAAACATAGTCAACAGCAACCAATATGTATTGATGGCCAAAAGATGGGGGAAAGGGTCCCATGAAGTCGATACCCCATACATCAAAAAATCTCAACCACTAAAATTGGATTTAGTGGCATCATGTTCCTTCGTGTAATGCTCCCCATTCGTTGACACCTATCACATGAAGAACAAAAGGTGTAAGCATCTCGAAATATAGTTGGCCAATAGAAGCCACATTGTAGAACTTTAGTCCCTGTTTTTAGCGCCCGAAATGGCCTCCACAAGCTTGTTCATGGCGTAAACGAAAGGATGTTATGAAATTCATTCTCTGGGACACATCGTCGAATAATTTGATCCGCACAATACTTAAACAGATAGGGTCATCCCGGAAAAAATTCTTTATTTCGCAAAGAATTTGGCCCCGTCTTGCTTGGTCCAATGCTCGGAAGTTTACCCGTAACAAGATAATTAACGATATCAAGATACCAAGGTAATACTTCCACACTCATTAATTGTTCATCCGAAATGACTCATTCAATATTAAGGGTTACGTGATTGTGTCGAAGTGGAGAGCGAGAGAGATGGTCACCACAACATTTTCGGTCCTTTCTTATCTTTGAATTCCAAGTCAAATTCTGCAAAAGTAACACCCAACGAATTAGTCTAGCTTTTGCATCTTTCTTTGTGAGAAGATATTTGAGAAAGGCATGATCTGTGAATACAATTATTTTACAACCAATGAGATAAGACCGAAATTTTTCTAATGCAAACACTACTGCTAGCATTTCTTTTTCAGTAGTTGAATAGTTCAACTGTGCATCGTTCAATGTCATACTAGCATAGTAAATAACATGAGGAATTCGATCTACTCTTTGTCCTAATACTGCTCCTACTGCATAATCAGATGCATCACACATGAGCTCAAATGGTAAGCTCCAATTTGGTGGCTGAATGATGGGTGATGACGTCAACAATTGCTTTAACTTTTCAAACGCTACACGACATGAATCATCAAAGACAAAATGTACATCCTTAGCAAGTAGATTGCATAAGGGTCTAGAAACTTTGCTAAAATCTTTAATGAAGCGTCTATAAAAACCAGCATGCCCAAGGAAAGATCTTACTTCTCTGACTGATTTAGGCGGAGGAAGATTAGAAATGAGATCCACCTTGGCTTTATCAACCTCAATACCTTTGCTCGAAATTATGTGACCAAGAACAATACCTTGATTTACCATAAAATGGCACTTCTCCCAATTTAAGACCAAATTCTTCTCTATACATCTCTGCAAAACTTGTGTTAGATGATGTAAACATTGATCAAATGAGTCACCAAAGACAGAAAAATCATCCATAAAGACCTCGAAATCGTTCAACCATATCGGAAAAAAATGCTTAACATACAACGTTGAAATGTAGCGGTGCATTACATAATCCAAATGGCATTCTCCTATATGCAAAAGTGCCAAAAGGGCAAGTGAAAGTGGTTTTCTCTTGATCTTTTGGTGCTATGGGGATCTGATTGTATCCTGAATAGCCATCTAGAAAACAATAAAATTCATGGCCTGCTAATCTATCAAGCATTTGATCAATAAATGGTAAAGGAAAATGGTCTTTACGTGTGACAGAATTTAACTTCCTATAATCAATGCATACACGCCATCCTGTAGTCACTCTAGTGGGTATCAATTCATTATCAGCATTGGTAACTCACGTGACTCACGACTTTTTGGGACCACTTGCACAGATCGACCCATGAACTATCAGAGATTGGGTAAATGATACCTGCATCTAATAGTTTAAGCACTTCCGTTCTAACAACTTCTTTCATATTAGGATTTAACCGACGTTGCATTTCCCTAGTAGATTTAGCATTTTCATCAAGGTGAATGTAATGCATGCAGTCTACTGGGTTTATACCTTTTATGTCTGCTATGGTCCAACCTAATGCTCCTTTGTGCTCTTTTAAAACATCCAACAACTTACCTTTTTGCTCGTCATTTAGGGATGATGAGATGATTACCGGAGTGCTTTCTTCTCCCAAGAACGCATATTCCAAAGTGTTGGGTAATGGTTTGAGCTCGAGTTTCGGTGGTGACTCTGATGATGGGATGAGTTTCTTCTCTGATGGTGCTAGTTGTTCAACTCTTGACTTCCATTTATTAGTGTCCAAGGATGGTCTTTGAGTCAAGTAGGGCGTTGACCTCATCGACTGATCTGTCAACATCAAAATCCAAACCAAAGTGAGTTAAACATGTTTGTAAAGGGTCATCACTAAGGTTTGAAATAAAAGTATCATCAATTAATGCTTCAATTAAATCCACATCAACAATTCCATCATCTGCATTGTGAGGTTGTTTGGAAATGTTGAAGATGTTGAGCTCCATGGTCATATTGCCAAAAGACAACTGCATGTTTCCAGTCCTGCATTGAATGTGAGCATCGGCAGTTGCCAAGAATGGGCGGCCTAGGATAATGGGGATGTGCTTCCTTGAATCCTGTATTGGTTGAGTGTCAATTACAATGAAATCAACAGGAAAATAAAACTTGTCTACCTGGATAAGCACGTCCTCCACAATACCACGAGGTATTTTCGTGGTCCGATCCCGTCTAGTTTGTAACACCACTGGAGTTGGGTGTAATTCTCCAAGTCCAAGTTTCACAAATACTGAGTAAGGCAAAAGATTAACACTAGCCCCTAAATCCAACAAAGCATTCTCAATTGTGTGGTTCCCTATACTACATGAAATAGTGGGGGAGCCTGGGTCTTTACATTTTAGAGGAATTTTGTGTTGGAGTATAGAACTAACGTTTTCTGTTAAAAATGCCTTTTTCTGAACATGAATGTTTCTCTTTTTAGTGCAAAGGTCTTTAAGAAACTTGGCATAAGATGGAACTTGCTTTATTGCATCAAGTAAAGGGATGTTAACACTTACCTGTTTGAAGACTTCAAAAATCTCACCTGTGGATTTTCCCTTCTTTCCTTTAGCTAACCTCTGAGGAAATGGAGCCTTAGGAACGTACTCCCGTGTGTTGGTTTCTTCTTTCTCCTCAGGTGGTGAGTCCTCAGCATTTACAGGTACAATCTGAGTTGATTTTGTCACTGGCATCTCCACTTTGTTGTCGACTTCTTTTCCTTTTCGTAAGGTCATAACGGCTTTGACCTCTCCATGCTGTTGTGGTGAACTGGTACTTGCTTCATGTACTCCTTTAGGATTAGGCACTGGTTGACTTGGAAATTTTCCTTTTTCAACAGTCATTGCCAGAGTTTGCCTTTGAAGAAGAGGGCAAGTTGTCCCACCATCTTCTCGAGGGAAAACCGATTGGGCTTGTGAGTTGAAGCCTGCTCTCATCTCATTCCGTAGTCCATCAATGGTGCGGTTTTGTTGCTCGATTGTAGATTGAGTAACATTCTTGAAATTTTGGAATGAATCCTCCCATGGTCTGGGTTGAGAGTAATTAAGTTCGATTGTATGGTCTAAATGGTGGTGAGAGGCTTGAGGAACTTGAGGAATTGGTTGCCTTTGGTGGAGTTGGAGCTGCTGGTCCATTCTGTTGGAATCCTTGAGACCATGAAAAATTGGGGTGGTCTCTCCATCCAGGATTATATGTGTTGGAGTATGGGTTGTAATTTGATGGTTTCCTCATGACACGATGGCATTGGCTTGATCTGAATACGACTCATGGTCATGTGGCTCTGTTGATTTGGCAGTCGTCAACGATGCTATTTGTCGAGAAAGACCTTCAACCATCTCTTTGACTTCTTTGATTCCCGAACCTGACTCGCCAATGTGAACCTCATTCACTCCTTTAATTCTTCTAGTATTCCTGAGAGATCGACTCCGTTGTTGGGAATTATCTGCTTGTCGCTGGAAGAAATCCCAAATCTCTGATGCACTTTTTGACATTAGCTCTCCTCCACTTGTTGCCATTAGCCATTCTTGCACATTTGGCAATAATCCTTCCAAGAAGTATTGGCATTGATGTCATTTCTCGTACCCATGATGTGGACACTTCAAAAGTAGCCCATTGAATCGCTCCCATGCTTCGAAAAACTGCTCGTCTTCTCTTTGGGTGAACTCTGAGATTTCCCTGCGAATAGCATTGGTTTTATGAACTGGGAAATATTTATTTAAAAACTTTGTTACTATTTGTTCCCATGATGTAATGCTATTAGCAAACAATGTATGAAACCATGAACGAGCTTTATCCTTTAAAGAAAATGGAAATGGTCTAAGTTTAACATCATCGTTTGAAAAATTCTCATATTTAAAAGTTTGACAAATAGTATGAAAATCATTAAGATGATTATATGGGTCCTCATTTTCTAGGCCATAGAATATTGAGAGACAATTTAGCATACTAGGTTTTAACACAAAACTCCTAGCAGCTACATTTGGGTATCTTATGCATGATGTATTCAAGTTAGCTAAGGGTCAAGTAGTCCTTAAATGGCCTCTCTCCGTGGTTCTCTTGTTGCAAAATCCATTTCAATTTTTTTTTAAATGCGATGTGTTTGTGTGTGCGAAGTGTTTTTCTAATTCAAGGTCTATAGGTTCAAGATTAGGTGATAATGACCTACGACCATGCATGCAAATAAAGAAAATAAATTGAGAACAAAACAAATAAAAATAAAGAAAAAGGAAAAATTACAATACTAACCTTATCACATTTATAACCTTTCTATAAAAGCACATAAAAAATAAAATACGTGAAATAAAATAAATAAAATAAAAATAAATTAACAAGATAAATGAAAAATTACAAAGAAAAATAACTTGAAAATTAAATTGCAGAAATTTAAAGAAGAGAAAAAAAATTCTTACCTAAAATATAAATTCACTTTTTTTTTTTTAATAGATTAAAAAAAAATATAAGGAAACAACTAAAATAATAATAATAATAATAATAATAATAATAATAATAATAATAATAATAATAATAATAATAAAATTATTTACAAAAAATTAATTCTATAAATCAAAATACTTACCTCCCCGAAACGCGCCAAAAAACTTGTTGTGCAAATTTTGTTGAACTCATGGCCGCAGAATCTATTGTAGAATAGATCAATGGTGTTGAGTGTCGATCCCACGAGGAGGTGGATTTTAATTGTGTGTAGAATTAATTTTGTAAATGGGTGATTGGATCTATAGGGAAATTAATTTAAAGGATGCTAGAATGGGAAAATTGATTTAAAGGATGCTAGAATTTAAATTGGAATAGCGGAATTAAATTGAATTGGGAACTATTGAAATAGAGTGCTTGGGTATCTGGATCCGTATCAACATGCATCATGGGCTAAATAATCCTTATTAATACCAATTAAATCATGAGGGGGGAATCCACACCTCATGAACCACGCTCTAATCAATATGGTGTTAAGGGCTTATCGTGCCAAATAATAATAACCTTATACTAGGGTGCCAGTAAAATCAGGGCGGTAACTAGACAAGATTATTATTATTTGTCGACGAAAAGTCAAAACCTCCACAGAAATTAGAGGGGAAGAGAAAGTAAATTTACCAAATAAAGCCCATGACACATGTTGAGACTTCACCTTCAACCCAAGCTTAAAAGAAAATTAGCCACTCATAATTGAACTAAGGGTAAAATAGAAATTTATTAAAATACGTAGAAAATACAAGATGGAGAGAGAATTACAGAAAACTAAGCTCAAAAATGGATTCAGGGGTCTCAAATTAGGGGGGGAGGCCCCCTTTTTATAGATACATTGAGTGAATCATGGCCATCCATTAAAAATAGTTTGGATGCACAAGATTGCGCCACGTCATCGGTGAACAAGAACACGGTTTGACCACGGGTTTGACCACGCGGTTTGAACAGAACACGGTTTGCACACGGTTTGAACAAAGAACGCTGTGATGCAGCGATTAATCGTGAATGTATTCATGAACGATGCATACATGTGAATAGTGCCGTACGTGTGAACAATGCCATTTTCCTTTTATGCTCCTCTTAAGGTTTTCGACTGTCCTAAGTTCAAAAGTGACGTCCGTTTTGCTATCCGAAATCTCGTTCATTGTGAAATGACCATAATACCCCTAAAATACACAAAATACTTAATTAAAACAGAACACACATAATTAAATAATAAGAGACTTAAATTAAAAAAATTAAAGATGTTAGTAAAACTTGAAGTACAAAATGACGATTTTCTCCTTTATAAATATACACTTTCTAACACTCAACAAAGATATTCGAGCAACTAGAAGTTCGAACGAGTAAAATGTTCCTTGAGTGGTGCGGAGAATTGACAGTGTACACACTTATCATAATGAGCTATTGGTTGACGGTCATCATTAAATAAGGGACCGGGTTGTCGGTCATATTATTACAGATAAATATATTCAAGATAAGAGGATTTATACTCCGAATGACATACGAACAGATATGCAATAGGAATACAATGTTCAGTTAATATACCAGCAGGTATATTGGGCCAGAGAAGTTGCTCTTGAAATAGTTTGAGGTAACCCTGCAGAGTCATACAACTTGTTCCTTAAATACTCTCACGTGACTAAAACGAATGAGGGTATAGTCACTCACCTCGGCGGGATGGAGATGGTAATTTCTTGTACTATTTTGTATCACTTGGATCTTCCATCAAGGGTTTTATACAGTACATTCGACCTGTCATTATTGTCAATGATACTTATCTAAAGGAGCTATATCGTGGAAGTATGTTTGTAGCAACATGTCTAGATGGTAACAATCAATTGTAATCGTTAGCCATTGGGGTCATGGATTCAGAAAACAATGATGCTTGGGAATGATTTATGATGAAGTTACACGGAGTGATTGACGATATACTTGAGTTGATAATTATCTCTAATCGATGTACGTCCATAAGGAGAGCCGTTCTGAAAGTATTTCACAATGCAACTCATGGTGTTTGTTTTTACCATGTCAAAGGTAACATTAAGTCAAGATTTTGGATGTCTAAAGCTCTTTTTAAGATGAATTTGAGTCTGCCATTATTAATGCAGCAAAAGCATATGGACACGAGAAATTTAAAAGACAACTTGAAGGGTTGTGGATGATCCACTCGGGTGCAGCTGATTACTTAAAAAAGTCCAGTAACTAGGCACCATTCAACAATTGACAAACGAATCAAATGCTCACCAATTTGAAACCATAATTGATCCTCTCTGTTGTCTTTTTCATAGGCCACTTGCCTAAGCAAAATATTGTGCAAAATTACACCACTAAATGGAAAGCTTCGACACTCCAAGAAATGTCTAAATATGTCCTTTTTGAACAGATTGAACTGCCGCTTTGTCAATTTTCGTTCGATGGCTTTTACAACCGAAGATAAATTACACATGCTCGAAATTCAACCCGGAAAGTGATTGACATAAAGAAAATACATCATGCCTAGTTCGATTTCCGATGATTCTGATTTCGCCATGTATCTGTAATATTTATAACATTACATTTACCACAAAATATAAGAAATTGACTACACAGAAAAAAAATTAAACCCACTGTAATTTGGTGCGACAATGGTGTGACAGCAAGCGCGCTCTGCTACCCAGCCACGGGCGCGCGCGCTCTAACGCTCGTCGCTGAACAGCGGTTCCCTTGGTGGGCAGCACCATTCAACCCAAAACAATACAATTATAAATCACTCTCAAAACAATATACTCCCAAAACAACCACCACCACCATCACCACCATTATTCTCAAACTACAACCACTATTATTTTAAATTTTCATTTTAAATTAATGAAATATAAATCAAATAGCTAACCTAGGTTTTGTTGAAGGCTGTAGATGGTAGATCGGATGCCGATGATGGATGGAGCAGCCGCCGACGAGGGCTGATGTTGTCGGCGACTATCAGTGTTTCTTCGGTTTGGGAGAGATGAGTGAAAGAAAGATTGTTGGGGGGGAGATATGAGAGGGGTATTTTGGTCTGAAATGTTTTTTTTTTCTAATGTTGATATAAATTAGTTTGGGTGGTTAAGATGGAAAAATCTTTAAAATTTTATGGTTATTAGTGTAAATTTCCCTTAAAAAATAGAAAAAAATACAAAAGTAACCTCAATAAACATTTGATTAAAACTGAACTGATTCTCTCCCTAAATCAAGTCGAGTAAGATCGAAAGATCTGAGGAAAAAAAAAAGGATAAACTCTTTGAAGAACAAACCGCTACCCATTCTGCACTTCAACTGTCACCACCACCACCTCAACAGTGTCATCACCACCTCGTCTTGCCTCCGTCATTGGTTGCTAGGTAAGTAATCGTTCATTTTGTTCTTTCTCCTATAAATCGTTCATTGTGTTTCCTTAAATAAGTTGTAACTATTTCGATTGAATGCTCGACTTACCAGACTTCATACTCCACGTATTCAATTGTCTTCACTTCTTACTCGACTGAATGCTCGATTTACTAGACTTCATACTCGACTTCGTACTTGACTAGATACTCGATTTATTCAATTATCTTCACTTTTTAGTCGGCTGAATGCTTGACTTACCGGATTGAATGTTTGACTTACTAGACTTCATACTCGACTTCTTTAAAAATATTGATATCGACTCAATGTACTTACCCGACTTAATATTCGACCTCTTTAAAAATAACATAAATCTTACTCGACTTGTTCAAAAAATTTACTTGACTTTTACTTAATACTCGACCACTTAATACTCGATTCATTTAATATGCTTACTCGACTTCCTATTGGACCATATACTCGACTTACTTATCTGCAATTCTTACTCGACTCACCCGATCTCGTACTTGACTTCTTCCTGCACTGATTCTTCAATCACTTATAACTTAAATGGAGTCTTAAATCCCTACATTCTATGCAATAGTGTGTGTGCAAGCATAAAAATGAATAATGTACTATTAAAATTCATAAATCATTAGCAACTACATTTATAATGAATCAAATCAAAACCTAACCATATAAATAGAATGTATTTCAAACATACCTTGATAATGCACCTTTTTAATAGTTTATTTTTATCAAAAACCCTTGTATTGGAGTTTAATAATGAAATGGTGAGATAGCAGGAAACTATCAAAGAGGGAAAATGGTGAGAAGAGAAGAAAACTGTTAAAGAGGGAAAATGTTGAGAAGAGAAATATGTATAGAAGAAGAGAATGGTGAGAGAAGTCCGAAAGAAGCTGTGAGAGGAAGAAAGGTGTGGATTCTTAGTTTTTTTAAGGTTATTTTTTACTTTTCCTATCTTCATGAGGTATACGTATGTAATAGGGTATAAATTTGGTATTTAAAGGCAAATTGGAGATATTCAAATAAAAAACCCTTTTGTTAGTGATTGATTGAACGCACACCTCTTGGTGATACATAAGAACGTTGGCTTATAATTGATTGAACGCACACCTCTTGGTGATACATAAGGACGTTGGCTTATAACATTACCGTAATGCCCTTAATTTAATTGGAGTGGCTAACATCAAAGTTGGTTTGAGGATAATTTCATCTTTCATCAATATAAGAATAATTTAGATATATTTATTTACCCATATTTGAAATTATTAGATATACTAGGAACCTTAATTCATAAACACTAATAATTTATTTTTACAAAAAAAGAATATACAAAAATAGCATGTCTCATTTGCTAAATCATTTCCATAAACTTTTTTTTTAAAATTTAAAATATGATAAGAAACTAGAAAAGAAAAAAAATCAATATGAGTGCATAAAATGGTCACATCGTAGTTCTTAACGATTATGGATACGCTAAAGCCAATTTTCATACTGAAGACAAAAGAATTAAGTCTACCAATTAATCATGAAACTAACTTATTTGAATTGTAGACAAAGAATATCCACAAGTAACTTGTGAGAGAATATCACCGAACGCTTGGTTGAGAAGGATAGAATAATGAAAGCAGAGCGGGAGATCATTACGTGCAATGGAAGGGAATAAGATGCTCCAATCACATGGTCCATTGGTCCTACTTATCGTATGACTTTAATTTTTGTTGCTAGCATGACTTTTATTTATTTTCAATCAATCATCTCTTAATAGTATAGCTACCAAGGTTATTCTAAAGTCTTATTTGGGATTGAAGTAATATAATTAATACTAAAAAAAATTATAATTATAAAACAAAAGTTAATAATTTATAGTAAATATAAATTTTAAATGATAATTTTAAAATAATTATTAAAAATATAATAAATTTTCTATGAGACAAATAAAAAACTATATCAATATATCTTTTAAGTTATATAAGATAGTGTTCACTAAATATTTTAATACCGTAATTTTTAATAGATTTTCCATAATAAAATTCTAAATGCACCCTAAAAATTATCTTTCTTTTAAGTAAAGAAAACTAAATCCCTATTTTCGTTATATAATTTTGTCTTAACCTCTATTTATAACTACAATTTTCAAGTCGGCCCTAGGCATTACTCAGTTGATTATAAATATGTCTTGCACTCACGCTAACTTTGAGTTGGAATAACAATAGTGACTATATTTTTAGGCTTTAAAAGTTTTTTTTAAATGGCATGGGAAACTATTTTGAACACAAAAGGGGTATTGCATAATACATACGTTATTCCAAAAGTTAGGGGAGGGGTAAAAATGGAAATATTCAAGACTGTACAATATAAATACCCAGCGTCTCTTCGTTCATTTTTCACAAACCAAATACGAGAAAAGTAAACACAGGGAGCAGATCTGTTTCTTTCTCAGTTTTCTCAACGATAATGGCTGATCAACTCACCGATGATCAGATCTCTGAATTTAAGGAAGCCTTCAGCCTCTTCGACAAGGATGGCGACGGTCTCTTCTCTTATCTCTTATTGATTTTTCATCTAGGGTTTTGATTCATTTATTTATTTATTTATTGTTCTTTTCATTTTCATTCTCCTTTTATCTTGTTTAATTTTATTAATTCATGCAAACTTATCAGTATTCATTTCTTCATTAGATCGTATGACTGATTTTAGCTGTCATTTTGAAAATGTCTTGTGCTTTTAGGCGTTAAGAAATTTGGTGTTCATGTATTAAGTAATGTTCCTTGATGTATCGTCGGCCATGTTCTTGTAGCTGTTCCTTTTCAAGTCTATGATATGGGAATTTGGAGTTTTATGGACTCTTTCAGTGTTTGTGTTGAAATTGGTTCATCTGGTCTGTACCCTTCTGTTGAGATTATGCTTTGCTCGTTCTGCATGGTTCTTTACAACCTATTACGACAATTTGAGACCCTGGATGTTTTGGTGTTGCTGCTTCTCCTCTTGTTAAGATTTTGCAAGTGTGTTGGTTGTTGGGCTGGATTAAGAATGGAGGTGGACGAGCTAAAACTCATGTGCGATGAGGGCCAGAGGAAGCTTGTGTAGTCGTCGTTGGTGTCTGCATTAATTGTATGTTAAAATTCCATATTGTATTTGTGATTAATTATGAATTTCTTGCAGGGTGTATTACTACTAAGGAGCTTGGAACTGTCATGAGGTCACTTGGGCAGAACCCTACTGAAGCAGAACTCCAGGATATGATTAATGAAGTCGATGCTGACGGGAATGGTACCATTGACTTCCCGGAGTTCCTTAACTTGATGGCGCGCAAGATGAAGGACACTGATTCGGAGGAGGAGTTAAAGGAGGCTTTTCGGGTTTTTGATAAGGATCAGAATGGGTTCATTTCTGCTGCTGAACTCCGCCATGTGATGACAAATCTTGGTGAGAAGTTGACTGATGAGGAAGTTGATGAGATGATTCGTGAAGCTGATGTGGATGGTGATGGCCAGATCAATTATGAAGAGTTTGTTAAAGTCATGATGGCCAAGTGAGAACCTCTCAACTATCACTTTTAAAAAATAATAATAAAAATAAATATCAAAATCAAAAGACTAAAAAATCAAAGTGAAGAGTGCAGTTGTGACATCCTACTTCGATCCCGAGAGGTCTTGGCTTGTTTAAATATCCTGTGAGCTTCTTGACTTGTGGTTGTGTTTAGGGTTGCAAGTCCATTAAATCGTGATGACTTGTGTTCCTAACATAGATAGTATCTACATTGGGCTGGGGTGTTACAATTGGTTTTAGAGCCGGCTCGTGACTTGTTGTGTGGATAGATCTTTATTACCGTTTGTGGTGACAGCCTATATTGCTAGTGATGGCTAGTTTAACTATCTCCTTAAAGTCTAGATGCATTTTGGGTTTGAAAGCCAAAATTAAATGGTGATGGGTTGTGCCCGAAGTGGACAATATTTACACACTGCACCACAGTGTTATAGCAGTAGGAAATATGCAATTGTTGTTATTAGCTTTGGTTGAGTGGTTCTCAATTTTTTCGTACGTGCATTGGTATGGGGCACTGTTTTTTATGCTACTTGTTTGATCTTTTAGGGTTACTAGTTTCTAGCTTTGGCATTTTCTTTCTAGATTTGGCTTTATGAACCAAAAACAATTGGGAGAATTTCTTTTTGGGCTTATGGAATACTAGATTTGTTGATGTTTAATCCCTTATATTTTTGCTTGTATAAATTTTGTTGTTAATTTGTTATGGGTGGTTGAGGATTTGATCTGACCTTTATTATCATTGAGTATATTCTTTGAATTGGCTGTATTGATGCATAGTGGGTGTTTGTAGTTTCCTCGATAAAAAGAAGTGAGTGGTCTGCACAAGTTGGTGTTTCGTTTCCCTATCTTTTTACTTGTATCTCCAAGTTTTGAAACTTGAAAAGCATTCAAATTGGTCTAGAGAATAAATTCTCCGACTTTAATTGTGCCTACCAATATGAGCCGAAAGCAAAAAAGTTGATGCTAAAAGAGGCATTCTAAGGGATACAAATCTCCTTTTTTTTTATAAAGGAAATGCGTTTTCTTTACAAATACTATTTGGATTTCCTGAGCCAAAATGTGATGCTGGTAAGATCGGTCATATGTTCCTTCTCTGATTTTGACTACTTTGTTTGGAAATGGCATCACGTGGAATACAATATTGACGGGGTAGGTCCGGGATAATATGCTTTCTGTTTTTGGTAACTAGTTCGAGTTGGTTCCAAATGTTTTTCTATTGCGGCTATGTAATAATTAAAAATCAGGAAAGATTGAACATCTTTCTTGTCCTTACTGAATCATTTTTAAGTGTCAGTGATGATGTTATGACTTCAAATAATGTCGTTTTATATTATTCAAATGGACTAAACTCTGAATCCATATTTATGCAGGAGACTCTTTGATAGTTTCCGTACTTTGTAATTTCAAGTACTTTCAGGATTTTTTGTTGGTTTGATAAATAATGGTTTTGTAGGCATCTCATTATTAAACAGTCATTTTTAAGTGCTTTTTGTTAAGTTGTTACACCTTTGAGGATGTAAACACATTTTTCTTGGTTCTAGTTTTTTAAATGCAAAATTATTTTTATTGGGTCAAGCTTAAAATTTTGACACAAATTATCATTCATTGGTCTCGTGAAACCCGATAATAAATATTTAAAGTCGAAGGTAGCATTAGCAATACATTTACTATTAGATTGCGGCGGATGGAGGAGAATTTATGTGAATTTTTCAATAAAAAAATGAACAATAATTATTAAAAGTAATGAGAAAATTTGTAAGATAATTTATTTAGAGCATATTAACAAAATTAATCTTAAAATCATCACGAAAGTTAAGTGGAAGGTCAGATAAGATAGAATATGGAGCTAAAAAAGTAGATAAGTTGGTATTTCTGTTCACTCAATCAATTTATTATGCGCTTGAACTGCAGGAGGAGGAGAAAAAGGATCGAAGAGAGAAGCAGCGGTATGGAAAATGAAAAAGAGGGGAAAAAAGTTAACGGCGAAAGAAAACGACGTCGTTGTGCAATTCTCTAATTACGATAAGCATTTCACGTCATTGTGTGTACGGGGATGGAATAATTTTATTATTTTAGTGAAGAACTATCAAGCGTGCTAATTTAATGGGTATGGCTATTTTCAACTCTCTGTTTTTCTTTATAAACACTTTTGTTAATTACGTTGTGGATCTAAATGAAAAGTTAAACAAACTATTGGTGCCGAAAATACAAATGAGCATAAAATAAAGGGAAATGAAAATAGAGTCCCCGCCCCAAATCAAAAACCAAAATTAATATTTCAAGCGGTTAAAATTAATCCGTCAACCAATCGTCACCTCTCTCGCTTTGCGGGGAGCAGCGCCTGCAGCTGAATCGCCGCACGACACGACGCGCCGCGCCGCGCCTGCTTCGCTGCACACACGCCAGCTTCATCAACCAGGTGTGCTAAAGTTTCTTTTACCCCCACTTTTTTTTTTTTTGAAGTGCTGTCAGTTGCATAGTGACGAAATGCGGGTGCCGATATTGGTTTAGTTTTAAATATGGGAGTAAATTTTCTAGTAAATCATAAATGTTGAAACTATAAATTTCATATTTTTCTTTTCTCCTGTTAAGTTTACTTGCTAGTTCTTGAATATGAAAAATAAGTTTCATATTTTTTTCATATTTTCAATTCTCCAGATCAGTGTTGCAAGTTCTTCAGCCTCTCCCTTGCTCAAGTCTCTTTCAAAATGAACTTCCAATCCCAATTCCAATTCATGGAGAGTGGAGATAAAGTTAAGCTGAAAAAATTGAGACGTTTCTAGAAAGGCATAATCTGTACAAATAGGAGAATTTCTCACACAACAAAAAATTTACCCCTCCATTTATCCTCCCAGTAACGGATATCCTTCCCATTTCCCACTTCTAAGGCAATGTAATTAAGAAAATAAGGGTACTCTTTGGATGTAGGTTTCCAAGGGGTTCTATTGCACCCATTCCAACTCACGGCCTTCATTTTATGGGCCAGCATTAGTTTGATTCCAGGTCGGTTAATGGGTTTTTAGTTTTTTAACGAATTACAATCTTCTTTTGCTTCAGTGTTTGTTCTCTTTCTTTCTTTTTTATTTTTTGTGATTTTAATTTTTTATCTTTTGTTTTTACACCTTCTAGACAAGAATAAACTAGCTTGTAGATTAAGATGATCGTATTGTTTTTATTTCAAGGTTTTTGAAGTTTTAAATGAGGGAACTCAATGGTGCAATTGTGAGTTCCAGGAAAATCAAGTTTGAAGAATTCATGGAAGAAGACCATGAAACCACTTCTGTTTCTTCTTCAGAAGAGGTAACTAAAGTTTTTTTTTAATAAAAAATAATAATTGTTTTTGTTAAAAGAAGGAAGAGATGGAGTGTGAACTGGCTGAAATTACATTTGAGGACTTACAAAAGGCACGGTCTGATGGGTTGAATTTGGTCTATAGAAAGATCAATCAAGCAAGCAAAAACAGGTTATTAAATTTATTTATTTATTTATTTTTGCTAGTTATGTATACAGTTTTTTGGTTTTAATGTCTGGTATTTGTGATTAATGTCTGTGAAGGCCAATGGAGAATGGTGCAAAGCAGCTGGTGATTTGGTTTAGAAAGGTTGTTCAAGCTCCTAAAAGGGTATGTTTTGTTGTTCATGTTGCAGTGCACGGTTATTTGAATATAAGTTACATAGATGTTGGTTAGTTGTCAAGAGGATTATTGTAACTTCTTCAAAATGCTAAGAGTGATTTGTGGAAGCATGGGAATTCGATGGACTTTGTCTTATGTTCCTTAAAATTTGTGTGATTTTGATGATAGTAAATTGATTTCATATTTGTTTTGGCTCTTTAATTTATTAAAACTCTGGAATGTGAAATTTCACTGTGCTCACACAAGTTATCATGATTCCATTTGTTGGTCTTTGGAGAGTGTTGTTTTTTTCCCTTTTGTGTTAGGATGTGAAATTTAATGCTTTTAGAACATCGCATCTTGTAAGAAATATTGATGGTTTTCTCTTGGAAGAAGCAATCCACTTACTGGCTGGCTAATATAGTTAATTGTAATAGGAAAAATTGTTTGAATGAGATGCTTTTGTCCTGGTGGTACGTGACCCACGTTTTGAATCACTGTGTGGT
Source organism: Atalantia buxifolia (assembly GCA_030444775.1). Taxonomy (NCBI): domain Eukaryota; kingdom Viridiplantae; phylum Streptophyta; class Magnoliopsida; order Sapindales; family Rutaceae; genus Atalantia; species Atalantia buxifolia. The sequence goes on along the minus strand of CM059832.1, from coordinate 26,263,468 downwards.
AATCTTGATTTTGAAGGGTAAGTCTCTTTACTCCCACTGCATTACGTTGTTTGTTTTTATGGTCCTGAGTTTTATGTTTCTTGCTGCTACAATTTTTTTTCTTTTGATTTTCTGATGTTAGTGTAAATGTTACATGCTAGAATGGTTGATAAAATCTCAAGCTCACGTGTTTGTCAAACTTCAAGTAGTCAATGAGAGCAAGCCAGAAGAATGCAAACAATACTCTATTTGATCTTGTGAATTCCTAAATGTTTTTTCGTACCTAATAATATACAATTCCTCATTCTATGAAAGTCTTCATTATCTGTCTTTGGAATCATTTTTGCTTCATAAATAATACTTTCTATTTGATCTTGTAGGTTTAGGAAAAGATACGATTTTCTTTTTGAAAATAACCTTCCTTCTGGGAAAGAGGTGATCATCTTAAAATCATTACACATGGAGATTTGTTTATGCTGTCTAGTCATCTATTTATCTTCTGAGCAAATTATTCTGTCCTCCACATGAGCTAAAGAAGCAATTGAAGAAAAGCATTGACCCGAATGCTTTTGAGAATATGAAGAAGCGGATATCTTGGATTGTAAGTGCTTATCGGACTTTTGTTGTGGATCTTTGGTCCATTACATATGTTATGTCTTTACTCCATTAATATACTTCCACCTATCTTACTGAAAAAAGGTGATTATCTTATTGGAAAGAAATTGTTAGTGGTGAACTAGTGCTCTACCTGATCGTGTTATATATCATCTTAAGCCTTTATATAGACTGACATACATCTTAAATATGGGGTTTCTTCCTTGTTTGACGCATCCATCAGGACAAATGATTAAAGTTTGAATCAGCATAGAGTACCGATGCTGCTATACTGGCTAAGCAAAAGAAGAAAGAGAGAGCGACAGCAAAACAAGGGGAATGACCCTTTCATCTTAAAAAATGTAATGTTATTACTCTTCTGTTTCCTCTCCCTCTCTCCTCTTTTGGGGGCTCTTTTTCTGTGCTTTTGGCCATCGGCTATTTTGATGGTTCTTAATTACAAATTATGTTTGCTGAGTGTGTGATTATTTTTCTATTACTTTGTGGTGGAAAAGGTTAAAAACTTGTCTGATAAATGGCGCGCAAATCACAATTTACATTTAGTATTGAAAGATAATGATGTGAGGGTTTCGGGAGGAGTTCCTATGGCTTGCAATTTGAAGTACCCCATTGGTACTCTGGTTCTGACAGTGATCTTCATATTTTATTTATTCTTTCATGATAATGGTAGAGGTTCAATTTGTGGTTATTGTGGCAAGTGCAAGTGTTGCTCTTGTTGGTGATGGCTATGGGCCTATAGCTGTGTTGTTGATGTTAATGGAATAATAAGAGGTCAATAACAGCAATAAACACTAATATATTCACATTTCTTTATAGGTCACTTTTCTATTGTTCTTCTATTTTTTAAGGAACGATTATGGTGATTTAGATATTCTACTTTTTTTTCTTTTCGATTAATTTTGTTCTCGTGAAAGTTCCTTATTAAATTTGTGCTCACAATGTGCCTAAATAAATGACACATAATAAATGTTATGAAACCTGACCTTGTTCTATCTTTTTTTTGCAGCGGGAATCCACAGGTGAAGTCTCATCGAGAATTATAACAAGCTCAAGGTACATATTTGGCGAGTCCCTGTGTCACATAACAACTGTTCTAGTACATGGTTTAAACTAATGAGATCTTTCTTGATGCAATCCGGAATATGCCAAGCTTGAATCATTCATTGAGAAAAGGAGGAGGAATTATGCTGCTAACTTGCTAAGGATCATAAATACATGCCTTATTGTAGGCCTATTAATAATGACAATAGAACTAAAAGCTAATGAACTTGCATTTTTCTAGGTATAATAAATACCTTTCTCATTCTTTATCATATTTTGTGGTAAAGATTAAAAACATCCATGCCCGTGCTTTGGTTATTAACGGGTTTTGTGGTCGTTGTTTAGAATTTGAGATGTTACTGAACGCAAAATATTGAGGCGAGAAAAGAGTCAATCGTAGATTAGAATTTGATATTTATACATCCACGATCCACGGGTGGTATGTTGTATCACCCTCTTTGGCCTGAGTTTATCAAAGTCAATAGACCAGCAAAATTTCTATTGTAACTGGTTCTTTAACACCGTTTAATTTGTTAATTGCTAAAGGCGCTAAGTCTAGAGGTGCCAACATGGATTATGACATAGGGTGCAGCACGATTTATTTAGATTTGAGTTTTTTTTTTTCAATCTAAATTGACACAACACAATTTTACTGATAATCGTGTAATATTCATAATGTACAACTTCAACACGTTTTCCGCTCATGACATAGTAATTAACACGCTAATATTATTGAAAAGAAGTGGATCAACACAATTACATAGTTTTAACAAATGGATCATAATCTTATGTTAAACTTTCAACATAATTATTTAAAGGATCTTATATTAAACTTTCAACACAATTATTAAATAGGTCGGTATCAACGCCCATGATCTGGTTGCATTTGACACATCTCGATGACAAGATCTGACACCCCTAAGCATTCTAACACAGATGGCATTGACACTATCTCTTGCTGGATTACAGAGTTCGTCTACAGCTAGTCAGATAATATTTTGATTAATGAAACGAAAATCAAGAAAATAAATCCACAATTGCCGATCTACAGAGGATACCATATCTTCTTACCTTTGAGTTTTGTTTGTTGTCAAAAACTCAAAATAACAATTAAAAAGTTCAACGAACTCATAACGCCACCATTATACGGCAAGATGGTCCTGCATCACCTTCATCGATTGTAGAACTTTAACTGTAAATCTACGTAAAGGTGGTGGTAAGGCACCAATAAGGGTGCTACAAGTTGTTTAAATCTTCACCCTCAAAACCTTTTTTCTTTTTCTTTTTAGAAGAAGAAGAAGAAGAAGAAAAAGAAGAAAAAGAAAATACTAAAGAAACCAACAATGTTGGGCAAACGTTAAATGTAGCGCTATATTATAAACACTCCTCAAATCTGTGAAAGTTGATAATCTTTCCTTTACAGGGTGGATCATGGAAAGTTGAGTGCTACCTTTTATGCGGCTTATATAGAACAACAGTGACATATTTGGACTGAAACCGGTGGGTTAATCCAAGGGCAACCACAGACTTGGATTTCCATCCATCATCCACGAAAACGTGATTTAGCACAACATGTTTTGGCTTTGAAGAAGATGCCTCATCTGAATTCTCCGTACCGAGTAGAGTCAGGTGCAGCTGGGATGGAACTGGTAATGGCTCCTTTGCATAATCTTCTTCTGAGGGAAGTGCCTGACTATAACTTGACTCTGGAGATGCGGGAGTTTCAAACTCAGCTACACTATCAAGAATTTCTGGCACATAACTCTGCACAACATAGTTATTTTCATAATATCACATAAGTTAACAACAAGATAGACAATTGTCACACATATCCTCAAAATGTAAATGAAAAGGTAAGGGGATAACAGCCATTGCAGGCTTTCTTCAACAATAACCATTCCTTCATGTAACTTCAGGAAAACCTTCACACATAGCATCCTTAAGTCTTCTGAAATCCAACCACATTGAGGAGTAACCAAGTAGCAGACAACTAAATATAATACTTCCAAATGCTAGGAAAGCTTCTCATAACCAATCAGAATCTTATGATGTTCAGAATAATCAAGGACAAAAAGAATACAAGGAACATTTCCAATTAGAAAAGGAAAAGATAATAACAATAATACTGCATACTGATGTAGTGCGGAGTGTAAAATGTTCACTAATTAACACTGAAAAGCTAAAAATAAGATGTACAAAAAAATGGAAGTTGTCATTCTGATATCAATGCTAGTATCCAAGAAACTTGTGAAGCATTATTTGAAAAATCAAAGCAGAAATCTAGAATCATCATCTACTGCATAATGTTTCTTCTTCCTTTTAACATTAGTGCGGAATTCATTTCTACAATCTGCATAAGGCTACATCCAGCGTAAAAAACTGTTATCATTTTGAGATTTAAAATCTGATTAACTATACCAATTCGGTTTATGATTTTTGCTCCCTAAATCAAACCTCACCAGGCCACATCTTAATGTAATTTAATCTTTTATTAAGCTTCTCCAATCTTTCATACATAAAATTCTCAAATCTGCAAGGAGACCATTTGGCAGTCATGAACTCAACTGTTGCATGATAATATTTTATTTTTTAATTGATTAGATAAACACTTAATTTTAGAAAATTCAAAATATAATTATATTTAATGTCCAGTTTAGATTTTTCTTTTTATATGAAAGCAGAAACTTATTCTTCCTGCTAAGATGCTAACGTGTAACTCTATATCTCTCTTCTTAAAAATATTTGTTCTTATTTTTTTATCTTACATGTAACTGCATTTTCACTCTCTTCATACTGAGCAGAGAAAGGTACAGTTCAGGAAATCAGATGCTAGCCGCAATATAGAAAGATACTTACATGAACATCAAGAAGATTACAAACACCACCCAGTTCATCAGCTACAAAGGGCAAATCTGGAATATATCTCCAATCACCATCCACAATGAACTTGTAACGGTATACGCCACATGGAAGGACCAAAAGAATTGAGTGATCCTTACCAGATCTATGAAGTATCCTCCTGCACACAAAAGCAGACTATTACACTTTCTCCACATCTGGTTATCTCAACAATAGATTATCATTTAATAAAATTTGTATGAAAATATCTTCGGTGGGCTATGGATTCAAAGATGTGTAAATGTATCCATACTTGTGATGAACAACAAGCTAAAACTTGCCTCCCCAGCAGGAGAAGAAAGGGACCAGAGTTACCTTGATGTCCAATTATCCCAGGATCCTTCCACGGCCACTTCATTACCACCATAATTCCATGTAATAATAGTGGGGACTCCTTTCTCCAGAGGATTACTAGCAGCTGCATGAGATTCATGTTGCCTCATTTGATTGTAAAGGGGAGGATCATCAGCCCTTTGCAAGGGAGCAACAGGAACCTGCAATGGTGGAAAGCGACAGGTGTATCAGCTGAGAGACCATTGAACAGGAAAATAGTTTCTGTATCTTGTCACCATTCCAGTAAGAAGGGGGGAGGGGGAACGAAGGTTTTTCTTTCATTTATTTTCCCTTTTTTTGGGTTTTTTCGTTTTAGACTAAGCAACCTCAGGTAATTGTAAAGAAAACAAGAAGTCTCTTCCACACTGTAGATAGGGCTGGGATGGGCTTTCAAACCCATCCAATGACCTAACTTGCAGCCGCATATACAAATATACAAGTGGTGCTAATCACACTACCCGAGATATTACAGAAATAATATTAACTGTTAACTGAGAGCAGTTTCAATTTCGAACATGCACAACTTCACTACTGGCAATTATGGGGAAGTTTCCAAACTTCACTATTGCTAATTGAGATGTCATGACCATCCCAGAGTAAATATAATTCACATCTTCTGCTTCTTCCAAAAATCATAAACCACTGATATGAATCACACATACAGACTCTCGGCAACATCTTATTTACATTTATGAAATAGCATTAGGACTTCACCTCAAATCATGTTTGAGCCTAAGTTCAAACCAAACTATCCCCCTGTTTGATTGAATAAAGGTGGAAAAAATTCATAGGACATTACCATCAGTGGGCCTAGCACAGCTCACAAATACCTAGCACAGATAACGCTTTGGTCACATGGCACACATGCCCAAAGCAATATCTTCTCATAAAACATACACCCAACAAGCCCAAGAAACCTGATTCAAATGCTTGGGCCACAATTCCTATCAAAAGTGAATGCTTTTACAGTGTCACTGCAAGTGGCAGATGAACATGCTCGTACAAGCATGAATGTATGCGATATGTTTTCAACATAAAATCACAGGGGAAAACATCTTATTGAAATGAAACTTGGAAATTGTTTCTTCCTCTTTACTTGACTATTTATTTATTTGATAAGAAACAAAGTCTGAATTGTATTAAAAAACACAGTATAGGAAATACAAAAATGTGGAGAAGCTGTCCGCAAAAACCAGGATCAGCCTGGGAAGGACCTTAAAATCTACACAAATGTAAACAGTCCCCTCAATCCTAGATGACTAACAAACTAATCCACTGAACAATTCTACAAAAGATAAAAATAGAATAATCACACTTAGCCCAAAGCCCCTTCCCAATCAAACTTTATAAACGAGAAAGTAGTATACTGAAATTCCTCTGTCACTGATGCCCAAATAGAAGCTTCTAAATGAACTCTTATCCTATAAACAGTTAATGTCTTCCAAAAACCGAACTTTCAAAAATTCATCTATTTCTTTATTGCCAAAACAGTACACTTCCATGTAACTTTTGCTTCAAAATGCTGGCCTAGCCCACACAAGATGTTGAAGAAACCCATGTCTGTAACAATTCCCCAACATATATATAACCAAGTTTGTAACAATATACATACATACATACATACATACATACATACATACATACAACATATTTTTATAACATATTTCTCAAAAATGAATTTCATGCATCATAAATTCATTGTGCATAAGGCTAATCCCCACACAAGTGATGATTCTTAGGCCTATTTATTGCAATATTCATATCTGTTCCAAAGAACATCCACGTACACATGATATTACAGGGTATACACTCTATGCCCTTTTTTATTGTTGTCACTGATCTATTTCGTAAACATAGCAGTTAAATTTTCGTAAACATAGCAGTTAAATTATGTAGCTTATTTAACTAGGGCGACTTATTCTGTATATAGTAATTTTCATAGGCTACCCGAATCCTAACCTGAGGAGCGAACAAGAGAGGAGATCGAGATGAATAAAATAAACAATTTTCATATTATTCAGTGTAAGTATATTTCTCTTCTATTGAAACATTCCCAGCTGAATAAAATAAGCAATTTTTAAGACAGAGCTTGCAGAACCCAACCCGAATCCTAACCTGAGGAGCGAACAAGAGAGGAGATCGAGAACGATGAGGAGTCGCTAGAGGACTGATATTGCTCATTGAATGATCACCGCCGTTGATCTGAATCTCATCGTTTGCTCCTGCTCCTGCTCCTCCTGCGCCTCCTCCTCCTCCTCCTCCTCCTCCCTCTTCTCTCCCGTTTGCATTTCCCATCACATTCACAATCACAGATCCAAGCTCAAATCTTTGACAGAATGCACTCTCAGTTTTCGACTTTGTTTACGGGATTCGACACCGCTGACTGGACTTGAAAAATGAAAATGCAGCAGCCAAAGGGAAGGGCAAGCTGCCGGTTGAATCTCTCTCGAGTCTAGTCTCGCGATTATCGTTTATCCGATTTGTTTCAGAATTAAAAAAAGAAAAAATATATATATATATTGTCAACCCAAAAGCATTCTCATTTTTCATCCCATGAGCTCATCCCAAGGTGATAAGGATCAATCAAATCAAAGCCACCTCATCTTTATTGTACCATGATCGGTAAAATGACCCACCTGTCTTTTACTCTCTAGCGTCTGGCCAGCTCAACTCAGAAGAAACAAAGCCAAAAACGTTTTGGCTAACCACGTGCAGTTTTAGGGAGACCGGCTCCTACGTGGCAAATGCGAAACACGTGTATGATTATCCGACGCCCGCTGATTGGTTCTTCCGGTTGGCCATCACGTGATTTAGGGGATGATTTTGGATAAGATTTTCTTTTGTCTTTCTTTTTTTTTTTATTTAATTTATTGTAATGATGAAACTTGCTTTTATTCATGGGTAATATATATTTATATGATGATAATAATGTAACAGTCTCAAATGATCATCTTGTGGTGTGAAACCTACTTTTATTTATGCATAACATATGATAGAAAAGTAATGATATAATTATAAATTTTTATATAAATTTATTTTATATAAATTAATATAATATGATAAAATTAGTTGAATTAAATATTTGGGTTATTATCATTTTACTACTTCAGAAATTACTAAATATCAAATGACTATAAGAAGTATTGTCTTCTATTATTTTACTACTATATCTTTATAAAAATATCATTTTACTATTTTTCCGTTACAATTGTTAGTTGACCATTAGTTGACCGTTAGTTGACTAACACAATACCAATTTCACCCTTCATGATTAAAAAAAATAATAAGATTAATTTATAATTCATATATCATAATTCTAATAAAAAAAATTATGTTGGTATTTTATATCTATTTTAATAAATATATTACAAATTTATTTTATAAATAACCTTTAAATATATTTTTTTAATCATGAAGGGTGAAATTGGTATTTTGTTAGTCAACTAACTGGTCAACTAACGGTCAACTAACGGTTGTAATGGAAAAGTAATAAAATGATATTTTTATAAAGATATAGTAGTAAAATGATAGGAGACATTTTCAGAAATCGTTTGATATTTGATAATTTCTGAAGTAGTAAAATGATAATAACCCTAAATATTTTATTATCTACATAATTTATTTTTATTATTTTATATTTTCATTCAATCAATAAATTAATACCACATCAATTTGTACCAGATAAATTTATATAAGACTTTGTGACTGTATCATCATTCATAATAAATTTATATACTCGTGAGATTTTTTTCTTTTTAATGCTCCAAAACATTCTATGAGATGGTAGCTTATTGGGGCATTGAAGATGCTAAGGTATGTTATCAACTCAGTATTATTATACTCCATAATAATTTTCTTATATGATATTTCAATGTTATACATCATGTTTTAGGCTGCTGCAAAAACAAATAGCATATCAAAGGCAAATAGCATCCATCTATTCAATTGAAAAATTGTCTACTTTGAGCCAAAAAGTTTTCTTAAAACACAATCTACATGAATGACAAGGCAGCACCTTTTACCTCTTTATATTCCGTGGGTAAAATGTGATAAACTATTCACATAATTTTTACCAATGTTCAAAATAAATACTTTAAATAATTAAACAATTAAATTCTCGTTAATTTCCCTTGACCATTTTTTATCACTAAGTATCTTTAATGTAAATTTAATTTGACTAATTTAAAATAAGGTAAACGTATTAACATACCCAAAATTATTTTAACTACCACCGAGTTTTTTAATAAAAAAATTATATTTCCAAATGATATATCACTAAGGTAATACTCCATGAAGTTTTATTGACTATTAAATTTATGCTATTTACATGTTGGGGATATTGAAAAAATATTGGATTTCAATTACAAATGTTAGATTATATAGGTAATAAAACTAAATATCTATATTATTATGGCAAAATGACAAATCTTTTAGATAATCTAATCATTTTATGTTATAATGATAAAATAATAAAACTAAAATTATGATAAAAAAATATCAGTGGCCGATAATTATCAAAAGAAATGTTAGATTATATAGGATTAAAACTAGATACCTAGATTATTATGACACAATAACAAATTTTTTTTTGGGATAATTTAGTCATTTTATGTTACATGGGTAAAATGGTTAAATTAAAATTATGATAAAGAAACATTAGTGACCAACATTGATAATAACTAAATAAACGATCTAAATGAATAACTGCTTAAACTTTTTCTCTATTTGAAATTTTATAAAATAATGTGAATTGTTTGTAAATAATTTCACAAGATGGGGTGGCCTACGCAAATTACAGGCGGAAATAAATCCTCAACATCCTGCAGGCAAGTTTAGGTGCGAGGTGATGATCCAGCCGTTGGATTTGTTAAGATACAATCCGACGGCCAATAAATTTTAAAAATAAAAATTTAACTTTGATTATTAAGAAAAAGACCAGTTTGCGTTTTGATTTGTGTGTTTCGCTTTCGAATTAGATGCTCTCTGTTTCTTCACTTAATACGTGGAATCCAGATGTAACAGCAACAGGCAGCAGCTTGCCTAAACAAGGAATCTTTTTCGTTGATTCAAGATCAGATCCTCCAGGTATTATTATTTTTATTATTATTGTATACGCAAGATATTGTTCTGGGAATTGCAGAACAATTTGTTCATATTTTGAAATGTCCGCACTGCAGAATTGAAGGCTTCTATTTTATTTTGAAATTAGTATTGCATTTATTCTAGCTCTTGAGGTCGATCAAAGTACTTTCGGAGATTTAGCTGATAGTATAGTCTGTTTTCTAGTAATTTTGTGTTGATTTTAAGTTTGGTTTTGGATTGATTGGATGGGGGCTATAGGCTATATAGCGCAGATAAATTCATTATAAAATGTCTCTCTTTTCATGGTTATGATTTTTATTTAATCTTTGATTAGTTTGTGGAGCTGAAAATTCGCTGAATGGGGATTCAAACAATGGGGTCTCAAGGTAATGGCCAACAGTCTCATTTACAACCTGCTTTGGTCAGGCAAAACTCATGGTATAGTCTCACTCTCAACGAAGTTGAAAACCAGTTAGGAAATTTAGGGAAACCGTTGGGTAGCATGAATCTCGATGAGCTTCTTAAAAGTGTCTGGAGCACTGAAGCTAATGATTCCACAGGGATAGACATTGAGAATTCCTCCACAGCGTCATCTTCTCTCCAGCGTCAGGCCAGCCTGACATTGGCTAGAGCTTTGAGTGGTAAAACGGTTGAGCAGGTCTGGAATGAAATCCAACAAGGTCAAAAGAAGAGGTATGGGCAAGAGATGAAGAGTCATCAGAGGGAACCTACGCTAGGAGAAATGACTTTGGAGGACTTCTTGGTACAAGCAGGGCTTTTTGCCGAAGCATCTGTTAGTCCTATGGATTTGGACACTGTCGGGGTGGTGACAATGCAAAGTTTTCCCGAAAAGATGGGCTTATCACCTTCCTCTTCAATTGGGACATTAACACCGAGGCGGAAGAGAGATGATGATGCATTCGAGAAGAGTATCGAAAGGAGGCTTAGGCGGAAGATAAAAAATAGGGAATCTGCTGCGCGTTCACGAGCAAGAAAACAGGTACCTTATAATTGTTATTATTAGTTACTTACTTTTCTTTTTTTAATTTTTTATTGGAGCATGCATGTTCACAATCATCAAACTATTTGTTTTTTTCCCCTTCCCTTTCTGCACATATGATCTGAACTAATCCTGGTGGCAATAATCAGGCCTATCATAATGAGCTGGTCAGCAAGGTTTCACGATTAGAAGAGGAAAATTTGAAGCTCAAGAAAGAGAAGGTAAGAATTTCATCAATGTTTCTGGTGTAGTCTATTTTTCAAATTCCATTTAGCTTTATTCGTGAGCAAGTAGTTTGCCTTTTCTTTTTTAAATTTATTTGTTAAAATATTTTATGCTTCTGTGTGAAGTGCTTCCTACTTCCAGTGACTGCTTCCTACGCTTAGATTTTGCATCTGCGAATGAATGCTAGACAATTTCATTTAACATATTGAATTTTCAAGTTCAGACTTATTTGTCCCTTTGGGACAACTTAGTTGATTTTGTCACTTGAAAGCAAATGGTCAATGGTTCAAAAATCCCTCACAACAATGTAGGTGGGGGTTTTTTTTTTTTTTGGGGGGGGGGGGGGTAGGAAATAGAGAAACTTTATAGAATACAAGAAGGGAAAAATTCATTACAAAAGTGAACCAGAAGTATACAAACTAAAATCTCCCCTATAGAGTAGAACTCTGAAAAAAGAAAATCCCGAAACCCGAGATAGAGGAAAGGAAAAAACCAAACTTAAACCAACAAAACTAATCCAAGACTGCAGTCCCAGTCAAGCTGAATGAAAAAGATTGAGGAATCTTAAAATTCCTTGAAAACTGAAGCCGCCCAAATAGAAGAAAAGAAATGAATCCTGTCCATAACCCATTAATATCTTACTCTTTTTCGCTTACAAAAATGCAGATTTTTCTTTCTTGCCATATCACCTACAAGAGAGCTAGGACTATACACTTCCATAATTTTTTGGCATGCTTTTCTTTCTAAAAAGCAAAAATGTTCTCCATCAATAATACCTTACAAGAGACTGGAGCTGCCCAAATAATATTGGCTGTTCCACATAATCCAGCCCATAAAGAGGAGGCAACATCACAATGAATAAAAAACATGGTTTCTGGTTTCTTTATTCTTTTTACACAAACATGCCAAAAAGGGAAAGACACATCTTGGGATTTCACGTCCGAATCTTCTCTCTATTATTGATTCCAAGAGCCACTGTCCAAGAGGAACATTAGCTTTCCAGGCCATCCTAAATTGATTAATAGAATTGTCTTCCAACAATCAAGAAAAGTATGACTTGTAAGAGAACTTGCCAGAGAAATCTAACTTCCAAATTCTGTCATCATGTTTACTCTCATCAAGGGAAAAAGAATCCAGTAAAATGTGAAGGCTGCGTACTCTTGAATTTCTAGATCATTCAAATTTCTTCTCAAACTAAAATTCCAATTCCATTCTAAGGAAGAGAGATTCGGTAGACACATTCTTAGAAAGACAATCTATACAAATGAGTAAATTGCTCACAAAGGGAGAGTCCCCTGCCCAACAATGGTGGTACGGTAGTTTCATTTGGGTGTGATGAGGTGAGGTTCATGGTAACTTTAATTAACACCCCCCCCCTCCCACCCCCCCAAAAAAAAGGAGAAAAATGAAAAACAAGATGAGACCTTTTTGCATTTCATGAACCAGAAAAATAAAAAAAGAAAAAAAGAAATCCTCTCAATGACAAGATGAGACTTTTGATGCTAGTTTTTCTGTTATAGGAATGGAATCATGAATTCAAGGATTAGAAACTATTGTTAGTTTGGATTACAGTCATATCATGGGCTGATGATAAACCTCTTTGTAATTTCCTCTATGATGAATAAATTATCCAGTATCTTATAGGAAAAAAAGGAAACATGAATTATTAAAGTTCTAAATTGTAACCATACTACCTGTGACCAGCTTCTAGATCTCCGGGGCTTTTGACTGTGATTCTAATGAGAGTCTTGATGTTCATCAGTTAACCTAAATGATATTGATGTTCGTATTAATGAGACTAAAGAGTTTTGGAAAGTCATTTCTTAGGAGTTTTAAAAATGTGGGCTGTAGGAAGATATTACATGCTAGCAAATGAGGTATTAGATTTAAGATAGGCACGTCAATTCTGTGATATGTTAGTGTTTGCGACTACTTGACATTGTATTTCGTTTAGAAAGTTTTCTGCAGCACATTTATCATTGTAGTCAGGTTTTATTTTTTTTATCGCTGGAAACAAATTATGGAGAAGCAAATATAGAAAGGAGAAAGCACCCCATAAGTTGAGGCTTCTCTCAATGGATACACCATATCATGTCTTACATTTAGACTATTAGTCTCTACCATCTGTCATAAAAACTTATGAACCCCTTGACCTTATATGAGGTTGAAAGAAGGGAAGCCTTTGTAATTATATTTCTTAATTCTATGCAGGAAGCTAGCACAATATTCTTGCTGAGATCCAATTGAACAAATTGAATTCATCAAATTTTGGTTTCAGCTTGTAAGGAATCACACTGAAATTTTTTAACTAAATTCCAGATCATTATTTTCCATATTTTGAAGTTTATTTCTTAAGTATCATATAAGTGAATATTGTATATCTTATTGATAGATTGTTTGTACAGTTGAACAAGGATATTAATTTTTTCCTTGACTCAGCAAAACAAAAGGAAAAAGAGAAGACGCCTAGTATTTTACTCAGGTTGTTTTGTATTGTATTAGGGTATAGAGTTTCTCCACCAAATTTTTGTTTAGATATCTTACTAAAATTCCTTCCTTTATTTTTTATTTTTTCCAAACAACTTGAGGACTTCCATTTATGAAGACATATATTGCTTATATATCACACTGCCACTTCCCTAAAATATCTTTTAGATGAAGGTTATGACAACTTAGTTTCTACACTATTGTTGTAATGTGGTAGTTTGAGTACTGTAAGTGGATACTTTTAGGCTTGCAGCTGTCTGTGTCCTTGACATTGGCCTCTTGCTAGACCATCATTCAATCTCTTTTTGTTTTTAAGTCTCAGACATAGTGAAATTAATTACAGAGTAATTATTTTATGAAGAGATAGTTGTATCAGTTCATCTAGCCATTGTTTCTTATGATAGTGAATTTTTGGATTGATTAAGGTGCTATGTGTAGTTAATGCACTGAATTTGCATTATAAAAAGGTTGTCTATGAGTGTTGTTTTTGTCCAAATATTAATATACATATAAGATTCATATAAGAATGAATGTTTATCTGAAGCGTCTATAATGTGAGTGTATGTCAATAGTGATGTCATTTGCTAAACTGACATGATGCAGTGTCTTCATCTATGGAAAGATACGGAAAGTAATTAATAAGGTAAGTTAAAAGGAATAGCAACTAATTGTTCACCTCATTCTAGTTCGGATATCTTGCTTATAAAAAAATATACTTAGATGCTTATTTTTTATTGTTTTACATAAGAAAAACTTCTTAGCATTCTTCAAATTTAAAATGTATTCAGAATAGTTTGGTATTATCTTTTATCTTATTGCAATTACACATTTGTTTAGGGGTTTTTTTCAAGTGACCTCAGATTTTAACTCAAACGTAGGGCTATGGTTTGCTCCTCGAAGGTTGGGGATTTGATTACTCAGGGTCACTTAGTGCAAAAGCCATGGGTTTCATACTTCAAGAAGATCAGGCTTTGGCATGTCCTGGTTTGAACTCAAGTTCGCTAAGGATTTCTGTGTTTTGAGTGAATAAAGAAGAGCCTCTTAGTAGAGCAGTGGAAATTAGATGTTTTTTGGATGGAATAAGATTGTTGAGGTGCTGTCTATTCTCTGTTGTCACCGTTCATCTGCTGGAGTCAGCAGTTTAGAAAGTATTTTATCTTTGTGACTTTTGGTCTGTAAATTCTTGGGATTTGGGGTGTTTCGGGATTGGCACTCATAGGATAAAGCTAGGATAGTAGATTGTAGTGTAACAGGCTGTAAAAGAGGAGCATGTTAAATGTTCATGGTGACAGATAAATTAAGAAATTCACTAATATACTTTTAACATGTTTGAAACAATAGTAACGTATCCCTAATTACTCCCCTGTTATTCATTCTCTTCTTTTGAATTTATATAATATAATTCAGGTTTATTTGTGGAGTCCTATCGAACCATGGGATTTTTGCTTGCTAAGTTTTTGACCTTTTCCAGGTCAACTACTTTTCCTTGACATCTCTCAATTTGAAAGGCTGAGTACATTTGGAACCTCTATAGTTTTACAAACATCATTAGTAAAGATCCATAGTGAGGAAAAAAAAAGTCTGCCTGGGCTTGCTTTGAATTGCCCAAAGCATTGGATGTACAAAGCAAGACAGTTGGTGTTCCAAAGGAGAGAGAACATAAGAGAGATGACGAAGAGAGGGAAATAAAATTATTTGTTTTTATGTTTATTAGTTTTTTAACTCAGCTATGAAGAGAGAATGTGAGTATTTTTAAAGATTAATTTTTCTTTTTAACCGTTTTGTATTTTTTTCTTTTATATATTAGCTTCTTAATTTTTAGTTCTTTTCTCTCTTTCTCTCTTTTTTAATTTATTTTGTATATTTTAATAATGTTTTATGAATACAAATTATGTTATACTTTCAGTGGTTAGTGTCAGTCAGCATGTAAATGTAAGAGAAAATGGGTGTTGTGTTGATATGTTCAATTCATTAGTGGGCAAACTGAGGAATGTCATTTCATCTGGCTGGGTGGAAATTGAAATTAATCCTATTGATTAAGTACATATGATTGTAGCATCTCAGTGTTAGGTGTTTTTTTACCTCCTCTTCTGTTCATTTGAGGGTGTATATAATAATATGTACTAGTTCATAGTCGAAATCAAGTAGTTTCAAATTTGAGGAGTTAAACAATGTGAATGGATTTCAAATTTATGGTTTAGGGTCTCCTTTCAGTAATGTTAACATATTATTTTCACATCTTTAATTTCTTGTCTGATTTCTTTCTCCAAGAAATCTTATCTATATTATTAATCTCTCAGTTTTCTCAGTACATTTATTTAGATCAATATTGCAGTGATCGTGTAAGAAACTCGAAGTGAAGCCATTGATTAAATAATAGAATTCTTTTTTGCATACTTACATATACTTTGTCATATTCATTCAACAGCACTAATGAAAGAAAAAAATATTGACTGAATTTTCTGCTTTAAAACATATTATGAGTTTTTCGTCTTTTTGGTTGCAAGAGATTTATGTTTATGATATCTAGGTAGGTTCATAGCATATCAAAGTTCCCACAGTCTGTGTGCTTCATTGAGTGTGGTAACCCTGCATGTCCTGAAGATGAACAAATAACTAATAGCAATTTATAGATTTCTTTAAGAGAGATTTTTATTCTTTAAACTTTTAGCTATCTTAACGAAAAGCAAAATTATCTATTTCTTAATTGTAGGAATTTGAGAAGATGCTGCCATCTGATTCCTTAACAGAACCAAAATATCAACTTCGGAGAATGAGTTCAGCCTCTTTCTGATGTCAATTTCCTGCTTGTTAGGGCTAGGTTGTTTTCGAGCATGTGAATGGACGACCTTCTTTGGGATTTTGTTACCAAGGCTTCGTGTTGCTTCTGCTGCTGCTGCTCTTCCACCAATCGCTTGGGAATCGCCTTTATGTAAATTTATAATGAACTCTCTTTCATGGAATTAAAACAGCGCAAAATGTGCGGTGTTTATAGATAAGGTTCTGTTAGTTTGCTGGGAAACAAAATCGACAAAGGATTGAGTGCATGGTGTATGTTGGGCTGCATATTGTCAGTAGGAAGCGCCCTTGGTCTCTCTCTTTTGTGGCATTTTGAGGTTAAAATATAGCTACCCAGTTTATATATAAATGTGCTGAAATAGTTAGCTAGCTTTAAATTTATGAACGTTAGGGAGCATTTATGGGGAACAGTTTGATCTCAAAGAATTTAACTAGCTTTTGCATAATTAAGCTTAATGGGCTTGACATTGTTTGTTCATTTATTTTGAAATGAGCCTGACATTCTCAAAAAACCTCATCCTGGTATTTTATCTTAAGGAAAGTTTTTCCTAATTATAATTCTTTTTTTCTGAAATCACCAAAGGGGACAAATAATCTTCTTTCGTGCATACAGTCTCGACCGTCATGTACGTATACCCCATGGCATTTAAACTCTTGTTTGATTTCTTCTGCATCTTGGAACTCTTTATTTTGTGTTTCTATCTTTTCATTTGACAAATAATATCGCAGGACGGGAAAGGTCTATCAAAAAAGGAAATGTATTTAATCCATAAAAGGGGTCTATAACATTGTTATCAAAATTTGGCTACCTATACATGCAACATGTTTGTGTAACGAGGTTTTGGTAAAATAATGTTTTAAATATGTGGGTTTGATTAGATATACTTTGTTTTTTTTTTTCAATGTAATTTCAATAAAAATTTGTAAATATGTTTTGGCAAAAGAATGTTTTAAACATATGGGTTTGATTAGATATATTGTGTTTTTTTAATGTAATTTTAATAAAAATTTGTAAATATTTAAAAAGGATCTTAAAGGATTTTGCGGTATATAAATAGATAACTGTATTCGTAGGAGCTCAAGTTAGAATGATAACTAAACTCGTATTTATCCAAATATTACCCATCCAAGTTCTCTCAGGTTCCAGAAGAGGGTGTTGGGTGCTTTGGGCTTTAATAATATATTGGGTTATGCTTCAATGCTAAACTGTATCTTTTTTTTCTTATAGGGCTTGTACCTGTATTTTATATGTGTGATTTGTAAAAAAAATGTTTAGGGACAAAGAAGTCATCAAAAAAATGTTTAGGGGCAAAGAAGTCATCGCAGAAGACAGACTTCTATTCAAATAGAACGTTCGTTCTCATTCGCCTTCGCGCGCTGATTCTAAACACTGCAAAGAACTCAAAATCTTAAGCCATGGATCCGAATCAGCGTCGACCGAGCAAGTTAAAAGTTAGAAGGAAGCTTGTGCTAGGGCTGGTATGTTTCTATTAATTTCAGTTTGTTTTGTTAATTAATTGTGATTTTAAGAATCATTGTTTATGTTTCTGTTAATTTCAGTTTGTTTTGTTAATTAATTGTGATTTTAAGAATCATTGTTTATGTTTCTGTTAATTTCAGTTTGTTTTGTTAATTAATTGTGATTACTGAGAAATTTTTTTAACTTGATTTAGGATGGAGAGGCTAATCCTCCTACTAAACAACCTCCTGTGCCAAACACAAAAGCTAATCCTCCTACTGAACAACCTCCTGTGCTAAACATTGTAAGTTTTATTGATAATTTATTTGTTTGTTTCTTTGTTTTTTCATCCTTTCAATTCTTTGTTTTGAAGCATTTTTTTAAATTATTGATAATTTATTCGTTTATTCTTTGTTTTTTCCTCCCCACAATTCTTTGTTTTGAAGCATTTTTTTGTTGTTTGCTTTATTTATATCTGATCTATCATCAGATTGGTTAATCTTGTGTTTGCAGTCAATTGAGTTTAGTAATTGCAATGAAGAGTTAGGCTCTTTTTACTTGTGGTTGTTTGAGCTATTTAATTTACAATTTGCTTGTGATTTTTTTGGGTAGCAGTGAGAGCTTGCACAATTTGTTTTGTACCCCTGGTGTTTGAAAGAGAATGAAAAGTTTAAGCCCTACCAAGAAATCATTGAGGTGCAAGGTACCATGAAGTGTCTTTGGTGTGGAGGAAAGTTTACAAAGATGTTAAATGTTGTAATCCAAGCTGTCATCGAAATTTGGCTAATTATACATTTGACAAATAATATCGCAGGACGGGAAAGGTCTATCCAAAAAGGAAATGTATTTAATCTATAAAAGGGGTCTATAACATTGTTATCAAAATTTGGCTAATTACACATGCAACATGTTTGTGTAACGAGGTTTTGGCCAAAAAATGTTTTAAACATATGGGTTTGATTAGATATATTGTGTTTTTTTTAATGTAATTTCAATAAAAATTTAAAAATATGTTTTGGCAAAAGAATGTTTTAAACATATGGGTTTGATTAGATATATTGTGTTTTTTGAATGTAATTTCAATAAAAATTTGTAAATATTTAAAAAGGGTCTTAAAGGATTTTGCAATATGTAAATAGACAACTGTATTCGCAGGAGCTCAAGTTAGAATGATAACTAAACTCGTATTTATCTAAATATTACCCATTCAAGTTCTCTCAGGTTTCAGAAGAGGGTGTTGGGTGCTTTGGGCTTTAATAATATATTGGGTTGGGCTTCAATGCTAAACTGTATCTTTTTTTTTTTTTGATAGGGCTTGCACCTGTATTTTATATATGTGTGATTAGTAAAAAAATCGTCTAGGGGCAAAGAAGTCATTGCAGAAGATAGACTTCTATTCAAATAGAACGTTCGTTCTTATTTGCCTTCGCGCGCTGATTCTAATCACTGCAAGGAACTCAAACTCCTAAGCCATGGATCCGAATCAGCGTCGACCGAGCAAGTTAAAAGTTAGAAGGAAGCCTGTGCTAGGGCTGTTATGTTTCTATTAACTTCAGTTTTTTTTGTTAATTAATTATGATTTTAAGAATCATTGTTTATGTTTCTATTAATTTCAGTTTGTTTTGTTAATTAATTATGATTACTGAGAAATTTTTTTTTAACTTGATTTAGGATGGACAGGCTAACCCTCCTACTGAACAACCTCCTGTGCCAAACATAAAAGCTAATCCTCCTACTGAACAACCTCCTGCGCCGAATATTGTAAGTTTTATTGATAATTTATTCGTTTGTTTCTTTGTTTTTTCCTCCTTTCAATTCTTTGTTTTGAAGCTTTTTTTTGTTGTTTGCTTTATTTGCATCTGATCTATCATCAGATTGGTTAATCTTGTGTTTGCAGTCAATTGAGTTTAGTTAATCTTGTGTTTGCAGTCAATTGAGTTTAGTAATTGTAATGAAGAGTTAGGCTCTTTTGCACCCCTGGTGTTTGGAAGAGAATGAAAAGTTTGTTTTGTTAATTAATTGTGATTACTGAGAATGAAAAGTTTATTTACTCAAATATTACCCATCCAAGTTCTCTCAGGTTTCAGAAGAGGGTGTTGGGTGCTTTGGGCTTTAATAATATATTGGGTTCGGCTTTAATGCTAAACTGTATCCTTTTTTTTTTTATAGGGCTTGTACCTGTATTTTATATGTGTGATTTGTAAAAAAAAAGTCTAGGGGCAAAGAAGTCATCGCAGAAGACAGACTTCTATTCAAATAGAACGTTCGTTCTCATTCGCCTTTGCGCGCTGATTCTAAACACTGCAAAGAACTCAAAATCTTAAGCCATGGATCCGAATCAGCGTCGTAGAGCAAGTTAAAAGTTAGAAGGAAGCCTGTGCTAGGGCTGGTATGTTTCTATTAATTTCAGTTTGTTTTGTTAATTAATTGTGATTTTAAGAACCATTGTTTATGTTTCTATTAATTTCAGTTTGTTTTGTTAATTAATTATGATTACTGAGGTATTTTTTTTAACTTGATTTAGAATGGAGAGACTAATCCTCCTACTGAACAACCTCCTGTGCCAAACATAGAAGCTAATCCTTCGATTGAACAACCTCCCGCACCGAACATTGTAAATTTTTTTGATAATTTATTCGTTTATTTCATTGTTTTTTCCTCCCTTCAATTCTTTGTTTTGAAGCTTTTTTTAAATTAGTGATAATTTATTCGTTTGTTTCTTTGTTTTTTCTTCCCTACAATTCTTTGTTTTGAAGTTTTTTTTTGTTGTTTGCTTTATTTGTATCTGATCTATGATCAGATTGGTTAATCTCGTGTTTGCAGTCAATTGAGTTTAGTTAATCTCGTGTTTGCAGTCAATTGAATTTAGTAATTGTTATGAAGGGTTAGGCTCTTTTTACTTGTGGTTGTTTGAGCTATTTGATTTACAATTTACTTGTGATTTTTTTTTGTAGCAGGGAGAGCTTGCACAATTTGTTTTTTACCCCTGGTGTATGGAAGAGAATGAAAAGTTTAGGCCCTACCAAGAAATCATTGAGGTGCAAGGTACCATGAAGTGTCTTTGGTGTGGAGGAAAGTTTACAAAGATGTTAAATGTTGTAATCCCAGCTGTCATCAAAATTTGGCTAATTATACATTTGACAAATAATATCGCCGGACGGGAAAGGTCTATCTAAAAAGGAAATGTATTTAATCTATAAAAACGGTCTATAACATTGTTATTAAAATTTGGCTAATTATACATGCAACATGTTTGTGTAAGGAGGTTTTGGCAAAAGAATGTTTTAAACATATGGGTTTGACATTTTGTGTTTTTTTAAATGTAATTTCAATAAAAATTTGTAAATATGTTTTGGCAAAAGAATGTTTTAAACATATGGGTTTGATTAGATATATTGTGTTTTTTTAATGTAATTCCAATAAAAATTTGTAAATATTTAAAAAGGGTCTTAAATGATTTTTCGGTATGTAAATAGACAATTGTATTCGCAGGAGCTCAAGTTAGAATGATAACTAAACACGTATTTACTCAAATATTACCCATCCAAGTTCTCTCAGGTTTCAGAAGAGGGTGTTGGGTGCTTTGGGCTTTAATAATATATTGGGTTCGGCTTTAATGCTAAACTGTATCCTTTTTTTTTTATAGGGCTTGTACCTGTATTTTATATGTGTGATTTGTAAAAAAAAAGTCTAGGGGCAAAGAAGTCATCGCAGAAGACAGACTTCTTATTCAAATAGAACGTTCGTTCTCATTCGCCTTTGCGCGCTGATTCTAAACACTGCAAAGAACTCAAAATCTTAAGCCATGGATCCGAATCAGCGTCGACCGAGCAAGTTAAAAGTTAGAAGGAAGCCTGTGCTAGGGCTGGTATGTTTCTATTAATTTCAGTTTGTTTTGTTAATTAATTGTGATTTTAAGAACCATTGTTTATGTTTCTATTAATTTCAGTTTGTTTTGTTAATTAATTATGATTACTGAGGTATTTTTTTTAACTTGATTTAGAATGGAGAGACTAATCCTCCTACTGAACAACCTCCTGTGCCAAACATAGAAGCTAATCCTTCGATTGAACAACCTCCCGCACCGAACATTGTAAATTTTTTTGATAATTTATTCGTTTATTTCATTGTTTTTTCCTCCCTTCAATTCTTTGTTTTGAAGCTTTTTTTAAATTAGTGATAATTTATTCTTTGTTTCTTTGTTTTTTCTTCCCTACAATTCTTTGTTTTGAAGTTTTTTTTTGTTGTTTGCTTTATTTGTATCTGATCTATGATCAGATTGGTTAATCTCGTGTTTGCAGTCAATTGAGTTTAGTTAATCTCGTGTTTGCAGTCAATTGAATTTAGTAATTGTTATGAAGGGTTAGGCTCTTTTTACTTGTGGTTGTTTGAGCTATTTGATTTACAATTTACTTGTGATTTTTTTTTAGCAGGGAGAGCTTGCACAATTTGTTTTTTACCCCTGGTGTATGGAAGAGAATGAAAAGTTTAGGCCCTACCAAGAAATCATTGAGGTGCAAGGTACCATGAAGTGTCTTTGGTGTGGAGGAAAGTTTACAAAGATGTTAAATGTTGTAATCCCAGTGTCATCAAAATTTGGCTAATTATACATTTGACAAATAATATCATCGCGGACGGGAAAAAGGTCTATCTAAAAAGGAAATGTATTTAATCTATAAAAACGGTCTATAACATTGTTATTAAAATTTGGCTAATTATACATGCAACATGTTTGTGTAAGGAGGTTTTGGCAAAAGAATGTTTTAAACATATGGGTTTGACATTTTGTGTTTTTTAAATGTAATTTCAATAAAAATTTGTAAATATGTTTTGGCAAAAGAATGTTTTAAACATATGGGTTTGATTAGATATATTGTGTTTTTTTAATGTAATTCCAATAAAAATTTGTAAATATTTAAAAAGGGTCTTAAATGATTTTTCGGTATGTAAATAGACAATTGTATTCGCAGGAGCTCAAGTTAGAATGATAACTAAACACGTATTTACTCAAATATTACCCATCCAAGTTCTCTCAGGTTTCAGAAGAGGGTGTTGGGTGCTTTGGGCTTTAATAATATATTGGGTTCGGCTTTAATGCTAAACTGTATCCTTTTTTTTTTATAGGGCTTGTACCTGTATTTTATATGTGTGATTTGTAAAAAAAAAGTCTAGGGGCAAAGAAGTCATCGCAGAAGACAGACTTCTATTCAAATAGAACGTTCGTTCTCATTCGCCTTTGCGCGCTGATTCTAAACACTGCAAAGAACTCAAAATCTTAAGCCATGGATCCGAATCAGCGTCGACCGAGCAAGTTAAAAGTTAGAAGGAAGCCTGTGCTAGGGCTGGTATGTTTCTATTAATTTCAGTTTGTTTTGTTAATTAATTGTGATTTTAAGAACCATTGTTTATGTTTCTATTAATTTCAGTTTGTTTTGTTAATTAATTATGATTACTGAGGTATTTTTTTTAACTTGATTTAGAATGGAGAGACTAATCCTCCTACTGAACAACCTCCTGTGCCAAACATAGAAGCTAATCCTTGATTGAACAACCTCCCGCACCGAACATTGTAAATTTTTTTGATAATTTATTCGTTTATTTCATTGTTTTTTCCTCCCTTCAATTCTTTGTTTTGAAGCTTTTTTTAAATTAGTGATAATTTATTCGTTTGTTTCTTTGTTTTTTCTTCCCTACAATTCTTTGTTTTGAAGTTTTTTTTTTGTTTGCTTTATTTGTATCTGATCTATGATCAGATTGGTTAATCTCGTGTTTGCAGTCAATTGAGTTTAGTTAATCTCGTGTTTGCAGTCAATTGAATTTAGTAATTGTTATGAAGGGTTAGGCTCTTTTTACTTGTGGTTGTTTGAGCTATTTGATTTACAATTTACTTGTGATTTTTTTTTGTAGCAGGGAGAGCTTGCACAATTTGTTTTTTACCCCTGGTGTATGGAAGAGAATGAAAAGTTTAGGCCCTACCAAGAAATCATTGAGGTGCAAGGTACCATGAAGTGTCTTTGGTGTGGAGGAAAGTTTACAAAGATGTTAAATGTTGTAATCCCAGCTGTCATCAAAATTTGGCTAATTATACATTTGACAAATAATATCGCCGGACGGGAAAGGTCTATCTAAAAAGGAAATGTATTTAATCTATAAAAACGGTCTATAACATTGTTATTAAAATTTGGCTAATTATACATGCAACATGTTTGTGTAAGGAGGTTTTGGCAAAAGAATGTTTTAAACATATGGGTTTGACATTTTGTGTTTTTTTAAATGTAATTTCAATAAAAATTTGTAAATATGTTTTGGCAAAAGAATGTTTTAAACATATGGGTTTGATTAGATATATTGTGTTTTTTTAATGTAATTCCAATAAAAATTTGTAAATATTTAAAAAGGGTCTTAAATGATTTTTCGGTATGTAAATAGACAATTGTATTCGCAGGAGCTCAAGTTAGAATGATAACTAAACACGTATTTACTCAAATATTACCCATCCAAGTTCTCTCAGGTTTCAGAAGAGGGTGTTGGGTGCTTTGGGCTTTAATAATATATTGGGTTCGGCTTTAATGCTAAAGCTCGTATCCTTTTTTTTTTTTATAGGGCTTGTACACCTGTATTTTATATGTGTGATTTGTAAAAAAAAAAAAAAGTCTAGGGGCAAAGAAGTCATCGCGAGAAGACAGGACTTCTATTCAAATAGAACGTTCGTTCTCATTCGCCTTTGCGCGCTGATTCTAAACACTGCAAAGAACTCAAAATCTTAAGCCATGGATCCGAATCAGCGTCGACCGAGCAAGTTAAAAGTTAGAAGGAAGCCTGTGCTAGGGCTGGTATGTTTCTATTAATTTCAGTTTGTTTTGTTAATTAATTGTGATTTTAAGAACCATTGTTTATGTTTCTATTAATTTCAGTTTGTTTTGTTAATTAATTATGATTACTGAGGTATTTTTTTTAACTTGATTTAGAATGGAGAGACTAATCCTCCTACTGAACAACCTCCTGTGCCAAACATAGAAGCTAATCCTTCGATTGAACAACCTCCCGCACCGAACATTGTAAATTTTTTTGATAATTTATTCGTTTATTTCATTGTTTTTTCCTCCCTTCAATTCTTTGTTTTGAAGCTTTTTTTAAATTAGTGATAATTTATTCGTTTGTTTCTTTGTTTTTTCTTCCCTACAATTCCTTGTTTTGAAGTTTTTTGTTGTTGTTTGCTTTATTTGTATCTGATCTATGATCAGATTGGTTAATCTCGTGTTTGCAGTCAATTGAGTTTAGTAATTGCAATGAAGAGGTAGGCTCTTTTTACTTGCGGTTGTTTGAGCTATTTGATTTACAATTTACTTGTGATTTTTTGGTAGCAGGGAGAGCTTGCAAAATTTGTTTTGTACCGCTGGTGTTTGGAAGAGAATGAAAAGTTTAGGCCCTACTAAGAAGTCATTGAGGTGCAAGGTACCATGAAGTGTCTTTGGTATGGAGGAAAGTTTACGAAGATGGTAAATGTTGTAATCCAAGCTGTCATCAAAATTTGGCTAATTATACATTTGACAAATAATATCGCAAGACGGAAAGGTCTATTAATTTCAGTTTGTTTTGTTAATTAATTGTGATTTCAAGAATCATTGTTTATATTTCTATTAATTTCAGTTTGTTTTGTTAATTAATTGTGATTACTGAGAAATTTTTTTTAACTTGATTTAGAATGGAGAGGCTAATCCTCCTACTGAACAACCTCATTTGCCAAACATAGAAGCTAATCCTACTATTGAACAACCTCCTGCGCCGAACGTTGTAAGTTTTATTGATTATTTATTCATTTGTTTCTTTGTTTTTCCTCCCTTCAATTCTTTGTTTTGAAGCATTTTTTTAAATTATTAATAATTTTTCGTTTGTTTCTTTATTTTTCCTGCCTACAATTCTTTGTTTTGAAGCATTTTTTTGTTGTTTGCTTTATTTGTATCTGATCTATCATCGGATTGGTTAATCTTGTGTTTGCAGTCAATTGAGTTTAGTAATTTCAATGAAGAGTTAAGCTCTTTTTACTTGTGGTTGTTTGAGCTATTTGATTTAAAATTTACTTGTGAAGGGAGAGCTTGAACAATTTGTTTTGTACTCCTGGTGTTTGGAAGAGAATGAAAAGTTTATTTTGTTAATTAATTGTGATTACTGAGAAATTTTTTTAACTTGATTTAGAATGGAAAGGCTAATCCTCCTACTGAACAACCTCTTGTGCCAAACATAGAAGCCAATCGACCTACTGAACAACCTCCTACGTCGAACATTGTAAGTTTTATTGATAATTTATTCGTTTGTTTCTTTGTTTTTTCCTCCCTACGATTTTGTGTTTTGAAGCTTTTTTTTGTTGTTTGCTTTATTTGCATCTGATCTATCATCAGATTGGTTAATCTTGTCTTTGCAGTCAATTGAGTTTGGTTAATCTTGTGTTTGCAGTCAATTGAGTTTAGTAATTGCAATGAAGAGTTAGGCTCTTTTTACTTGTAGTTGTTTGAGCTATTTGATTTACAATTTACTTGTGAAGGGAGAGCATGCACAATTTATTTTGTACCCCTGGTGTTTGGAAGGGAATGAAAAGTTTGTTTTGTTAATTAATTGTGATTACTGAGAAATTTTTTTTAACTTGATTTAGAATGGAGAGACTAATCCTCCTACTGAACAACCTCTTGTGCCAAACATAGAAGCCAATCCTCCTACTGAAAAACCTCCTGCGCCAAACATTGTAAGTTTTATTGATAATTTATTCATTTGTTTCTTTGTTTTTTCCTCTCTTCAATTCTTTATTTTGAAGTATTTTTTTAAATTATTGATAATTTATTCGTTTGTTTCTTTGTTTTTTCCTCCCTATAATTCTTTGTTTTGAAGCTTTTTTTTGTTGTTTGCTTTATTTGTATCTGATCTATCATCAGATTGGTTAATCTTGTATTTGTAGTCAATTGAGTTTAGTTAATCTTATGTTAGCAGTCAATTGAGTTTAGTAATTGCAATGAAAAGTTAGGCTCTTTTTACTTGCAGTTGTTTGAGTTATTTGATTTACAATTTACTTGTGATTTTTTTGGGTAGCAGTGAGAGCTTGCACAATTTGTTTTGTAACCCTGTTGTTTGGAAGAGAATGAAAAGTTTAGGCCCTATCAAGAAATCATTGAGGTGCAAGGTACCATGGAGTGCCTTTGGTGTGGAGGAAAGTTTACAAAGATGGTAAAAGTTCGTTAAGCATTGGAGCAATTGCAGGAAGTTATACTCTCGAGGAAGCCTGCCTGGCAAGGTTATGCTCCCAGCACATGGTTGCGACCTTCTGATGACAGATGTTGTCTCTGTGATGAGAAATTTGCTCGCCCACTCATTGACGAAATTGTAAAGTGTATTAACTGGCTGTTTCTGCTTCTAGAGAAGCAGCTAGGTAGATGTGTCCATAAGGCATTGAAATACTATTGCAATAAGACTAAAATTCACCCCCTGAACAAATGCAAAGCAGAGCTGATCTTTCTAAAGAGTATACAGATGTGCGCACAATTAGATAGAGAGGGGCCAATTGCTCGTAGTGGATTTTTAGAAATGATTCAGGCATGACAGCAGGTACTAGGATTCTGGATGCATTCTCAAAAGAAATAATAAGAAGCAACTGTTTCCGGACAATTCAAAATGGATTCTAAATTTACTGCTTCTCTTTAATAGATTTTTGGCATCCTTGTTTTCAACAATCAAGAATTTTATCGCATCTTTCAAATCTACTATTCTGCTTTTCGAGTATACCTGATTCATTTTTTTTAGAAATGGAAAGAACAATCTTGTATAAGAAACTCAATATGGCTTTAAAGCTCTCAGATTTGAAATACTAAACTCTTCTTTCTATTATTATCTGGCCATCTTTTGGCTATTTGCATGGTTTCTGCTGCCTTGGCTGATTATGGTTTTTGAGTTTTTTTTTTCAGGTGCATTCTTTCAAATTCATAATTTCTGTATGTCGATTCTCTTTCAAAGAAATTACCTACCTGAAGTCTCATCTACTTTGTGATGCCTTTGAGATGATGGACTATTGCTTAAGACTACTGTAAGTTTAATAAATTCAGTTATTTTTATGTCTCCAGTAATACCATTTGTGCTTGGGATTGAATTCTTAGAGTGAATACGTTATCGCCTGATATTGGTGTGAATTTTGGTTTTGAATCAGCTTCTTGCGATGGACTGTCATTTAGCTATACGACAGAGTCTTTGGAAGTTTTTTATCCGTACATATTTCTTGTCATGGATAAAGATTTCACTATTGAACTCCTTAATTTTTTTTTATTTGCTTTGTGGAACACAATAAAAAGTTTAATTTTGTTTCTTAATGTCATGCTGCCTTGTACCGACATTGTAATTTGTTTTGAATTGCAGGATGGTCACCTGATCAGCCAAAAACGGATGTTAGATGTATAAACATAATGCTGCTTCATCATTCTTATTTTTTCTTAAATTCACTGAAGATGCACTAGGAAGATCATGTTAGGATGGAAAAAACGCATGATGGCTAACCGCTTGCTTGGGTGGAAAAAGGAACACATGAGCAATCCGAATTAGCCTGATCCTCTGCCTGATTTGCCATGTTGCGAATAGGTGAAAGCTACGAGAGAAACTTGTGCAGTTAGGCTATGCTTGACATGTTGATT
Source organism: Atalantia buxifolia (assembly GCA_030444775.1). Classification (NCBI taxonomy): domain Eukaryota; kingdom Viridiplantae; phylum Streptophyta; class Magnoliopsida; order Sapindales; family Rutaceae; genus Atalantia; species Atalantia buxifolia. Next base: position 26,234,883 of record CM059832.1, on the reverse strand, counting down.
AAACATTAAGATTGAATTGGATTAATTAGATTGGATTATATAATATTTTTTTATATTTGATATAATATCAAATTGGATAATTTTTTTTTTCTCTCAAGTGGCGTTAATTTTTTTGTCCGAAATCTAAATGGGTCCGAATTGTTTGAAGCCTCAATAAATCTAAATAGAAAAATCCAAATGACTTGTTTGTGTTTCTTTTGTTTAAAATCTTAATATAAGTGGCATCTTATTTGTTTTTGTTGGGTATGAAGTGAATACAAACGCTCTGAAGAAAACGGCAGCGTTTTGGTTGTTTGTACTGTTTCAGTTTCACACGTGACTAAAACGTGAGTCACTTAAATCCTCTAGACGGCCTCAACAAAACACAAAGGAGCTGCGTTTTGAGCTGGACTGATCCGAAGTGACTTCACGTGCTTCTCACCTGGTTGTCTAAGTGATTCAAGAACGGTTAAAACCGTTAGGCCACATGTCCTCAATCTGTACATTCTGGAAATTAAGTTTGTTACAAGTTCGTTGTATACAGCTGGTTAATTAGCCAACTTCAAGCGCGTGGGAAACGAATCACAGCTGGTTAATCAATCTTGTTCTCACTTCAGGAAATTACTCATGCTCTGTAATCCCTCATTGAATCATTAATAAAACTCTCTGATAAACTTTGCCCGTGGATGTAAGCCTTGAGAAACGCTGAACCATGTAGTTGATTTACTCCTGCGTGTGATTGATTTGTTCTTTATTCTAATTCTCTGCTTCAATACCAGAATGTTTGAGTTAAAGTTCTTGTTTGCAAATTGATCTTTTCTTGGATCGAAATTGGTTTTAATAAGCATCTTGATTGATCTTAACAACAATCTGGGTGGTGGAGTTTTTCTTGTAAGGTATTAAAAACTGAGCAACTTCAACAGTTTTTTTAATAAAAAATATTTTAAACATGGTTTTTTTTAATATTTATATACTCATAAATTAAAACAACAGAAGAAGAGATTAGATTTTATAGTTTAGAGAATAAGTTATTTTATAGAGATATTTTTATAATATAATATTTACTTCTTATTCAGAATTTTTTTTTTCATTTAGATAAAAAAAATATAAAAGTCTATTTTTTTATTTAGATGTAAATATTTAAAAATTAGACATAAAATTACAAAAAAAAATAAACAAGCAAGTTTTAAAATAATCTTAAATTAATAATATTTCAGAATTCAGACATTTAACAAATAACTTTTAATCTAATCTCATCTAAATCCACTTATAAATTAGAATTGTTAATCCCATGGTTTAAGAACTAAATTTAAATTTAACACCCCTTATCCAATCCAAGAAAAGTTACTAAATATTTCAAAATTAGTCTAATCCCACGTTTAGTCCTAGCTCTCAAACACAACAAATTTCCTTCACTTAGAGTGCGTTTGTGATTGAGGTGCTGTAACTTTTAAGATACAGCTGGTGTGGAAAAAAAAACTGTGATTATAAAATAAAAATTAATGATATATAGTAAATATAAATTTTAAATAATAATTTTGATAAAATTATTAAAGATATAATATATTTTCTATTATATAAGTGAAAAATCATCTTAATATAGCTTTCAAGCTACAGTAGTTAGTGTTTATCAAATATTTTAGTGCTGTAACTTCTGCCCAACCTCAATCCCAAACGCACCCTTAGTCGAATGAATTTATGCACTTGGATCCAACTTTGACGATTATTAATACTGTTAATTTAACTTCCAACGAAAAGTTGACATATTTGAGTGACAGTACAAATTAATATTACTCAAATTACTTTAATATTAAAGTTGAACTTCAAAATAATTATAATATGTCGGCCCATGTCAATCTAGCATTGGTTGACATCATATGGGGTAAATTTTGGATTACTCCCCTCGTGAATTAATTATCTTTAAATCACTATTTCACTATTAAAAACTTCATATTACTTCCTAACAGCAGTTAACTTTAATAATTGATTGTTGCCGACTTGTTAAAGTGTGAAAATATTCTTTTTTAACCGTCTTTCTTAATTAATGATTTTAACACTAAAAAAATATTATTTGAATTAATAAAATAATAAAACAAAAAATGATTTGAGGTCCTTGAAATTGCACCAAAAAAAAAAAAATGTCCTCTCAATTTCACCTCCACAAAATCAAAACCACACTAAACCCTGTTTGAAATACTCATAATTTGTCCCATGATTTCAATTGGTTGGCATGGCTGAGCATGGCTAAGGATTTCTTTTTTATTGCAACGTGCAGGCATGGGATTGGGGGCATGGCCGAGATTTGGTTGCCTTAGTCGTGCGCGTCCATGGATTTGGTTGCCTTGGCCACCCGCAACCATCCGTTTGGTATCCATGGGTGGGTTTTGGTTGCCTTTGAGTTCTTCAAATTTTCTTGACCAAGGTAGGCAACTGTAATTAATAACTATTCAAAGTATTCAAATCTGAAATATCAACTTAAAAACTAATTGGGTTATTGTAAAATTTGCTCAGATTTTAATTTTACTCTAGTTCTTATTTATGGGCATTTGAAATTATTTATTAACGAAAAATTTGGGAAGGAGAATGTTGCAGTTGTACTGCATTTATCTACAGAAGATAGTGAGTTTTATTGGATGAGGACGAATGAACGACAGGAGACTGAGTGTTATTAATGAAGATGAATGAACAATAATAAATGAATTTTGAAATTAAATTAAAATTTTTATTGAAGTACATTTTTGTCCTCCAAAATATAAGTAAGGGGTAATAGTTATCAGTTTATCTAAAGATAATAAATATATAAGAGTTAAAAAAAATAGAGTTTGACTTCTTTCAACTAATTGACCATTTCAAATTGTATGAATATTATTTTATCCTTTTAACCATATTAAAATCAATAGGGAGATAGTATATTTTGGAGGGTAATTTGAGATTTTTAAAAATAAGTGGTCATGGATGCGATATCGAATTCCAAGAGGGAGACTTGGTTTACCTTAAGCTTACCGCCAACATACAGTCTTCAAGAGAGCAACTCAAAAATCAATAAGTTGTTTCTATGGTCCTTGATTGAAAAAAGAATTAGCAAGGTCACGTATCAACTCAAGCTTCCAACTAGATCTCGAATCCATCCAATTTTTCATGTTTCGTTACTAAAGAAGAAGGTGAGGGACTCATGAGCTACAAGTCCTAACTTACCCCCTTTTACTGATGAGGAGAAAATGATTTTGGAGATAAGGACTATACTGGATACAAGCTGGATGAAAAGTTGTGATACGGCCATACGAGCTTTGTATCTAAATTAATGTGGGAAGCTCATTATCTTCATATATCAAATTACTTAACACATATGAAGTTATACTTATGATTCCACCACATATGTCACCCCTGTTGGATACAGACATTTTGTGTAATTAAGTATATTTACTCTTGTTGACTGATTACAATACAGTTGTATTCTCTCATTAAAACAATTGAAATTAATTAAAATTAATTCAAATCTAGATAACAATAAATTAATATCTTAGCGAAAATAAGTATTACATTTATTTTCAGATGTTTCTGAATATAAAATTATTCCAATTCCAAAAAAAAAATAAAAATAAGAATGTATCTGGTGTGCTTAGTTGAGCAATGAATTTTATTGACTCAGTACCCACCATAAACTCAATTGAACTCCAAATCTTAATTTGTATTTGACAAATTAAAGAAGGATCCTATTTTATCTCCTCAATTATCTCCTCTCTTACCTCATTTATGGTTTAAAAACGTATGAATGAATAATATATTTGGTTTTGTAAATTATAGAATTTCTAATCTCGTTTGTTCTTCAAAACTCTAAAGCAAAAGCAATTTAATTTTTTTTAAAAAAAAAACAATAATAATGTCGGACACAAAAGCACAAAGAGCATAAAAATCCCTCCCAAGTGTCCTCACCAACATCCCTCCTTCCTCTCAAAACTCGGCTTCCTCTCTTCTCCATGACCCCAAAATCTCCTCCCAAGTCTCTGCCCTCCTTCGGCAGCCAAACTCTGGCGCCGGCGATGACAACCTCTGCCGCAGGTTCTACGACACATTCCAATCCTCCGACCCGCAACTGCAGCTCGTCGTCATCCGTTTCCTCCCCATAATCGCCGGCGTTTACCTCTCCCGTGTCACCCTCCGCAAACCCTTATATGGTTTCGAGGCCATTCTCTTAGCCCTCTACTCCCACGAGACCACATCACGCAAAGGACAGTCAGTGACCGTAAACGTCCCCGATTTGTCACACCCAAGTATATATCACGAATCCAAAGCGCCATCGAAGAACAACGCCACGGATTTGAACCTAGCGGTGATATCTCCAAGCTTGGAGCCTTACGGAACGGTGAGATCCACAAGGAGACTAGGAATTGTTGGGGTCGCGTTGGAGTTATATTACAGTAAGATCCCACAAATGCCTGTGGCATCCAAGATTGATTTCTGCGAGTTTTGTCAAGCTTGGGCTGGCCAAGATGGAGATACGTGTACAGATGGAAATGGTGGTGATGATGTTATAAATCAAAAGGTGGGGATTAGTAAAGAGGCGAGAATTCGGTTGCCTTGGGAACTGTTGCAGTCGGTTTTGAGGATTATGGGGTATTGCCTTTTGGGTTCGAAAAAGAAGAATAAGGAGCTGTATGAAGCTGCTTGTTGTGCAAGTAGAAGTTTGTATGCTAGGTCTTTGCATGATATAAACCCTAATGCGATACTGGCAAGTAGGGGTTTGCTTAGACTGGGGAAGATGGGTTTGGATTCTCAGAATGATCATGCTGATCATACTGAGATACCAAGGACCAGAGTCATCTCACTTTAATGCATGCATGCATTCATTGCATATATATGCATTCTTATTTAACAAATCATTAGTCTGTAGAGATTTGCGTATGTAATCAAATAAGAAAAAAAGAGGGAAAAAAAAAAACACACCAGCAATTTGTTGACAATAATACTACTATTTTTTTAAAAAAAGGTTCAATATAATATTTTTCTTACTTTATTACGATTCGTAGTCTAAATCATATCTGAATAAGTAAAATAGATTAAAAATAAAAAAGAAAAGATTGAAAAGAGAAAAAAAGATGTAGGGTGGGCAAAAAAGCATGGACCAAGCTCCGGCTTATTGTTTTTTAAAAAATAAGTTCATAAATTAGAATAATATAATGAAAATTAAAAAATAACATAAAAAAATTTAAATTCTTAATTTATATATCAATGATGATTAAAAAAAACTAAAATTATAATACTAAACTCTCTTTTATGCATTAATTAATTAAGAGAGTGTTTAAATTAGAGAATTGAGTATTAAAAAAATTAAATTTCAAATCTTTTAATCGCTTTATTTATTATTTTACTTTAAAATTTTTATTTTTTTAATTTATTTATGATTATAAAAATTTGTTGATTATTAAATTATTTTAAATTTATAATAATTTAAAAAATTTAAAATAATAAATAAAAGCCTAAGCCTAAGTCCAACCCTCATACTCATCTTAAAATGGGCTTGGATTTGAGCCTCAGTTTAAAAAAACCTAACCCAAACTCATTTTTTGCCATCCTAAAAAGGTGGTTACTTCTATTTTTATTTTTCCTTAAAATCTTGGGTTGGTTTAGCTTGAGACCCAGTTTTCTAGATTTTGATTTGAATTCACCCACGACCCAAACCGGCGCTAGCCCGCGGGCCACCCTTGTTGTGCGCGGAATGCGGAATCAATCAAGCCAATAATCATAGAAAAATAAAGGACACAAGATTTACGTGGTTCAATTAAACCTACATCCACGGAGCAAGAGAAAAATAATTGTATTACTAACAATTATTTTAGTACAAATTTGAGTAAAGAAATCTCACTTTCCTAACCCAAATACACCCAAGACTTTCTCACACACACTCTCCAATTGCTCATACTCTTTTAACTCTCAAAAGCTTAAAACTTATTAAGCAACAATTTTTGGGATGATAACAAATGAAAAATGCTTAGCTATTTATAGGAAAAATGTTGGCACTATTCATCAAGAAAAAACGCGTCAAACCGCGTTCAAAACGCGTGCAAGCCGTGTGTGTGGCAAAGCCACCACACGGTTTGACTTTTCAACAAATCTCCACCTCGCGAAAATTTATCCAAATCAGCCGATTAACAATGATCCTTCAAACTTCATCCTCACACGATCCTCAAAAGGATCCACATTGGTCGCATCTCTCGTGATCGCCACGATGCCCAAAATTTGGGATCAAGCCAACCGTAGTTCAAAATTCCCGAAGGAAAGAACTTAACATAATCGAAGGATTTGAATTAGTTTCAAGCAATGTTGAAACTTAACTCCAGAAACTACCTTCGTCAACATATCTGATGGATTATCTTTGGTATCGATCTTTTTCAACAACACAACACCGCTCTCAATAATCTCTCTCACATAATGATATTTCACATCTATGTGCTTCGTCCGAGCGTGATATGTTTGATTCTTCGCAAAAAATATCGCACTTTGATTATCACAGAAGACTGCAATGTTCTCCTGGATTACTCCCAAATCACTTAACAAGCCTTTCAACCAGATAGCTTCTTTTATAGCTTCAGTTGCTGCCATGTACTCTGAAATGAGCAATTGTCGATTTTCGACCTCCGTAACCGTTTCCACCCAATGTGAATACGTAGCCCGTTGTTGATCTTCGCTTGTCAAGGTCTCCAGCGAAATCAGAATCACAATACCCAACACATTGTTGACCATAATCCTTCTTGAACAATAACCCAACATCAACTGTCCCATACAGATATCGGAGAATCCACTTCACCGCAAGCCAGTGATTTTTACCCGGATTGTGCATGTATCTACTAACCATGCTCACTGCTTGAGATATATCAGGCCTCGTACACACCATAGCATACATCAGACTACCCACAGCACTAGCATATGGAACATGAGTCATGTACTCCTGCTCCTCTTGAGATCTAGGACATGAAGAAGAGCTTAATTTGAAATGAGGAGCTAGAGGTGTACATACCGGTTTAGTTTTGTCATCAATACCGAATCTTTCTAGCACTTTCTTCAAATAAGACTTTTGAGTCAACCATACGCTCCCATTCTTCTTGTCTCTATGAATTTCCATCCCAAGTATTCTCTGTGCATCACCCAAGTCTTTCATTTCGAACTCTTTGCTTTTTAGCCTTTCAATCTCACCTTTATTCTTCGAAGCTATAAGCATATCGTCGACATAGAGCAATAGATAGATGAAAGCTCCATCTAGTAGTCTTCTAAAGTAAACACAATGATCGTGTTCACTTCTGGTGAATTTACGCCTTGTATAAATTGATCAAATCTTTTGTACCACTGCCTTGGCGATTGCTTCAGTCCGTACAAAGATTTAATCAACCTACACACATGATTCTCCTTTCCAGCAACTTTGAAACCACAGCAAAGTTGAGTCATGTAGATTTCCTCCTCTAAATCTCCATGTAAGAAACGCTGTCTTAACATCCAATTGAGCCAACTTAACTCATATTCACTACCAAGGCAAGTAGGATACGAATGGAAGTATGTTTTACGACCGAGAAAAACTTCATTATAATCAATACCTTCCTTCCGAAAGCAAAACCTTTTGCCACGAGCCTTGCCTTGTATCGAGGAGTTGTTTGATTCGGAGATGCTTGCTTCTTGGTGTAGACCCATTTATTGCCAATAGCCCTTTTCCCTTTGGTAACTTTACAAGTTCCCAAGTCTGGTTTTGATGGAGAGATTTCATCTCTTCCTCCATGGCTAACTTCCACTGATCACTTTCGCTACTGTGTAATGCTTCACCGAAAGTGTTGGGGATGTCATCATCAATAACTGGAAGTGCATAGGCTACTGCCATATCTTTAGTAAGCCATCTAGGCTTTTTTATCTCTCTTTTTGTCCTCCTTGTTGCTATAGAATCATTATTATCTACATCATTAGTTGTTTCTTCATTTTGTGGGACATCAGAAGAAACAACCTCTTCTTCAACTCTGCGTGTCACCTCCATAGTTGAGTCCTTCTCTGATGTAGAACTAACTGGTACATATGGAGTTACATCAAATTCCACCCGCTGTAATATCTCATTGGTCCTGTTCTCCATCTACTGAGAACTTGAAGCTATTAATATAAAAGCTTCATCAAAAGTGATATCTCTGCTCACAACCTTTTATCTTCGAGATTCCAAAATTTGAAGCCTTTTACTCCACGTTTAAATCCCACAAAGATAGCATTTCTAGCACGAGGATCCAATTTATCATCTTTGACATGATAATAAGCTGGACACCCGAATATATGAAGGGAATCATAGTCTTGTGTATGCTTTCCAGACCATATTTCCATAAGAGTTTTTCCTCCAATTGCAGCAGAAGGCAACCGATTTATTAAGTGACTTGCGTAACTCATGACAAAACCAAAAATTTTTTTATCTAAACCAAAGATTAGATAACATACATCGTACCTTCTCCAAGAAAGTACGATTCATACGCCACCACGCCGTTTTGTCATGAGTATGTCTCACCGTGAAATGTCTTTTTATGCCCTCACTGCATACTTGCAAGAATGGATCAAGTATATTCACCCCCATTGTCGAACGCAATACTTTGATCTTTCGCGCCAGTCTCCACCGCTTTCTTCCATTTCACGAAAATCTCTAGAACCTCATCCTTTGCTCGCATGGTGTACACCCACACACGTCTAGAGAAATCATCAACAAATGTAACAAAATAATGGCTTCCACCAATTGATGCAGTCTTGGTTGGTCCCCATACATCACTGTGAACATATTCAAGGATCTCACGAATCGTGATTAGCCGAAAACTTGACCCTTGTTTTCTTGCCTACTACACAATGCTCACAAAACTTTAATTTACAGATTTTGGTACCTTTTAAAAGTCCGTGCTTCATCAGAGTTTGCAAAGACTTCTCTCCAGCATGTCCCAAACGTACATGCCATAGCTCGAGGGTGTCATTGTGCGCAAAGAACATTTGCTTCATCGCTTGTACTCTCCTTCAAATAGTACAAATTGGCGACGCCGAACCCCTTGCAAATTACTATAGCCCTACAACCATCTTCAATGGTAACCTTGAGCCTTTAGCTGTGAGCACCCACATGAAATTAGATTTTTCTTTAAAGTTCGGAACATATCTAACCTCTTTCAGCTCGACCATTCCATCAAACATTTTGAGCGTTGTTCCTACCCCCATTGTGCGACAAGGTTGATCATTCCCATCACGATCGCACTGATTCCGACACGAAAATCAGAAACCATTCCTTAATTTGGTAGGTTGCTCCAAAGATCAAGTATCCACTCGCCGCACTAGCCACGTATTTGGTCTTCATCTTTACGTGCCATGTTTGCTTGCTCTGGGTTTCTTCCCATCTCTCTTTGAGCCTTCGGACAATCTTTCTTCCAATGGCCCTTTTCATGACAAAAAGCACACTCATCTCGAGCTATATTTCGCTTCTCGATTTGGATCGAGAATTCTTTCCACCACGCTTCTTCTTTTTCTCCATCGCCCAATCTCTCGCTCACCAAAGCTTCGATTTATGCTCGTCGGACTTTTTATCATTAGTCCGAATCTCCAAGTTAGTCAATGCTTTGTACAAACATCTTTGAAGACGATCACACTCTTTCCATATATCAAGGTCGCTCACAAAATGGCTATATTCGTCTAGAAGTGAGTGCAGTATGATCATAGCATTGACTTCATCCTTAATATCTTCTTCAACATTCTTCAAATCTGCAAGTAACTTCTCAAATCTTGAGGCATGATCGTGCATTAACACCCCGAGCTTCATTCGAAAGCCATATACCTGGCTCATTGCATCAAGGCAATTTTCGGACTTTTCAAAGGTACTTCTCCTCCAATGTACGCCACAAAGTCATCGCACACTCTCATCTTTCACCAAGTATTTCACCTCCTTGGTCAAACAAGATCTAATCGACCACAAGCTTTCTTAAATACGATCCCAAATTTCTTCATCATACAAGTGTCTTTTATTTTTCAAAACAACATCGAGATCGATTTGAATAAGGGCATCCATAACTTCGCGCTCCACATGCCGAAGTTGATTTTCCCATCAAACTTTTCAACATCGATCTTCTCGGCCTCCTATAACAAAATAATAGCGATTTGACAAATCTCGCCTCCCACCTTCTCCCGAAATAGTCTCGGTAGATCTCCCCCACCCTAAGTTTCACCTTCTACCATTTTCTCAACGAACTATTTCCACTTGAAAAACATGGTCTCTATGATGTTAATTTCGCGTGAATAAATGCACCAGAAAGTTCCTGGAGACCGGATTTTAACTGGTCCCAATTAAAAACTGAATCCTTAGCTCTTATCGCCTTGTTGTGTAACTTTCCTAGACATGCAAAAATACACACTACTTACAATAGACTGTCTCCCAAGTACAAATGGCCGTCTCCACCGTATACGTGAATGATCAGATGTGAATAGTACAGATATACAGAATAGTAGATAGTATACTTGAACAAGACCGTATACGTGAACAGACCGTATCCCCAAGTACGAACCGTTTTCTCGATACCACTTGTTGTGCGCGAATGCGGAATCAAGCGCACCAATAATCATAGAAAAATAAAGGACACAAGATTTACGTGGTTCGGTAATTAAACCTACATCCACGGGAGCAAGAGAAAAATAATTGTATTACTAATTATTTTTGAGTACAAATTTGAGTAAAGAAATCTCACTTTCCCAGAACCCAAATACACCCAGTACTCTCACACATACTCTCCAATTGCTCACACTCTCAGAACTCTCAAAAGCTTAGAAACTTAATAAGCTTAACAATTTCTGGGATATTAACAAATGAAGAATGCTTAGCTATTTATAGGAAAAATGTTGGCACTATTCATCAAGAAAAACGCGTCCAAACCGCGTTCAAAACGCGTGCAAGCCGTGTGTGTGGCAAAGCCACCACACGGCTTTGACTTTTCAACAACCCTGTCTATAACACTGTAAAATTCAAATGTGCTCAAATTTTTAGATCGAAAACAAGTGTTAACCTTGAGGGTCATTGTCAATGTCACCAATCACAAATGCCACAGATGCTTTCCAGTCATCAAAGGTACCATTCAACTTCCAACTTCCCTGGACCCCTGTACACAACCAGATGAACAAATTCTTGCAGGACCCTCTAGTTTGATTCAATAGATGGATCTCCGTTCATATATCATCATCATTTTGTTTCTTCTCAAAGGAAATGCAAATTTTTTAGGTTTATTAAAGTAATTTATTAAATTGTTAACTGAAAAAGCAAGAAAGTATAGATGTACTCCAACAAGCGTTATGATGGCCATGGTGTGGATTAATTGAAAATTCGGTAATGTGAACATAGAACTTTCTTGTGATATTTGTGTATTTGCGTGATCTAAACAAATACTAAATTGTTGGGCATTACCAGGGTGTAAACTATTGCTTCTAGTCAAGCTTTGTTTCATTGTTTGTTAGCAAGCAACGATAAATGATCTTCTACATATGTTTGAAAAGTGCTTGAAAAGTGCGTTTAACCTTACTATATGTAAGCCACTAGCTTTTAGAATCCATCTCTCGCAATTGTGAGGTCATAGGTTCGAACCCCCACAACGTATTGTGGAGATTTAATTTTCTTCCTCAATTTGAGTTAAGACAGTTTTCTCCCATTCACAAATGAAATGGACATTTCTTGAATATTATAGAGGGTAAAAATATGAGTTGTGTTATATAAGATTTATAAATAAATAATAGTAATTGTCTGATTGTAAATATCAGTGTATTAATCTCATAAAATATGAGTTGTAATCTGAGCAATAGTCTCATATAATTCTAAAAAAAAAAAAAACCTTACTATATGTATAAGTTTTTCTTTTCAAATAAGAAATCTTCATTTGGTACGTACCATAATTTTTCTATAGGCAAAAATTGTGCTAACTTCCATATCTAATGCACCCTCTACAACTATTTACATTACACATGAACAATTAATGCCTTCAAAAACACGTTACCCTGTGCTTTCTAGGCCATTTACCAAACATTTGGAGAAACAATAATTTTCTATGGTTGTATTTCTGTTTTTTTTTTTTCTACCATACGGTTTTACTATTAATTAGAAGTTTGTCAAAGCTTGACTATAATCTGAAGCGCATCTTAACAAATCTGTTCTAATTATGTCTAGAACCTCTTTTAACATGGCCCATTTAGAGCTCAACTCATAAGATTGTTTTAAAGAATGATAGAGAGATTTACTCCTAAATTATGAGAAGTTTTACTCTCAGGATTGTATTGGAAAATTTGAACCCTTGATTTAGTTATGAGGAAAAGTTGTGTCAGCAATTAGACTAGAGAGTGGTTGATAGTATTTAGAGTCAGTTTGGGAATGTTGTAGTCTTTAAAATAATTATTGTTAGCTGTGTTGTAAAAATAATCAACTATGGAGAGAATCGGTTAAGTGTTCGGTAAAATTTATTTTCAAAAGTACTGTGAGTTATGAAGGTAATTATGAAAGTTTGGTAAACTTTATTGTTAAACTGTTGAGAGAAACAAATAATTAAAATATACATAATATATAATAAAGTTTTCTTATACATACAAAAATATGTACGTATAATATTTTCAATTGTGAATTATAATAATTTCAAATAATATATTGATTTTATTTTTTTATCTTAAAACAATTGATAATTAAATAAATCAAATTTAATAATAATTCAACCAACAAATTGATATTAATGAATTTATATTGATGAATTATAATAAAAATTTATTAAACTATTGATTTTGTTTCCAATTTGAATATGGATAATTTTGGGTTTAGGTAATTATTTTAAAGATATTTATGGAATTGTATTAAAGGATAAAATTGATTCTCAAAATCAGAATCTAAACGATATTCATTCCCTATTTTTTGAAATCAGCTGTAGGAGAAATTGATTTTGACAAAAGTGATTTTGATTTTTTTTATTTTTATTTTTACCAAACACTAAAATTAGATTTTGACAAAAGCAACTACACTGAAACTCTCTCACAAATTCAGAAAGTAACTCATACCACTCAGTGATGCCAATTGGTGTTGGATCCAGATAGATTACGATCAGATTTCACTTTTACCGTTCGTCACCGGCATTAAACGTTGCCTTTTGTCATAGCTGGTGATGATTCAATAGTACAAAGTTGCGTTTGGTTTGAGAAAAGGAGAGAAAGAAAGTTACTTTTGGTTTGTAAAGAAGGATAATTTAGAGAAAAAAGCTTGTGTTTGGCTAATGTGGATAGAAAAAAAATTTAGAAGGTTAATTATAAAAATAGTAAAAATTTTATGGTCATTTTTATAAATTTCTCTCAAAATTTAATATTAAAAAAGTTACAAGTTACACAATAAAACCCACATATATCAAATGCAAACTGGGGTAACAGGAGTTGTGTATACAAATCTTTCTTCTTCAGCAGACGGGGGCGGCATGAATTTTTTTTTTTTTAAAAAAAAGAAATTAGTTAGTAGTTGCCCTTATTTATTAACGCTCGCTGGCAAAGAGTTGTCTCTGTGCTTGCCTTTCTTTTCCCACTCACACACTTCACCGGAATCACCACAATATATCTATAAGAAATTAACAGCACTTCACAAAACCTTAGCAATTAACTTGAATATTTTTCATTCGTCAATATGGTAAAGGGAAACCGCAGCACAGCAGCAATCGCAGCCACCGCTGCTGCTTTCTTTTTAGTTACGGTTTCCTGTATCGGCTCTTCGTCAGGCCAGGCGTTGGCCCCGGGACCATCGACGGCCATCGGACCGTCAGCAGGGTCGGGGCCGTCACTCTCGCCTGAGGACGTCTGTTTGACGAAAGTACTGAACATGTCGGACTGCTTGTCGTATGTGACGGAGGGAAGCAATGTGATGGTGCCGAACAAGCCGTGCTGCCCGGAGCTTGCCGGACTGGTTGAGAGCAACCCCATTTATTTGTGTCAGTTTCTTGGGAAGAGCGATACGTATGGAATCAAGATTGATGTCACCAGAGCTCGCAAGCTTCCTTCTGTTTGTGGTGTCACCACCCCTCCGGTCAATCTTTGCTCGTGTACGTGCTCACTTTCTTTTTCTTATTATTATCATTATTATTTGGAGAAATTATGAGATTTAAAAAAAAAAAATACACACGCACAAAATTATACATGTAATTGCAGAATTAAAAAAAGAAACCATAATAAAGTTTTCAACTTTAAAATTTCTAGATTTATTCTAGAGCTAATTAAAATGGACATTTTTTTAATTTAGTAATGTGAACAGAAAATGAAATTTGTTGAAAAGATTATATTTTTTTATTTCTAATAATAATTAATTATAATGCTATTAATGCTTTCAAAACCTTGGAAGGTCGTATGCTGAAGATTTTTTATTTATGTAAGGTGAATCAAAATTAACCCACATAATATAAACAATGCTGAATTTACAAAGTTGTGATACGGCCATACCAGGATTGTATCGAAATTAATGTGGGATACTCATTTTTTTCATGTATCAAATTATAGTTATAATATCACCACATATGTCCCATAGGTTGGATACAAACTGTGCATATTTAATTATGCTTATCTTGTTGACTGATAACATACACTTGTATTCTCTCATTAAAACAACTGAAATTAATTAAAATAAATTCAAATCTAGATAACAATAAATTAAGCTCTTAACAAAAATAAATATTACATTTATTTTCAGAATATAAAATTATTCTAATTAATTTAAAGAACAACTATAAGAATGTCTTCCCCAATATATATATATATAAAATTAACGGTTATATTCAGTTAAGCACTGAATTCCACTAATTCAGATCTTAATTTGTATTTGACAAATTAAAGAAAGATCCTATTTTATCTCCTCAATTATCTCCTCTCTAACCTAAGTTATGATTTAAAAACGTAAGAATGAATAATATATTTGGTTTTGTAAATTATATAATTCCTAATCTCCTTTGTTCTTCTAAACTCTAAGGCAAAGGCAATTTAATTTTGGGGAAAAACGAAAAACAACAATAATGTCAGACACAAAAGCACAAACAGCATACAAATCCCTCTCAAGTATCCTCACCAACATCCCTCCTTCCTCTCAAAACCCGGCTTCCTCTCTTCTCCACGACCCCGAAATCTCAACCGAAGTCTCCGCTCTCGTCCGGCAACCAAACTCCGGCGCCGGCGATGACAACCTCTGCCGCTGGCTCTACGACACATTCCAATCCTCCGACCCGCAACTGCAGCTCGTCGTCGTCCGTTTCCTCCCCTTAATAGCCGGCGTTTACCTCTCCCGCGTCACCCTCCGCAAACCCTTAGCCGGTTTCGAGGCCGTTCTCTTAGCCCTCTACTCCCACGAGACCACGTCACGCAAAGGACAGTCACTGACTGTAAACGTACCCGATTTGTCACACCCAAGTATATATCACGAATCCAAAGCGCCATCGAAGAACAAAGCCACGGATTTGAACCTAGCGGTGATATCTCCGAGCTTGGAGCCTCACGGAACGGTGAGATCCACAAGGAGAGCAAGAATTGTTGGGGTCACGTTGGAGTTATATTACAGTAAGATCCCACAAATGCCTGTAGGATCCAAGATTGAGTTCTGCGAGTTTTGTCAAGCTTGGGCCGGCCAGGATGAAGATATGCGTAAAGATGGAAACGGTGGTGATGAAGTTATAAATCAAAAGGTGGGGATTAGTAAAGAGGCGAGAATTCCATTGCCTTGGGAACTGTTGCAACCGGTTCTGAGGATTTTGGGGCATTGCCTTTTGGGTTCGAATAAGAAGAACAAGGAGCTGTATGAAGCTGCTTGTTCTGCTAGTAGAAGTTTGTACGCTAGGTCTTTACATGATATAAACCCTAATGCGATATTGGCAACTGGGAGTTTAGTTAGACTGGCGAAGATGGGTTTGGATTCTCAAAATGATCAGGTTGATCATACTGAGGTACCATGGACCAGAGTCATCTCACTTTAATGCATTGTACATAAAGTGTATGTGTCCCATCACTTCTTTCCAATACTTTGTGGCATTTCTCATTTAACAAAGCATTAATCTATAGAGATTTGCGAATGTAATCAATAAGAAAAAAGGAAAAAAAAAACACCAGCTAACAATAATATTACTCTTACAAAATTAAAAAAAAAAATCGTTCAGCATAGTTTTTCTTACTTTATTATCATTCTTTGTTTTAAATCATATTTGGTAGAAAAATGATTAATTCTATTTTTATTTGTCCTTAAAATTTAGGGTTTAGTTTAGTTTAAAACCTAATTTCTTGCTTTTGATTTGAATTGACCTTAAACTCAAACCGGCACATGCCCACCGGCCACCCCAGTCTATATATGCCACAGTAAAATTCAAATGTACTCAAATTTCAGATGGCAAAACAAATGTTAACGGCGTTGTCAATGTCTCCAATCACAGAATGCAATAAATGCTTTCTACTTTTAAATCATAATCAAAGGCATCATTCAACTTCCAACCTCCATGTCCACAACTAGACGGACAAATTCTTGCGAGCTCTAAATTGATCCATTTGATGGATCTCCGTCCATCTGTCTTCATCATCACTTTGTTTCTTCTCAAATGAAATGCGAACCTTTTAGGATTATTAAGTAATTTATTAAATTGTTAACCAAAAGAGCAGGAAAGTACGCAGAGATACACTCCAGCGAGCATTATCATGGCCATAGTGTGAAATAATTGAAAATTCGGTAATGTGAGCTATAGAACTTTCTTGTGATATTTGTGTGTTTGCGTGATCTAAACAAATACTAAATTGTTGGGCATTGCCAGGGTGTAAACTTTTACTTCTAGTCAAGCTTTATTTGTTAGCTACCAACAATAAATGATCTTCTATATACACATTTGTTTGAAAAGTGCGTTTAACCTTGCTACATGTACAAGTTTTTCTTCAAATAAGAAATATTCATTTGGTACCATAATTTTTCTATAAGAAAGGTTACGCTTGACCTTCATATTTAACGCGCCCGCTGCAACAATATATTTGCATTACACATGAACAATTAATGCCTTTGAAACATATTACCCTGTACTTCTAGGCCATTTGTCGAACATTTGGAGAAACAATATAGTTTACCTGTGGTTGTATTTCTACATTTTTTCCAAAAAATAATAATAATAATAATAAATTACCGTAAAATTCTACTATCAGTAAGAAATCTGTCAAAACATGACTATACTATGAAGCCCACCTCCGCAAATGATATGTTCGAATTATGTCTAGACGTGCTTTTAACATAATCCACCCAAAACTCAGCCCATAAACGTGCTCCAAACGAAGATGGACAGACTTACTCTTAAATTATAAGAAATTTTTCTCTCAGGAATATATTGAAAAACTTGAACCCCTGATTTAATTACGAAGCAATGATGTGTCGACAATTAGGCTAGAAAGTGTTGATAGCATTTAATGTACATAAAATGTTAACATCGCCCTTTTTTGTATCATTATTCTTTTAATGATACAGATTGGGTTTAATTTTAATAGCTAGTTTCTCCTTTATTCGAGGTATATGAATCAAAGTCTTTATTTATTACGCACTCATCATCAATGTGTTGATCAAGGTTAGCCCTCATAATGTTATGACCACCCTTTAGCATATTATTGGTTTATATGCTCACGTTAAGTTAATGGAAGTATACAAAAAAAATTTGAAAAAAAAATGAAAAATACAAGAAATTAGTTAGTGGTTGCCCCCTTATTTATTAACGCCTGCTGGCAAGAAGTTGTAGCTGTGCTTGCGCTTTCTTTTCCCACTCACACACTTCACCGGAATCACCACAATATAACAACACTTCACAAAACCTCAGCAATTAACTTAAATATTTGTCATTCGCCAATATGGGAAAGGGAACCCGCAGCGCAGCAGCAACCGCAGCCGCCGCCGCCGCTTTCTTCTTAATTATGGTTTCTTGTATCGGCTCTTCGTCAGGCCAGGCGTTGTCGCCGGGGCCATCGATGGCCTTCGGGCCGTCAGCAGCGTTGGGGCCGTCACCCTCGCCTGGGGAGGACTGTTTGACGAAGTTACTGAACATGTCGGACTGCTTGTCGTACGTGACGAAGGGAAGCAATGTGACGGTGCCGGACAAGCCGTGCTGCCCGGAGCTGGCCGGATTGGTTGAGAGCAACCCTCTTTGTTTGTGTCAGCTTCTCGGGAAGAACGATACGTATGGATTCAATATTGATGTCTCCAGAGCTCTCAAGCTTCCTTCTGTTTGTGGCGTCACCACACCTCCGGCTAATCTTTGCTCATGTACGTCCACACTTTCTTTTCTATTATTATTATTATTATTTGGAGAAATCATGAGAATTAAAAAAATAAAAACACACAAAATTATACGCGTAATTGCAAAATTGAAAAAGAAACCATAATAAAATTTTCAACTACAAAATTTTCAGATAGATACTAGAACTAAAATGGATTTTTTTTTTTTTAAATTTAGTAATGTGAACTGAAAATGTTATTTGGTGAAGAGATTATATATTTTTTATTCCTATATTTTAGCAATAATAATAATTGTTTTTCCGGCGTACGCAATGACGGTTACCGCGATATCGTGGGCAACGTTTTCAAAAATCATTAATGGCTAACCGACTCGGCGGTTGCGTTGCCCACTCCACACCGATGGTAGTAATAAATGCTATGCATGCGCACTGCAGGGACCATGAGCCACGCTACAATTTCCGTGGGGACCACATGAAAAAAAAAAAGAAGAAAAAAATTGGAATCTAATTTAAGGACATGAATGATTTTATTCATTGTCTGGCCAAATCACGTGGACTGCTGCTTTCTATATAAACGGATGGAAATAAATAAATAAATGCATTAAATTCTTGAAATTTATAATGGGCCGACATTGGGTCGAAACTTGGGTTAATTTTCAATAGAGCTCGCAACAGAAAAGCTCAGATTCAATTTTGTTATCACTGTTGAGGGGCCTTCTTCGTTTTTGATTCCGATTTCCAAGTGCATGTTGTGTTTTTTACAGTGGCTGGAATTCCGATTGACGCTCCAACAGGAAGCCCAGGTCCCGCGTCACCAGGTATTTATTACATTTACTTCACATACCACATATATTCTGGGGAAGGGATGCTCTTTATTTATTTTTGAAAATGGTGTTCACATTTTTTTAAAGTACAGACGTACCACAATTATGTAAAAAGATTTAACATTGTAAAAACATGAAAATTTTATTTTATAACAATACAAAAAATGTGTTCATACTATATAAAGTGCGGACGTCTGCATTAAAACAAAACTCTTATTTATTTATTTGTTTATATAACAATTGCTACTAATCATTTGAAAACATAACGATACAAATTAAATGATGAAGGTACTCAACCGCCGTCCGGTTTAGCTGCCAGCCCTTCAAATGGAAACAATGACAATGCAGCATCAGGCAACGCAGGCTCCGTTCTGGCCCTCCTTGTTGGATTAGCAGTTGCATTTCTGATTTAATTCTTATTTTATTGTTTTAATTTCATTCTTCAATTTGTTTTTCTTTTTTTAATTTTTGGAATGGCATTTTATGTTTTATTGTATTTGTACCCAGATAATTTGTGTCTAGCTAGTGACACCAACAATATTCTCTCTTCGCTGCATTCGCCTATCTTCCTATACAATCATTCAATTATGATGATATAATGTGCTGTAATTTTTTTTTAATAAAATGAAAAGAAAAACTTATATAGAAGTGACAATCGGGTCAGGATGTCCTATCATTATTTTGAGTTGAAGAATTTAAGTTCAGGCTCGGTGAATTTAATTAAAATGTCATATAAGTTGAAGTTGTGATTTACTATGTTAAAATTCATTATTAAATTAATTTTAACACACTAGATTTCTAATCCTAACAAAAGTGAAGTTGTAAATATAATTAAAAAACTATTACTATTAGAAGTAAAAGATGGACAAATTTTACAGCGCAGTAGAGAACACCCTTGTTGTTGACAAGCTTTTACTCTCGACGACAAACATTTACCTTAGTTTGGCAGACGCCGTCGCCGTCTTGATGGGTAGGTGAGGACAGGACAGCGAAGAAAGCGGAAAAAAAATATTGTTTTAAAAATTGATATCCATTTGTGATTGATAGATTGAGGATTGATACCACAAATTATACATAAATATATAGCGTAAATTACATGGTCAGTAGCAGCAATTGTTTGACTTTTGAAATTAGAATGGCATAAATAACCAGCAATTGACATTGAGGATTGGGACATTATTGATTTTGGCGCAAATTCAACCCTCGTAGAGACAGTGGAGAAGCATGGCGATGGCGTCTTCTTATTTGCAATGCAATCACCAGCACCCACTCCATCTATCTCCGATTAGGCCGAATGGGCGAAATGGGTTTTCTTCTTTTAAACCAAAAATAAATTTTAGAAGGTCCCAACTCATCAAATGCACCAGAAAGCAAGTCGAGGTTTCTATTCTCTCTACCCCCTTTTTTTTTCCCCTTTCCTTTTTGGGGCCAATTATTTACTTTTTATTTATAATTAGTTGTTTTTTTTTTATTTTTCCCCTGATTGGTGGGAATATTAGGTAGTCTATGATCCTGATGAAAGGATAAACAAGTTGGCCGATGAAGTAGACGGGGAAGCTCCTCTTTCAAGGCTCACTCTGTTCTCACCTTGCAAGGTTTTTATTAATTTATGCTTAAATTTTTAATCTGATATATTCGGATATTTCGTATTCATGCTTTGACTTATATAAGCCTATGTGGTGCAGATAAATGCTTTTTTGAGAATTACAAACAAGAGAGAAGATGGTTTTCATGATTTAGCATCGCTCTTTCATGTAAGATGCGGAAACAGTTGTAGTAATCAGTTTTTTTTTTCCTCATGTTTGTTTAGCAATCTTATATTTTGACTATTTTTGGGGTTCCAGGTAATTAGCTTAGGTGATACAATTAAGTTCTCTTTGTCACCCCTGAAGACTAGGGATCGTTTGTCGACCAATGTGCCAGGGATACCTCTTGATGATAGTAATTTGGTGAGGCATAACTCTTTTCTTCTTCTTCAGTTATTTATTTATTTTAATCTCTTTTTCTTTGTTTCTGGTAAGTGGTAACGTTTTGGAAACTTTTCTTTGGCAGATAATAAAGGCGCTTAACCTTTATAGGAAGAAGACTGAGAGTGACAATTTCTTTTGGGTAAAAATTTACGTTGAGTAATTTTGATCTGTACGGAAGTTTTATATAAACTTATAGTGTATCAGCTGATATACTGTCTGCAAACTTTTTTCAGTAACTATTCTCATTAAAACTTGTCTGCAGATTCATCTCGATAAAAAGGTGCCTAGCGGAGCAGGACTTGGTGGTGGAAGCAGTAATGCAGCTACTGCACTTTGGGCAGCTAATCAATTTAATGGTTGTGTTGCCACCGAGAAGGAACTTCAAGAATGGTCAAGTGAGATTGGTTCAGATATTCCCTTCTTTTTCTCCCATGGAGCAGCGTATTGTACCGGTAGAGGTGAGGTATGTTTTTGTTTATGCAAAAATGGAGCTAATAGATGTTTGTCCAGTTTCATTTCAGACCATGTAAGTGCATGAAATGGTTCTGCAATTTATTTTCAAAATTTTAGAGGTGTAACTGTGTGAGGGAACTAGACCTTTTAGTGCTATGTACTGTCAGGACTTGTTTCATTTGCACCTTCTTTATTTATTAGTTTAGTGTATGGGACTTTTACTTCATTTTCCCATTTTAGATTCACATATAAGCCTATCATTTATTCGATAATATCACTTGGAAATTCAAACAGCTATTATTATTTATATTCATTTGATTAGAACTGCTATGCTGCTCTTATATTTTAGGAAAAATATAGGGTTCAATGGCATAAGGGATAAATTATGTTTGTATTGAGGTAGCAGTCATGTATGCTGCACTTACTTTTGGAAGAATAATATTTGGGAAAAGATGGTATGTGGGGATGCATATTCTAGAGTTTTAAGATGTATTTAGATATGGTGTCTGAGTATTTCAGTCATTTATTTGTACTGACATTTCAATAACTGTTTTATTGTTAGAATTTTTCAGTATCCTTTAGTTGGAATGGAAAGATTAAGTAGACCATTTTTCAGGGACAAAATACCATGGTTACCTTTATATATTTTGGTATTGTATTTCTTGCAGCACACAAAGTCACAAAACACATTCTTTATTAAGTTGCAGCTGCTTATCATCATTGTTCCAACGTTTTGAATTTCCACGAAAGCCTTGTTTTGCATTGTTCAGGTTGTTCAAGATATTCCCCCACCCATACCTTTGGATGTCCCAGTGGTTCTTATAAAGCCCAGGGAGGCATGTCCCACAGCTGAAGTGTACAAGGTAATGCCTTCTATTTTACTTTATTTTGGTTTATATTATATAAGTGAATAAATGTCTGAACTATATTGTTTATGTATGATATGTCGTTGCTAAGAAAGTTTTGATTCTGCAGCATCTTCGACTTGATCAGACCAGTAAGGTTGATCCTTTAACATTGCTCGAGCAGATTTCAAGGAATGGGTTGTCTCAAGATGTTTGTATTAATGATTTAGGTATGAGTTTGTGAAGAATACTCTGCATGTCTTTTTCCCTATGGTTCTCCCCATACTTTCTTCTTTCTTCTTTTCCCCTATTTTAGCTTTTATTTATTTATTTCTTTTTCAAATTTGGCAATCAATACTGCCCCAATCTATTTAGTATTAGGTTTGGAGAGGTGCATAGGTTGTTTGGTTGGTTCCTAGATCTCTGGCATTGATCAGCTTTATAGAGTTGTTTCCTTTCCTGTGTGAACATTTGTTTCACTGTTAACTTTTTCTTTTTTGGGATTACTGTTATTTTTTATCCAAATTAAAAAGAAATGGTGAAATATTCGTCCTCTGTGATTCCATAGACATCACGCATGAAACCATTACATATGTTATGGGTGGTATTGTAAGTTGATGTGTGGTGATTTGGACCTCATTCGCATTGAGGCACTGTTGAAATTTTGTTAGTATATCCATCATAGAAGTACTTATAGTTGGTGAATAGCAGGATCGCTGTTGTTATGGAACTGCTACAATTCTATCTTCCATCCTGTCTGTTGCCTTTTACATGTTTATATTTGTGTTTTCTGCAGAAACACCAGCATTTCAAGTTCTCCCATCTCTTAAAAGATTAAAACAGCGTATAATTGCAGCTAGTCGTGGACAATATGATGCTGTGTTTATGTCAGGCAGGTATGGAGACCAGAAATGCTTTTGAACATCAATTTCTAATTCAGAATTTTGCATAAGTTCCGCAAGATTTGTTTCTGGAAATGCTGTTTTTATCTCTTTTCATACAATTGTCTCTCTCTCTCTCTCTCTCTCTCTCTCTCTCTGTGTCTCTTCAGTGTTGTTATTATTTATATCTCTCTTTCTTTGAACAACACCACCTGTCCACCCATACACAAACAGAAATTAGATTCAACCTCCTTCTAAGGTTGATTTGATGGAGCAAAATCTTTGTCCCCAAAGCAGTAGCATATATCTCTTGCAATGAAGCGGATAAAGATTTTTGTCCCCAGCAAGAAATCTGATTTGAGATTGAGTTCTCCATTCTCTTGATTTCATTCTTTTAGCAAACTCATTTCTGCTGTCTATGTTTGAGGCAGTGGTAGCACTATTGTTGGTATCGGTTCCCCAGATCCTCCGCAGTTTATATATGATGACAATGAGTATGAGGATGTCTTTTTGTCAGGTAAGACTTATGTAATTGAATTGATAGTTTACTAGTTTTATATCTTTATAGAATATGATTGCTGAAAACCCAAGTCAAATGACTTACATGAATGAATTATGTTTGAGAGAATCATATAAACCGATTTCTAACTACAGTCAAAGGTTATTCATGAATAAATAATTGTTGTACTAGATAGTATCTATAGCTATCTTTCCATTCATTTATAGTTGCTGTAGCTAATCTTTCCATCTATTTTGAATCAGAAGATAAATGTAATTGTAAAGTCTCAGTTACTTATAAATAGAATAGAACAATTTACAGGAGCTTTTGGGATTTTTGTACTCTGTTTTTTTCTGAACGAAGTGCGTTATGTTCTAAGGAAATTCAAATCAACTTGGTTTATGTACGTTCCCAACTTGTGTACAGACACTGATTTTTGGAGATGGAGATTAATACAGTGTCTTGTGCATGAAGTATGCACATTAGTTCATTAATCTCAACATCCTTTTCAGTCCTGTGACTTCTCTAATCCGTATTCTGTTCATTTTTATTTTTATTTTTATTTTCACTTTTTTAATTATTGCCTAATGGTCATCCAATCCCCTTCCCACTCTTATGAGCGGGATCTGAACCCTAGACCTCTTGTACCGTCTCAAGAGGTTTCACTAGTTAAGTTACTACCTGCCCATTCACTATCATCTTGATCAAACATTATTTAACTTGACCATTAGTTGAATCTTGTTTCAAGATATGAACAAATGTTTGATTTGTGCTGCTGTCTTTGGCTGTAATTTTTTTTATTTAGTTTTGAACTTTTGGCTTCATTGCTCCTACGTAGATGATTCCTGCCTGAGTCTTGCTATATTACAATGGCAAAGAACTACTCCATGACTAGTTTAATTTGTGATATGTGAGCAAACATTCACAACACATCGGATGTGTCATTGGGGCTTCAGCACTTATCCTGTGGTGCCTGAATGGTAAATTCAAAATTGATACTTATCAATGCACTGGATCTTGCCCTTGAGCAAACAACCTTTTGTGCTCAAGCTTGGATGCTAGTGTAGAGCAGTTACTTGTAAAATTGTAAAATCATGGTGTCATGATCCTGCATAAGATAGAAGTGGATGAGTTTCTTGGGAATATAAGGGTAATTGTTTAGTATCACCTAATAAGCTAGTCTTATGGTTGATGTAAGTCTTAATCCACGATCAATGGTATGGGGAAAACTTTAGATCTGTGCCTTCCATTTCTATTCCAAGCATTTTTGTGCATGTGCTAACTAGAATACTATGCTGAGTGGGTCCTCTGCGGGTTAGGAATGGGCCTGTCTCAAACAGATTACCATGTTGGAGTAGGCTAAAGGGATAGGATGGTAGGTGACCTTAGGAAACAAGAAAGGTGGGAACCACAACGGATTGGCTAGACATACAAGGGCAACACATTATTGGGTGAGGTAATATGGGGTTCCCATTTTGGGTAGAAAATTGATATACCCTGGCTTATAAAGGTGTGTGCGCTATTTGACTTAATGGGCTAGTCTTTTGTTTATGCGAAACATCTAAGCTAGTCTTTTGTTTATGCGAAACATCTAACTTTTGAAAATAGATGTTAATGCTTCAAAAGGATTTCTCTAACGCTCCAAAAGCTTTTTGTAGTTTTCTTTCTCTCTCTCAGGCTTTAATAATTATTTGCATGAATGAAATCCAAGCTACCTCCTCTCCTATGGTAGTCCGATTTGAACCCAGACCTCTTGTACTACCTCAGGAGGATTTAATTGTTGATCTAAGTAGCACCTATAATTGCTCTAAAACTGATGAAGTTTGATGTAGACAATAAATGAAGTGGTTTCTTACGGTTGTAACCTCTTGTGTCATTATCTTCTTGTTGAATGGTAAGGTAAGTAAGAAAGGGCATGACCTTTTTCTTTTTTTTTTTTTTTTTTTTTTTTGGTGTGGTTTGGGGGGTGGATGTATTCTATATTACACATGAAGACCCAACTTATTACTGCAGTAAACTGCAGACTAGAAGAGAGAGTTTGATGTTAAAGCTTCTGGAATGGATAACATAAGGATCAGATATTTTTATGACATATTTATGTTTCTTATCTCATATTGAAATGTAGCATATAAATATATAAAGGGATGCGTTATCAGCTGTCTAGATTGTTACAATAATCATTTTCATCCCAACCATGCTGCCTGACCTTGAATGTATTTTTGATGCAGAGGCTAGATTTATCACTCGCGAAGTGAATCAGTGGTATAGAGAACCTGCTTCAACAAATGCTTGTAGTGAACCCCCTGCGTTGTCCCAAACTGTGGGGTGATGTCTTAATAATGGAGAGATACATAACACAACTTGTTCAATTTACTGTTGTGCTACTTCATTTTATGTGACATAGGATGCCTACGTTCGTTCGTTATATGTAATCTAAGCTTTAAATACGGATTTAAAATTAAATCTGTTGTCATATTTTGTACTGCTTATACAGCTGATCATGAGTTACCAAATGTGTTGAACCTATGGATTGAAAATAGGAGAGATTTTACCCGCAATAAAAATCTTTATCCTTTTATATAATGTAACGACAATCATTGCCAACTAATTTACCCCAATGTACTATGGGATGTAATCAATGATCTAAAATTTATGTTAAAATATTGTTGTTTTAAATTTAAAAGCATCTAATAATTTTCATAATGTCATTACTCATTAGACAAGGACATTTCTGCACTGTTGCGGTACAGTCATTTTCATATTATTCACGGAGACGTCGTTCCCCATTGGCTGCTGATACTTCTCGTTTCCGCATAACGACACCGCAGTGGTGAATTCTAAATTGTTTTAACAAAAGTAAACGATTGTACGGTTTTTACTTGTTGCATGGAATAATAATTATTATAAGCGACGGTCACCATTAAATTCGATCATATAAATTTGATCTGACGGTCATGATTAAATGGACTCAAAACACATGAATCATGATATGCACAGGATTATGCGTATTCTACTGAGAGGGTAGAAATGACCAAATACAATAAACGAGAAGGAGCAGAGGAGGGCTCCGCTGCCAATTTCATATAGAGCATACACTGGCCGGGAACCGATGGATTAGGCCCGAGGTGTTTCAACTGTTCGTGGCTATAGGCGTTGCTGTGGGGATCTGCGGAATGCAACTCGTCCACAATATCTGCATCAACCCTGAAGTCAGGGTGACCAAGCAAAACAGAACTGCAGGAGTTTTGGAGAATTATGATGAGTGAGAAAAGTATTCTTAGCATTTCCTGCAACAAGAATATTAGTCATTTAGCGATGAAACTATATTCATCGCTGCAAGTACTTTTTAGCGACGAAAAAGAATTTTTATCGCTAAAGTCATATTACAAAAAATAATATTTAATTATCACTTTTAGCGACGAAAAATTCGTCGTTAAAGAGGGCACAATTAGTTTCGTTGCCAAAAAATTAAGCAGCAAAAAAAAAAAATGTTGGCGCCCAAACCTTCTGCGATTAAAATTTGATATTTTGTTCGTCGTTAAAAATATTTTTAGCGATGAAATGTTTTCGTCGCCAAAAGTAGTTTGAGCGACAAGGTCTGTTTTGTCACTAAATATAGTTTTAGTTATGAATAAATTTTGTCACTAAAACTCTTTGATATGACAAAATAACATGTTTTGGCCACAAAAATAAATTTTGTCGCTAAAAATTATTTTAGCGACGAAATATATTCATTATTAAAACTCTTTGTATGCCAAAAGAGCTTGTTTTGGCGACAAAAATATACTTCGTCGCTAAAAATAGCTTTAGCGAAGAAGTAATTTCGTTCATTAAAACTCTTTAATATGTCAAAAGATAATGTTTTAGCAACAAAAATATATTTCTTCCTAACAAATAGTTTTAGTGATGAATAGAATTTGTTGCTAAAATTCTTTGATTTCTTAAATGGCCATGTTTTAGCGAGAAAACAAATTTCATCACTAAAACTACATTTTACGACGAGATATATTTTCGTTGCTAAAAATTGTGAAAATTTAAAAAAAAAATTTGGCGGATGATTTTCTGCCAAAATTTAAGATCTTTAGCGATGAAATTGAATTTCGTCGCTAAATATGTGCTTTTAGTGACAAAAATCACTTTTGGAGATGAAATATTTTTCGTTGCTAAAAAATGTCAAAATTTAAAAAATTTTGCCAGGTTATTTTCCACCAAAATTAAGTTTTAGCGACAAATTTTAAATTTCGTCGCTAAAAACTCCTGTAACCTACTTATATATCATTTTTTTTCATTTTTTTCATTCTTTCTTTATTCTCTCATTCCCTTGTTTTTATTCTTTAATTCTCTCATCTCTAAATGTATAATTCTCAATTTCTAATTTAATCTCTACTAATTTTCTCTTTTATTTTGGACATGGTGTAATTGTTCTTTTTTTACTAATCTTATTTATTCTAACTTATATTATTATTAAATTTTTATTTATTATGTTAACTAATTGTTGTGTGTTAATTTGTAGGGAATATTGAAGATCAATTACATCAAGATGAAGAAAACTAAGAAATTTATATTCATTTGTAACAATTTTCTTTCAAAAAACACATATTAAATTTTGTAATTATTTTTGTATTGTTCATCAATAAGAATAATTGTTTTTAAATTAATTAATTCTGTTTTTATCATTATGGTGTTAATTGTCATTGTAATTTAGTATTAAAAATAATAATATTTTAACAATAGTAATAATAAATAAATGAAAGAAAAATGACACCTTTTAGCGATGAAATAATGTTCGTCACTAAAAGTATTTTTAATTACAAAGATTAATATTTGTCGCTAAATATGTTCTTTTAGTGACGCAAAAGTATTCATTGGCAAAAGTTCTTTTGGTGAAAAATGATTCGTCGCTAAAAGTAAGCGACCTTTTGAAAATTTGACCCCAAAGACATAACGTGATGCTCCTATAGCGATGTTTTTGTCGCTATAACCTTCAATGAAAAATTGCATGTTTTAGCGAAAAATTGTTTGTCGCTAAAGCCCTTTTTTTGTTGTAGTATTATGGTTGAGAGGACTTTGTTGAAAGTTATTCAATCTCAAGAGGATACTTCTTGTTCTTCAACTTTTCATGTTATTATATTTAATTTGGACTCATGAGAGGTTGATTGTCTATATGTTGGTGAAGAGTCAATGAATCATGAGCAAATTCAAATCCCGAGAATGAGAAAATTTGAGCATGTTGAGGAGCAAAGTAGAAAGAGAAAAATAAAAGAGGTGGCAGAGATGGACGAACCAAACAATGACCATATCTTCAATTTGTCAAGAAAATGGGAATATATGTTACTCATAGATGCAAACGGTTTTCATAAGAACACAAGAGAACAATCAGTTCTAAGTTCAATGTTTTGCAAGAACACCTTTCTACCTATTAGTCATAAAGGTAAGTTACCTTGTGTCAACCAAATACTCTTGCAAATGCCCTAAAAACCAGGTCCCACTATGGACATTTTCAGACTCGCAAACACATATTGCAATTGGAAAAATACCTTAAGATTGCCTACAACAATCTTTAGATCACTTGTCACTTTGTTCTTATACTTTCAACAGTCACCTCTGGATTTTTTATAAGACCTTTACATGTGTGTATGTTGTGTAACGTCTTGATATGAAAACATTGTCTAAACCTTTAAAGTGTTGTATATACTTTGAAGGGGCACTTATCAACAAGTTTTGCTCCATCTACAAACATTGCACCGCCCAACACATGAGACATTCTACTAAAAGGATGCTCAGCTTCAGAATCTGACATTGCCCTATAATCTTCATTGTCACTTTTATATTCATCCAATAAGTCATCATGTGCATCATGGTGATCCTCATGATATTGAGTTTCTTGTTCTGTACAATTACCACCATTAATATCATTTTCTGTTTTAGAAAAAATGTAACAATCATCTTCTGCTTCCGACAACTCATCATTATGACAAATTGGTCATGATGAAGGACCACCATCACCATGCATATTCATGCTCGACTTTCTCTTATTCGTTGTCTTTGTTAATATATGTGTTTCTATAATGTTGATTTTGATGATAACAAACAAGATTAAGAATGATTAATCTTTTAAGCTCAAATTGTAAGGGGAGCTTACATTTAGGGGGAGCAATTTGTGCAATCATTTTTTAAATAATGAAAAGTTTGTCATCATCAAAAAGGAAAAATTTGTTATCATTTATGTATCCATAATGTTGATTTTGATGATAACAAATAAAATTAAGAATGATTAAGTTTTTAAAAGCTCAAATTATTTTTTATACATTTTAAATAAATCATTATTTTCACATTATAAAGGTTTTATATTTGATGGAAAAATGATTTTCTAAAATTAATTATTTTTCAAGTTTATGGTCTAATTGAAAGAATTTTAAAAACTTTGCAATCAACAAGTATTGCTTAAAATTCTAGAGAATGACTTATTTGAAAAGTTTCATAACATTTTAAGTCATATTATAATTTTAGAAAGTTTTAGGAATAGCAAGCATTATTTAGAAATTCTAGAATTGGACTTATTTGAAAAGTTTCATAACGTTTTGGGCTATAATACAGTTATAAAAAATTTTAGGGTAAAATTATAATTTTAAAAAATAGTTCACTGTAGAGGTCATTGTAGCAAGCAGCTAACCAAATTTAAAAAAATGGCAAGCCGAATTTTGGCAGAAACTCTCCGAATTGAAAGCGGCTAATCAGATCCTGACAAATGGTAGACCAGATTTGGGCAGTAAGCTTCTGGAACATAAACGGCTATCCGGATTTGAAAAAACGGCAAGCCTAATTTTGGTAGAAACTTTCTGGATTGAAAGTGGCTAACTGGATCCTAACAAATGGTAGACCAGATTTGGGCAGTAAGCTTCTGGAAAGTAAACGGCTATCCGGATTTCATAAGTGGCATACCAGATGTTTAGAAATTCAAATTTTGGCTTTAACGGTAACATTAAACAGCTAACCGAATTCCATAAAAGGTAAGCCAGTTATCACCAAAATGTGCATAACAGATAGTTTTTGAGCTCAATCTATATAAATTCAAATCCAATTCATTTTTTAGAATCTTTGCAAGCATAAATAAGTGCACACAACATATATTGAGCTTTAATTTTGTAAATCATCATTTATTGAATCACTTTATTATAAAGGTTTGTTGACACCTTAGAAGTTAATTGTAAGCTTTTGAAGACTTGGAAGGCTTGGATAGTGAAATCCTCAAACTTGAGTTGCTTGGAGGCATGGACGTAGGCGAGGACGTAAGCTGGGATAGCCAAACCACGTAAAAATCTTTGAGCTTGCTTTCTCTTCCCTTACTCATTTATTATTGTACTTTCATTGAATTTATTGTTTTCGAATATATTAATATATTAGATTAGATTGTTGTGTGGTTTGATTAAGATAAATTTTAAAAACCCTCACCCCCCCTCTTGGGTTGCATAACTTGTATTCCAGTCTTAGGCTTACTCATCACATACTCCGAATCAACAACATTTTTCTTCCTTGTTTTCTTTGCTTTCTTGGTATGAGCCATTCTTGAATCACTTGCAAGTTATTTTTTACTCGCTAACCTCTGAGAAACCCTTACTTTGACAAATACAGACTTCTTTTTGTTGGCTTTTTTTTTTATTAGGCTTTCATTGTATTCTCTAAAGTTGATGATTGCTTTGCTTTTCTTTTAGAAGACTGTACTTGGTCAACCTGTGCTGCCAAGTCTTGTGTATTCAATGTCACTGTTTCTGATTGAGGTTTTGTAGGGATAAAATTCTCTGAAAATGGTATTGAAGGATAGTCATTGACAAATTGAGATAATAATGGGTCAGCTACCTCTTTATCAAGATTTATGTCATCCTCATTATTCACCGTAAGAATCTCAGACAAGTCAATGGCATCCTTAATCTGAAAGTCACATAAATAGTCACTACATTGTGAGAGATAGAAGGAATTATTTTGTCCACCATGAGCTTTGTCTGCAGCCTTATGTTTAAAAGGTGCAACAATATTATATGGTGTAGCTTACTACAATGGAGGGTTAACTATAGGCATTGGGTATGGGGTATGGTCAAATTGTTGTTCAGTTGTTGGTGTTTGAGCAACAGGTTCTTTTGTAGGAGTAGTAAACAGCATAGTTGGATTCTCGAAGGTAGTGCCTGCAGCGTGAATTTTTATAGTGTATCTCGGGTCCTTTTTTGGTTTGGGAGTAAATGCATTGTCAAATACAAGTGTGTTTTGGTGCTCACCATGAGGTTCAAGTTCAGGTTGAGCAACATGTTAACACAAATATTTCTTTAATATTGTTTTGATGATAACAAACTTGATGAAGATTGATTAATTCTTTAAAAGTCCAAAATTTTTATACTCTTTCAAATCAATGATGCACCTTGCTCATAAAGGTTTTTATATTCTATTGTTTAATAAGCAATCCATAAAATTGAAAACCTTGAGTATTTTGAAAATGGTCAAAAACGGGATATTTTGAAAATGATCAATAACGGCTGTGCAACATTCCAATAACGGTTCGGGGTGAATCGGGATTTAAAAACTTATCTTATAACAAACCACACAACAATTAAATCTAATGCCTTAATGGAATTTAAAGCAAACTAAATCTTAATAAAAGCGCAATAGTAAATGAGTAAGGAAGATAATGCAAACTCACTGAATGGAATCAATGGATTTTTTACGTGGTTGGGTATCCCGCCTCGTCCACGCCTCCAAACAACCCCAACATCAATTTCACTATCCAATCCTTTCCAAGATAACTTCAAATGCTTACACTGGACTGGAATTGTGGGATTAGAACCTTTACAAAAAAGATTATCTTTCAATCTCTTTGATAATGGCTCACCACTTAAACACTCACAAATTTAAGCTTCGAAACTGAAGATTACAATCAAATCTCTCTAACTTGCGATCCGATTTTGAAAAACCAAGAACAAAGATGATTCAATAAATGATGATTTTCAAATCCTAAGCTCCGTGTAAAAAGTGAATAACCTTTTGTTTGTGCGTCTAAGATTATAAACATGATTTGGATTTGAAATTTAAATAATCATTGGATCAAAACACTACCATTGACTTTATTCAACAACCTTCATCGAGCCTTAAAAACACATTCTTGGATCGCATCTATCTCAATATGAGTTTTGATTTGTAATCTTAAATATTGTGTAAGAGAAAACAATTTGTAATCTTTTATTTTTGAGTAATTGTAAGTGTCCGCAGGATATACTTGGGTTAAGAGATTGGGGATTATCTCTTCTTAAGGTTTATTGACACCTAATCCTCAGGAAGTCAATTGTAAGCATCTTAGATGTCGGATCGCCGCTTGCTTAGTGGAATCCTCAATAATAAAGCTGCAATGAACTATTTTATAAAATTACTTGTCTGAACCACGTAAAACTTTATATAATCTCTTTTCCCAAAACTTTTATTATTGATTTATTGAATTTATTGATTTCGATTCCATTAAATTAATTAAATTGTTTTGAATTCAAAACTTTCTGAAATTTTAAAACCCAAAATACTATGAAACATTTCAAATAAGTCCTTCTCCAAAATTTCAAGCAATACTTGTTAATTTCAAATATTTCAAAATTCTTTTGAGTTTAAACCATAAACTTGAAAAACAACCTTTCATAAAATCATTTTTCCATTAGAAATAAAACCTTTATAATGTGAAAATAATGCACCTTTATTTAAAATGTTGAAAAATAATTTCTTTCTCAAAAACTTAATCATTCTTAATTTTTTATTTGTTATCATCAAAATCAACATTATGTTAACATAAATGTGTCGTTGCTTTATTTTGCTGTCTCTCAAGTTGTTTTTGAAACACACTTAAAATATTTGGTTCCTCATCATTAGGCCCAACAACAACATCTTCAATGTCATCCTCAAACAACCTCCTTTTGATGATATTATGCACATTCAATGGTATTATTTCCATGTCAACTACATTCTCAGTATACTTCTTCTCATTGTGCAAATACCAAACTTGATAAAGTCCATGATTATTATCAATTGTCCCTTTAAATCCATTACAATGCATTGTTACTTCATTTATAAACCTTTCAGCTCTGTAACTATTTCTACCAAGCACCATTTTCATGGTAGCATTAATGAGTACCACTCTACTTAGAGTGTCTGGATCAATTAAGCCAACATCAAGTGTTTCACCAATAAAATTAACAATGACATTCACCTTTAAGTTTGACTACAAATAAAAATCATATATACAATCAATAACATCACCAAAAGAAATCATACTATCATAAATAAATAACAACATAAAAAAAGGCATTATAAAGCACCGAAACTCCTGTTAACAAAATCTTAACATGATATTCATATAAATAGTACAAAACCAGAATAAGTAATGTAAAGTTGATAATACACTAAATGAATTTCTAGTGATTGTTTCTGACAAATACAGTTGCTTCTTGAAAAGAAATTTTAGTTTCAAATACAAATTCAAAAAATTTGTCATCTTTAGCCTAAAACAAAATACTTTGAAAAAAAATGAAAATAATCATACTAACTATAAATCAAATGTCTCATAAACACCAACACCATTAAGAGTAACAATAACACCAGTATGATTATCTCTCTTTACTGACAAATCTTCACAAATAAAAGTATTAATTTCAATAAAATGACTAATCAAATCAAAAAATCTAATTTTTATTAACCTAGGGTTTGTTTATCAATATTTTCTATAACTGTCACTTCAACAATAATCAATCCTATTAACACATTGATTATTGGTCTTCAACATTTCATCTATCTCTTCAATATTTACTACACCCTTCAACTAGAAAAAAAACGGAGATTAATAGAAATTTCTAACCTCAACCATCTTAAGGTCTTCTGTCTCTGTATCAGCCTTCAATGTTTGGTCTTGACACGATTTTTAGCAACAATATCTCTTGTTTCTTTGTCGTTCTTACCATGCTCTGTTTCTAAACTTTTCTATTAGTCGTGTAAAGCGGACGCAGTAATGTGCGAAATACAAAGGGATGGCTATATAGTTCAAACTAATTAAAAATATTTTTCATAATAAATATTTATTTATTTTTTAAAATAAATAAATAAATTCTCCTAAGGGCCTACATATCACGTGTACAGTTTTGCTGACATCGATTTGACGTGCACAAGGCTCTATGTCTAATGCTTGTTATGGTATATATACAAATACAAGTTAGCCCTTTTGGATGTTAAAACTAGCAGGGAGTTAACGGTTTTTAGGAGGTTTTCACATCTTTAGGAGTTGAATTGAAGTTTGTCAGTTTAATAAGGGAGTAAGGTGAAATTTACCCATATTATTATCACCTATTATTATAATAGAAATAATAATGATACGATGATGATGATAGAAATATATATTTTAATTGAGGCATAGATATTGGATGACAACAATATGGCGCAAGATGAATGGCTCACAATCCAGATTATTACCACAACCGAGATATGGAGGTAGTACATGCCTGTGCATACTATTTATGCTATATGTTTTGGTGTAGAACAGCCAGTCGTGTTGTCTTTATTCACAAAGATGTTGTGTCATACATCATTTTTCTACTGAATGATGAGTCATTTGTAATGTTGAATTCCAAATTATTTTACTAAAAGTAAGTGATTGTATGGTTTTTATCTATTGCATATAATAATAATCATTACAATTGTAATTGTAAAACAAAAACACATACACTCACATAGAAATATGAGTGATCACAATATTAGAGTTATAATTTCAGTTCCAACTTCTGTGGGCTACTCATCTAGTAGATAATGAATTTTATAATTTATGAAACTACTTATCTACCATCTAATTGATGGGTTACCAATTTTAATAGTAATTATAATAACAATTCCAATAACAACTACAAATATTGACTACAATTAAAATTATAATTTTGATTGTAGCAAAATAACAAGATGATAAACTTCAGCCATAAAAATACACCAGTGTACCGTAATGTTTTGGACTTGAAATCTATAATATTCTTTTTAAAATTACTTTTGACCCTCCCAAAAGTAATCCCGATCGGACCTTTAAGGCCAACTTGGTAATGCTGTAATTTTAAAGTAGTTGCTATAAGCTGTCTTGTAACCTTATAGAAGTAATCAGCTGTGATGGGAATTACTTAAATGTTTGGTAAAATTTATTTTTTAAAAGTGCTGTAAGTTTTAAAAGCAGTCATGTGTATTTGATAAATCTTAATGTTAAAATGTTATGAAAATGTAAATGACTGAATTATATACAGTGTTGAATAAATTTTATTTACATATCTATAAACATGTATGTAAATATTATTTTATTGCGTATATATAATAATTGATAACTAAAATTACTTTTGAACCTCTCAAAAGTAATCCCAATTGGACCTTAAAGGCCAGCTTGGTAATGCTACAACTTTTAAAATAGTTGTTGTTAGCTGTCTTGTAAGCTTGTAGAAGTAATTAGCTGAGATAAAAATCAGTTAAATGTTTAGTAAAATTTATTTTTAAAAATGTTTCGAGTTTTAAAAGCAGTCATATATATTTAATAAATCTTAATGTTAAAATATTATAAAAATTAAATAACTGAATTAGACATAGTATTGCATAAATTTTATTTACATATTTATAAACATGTATGTAAATATTATTTTATTATGTATATATAATCATTGATAACTAAAATAAGTATTTTACATTATTAACTTTCATTTTTTTAATTTTGTTATCTCAATATAATTAATGATAATAATAATAATCTCCTTAAAGTCAAGGATTTTATTTCTAATTAATAAAAATAATTTTAAATTTATGATCACACACGATACTCATAAAATTGTATAATTATAAAGTAATTTTGAAAAACTATTCTTTCTCTACTTTTTTAAATTTATGATAGGATACAGTGATTTTATAAAAATTAATTTTTTAAAAAACTTTTAAACATCAAAATTAATTTTTAATTTTTTAAATTAACTTTTGAACCTACCAAAAACAATCTCAATAAGACCTTAAGATTTTAATTAAAAAATATTAAAATTGGAAAAACGAAATTAAGTTTTTAAAAAAAAAAGCTAGAGAGACGTACAATTTTTTTTTTTTTTTTGCATAGAAAGAAGTCCCAAATTACAAAAATACCAAACGAGTAATGGCAATTTCCAGCACCTGCGATCAGTGATTATTATTGTTATAAAGGACCCAAAGCTCACTGCAATTGCCCTAACAAGAAATAGTAGGCACTGTTCCGTAATCATAATTTTTATTGAAATATTTAACGGTTTCTTCTTCACCAATCATGGGTTCAGGTCCCTGAAACTTTACAAAAATGTTTTGCGTTTTATTGTTGTTTATTGAATTTGTATTCTTGCAATTACATAAATTCGTTTTGGAATTTTGCAGATGCGGATATGGAGGATTATGGGTTTGAATACTCAGATGAGGAGCCTGAAGAGCAGGATGTCGACATCGAGAATCAATATTACAACTCCAAAGGTTCTTTTCTTTTCTTTTCTTTTTTCAAATGTCTAAAATTTCATATTAATTTTCCTTTCGGTTATTGCTTTTTGTACTTTAAAAGGATTTTTCAATCAAATAAAATTAATGGTTGCATGTTAGGGTTTGACTGTTTTCTGAATGTCATATTTTTTTCCGAACGGTATTCGATTGGTAGTTCTTTTTGAGGGATTATCTTGTATATGTATGTATAAAATATAATTGTATATATATATTTTTTTATTGTTTTTAGCTTGAAGTTAGGGCCTTGACATTGTGTATGGAACTCTCCACGATATACTAATTTCACAATTTTTACTTGCATTAGTAGATTTTTCAATTCCAATTCCATTTATGAATATCCTTGATTTTTTTTGTTGATATTCTTTTGTTTCAATTGGCTATCGAGATGATTAGAGATGTTTAACCTGTCATACACTTCCTTGTTTTCGTTTTCGTGACATATGCATACTTAGTTTCTGGTTCTGTATTTAAAGTGAAAAAAAGTGGATAAATTTTCAGAATATTAGAGATCTCTCAATGGCATGTCTTTCTTCATAAATAAAAAAGGGCTATGTTTCCTCATTTGGGTTATGAACAAGAAACATCCTGGCTTGGATTTCCGTAGAAAAAGAGGCCCAAAGAGGTGCCAAAAAGGAAATTCACCCCACTAGCTAAATGACTGTTCTCTTTCTTATCTTCGAAATTTTCCTTTCCTCCCAAATGACCCAAAAATAGCAGGGCCAGACTTTTAAAGCAATATGTCTGCATTCCCCTTGATCTACATTTCAAGCTCCTTTTTCGTTTTTGGTGAGAGAAGTTTATTTGAACTCATCATTTATGTCTGTCAAAGGTAGGAACCAAATGATGGAAGTTTGACTATATATTCTTTGATTATCTTTTCTCTCTGCTCTACGGTCTTTTAACTGAATAAGAGTTTAATTCCAACCAAATTCTATTATTACATGAAATCGTTTGTCTTATGGCTCTACTGGAAGGAACAGCCTCTCTTAACATCTTATTGGATTATGTGTTTTCTCTTTCTGTAATCTGGTACTTACTTAGTGTATTCCAGCTGAAATGATTTTCTTTTATGCACTGCAAGTTTTCCAAAATTATAGGATAGAGACATGCTCGTATCATAGAATTGAACCGCATAGTTGATTATTATTATTATTATTATTATTATTGTTGTTGTTGTTGTTGTTGTTGTTGTTGTTGTTGTTGTGGTTGTTGTTGTTTATTTTTTTGTTTTTTTCCTCGTAAATACCCTTCCTGAACATGTTGCATTAAAGATCATTTTATCATATTGGGAATCTAGGGATACTGGTCTTAGTTTCTTTCAGCTACTCTGTTTGTGTGTGTGTGTGTGTGTGAGTATGTGTGTTATTTTCTTAATTTGTTCACAAGTAGCATATATTGACCACAACTGTTAATTATTCTTTCAAGTTCGGTTCTCTTTCCATCTCTTTATCACACAGAGATTTGGAGATATATATTTTCTTTTATCGGATGAGTTCACTGTTTCACGAGTTCTTTGTCCTATTCTTGAAAAAGGTTTGGTTGAAACGGATCCAGAAGGGGCACTTGCTGGTTTTGCCGAAGTAGTTGCCATGGAACCTGAGAAGGCTGAGTGGTGAGTTCATATTTGCTGCTGAATGAAGTTAGGGTTTTAATACTTGCTACAGATGGAGAATTCTCTTGATGTTGTAATATAGATAAACCAAACCATTGGAGCCATCCTAAAACCAACAAGGTGGCTAAGTATCCACATGAGAGTAGCATATATATCTGTTATGAACTTGTTTTTACCCCTTTTCTAAGCAGGAAAATTAGAAATTTTCCTGGGTAAACTTACTGAAAAGGGTGAATTATTAGCCATATTCTCACTATATGTTTACTCATTTTGTATGGTAATATCTGCTAGCCTGTTTTGAGCATTTTCAGCCAGATTAATCTCTTCGTTGGATTGTTGGTGGAGTGGGGTGATGGTTATGTTTGTTCTATTTACATTTTTTCTTTACTTCTTTTTTATCCTCTGAGAATTTTACATTTGATTTAAGGCTTTGAGCCTTCTCTTTTCTAAAAATTAAATAGGTGTACCTCCTGCTTGTTTCCAGGGGATTCAAAGCACTGAAGCAAACTGTAAAGCTCTATTATCGGCTAGGGAAGTATAAAGAAATGATGGATGCTTATAGGGAGATGTTAACATATATCAAATCTGCAGTGACACGAAACTACAGTGAGAAGTGCATAAACAACATAATGGATTTTGTTTCTGGATCTGCAAGTCAGAATTTCAGTCTCCTGCAAGAATTTTATCAGACCACTTTGAAGGCTCTTGAAGAGGCTAAGAATGAGGTCAGAATATTTTCTGATCTTTCAGCATCACAATGGTGTTTTTCCTATCAATATGTGAGTTATTCTCTATTGTTTTACAGAGGCTTTGGTTCAAGACGAATCTTAAGCTTTGCAAAATCTGGTTCGATATGGGTGAATATGGGCGAATGAGTAAGGTATCATTTATTAAATACCATTTGGAATCCTGATTTTTCTGATTTATACTGTTACTTATGAGAATAACATGTTACAAACAATTATACTGTTACTTATGAGAATAACATGTTACAAACAACCAGATTTTGAAGGAACTTCATAAATCTTGTCAAAGAGAAGATGGGACAGATGATCAAAAGAAAGGAAGTCAACTTCTGGAGGTCTATGCAATCGAGATTCAAATGTACACTGAAACCAAGAATAACAAGAAGCTAAAGGTAAGGATTTTATCGCATTTGCATGTGCCTTCATATTTGTAATGCTTAACAATACTTTGATCTCTGTTATGCTAGGTTTAAGATTTTTCAATCCATGGTTGTGCTTTTGTCTTGAGCAGATGATGTGTGATTTATGTATAGCATGCATACGCTCGCACATGAACTTGTTCGTGTAAATCTTGTGCATTTTGGAACCGTATGACATTCTATCTCCACGTTTCAATGTTAAACCTTGATGATAGAAATATATTCTTCTATCTTAATTTCATTATCATTCCTACATATTAGTAGAATTATAAATGAGCAGTAAAAGGTGGTTGAATGGGATATTCTAAATCTGAGTATTCTTGACTGTTGTTTTATGTAACCATATGTGGCTAATTCAATTACATTAGACACGAATCAAAGTTTAATATTTGATAGAGTATTCAATCCCAAAGTTTAAGCTATTAGGTAGAAGACAATCCAACAAAGTAGCGATATCAAAACCAAGATTTTGTTGATTTGGGATTCTCCAACAAAGTAGTGATATCAAAAATCAAAGGAGAGATCTGACATGTGGAGTATAACAGTAGAAGTAATTATTTAATGCCTCGAACATTAACAAGCTAAGATGCCATTATCGAAGAATTGGTCTGTTATGGTGATGGAGGATAAACTAGGTTATTGAGGAGTTATATTTTATCTTTTTTATTATGGTATGGCTTTTTTAACTTTAGCTTGTGAGTCATATTTTGTTACTTCTTTTTTTTTATTTATTTTTCCAAGTGATTTCCTTATTTTAGTTGACAATGTCTTCCAATTGGAGTAGATTTCTGTTTTCGATTTTGATTAGGTCTTTGGCTGCTACAAGTAGGGCTTTATGTCGTTTTCAGTTGGAGTCTTGATCATAGACTATTGAATTATTGAATAAAAGAATTCATTTCCTCCTCTTTTTTCTTTTTGTTCTCCCGATTCTGTTTGTTTTTCTCTATTGGTTTTAAATCACACATGGAGGTTTGAAGGAAATGTGATCAAAGATATGCTAAAACAGACAAAGAAATGAGCCAGAAACAGGCCTAGCTCTTATACCATAGTAGAAAACCAAACTTGAAAGTTTAAGTTAGTGGATTTAAGTCTTGAAAGATATGTTAGCCAAAATTGACATTGCAAGACTCCGTGGAAGGTGGCAGTCATCTCTGACAAAATTGATCTGCATGTTATAATGTATGAATTTGTTGTTTTTGAATATTCAGTTTGTAAGTGCACAAGCCAATTTTGTTTCAGCAAGAAGTATCCCTGAAATTTTAAAATTTTCTTCAGGAATCAGGAAATTTACCTCTGTATTGCATTTTTTTCCCCCATCACACTCTAACTACTTGCTTATTAAAGGCATGGTCTTAACGGTTGAAAGAAGATGATTGACCACACAGAGTACAAATGATTCTCTAAGGCTTTTAGAATAGAACTGAAACTTTTATTGTAGAGGTTGACGACGAATTCTGACGGAGATTTATCAAAGCAACAAAAAGGAATAGACTGCAAACTATGTCCTCAAATTAGAGTGCTAGTGTGGGGCATGGTTTGGAGAAAAACTGCGACAGGCTGCTCAAGTTGTGGCATGACTATCCAGGGTCCCAGCTATTGGACTGAGAGAGAAATATTGTAATGAAAATGGCATCTGTTTGGTTATCAAAATTAGGATATGACAATAGTAAACTTTTTAAAAGGCAATTCTTACTGTGGATGAGTGCATGAAGCTGGGAGAAGATAAGTTCCAAAACATGATGCAGAAAGATGCTGTGGTTTATCAGGTTGTATGCAAAACTGTTACTTTATTGATATTGGTGTGTTATTTTCCATGAACTATGTTTCCACTGCAGTTAATGTTTTCATGCCCCAAAACTTGTTTTGCGAGTTTTATCATATTTTAATGCATTTCATGTTTCTAGAATTTTTGCTGCATTAGTGATTACCAGATCACCATTACAATGCAACCAGTTTCTGTTACTGTTTGTTATGATTTGTTTGAAGGCTCAAAGACTTCCTTTCATAATTCGTTCTCATCATTTTTCCAAAATTATGGTAGTCAATGGTGTCCATTTGCCATTTTGGTTGAGCAGTGTTTGAGCTAACAAATTAAACGCAGCAATTATACCAGAAAGCTCTTGCTATCAAGTCAGCCATACCACATCCAAGGATCATGGGAATAATTCGTGAATGTGGTGGGAAGATGCACATGGCAGAACGTCAATGGGCAGATGCAGCAACTGATTTCTTTGAAGCATTTAAGAACTATGACGAAGCAGGGAACCAGAGGCGTATTCAATGCTTGAAGTATGGTTTCTCTCTCTCCATCTCTTATTTTTAGTATCAATTTATTTTTATACCTGTATTTTCTCACTCGCATTATCTGTCTCTTTGTGTTTGGTTTCTAAGCATGAAAGGCTAAGGTGAGGTTTTTTACAGATGACTTGATTAAATAACCCAAGGGATGATCAGGTCCAAATCTCTTGAATTTTTTTTTTTTTACTCTGAAAAAAAAATTTGCTAATATTGGTAAAATAAAGAAAATACATCTGAGACAAGATGTGCCCAAAGAAATCCCTTGGAGCCACTTTCTGGGGATATTATATCTCACTGGTTGCTTGATTGCTTAGGCTACATTTTTATACTATGGAGGTATCTAAAACTAACCCATGAATTCTAAGTATTAATCATGATCTTTTTTTTATTTTGTTTCCTTAATAAGACCTTAAAAATCTTCAACCCATGATCCCCCATTTTTTTTTTTAATTTAATTTTATGGAAGAGAAAAGATTTAAAAAAAAAAAAAAAAAGAGAGCTGGGAACTCTGGTAGGAATCTTAAAAATAGCATAGCAAGTTTTTGAGGGCGTCAGGACACGTAATGTATTACCACGTGCCCGAATGACCTGTTTTGGCATCCAAATGTCGCTATCCCACCTTTATTTGTGGGAGTGGCCCGGTACAGGTCTAATGGAGTAGGTTTTCATACTGTAATGTCTAATTTCTTGAAATTATTTGATGCATAATTAAAAGCTCTTTTTTTTTTTTTTTTCTTTTTAGGTGCTTTGCTTCTATACTTCCTCAACTACATTGTCCTCTACTAAATTGAATTTCCAGATTTGGAAAAATTTAAGCACTTATAAAATCAGTTTTATACACTCTTATATGTCCAATCTTGAAAATTTGAATTGTCATAAATATCCTCTGTTTACCCAATGCAATTCTGCTTTTGTTACTTTTAGCTGTACAGCTTTTATTCTTGTACACTCACAGGTTGTTGTTGCATGCTTTACCTTTATATCTCTCAATTTCTATTTAGAAATAATAATTAATCATAGTCTCCTCATTCCAACTGCTTTTCACTTGATAGGTATCTGGTTCTGGCGAATATGCTGATGGAATCAGAAGTGAATCCATTTGATGGACAAGAGGCAAAGCCGTAAGTAACTTATGAGAGATACTACAGTTCTGAGTTTAGCTTATGGTTCTCTTTCTCTCTCATGTCTGATTGCTTTTCTGCAGGTATAAGAATGATCCTGAGATTCTGGCCATGACAAATCTGATAGCAGCATATCAAAGAAATGAGATAATAGAGTTTGAAAAAATCCTCAAGGTAAAATTACTGTCCACAATGTTGTAAATGTGCTTTTACGTGAATTTTATGGGTTACCCCCCCCCCCTCCCCCACAGCACTCCCTTTATGGTCTACCAGTTTTGTTCCTTGTGGGGATTTTTCAGAGCAATAGAAAGACTATCATGGATGATCCGTTTATTCGGAATTACATTGAAGATCTGTTGAAGAATGTCAGGACTCAAGTCTTGCTTAAGCTTATCAAGCCCTACACAAGGATCCGGATCCCCTTCATATCTAAGGTGTGGACTATGTTTATGAGAAAAGTCATTACCTATCCATACGTGCTTCTATAGTGTTCTTTCATTATTGTTCTTACTGTTGTGTTGTTAACTTGCTTACACTCTAGTGTACTGAAGAGTATCATCTCATTTCTCTGTGGACCTGCTGAACATGTCTGATGACAGGAGCTCAATGTGCCAGAAAAAGATGTCGAGCAGTTGTTGGTTTCACTTATTTTGGATAATCGTATCGATGGACATATTGATCAAGTGAACCGGTTACTAGAGCGAGGAGACAGGTCAGCCTATCCGACTTCTCTTCAATAAAAAAGAAAAAATGCATATTTGAACTTGCTCACTCGTGGTGTCTGAACTGGGATAATTGACTTGGTCTTGCAGGTCGAAGGGGATGAAGAAGTATGCTGCCATAGACAAATGGAACTCGCAGCTAAGGTCTCTGTATCAAACTGTCAGCAATCGAGTGTCTTGAGTAGATAGATATATGTGGGATATTAGAAAAAGGTGCTTAATTGGAATTTTGTAGTATTTTGTTGATGAGTTGGGGGAAAGTTGCTACTGGTTTTTGGCATTATGTTGTTCGGGAATATACTTCTAGTATATATATATATATATATTTTTTTTTTATTTTGTTTGGTCTGTCTGTTTCGGCTACAAATTTATGGGATTGAACTAAACTTTGGACCACTTCGTGTAAGCCAAGAGGAGCTAATGGAACCCAGTATTACCTCCATGTTCTGAGTTTGAGTGTGTTCTGATTTAGAGAATATTGTAGTTTGCATATTGAAGGTTATTTAGGTATCGCGTGCAGCCGTGCACGGCACTAAGGCGGTCCAAGCTCAACCAAAGAATTTGTTCCATCATAATTCATAGGCATAGCTCTTCAGGTCTACCGAGAGGTCTCCTGAATGTACCTCTGAGTCAGATGACATTTTATCTCCTTCTAGATTAGATTAACGACAAGCCACCCAATTCTCTCTAATCTCAATTTAGATGACTTGTCCATAAATTTTTCGCTCGCAAGAGACACTCAATTATTCGGCGAATTATTTGTGATAAATCATTATTGTGCGACTCCATAAAAAAACAAAA
Source organism: Atalantia buxifolia (assembly GCA_030444775.1). Taxonomy (NCBI): domain Eukaryota; kingdom Viridiplantae; phylum Streptophyta; class Magnoliopsida; order Sapindales; family Rutaceae; genus Atalantia; species Atalantia buxifolia. The sequence continues at coordinate 26,189,901 of CM059832.1, read as the reverse complement.
TAAATAAATATCATAATCCGAAGGCTAGCCAATGCCTCGTGATATGATTTATTAAAGCGCTATAACCACACAATTTTTTTTACTATTTATATCATCTTATAATATTCTAAGATAAATTATCCTATTGAATTTTTGATTTGGTACCCTGTGATATTACATAGCATATTAACAGACACTATAACAGCAAGATATGAGAGGATACTAAATCAATAAAATTACAATAACACGAAAATTTTTTAATTGCATAAAGTATCAAAACTCCCTAAGTTATGCATGTGCTATAATAAATTCAGTTTGGTTTGAATTTTTTCGAATTCGGTTCGGTTCTTTTAAAAAAAATCGATTAATAAAAATCGATACCGATTTGAATTTTCAATTCGGTTCTCAGTTCAAACTCTTAGAACCAGCAAAAAAACTGAAAATATCTTTTAAAATTAAATAAGGCCACATGGCATGATAATAGAGGAAATAGGAGGTAAGTTTATGTCCTAAAATTATTAAATTATGTAATAAAGTAAAATAAAAATACATAAATATGTGAAGAACCAAACCAAACCAAACTAAACCAAAAATTTTGATTATGATTCCGTTCTTATTAGTTCTCAAAAATTCTATATTGAGAACCATTGCCCAACCCTAGTTTCAACCACTATAAAAACTTGACCTCCAGTTCTCCAACTTCTAACTTTTAAGCATGGTAGAAAAAGATGACGCGCCAATGCAAGTGGAAATTCTTTCATCGCCTCCAAAATTAGGATCCAAAATAACCAGGTACGAGTTTTCGACCTTTTGTGTTGGAAGAAAAGTAAGTTATTTATTTTATTATTATTCTTATTATTATTTTTATTATTATAGCTATGTTCAACATCTGATGTGACATTTTGAAGCTTCACACTCCAAAATACGAGTTTATAGGGAGTAATTCATTGTTCTAATTTTGGTGTAATAATTAATTTAAGATAATTTTGATTAAATTAATATATAAAATATATAAGTGACTATCCAATCTAATAACATATCAAACACAAGACTGAATCTGCAGCCCAACCTAAAATTACACTAAATACAGCATAATATTATACTTAAGCTTAGTGCATCCGATCTATATCGTATTGAGTGCACAAAAGATTCAGGTTTTAAAAGAAAATATAAGGGCGCTAATGGCAGTACAGTCCCACCATCTTTAACTGCATCCATCCAAACAGGCCCTATTTGACCCGAAAAAGATTTGCGACAAATAAAATTAAAATTTGTCGGGATTTGTAATTTCAGAAAGTGGTCCTCAATCAAATTCATGGACCATATTTTTTCTTGGGGAGCCCCTAACTTACAGCCGGCTGTAAGTTACAGCGCACACAAAAATTAAATGGGACCCACCAATTATTACTGTTCACGCTTTTTTTGTGAATGCTGTAACTTACAGTAGCTGTAAGTTAGCGTTTACCTTTTTCTTGGAAACATTTTCTCTTTCCAGTGAAAGTGCCTTTTACAAGGGACCTTGCAACTGTTGCAAGGTAGCCGACCCCTTTTATAATCATATTCTAACTCTGTTATTGGAATTTAGAATGACAAAATTAAAAATTAAAATATATATATATATATATATGTATATATATATATATATTATTTTAAAAAAATTATTAAATATCAAGATAATTATAATTATTTTGAAGTTGTTATAAAAAATAATATATTAATAATTATATCATAATTCTATATAAATTATGTTGGTATAAAATAATATAACAAATTTATTTTGTAAATATGCTTCAAATATATTATAATTATATTCAACTATTAAATCCACTTTTAATTAAATGAAAGATAATCTATTTTATTTAAAATAATAACTATATATATATATATATATATAAAAGAAGGTTATAATTATTTTGAAATTATTATAAAATTATATACGAATTATAATTATATATATAGATAAAAGTATAGTATAATTGTAGTACTGTATCATAGTTACATTTAATCGTTAGATTCACTTCTAATTAAGTGAACCCTATTCATTTAAGTATATATATATAAAGTAATAAATAATAAAAATATAATAAATAATAAAAAAATACCGTGTTATAATTTTAATTGTCTACGTGTTCCATGATAGACAACCGGATCCAAAAAAGAGTTAAACAGTGAAAAAATGGTAACAGAAGAGAGGAGCAGCAGCAGTTGAGCTTGTCTTAGACAGTGAGTGAGTTTTACGACTTATGAGTGTGCGTGTTTTGTCTTGATGCGGTAGAAATGAGATGGAAAACAAGTCGTATCTTTTCAACCAAGTCAAGAGCCATTTTGCCAAGCCTAGCTCCTTTTATCTCCATTCTGTAACCGAAGTTCAAAGCATATCCTTGTTTCTCCTTTTAATCATCTTCTTTATTTTAACGTTTCTCATTGCAATTAATCATATCTGTATTATATATAGTCTATATATAATAAACACGTGGTGCCGTCCTTGAATTTGCTTTCAGACTCTTCCTAGATTTCTTCAGTTTTCGAGGGGGGCGCAATTCTTGAAATTGAAAAGTAGAAGAGGTGGGTTTTTGCTTTTAATCGAGTTTTATCATAGTTTAAGCTTCCTTCTCAAATTTTTTTTTAATTTTTTAATGAATTTTTTTACAGATGTTTGCAGCCGGTACGGTTTCTAGACTAACGGAAAAAGATTCTCTTGGAATATTTAATAGCTAAAATAATTTTTTAATTCACGTTTTGTATGATATTCTTTTCAAAGTTGTTGAAATAATACAAGTTCGAATTCGATCTGAATTTCAGTCCTGGACATTGTTATCTTGTTAAAATCTCCTGAAGTTGGTGCAGTTTGTATTCTTGGGATCACGCTTGTTGAGGATGCTGTCTCTTATAGATTACTTATGCTTTCTCTTTGTGGCATCTATACTTTGTATGTCGTTAATTGTGAGAATTTTTCATCGTTTGATGTACTCTGAAATGGGGTTTGATTTTCGATTCAAGTGCTGTAGTATCTTTTTATTTCCCATCCTGCCTGTGAAATCCAACAAGTTTCATGTAGTTGTGCTAAACCTTGTTCTTTTTAATGAGCTTGTATTTTTACCTAATTTGGCAATTGGATCCTTTTTAATGAACTTGTGTATTCCAGTTAGGACGATTTAAATTCTCTGGAACTTTCTTTTTATTTAGAAATTATTAAGTCTTAAATGTGAACATGCCAATTTCGAGTCCTCTGACATTGTTTTCCATTGTTCCCTCTCCCCATCGCTCTACTTCCTCATTTCCTTGTAGCTCAGTATTGAATCTAGTTTGAATGTTTGGAATTCACACATTTCATTTTGCATAGAATCTGTGTAATTGGAAGATAGGTTTACTTCAGATCTCAGTTTTCTAGGCATCACAGTTGTCAAATCTCACATACTCCTGCCTATTTTAGCACATGTATTATCATACTTATTCATTTTATATTTGCTAAGTTGTATTAATGTAACTTTTTCTAGGACTTCATTGAGAGGGGCAGTTTAAAGCCTGCAGAACTTTCAGTAGAACAAGGCACAACCTGTAAATCAAGCATGAGTCAACCTAAAATTAAACGTCGAGTCGGTAAATATGAGGTGGGAAGAACAATTGGCGAGGGTACATTTGCAAAAGTTAAGTTTGCAAGGAATTCTGAGACAGGCGAACCTGTTGCTCTTAAGATTCTTGATAAAGAGAAGGTTCTCAAGCACAAGATGGCCGAACAGGTCTCTGTATATTGCTTATATCTGTAATTCACTCTTTTTTCCCTGCTTCAATTGAGGTTCTCAAGCACAAGATGTCTGAACAGGTCTCTGTATATTTTTTATATCTGTGATTCACTCTTTTCTCTCTGCTTTAATTTCTCTCAAGCCCTGGCTCATTGTAAACAGGGTTCTATTGTTTCTATGTAGCAAGTTTGTAGTCCCCATCCTTTTTTATTCTGAAAAAATTTCTTCGCAAGATTCCATACGTGGTTTAGGAGGCCTTGTTTGACTTCTGGGATCGTTCTTAATGGTGTTATTTTCTTATGAAAGGAATTTCCATTGCTAGCTTGATTGGAAGTTCTTTTTAACCATCGTGAAAGTATATTGTTTCAAGATTTATTGAAATACGTAGATGCTCTCTTCATACTTTTACAGATCAAGCGAGAAGTTGCAACAATGAAATTGGTTAAGCATCCAAATGTTGTGCGATTATATGAGGTCTCTCTCTCTCTTCTCTCTTCCTCACACAAGTGCACACATGTTTCACTAACATTTTGCTTTTTAGCTACGATTTTAGGCTACCTTCAATGTTCATATGTGATTCTGTACTATTTTGTATAACTGTTTTTAAGCAGATTCTGTTCAACACAAATGCCTGGGCTCAATTTTATATTACGTTTACCAGATGTCATTTTATTTTTGTTTTTTACTTTTGGCAAATTGATATAAGTTGTAGAAGAGAATATAAAAGTAATAGGCATGAGATTAGAGGGCACAGATGTGGAATGTGAAATTGATGGGCCCAAATTAGAACATTAAAAAAATTATTGAATTTAGATGTTAAGTTCATATATCAAGTTATTTGTTGAATAATTATATTTGATTTCAGGTGATGGGAAGCAAGACTAAGATATTTATTGTCTTGGAGTTCATCACGGGGGGAGAGCTGTTTGACAAAATTGTGAGTCGATGAATTCTTGGCCTATGTTATTTGTGTACTAGTTTTGCCTCTCTCTATTTATGAGGTTCAACATTATTTCTATAGTGTTGTTCCACTTAGATGTTTGAACCATTCCCATATTACTTAAATATACTTGTTAGGGATCCTGGTAGCTAAGTCCTGCATAAAGTTGAGCTATTATTTAAAGGGCTGATATTTTGTTCGTCATTCATGTATTCTTTTACACTGCATAACATGATATATTTATTGGATTGTGAAGGTAAATCATGGGCGGATGAAGGAAGATGAGGCACGGAGATACTTTCAGCAGCTTATTAATGCTGTTGATTATTGCCATAGCAGGGGTGTCTACCACAGAGACCTGAAGGTATGTAAGTCCTGTAAAGATGGGTATTACTTTCTTTGTCTTTGTTTTTGCTTTTGTTTTCAGATATATCTGTTATGCTATATTGGAAAAAGATTTTGTTTTCTTCCTTACTTTTCGTGGTCTCTTTTGCAGCCAGAAAATCTGTTGTTGGATGCTTATGAAAACCTAAAAGTGTCGGATTTTGGATTGAGTGCTTTGTCACAACAAGTCAGGGTAATTATGAACGGCTTTTGAAAGTGCAAGCTTCTTTTTTTTTTTTGGGGGGGGGGGGGGGATTGTTTACTCTCCAGTTCTCATTCCTTGATCATTATTTTTGATATATTTGATAGTAAATTATTGGCATGTAAACCTTTTCAGTCAAGGTATAATTGTTTTTGAATGGATAGGCAAAAGACATGAATATAGAATGGGGTGTGAATTATGCACGGATAAATATAAATCTTTTGTAGTTTAAAGTCGAATTAAAAATCAATAAATATCTAAGATTTAGGGGCTAGCATGCAAGTCCCTTACCCACCTTCTCTACTACCCTGCCCCTCCTTAAGTAAAAAATAAAAAAATAGAAAAAAAAAATGCCGTATCACATTTTTGAATTACTGAGTGGAAGACCATGCCTGATTAGTAGATTTTTTTTTTTTTTTTTTTAATTTTTGAAAAGATGGGATATATTACTGATTTTCAAAAGCAATTTTGCAGGACGATGGTCTTCTTCACACTACTTGTGGAACTCCTAATTATGTTGCTCCCGAGGTGTGTGTAGCACTGATCTATGAACCTATATTTTTTCAACCATGTATTTGAAACCATTGGTGCTTTGGTCGCAACTAATTTATTATTTTCATGTTTAGGTTCTTAATGATAGAGGCTACGATGGCTCAACTGCTGACTTGTGGTCTTGTGGAGTGATACTATTTGTATTACTTGCGGGGTACTTGCCTTTCGATGATTCTAATCTTATGAACCTGTATAAAAAAGTGAGCATTTCTTGAATTCAATAGTGGTTATCCTCTTTTACTCCACTGTTTGGCATTAACTCACTTCTCCCTATGCAGATTTCTGCTGCTGAGTTCACTTGCCCCCCCTGGCTCTCTTTCCCTGCCAGGAAATTGATTACTCGCATCTTGGATCCAAACCCAATGACTGTGAGTATTTATCCTTTTGCTGACATTCTGTACATGATATTCTGATTTCTGCATCTCAAGTAGCAAAGGAAAAATGTCGAAAAGAATTTCAGCATTTCATATTCTAACTAGGTTACTTAGTTGCAAGAATCTTTATGATATACAGAGGTCAAGCAATTCTGTGGTTTAGCTGCCTAGGCACTGTCCAAAGTTTGTTTTCTATAGCTTTTGCATGAGCTGATGTCTTTTACTAATGTTGAACATATGAACTAAGACATGTTACAACTTCTGCTCCTACTTTGAGCTGTAGGTACCACTGTATGACAAACTTATTTTGCAGAATTTATCTCCAATCTTTTTATTTTTTAGTTATGACAAATCCATAAGCTCTCGTACAAACTGATGTGGCATAAAATGATTGGTAGAATGAAAACCTCACATGGCCCACATGATTTATTTTTTATTATTTTACTTTTTTCATTTGACCAATCATATTAATTGTCACATCAATTTGTAAAAAATTAGTTCTCATAAGAGTTTGTGGCTATAATATTGCCTTTTTTTCTGATAAATAATCGACCTCTCACAATTACTTGACTTATTTTTCGTGTCTGATTTATTTTGTTCTGTTGCAGCGTATTACTATACCAGAAATATTGGAAGATGAATGGTTTAAAAAAGATTACAAGCCTCCTGTATTTGAGGAGAAAAAAGATACAAACTTGGACGATGTTGAAGCTGTTTTTAAGGATTCAGAAGTGTGTTGGATGGTTTATAGTTATTTAATGACTTGAATTGGAATAATTGAGAAAATTCTACATAGTCATTAATGTATGTGTTGTTGCTATTGTAACAGGAGCACCATGTGACTGAGCATAAAGAAGAACAGCCAGTAGCAATGAATGCATTTGAGTTGATTTCTTTGTCAAAAGGACTGAACCTTGGGAATTTGTTTGACGCAGAACAGGTTTGTTGTAAAAGTGTTCTTTATATTAAAAGGAAAGTACTTTACAGATAGTTATCTTCTTTGATTTCCATTGGAGCAAGTTAGCAGTTTTGGAAACTCCTTGACCGACTACAGAATTCATGTGATACTGCAGATTTATTACATCTTTGAATTATTGACCGTGGAGTTATAGGATACTTTCTTTATAGATCATGTTCTTTTCCATTTACGATTACTCGCAGCTAGTCCAGGATAGGTTGACTTATTGAGGCCACACATACAGTGGCATTTCACTTCTGTTGGATTTTATATTGGATTTAGCAGTGGCAAAAATTTAGGTTTCATTAACTTTTTAGATTTTGGTTTGGTATTTTCTATGCTTACATGTTGTTGAGTCTTTGGCTATAGGGTTTCAAGAGAGAGACAAGGTTCACATCTAAATGTCCTGCAAATGAGATAATTAATAAAATTGAAGAAGCAGCAAAGCCTCTTGGTTTTGATGTTCACAAGAAAAACTACAAGGTGAGCAAATTTCTGAAATTAAGTAGATGAACAAAGAATAAAACTTCAGAGTAATTTTGTAAAGCTTTACAAAATTGATGGGTTATTGTTATTATTTTTTAACTTTATTTAACTCAGATGAGGCTTGAAAATATGAAAGCTGGGAGAAAGGGAAACCTTAATGTGGCCACAGAGGTGTGTGATAGCGAACTTTTATTTAGTTGATGATTTGACTTTGGCCTAGGTTTCCTATGGTTATTTGTGTTTGCTTATTGTCAAATAGGTATTTCAAGTGGCACCTTCTCTTCATATGGTTGAGGTGCGAAAAGCGAAAGGGGACACTTTGGAGTTTCATAAGGTATCATTTTCTTCTTCGAAATAGTTTCATTTTCTTTATTATACCTCAATATATTTGTTATTTCTTATCACAATTATCTGATCTAGAGTAGGATTTACCTTAGTTGGAATAAAAGAGGCTAAATTTACATAAGCCTCCAATCGCAGACAATCGTGTTTTGAGAATTGAAACCATTATAGAATAATTTAGCATAAAATTAAAAAAAATACCGCATCAAGTGCTGAAGCAACTTAGACAAGGCCCTTTGACCAGAATTGCCATAGGGAAAACAAATGCAAATACAAATCACATGGGAATCCAGCTAGAGATAGGAGACAAAGCCCAAGCAGAGAAGGGAGACGGAAACAAATAAAATAAAAATCACGAGGGGGTATTCGACAGAGGATCTGTTGGTCAAACCAGTTTTGATGCCATGTTATGTGACCACTTGACCTTAAAGCATAAGGTGATAGGTGAGTGCCCAAACAATAGTATTAAGCTTGAACATAAGTGAACCTTGACAAACCGTTTTTCATAAAATCTATACATTATGATTGAACTTCTTGGAATTAATAAGTTTTCCAACTTTGTCTTTTAACCATTCCCATATTTGCCAGTTCTGGGGTGAAAGTGAAGCCTAGAGTTGGTGGACATATTATTTTGGATGAGCATGATTTTTAATATTTTGATCAAGGAGCCAAGAATCTTGGCTCTATTTCTTTATGATTGAAACACACTGTGTATTGGCATCTTAACTACCAAAACAACTTGAGAAACCTAGATTAATTCAAACGACCAACCTCACTACCATCTTCTTTCTCCTTTCCCTAGTGGTTTAAGACTTGCTATTTACCTCACTACCATCTTCTTTCTCCCTTCCCTTGTGGTTTAAGACTTGCTATTCTTTCCAGATCAACCCTTTACTGATGTGATGAATATTTTCACCTTACATGGAGTTCATGAGGTTTTTAGGACCCCATAAGAATTCTAGGTCTGACAAGAAAGCAAAATCAAAATAATCTTAAAACTCACTTTGATTTTCCATTAGTTGTATTCTATGTTCCCCAGAGAATATGCTTGCCTCCATACACCCCTTTAAATTATAATAAAGCAAATAGCATGGTTGCAACCCTATTGTGTCATTGACCTAGACACCTAGTAATTCATAAATCATGTAAAATGTATTTTAGTAGGCTTCTGTTTGTATGAACTGTAACCCAAATAAATGATTAACTTTTATGCATGCAAAAGAAAATAAGTACTGTTATTAATTTCAATAAACTATCTGCCACCATCTTGAGGGTAAAAATGTAATACAATACATAAAGCAGTATTTTTATTCTTAAAACCAATATATTTACCTAAACGCCATTTAGTTAAAGTGTCTCTAAAACTTATGGCAGCCTAAAAAAGATTTGAGTTCATGTCAAGATTGCCATTTAGTCTTACAACCAATAATATATTTACCCTGATACATCTATTTGATTGATAAAGTTGCTTATGATGCATATAATCTATTGTTTTCATTGGCTTGAAAATTTCTCTGCAGTTCTATAAAAATCTTTCAACCTGCCTAGAGGATGTTGTTTGGAAAACTGAGGAGGATATGCAGGAAATGAAATAAACTGGTTTGAAGAAAGAGTGATGATACAATCTTTCCTTGATGCTACCTTGTTGCTTTATATCTTCATTCTTTTCCCCCCTTCCTTGTAGATACACGGTCAAGGATTCATCAAATGTTTTCCTGTGTTATTATTGTTGGAAAGCATGGATGATTCCCATAGAGGTGGAGCTGTTTTGTTTTGGTAATCTTTTTAGTGACAAATTCTTTATAAATGGAACCATTTATATATTAGACATGGAAATTATAATTTTAATTTAGGGTTGGCAAAAAAACTCGGCAAGTCCGGTTCAACCAGGCTTTAGCCCAACCCAATGGGTCGGTCTGGAGTTGGTCTTTAAATTTTTTGAAAAAAATTTACTTTGACATATCCTTTTTCGTACATATTTAATAGTACCTCTTTTTTAGTTTTTTATATTTAGTTATAACAAGCACAAGTATCATATATGTTTTCATTATTTGCATCAACAAATACATATGCATAGAGTTGCATAAATTTATTTCCATGTTTTGTCTTAATAATTAATATCGTTTCCATAGTTGCACTAAAATATGAGTAATGATCAACTCTTATGCAAATATATTTTGTGTAAATTCATGTGCATATTTTGTGTAAGTTTATTTGGCATAGTTATATTGGTTGAATGAAAATATAATTTATTGGCGAAACTGCTTTAAATCGTACTCTATTTTATCAAAGACTTAAAAGAACTCTTTAACTTTTTATGAATTTGACTGAATTAAAAATGCACCATGCGTCAAAAGTTTATTTGTTTCAAGTATTAATTATTAAATAAGCATTTCAAAGAGAATGATCAATTTTTTAAAAGCAATTTGTACACTATACCCAACTTTAGGAGCAAGGCTCCAAAGTCCAAATAGTGTTATCCAATTAACAATATTAAAAATTCTCGCTGAAAGCCAGAAAATCAAAGAAGGCCTTTTCACGCACATTGAGAATTCAACTCTGCTTGATCTAATTTATCTGAAGTAGTTTTCATCTCATTACAAGCTCATGGAATACAACAAAGGAAACACCAATTATAGGAGTGGGCTAACAGAATCTATAACTAACCCCCTGTAACATCAGCCGTTGGATGTGGAGGGAGAAATTAAATTGTAGGAAAAAGAAGTTGAAGAAAATGAGAACCGGTTTGGATGTTAGCTGCTCCCCAATAGTAATGTTAATAGCAGCTGTGGTAAAAAGCTAAAAGAGGGAGATTTGACAGTAAAGGCAATTTAGCTGTATTAAATTTATTGTCAATCAGCATATACAGTTGATCTAGACCATAACAATGAAGACTGGGACTGACAGTCCATCCATATAGGAGATGGGGAGAGAAACGAGATATCTACATTTTCTTATACAGTAGTACCATATATAAAAGGCACATTCAAGTAACTGAATTAGTATGACAATACAAAATAAAAGGAACATGTATAAATTCATATTTGAGTCCCAGTTTCTCATACAATTGTAATTTGCATTATTTTATCAAGTCCACAACATTAACAGAAGATGGTTATGAAGGTGTAAGGTAACCAACTCATGCATATATTATAGAAGTTGGCATAAAACCTTGTAGCTACTCGGTAACTCCTTTGGTGTAAGCATCAGGCATGATAACAAGAGGGTCTCCAAATCATCAAACTCAATACCCTAACATCCCCATGGAATCCCAGTAAACAACATGCATGCAGAACATCTGATGCATAAGTTAGAGACCGCCAGAAAACTACAAGAAGTTCAAAATATTTACCCAAGTATCAAAGATAGCGTCATGCTCAACAGTTACCATCATTCAGAGCCCCAGGGGAGTCCTCTCAATAATCTTGAAGGCAATCAGTGCAGAAGCTTGCTGTAGCTTCACAGAACTCTGGAATGAGGGCATTGAGCAGGACTGCACTTCCTCCAACCTTCAGAGTTCTCAATCGCATAAAAAGTGTTCCCGGATAGTGGCCAATGGCGGAACAAGAAAACTCTTTGATTGTCTTTTTTACAGTACTGCTTAATGGAATGCCAAGGCAGCTGCATGTCTACAAAAAATGCAGAAAAAGACTTTCTTAAGGTATATTGCAGGAATGGCAAAAGAAAGATGATAAAACTGCATTGCCTTGTGGAATGCCAGGACCTACATTTCTTTTTTTTCCCTACTTTTACCTTTCTAATTATATTGCATATTACCACAACAACGAAGAAAGAGGAATGGAAAAGAAAACTCAATGGCTTGAATGCACGGTCAATCTTCTAACGGGGATAATGAAGCCGTGAAACAGTAAACAATATAGTCCTACAGGCTACAAAGGAGATGAGGAGAAAGCAATTTTATCTTTCTGAAACTACTTAAACCCAATAGCATCACTTTTCAGGTACACAATACCCCATATATAAAAATGAATTCAGACACTAAAATGTTGCTTTTTCCTGACTTATCTACGATGTTTAACTGGTCAGTCCTTCCATCTTTATAAGTCTGGATCAACATCTTGCTGTCAAAAATGCGTGAAGTGGTTAGACAACAAGTGTTAGACAAAGATTGGCGATACCTGGCAAGGGCTTAATCCTTCAATAATCCGATCGACGGATGCAGACAAGCTGCAGAGTGTAGATCATCTGGTTCGCTCGCTGAACCAACAAGGTTACTGTTGAAGATAAAATAAGCTTGTTGTGGTTCTTCTTCCATGTCATTCTTTAAATTTTGTAGTCATCGTCTCAATAGGCCACGAAATACTTTGGCGTTTGGAAACAAAAATATTATACAAATCATACATTAGAATTGTGCATTTGTACTTGTAACCAAAGGTTTGGCAAGAGAAACTCTTACATGGGACATGCAAGGGAATGAGGGATCTTTCCTAATAATCAAAGAATGTGATCAATGTACATCATAACGCTGCTTAACCCGGAAGACATGCTTGAAATGAACGGGTCGGTATCAGAGAAACGTCCAACAAAACAGTTGAAATACTCTTACATGCCATAGAGATGGCTTAACTTCTGCTCAAATAGCACAAACTCAATTGATTTACACTTACCTGCCGCATCCTGTGGAAAATTAACTTCGATGTAGTCATAGCAAAATCAATCAACCAGAAGGGCAGAAACACAAAATAACCTCAAAATTCGAACTCACCATTTCCCTTTCAGTTTTCTCTCTCTTTCTTTTTGTTTGCGGCGGAATTTTTTAATTTTTGAGTTTGCGAATTAATGAATTTGGTTGCATTTTTCTTTTTCTTGTAAACAAAAAAAACCTTGGAGAATGTGTCTGGAGGTTTGTTTTGTAAAACATATTATTGAAAATTTCCAAATAAAAATATATTATTTTTTGAAACAATTTTATAATAAAACAAAAATTTCAAGGGACTCCATCAAATTTAATACATCCTAACTAATTTTACCTCACACCCCACAACTTATTGTTATAAATAATACCAAACAAATTTTTTATTATTAGAAAATCTATTTTATAAAATGACACCAAAAAGCATTTTTATTCTGAAAAAATACGATTTCTAGAATCATCTTTCGTTCTGTTTTTGAGAACACCATTTGAAAATATACCAAACGACCCCCAGAGGCCTCGATTTGTTTGTTTGCAACTCGAATTGTCTCCACTCATCTATTGCAACAGGGCAAACCAGGCAAAGGCATAGGATTTCTCATGTTTTCCATTTTCTATTCAACCAAGCATTGCTCATGCTTTTCCATGCTAACATGATCTTTCTAGTGTATTCGGTAAATATAAGCAAAAAGTAAGTTGGTTTGAAGTCGCAACATCCATCATTAAGCAGTAATATTAAGTTCTACTTATCAAGTCATGCCAAAAAAACGGAAGAAAAAAAATAAAAGTTCTACATTTCATTGCCAAGCATCCCGTGATGATGGATCCAGTTTTGGCTCAGTTGGCCATCCTGCAATTCACAACAAATTACATTATAAGTACATGGCATCATGACATTAAGAAACAAAATTGAGCTTTATATTGTGCCACAATCTCAATTTTTCAAGAGGAGAAAATTCTACTACACGAAGAAAACAAAATTTAAGTAGTTCAATAGTGAAATCATTATCCATGACAAGAAATATGTATGGATAAATATGTTGTGTTTAAAAGTAATTAAAAAAAAAAAGAACAGAACAAAGAGTCTGACATATAGCTAAATGACGGTCAATTAGGGACGCACAAATGGCATTACAATCAAAAGCAATCAAGTATACTCAAGTAGTAGAACAGTTGATTTGGAATATACAATCAAATATTTGATTTTTGCAAGCAATGGGATGCACAGAATCCATTAAAGTGAAGCAGTAAATTTAGAATTCCTATGAACTCTCCAGAAATAGTGCTTTTTTTTTCTTTTTTAATGTTGTTTTTGAGAATGCATCCAAAATTATATCCATAAATCCTTGGCTCATAATTTTTAGAAACTACTTATGGAGTGCAAACCAAATAGCCCCATATTGTAGTGGGCAACTTGATCCACAGAAAGTTCTCTCGAGCAGCTGAAGGATCCATCAGTCTGGTCTATATTCTGTACAGGTAACTTGGATTTAAGTTTGAAGCAAATACTCTGTATGTTTAGTACATGCATGTGATTAGTGAAAATCCACTTTTGTATCAATGCAATACCTGTTTGAGAAAAGGCTGAAATAAAACAAACAGCGTTTAAAACTTTAACAATTAAGATAAGTAAACAAGTATTTATTATACATACTCAAACTACCCAGAAAGATATGAAAGAGAGAAACATCTCGTAAATGAGGTTAAAAAAACAGATCTGCCAATAAAAAACAAGCGGCACTATAAAAAATCACTGTGTCAATACCAGCATTAATTTCTCTCATCTAGTCTTCATTTTCTGTTTCCGCTAAACCTGATTAAACGCAATAATTGCATTAGAAATCAAGTGCAGTTAATAACAAACTGAAGTCCAATTAGAAAATTTACCTAATCGGCCCCTTAGCAAGCTTGCCATCCCTTGTTGAACAACTGGCCCGGATGGATTTAGCTGCCTGCGGATGTCTATGCAAACGCGAAAGATCAGTTGCACCTTAATTGCATTCTTGGAAATGTTGTTTTCCTTGCAGTAATGGTGCAACTGTTCGGTGGTGCATCTGCCGAGCTGCCTCTCGAAACATAAGAATAGCCAGTTGATTTTGTCTTCTCTCCTTGAAACCAGTGGTTCCAGTAAGTCTAGGAGACAAGAATTGCACCTTTCATTTGCTGGCCGCAGCCACCCTCGAAACATTTGCCACTGTCTAAACTGACCACGAAGGTCGGCCTCCAGTTCTTGGAGTTTCTGGAGAACATTGATGACTTTTACAGAGCTTGTTGCACAGCCTGTGCAAACCATCACACCCGTGATCTCATGTAGTTCCCAGAATGGCCTAAATTTTTCATTAACAACCGCACACCACGGGTATGGAGTGGGTAGGGCAGGCTCTCCCATCTAACAAAACATCACAGGAAGCCTCAATAAGTAAATGAAATAGCGCGACATCGTGAAAAAGAAAATACTGCAACTGAAACAGGCCTTTCACCATAAGAATTCCAATCTCACATTGAAGTTTAAAACGCGACAAAAACTTACATTTCCTCGCAGAGGAGGAGCTAGAGGTGGATCCACTTCCAGATCTGGGACTTCATCATCTTCTACGTTGATCCAGCAGGGTGGGAGGGGATCCATGGCACCAAAGCTTTCACCAATCGAGCACTCTGAAGTAATAGAAATGTTGCCGCAAAAGAATTGAAAACGTCAGCTATATTTATACAATTAAAGTCCTAAATGTCGTTTTTGCCCTTTCGTTGTGTTCGGTTGACCGGAAATCGAGGGGGAGAGGAGGGGAATTCTCCATCAGACTCTAAATACGACTTAATTATGTTGGGGTAATTTTCAGGGTCCTCCCCTTATGTTTGATATATTAACACTTAGATAGAATGTATTGATATAATTATAGACACTTCCCCTGCAGTTAATAAAGTATTAAAATTACTTAAATATCTTTCCAGCCAAAATAATAAGTTGTTAAATAAAGCATAATAAGTTGTTAAATAAAAGCTTTGATGTTTCGTGAAGCAGAATGTCATTAGAAGCTATTTTTGATGTTTTAAATAAACTAAAAGTGCTCTTTTAAAAAATCATTTTAAATGTTTTTTATATTATATTTATTTATAATCCACTAATATCTTCATTCAAAGTCGTTCATACCTTGTTTAGACTCTATTACTACGAAACAATTCAAATGTTTAGGCCACAATGAGCATATTCAAAATTAAAAATCAAAATTTACTAAAATTTTGTTTGAACTTCATCCATGTTTCTTATATATGTGTGTTTGCTACAATCAAAGATTTATTAAGATTATTCTAAGAAATCTGTATGAAAAATATCTATTTCTACTCAATTTATCTCCAGTAAGTAAAAAGAAAAAAAAATTCTAGCAGAAAGGCTGTGACTTGAATCAGTACACCCAAAGTTGCGCGCGTGGTCCTCCATTTGCAATGTTGAAGTAAAGGAAGAAATTTAAATAACATTATCAAAGTCAATTAAAACTACTTTTATGATATGCATTTTTTATCTGTGACAAAATATAAGTTGGGCACCATCTAAAAGGATGTATCGTACGTGTTATAATGTTCGTTTAATTTGCTCATCCAAAAGAAAAAAGAAAAAAAAAACACATTCTTTTATTCTGGGTGTGCGTGTACTCAAATTTATCAAAGTCCATTTCAATGATGGTCGGTTCGTTACTTCTATGAAAAACAGATTTGATACGTTAATTTGTGAAAACGTGAGATACAGTGTGGCTATTTTCTTTTTTCTGTTTCTATTTAAAATCCGTATCAATGTAATTTTGGTTGCGAATCTAACTTCAATCAATCCAATTTGACCTTCGCTAAGATAAACCATAAATATTTAGTTAGTTATCAACTGAAAGGCGAGGACAATCAAGGGTAATTTTTAAAAACCTCCCCTGAGGTTTGAGGCTGTTGCAAGTAGATGGCAAAAATCATTTTATTTGTAAAAGGCCCCCTACCGTCAGTTAAAACTTCCATCGACTAACTGTTGACTTTGAAAAGACAATATTGCCCCTAATAATAGTTTATAAACCGACACAACTAAAAGACTTTAAATCCAACCACTAAAAAATTTTAACATATTTTCTACACCATATTTTTTTTTAAATTTATATCAACTAGCTACTTTTGCACTAATACCGTTGAATAATTTAAATAAAATGATAATTTTATCCCTAAATAAATTAAAAGACCATTTTATTTTATAAAAATTTTTAAAAATAAGAAAATTATTATTATAAAAATATCCCTAAGTTTAATAAAAAAATAAATCCCAAAATGAGAATTTTTATTTTTAATAAAAATCTAAATAAAAATTATAATTATTAAAATAATTACAAAATTTTGGGATTTATTTTTTAATAAATAAATTCAATTATTTTAATAAAATTTTGTAAAATTATAAGTTTTTAATAAATAAATTAGTTGTGTCGGTTTATAAACTATTATTAGGGATAATATTGTCTTTTCAAAGTTAACAGTTAGTCAATGAAAATTTTAACTGACGGTAGAGGGCCTTTTACAAATAAAATAATTTTTGCCATCTACTTGCAACAGCCTCAAACCTCAGGGGAGGTTTTTAAAAATTACCCGGACAATCAATTAAAGTCAAGGTGGATAAGTGACATGGCCACCAGTTAATAAAGATATGAGTTCCCATTAATAAATTTGAGGAATTAGTGCTGTTGAAAGATTATAGGATAATAACATCATTACACCATTAAGAACATACACATCAACTTCACTCGGATATCGAGATTGTTTTCTTTCCCCAGTGTGAACTGGAACTGGCTTCTGGAACAGGGCACTGGTCACTCCCATAAAAACCTGCAAACAAAGAATAATAAAATATAGACTTTTGTTATGTTATATCATTATGTAACATACATAATGATGGAAATATATAAAATTAAAAAATTATATTATTTTCATGAATGGATTGTTACATCATTATATATGTATGATGTAACATAACAATCTCCTAAGATATAATAACATCATTACACCATTAAGAACATACACACATCAACTTCACTCGGATTTCGAGATTGTTTTTTTCCCCAGTGTGAACTGGCTTCTGGAACACGGCACTGGTCACTCCCATAAAAACCTGCACACAAAGAATAATAAGATGCACAATCAATGACCATTGATCTAATTTTTCTGTGTTATGTATCACCATAGAGAGACTGTTAATGAAATCATGGAGTTCAAGAGCAGGCTCCTCAGACTTTTATTTTGTTCCCAACTTCCTACTTGGACGGTAAGAAGATTTTCATGACATTCATCACACATCCAACACTAGTTTCAGGTATATGAATGATAATATAAAAACTACACATCGGAGAATAAACTTTTATAAGATATTACAACAAAAGGGTTATTTCCGAGGGCAAATGACCTCGGAAATATACATATGCCCTCGAAAAAAACTCATTTCCGATAGAGCAATGCCATTGACCGATATCGTATTAAGTCATATCAGAAAAAGTGGTTTTCCGATCAAAAAATATATTTTCTACGGCAACGCCGTCGAAAATATGATGATCTGCCCTCGGAATAACTTCTGAAAAACCAAATAATTACATTTTTCAAGCGCATTTTGCCCTCGGAAATACTAAATCAACTGTCGAAAATGTTCATTTCTTTTTGTGCAGGTTCCCCTTTCCTTTTCTTATGTTTGCAGTCACTTAATGATTTTTTCACTTGATTTCTTGCGAGTAGAATAAAATCTGTAAGTTGATCTATAAAGAATATAGATATTAAAAAGTACAACCTAACAAACAAAACATGATAACAAAAAATATTGTAAATGTAACTTTATAAATGTCATAAAAATTATATCTTTGGTATAAATAAAAAAACAACCAAATTTCTATTTTACATAGTATCTTCTTCAGCAACAAATTAAGTTGTAATATTAGGTAATAGGAATACAATAATTCATGATGCTTGATTAAAAATTGCAATCAAAACCTTAACAGCTGCAAGCTCCACCAAATCTGTACATAAACATAAATTAGAGAGTTTGGATAACTTCTGGAACTTTATATATTCTTCTTTGCATATTCTACAATATGCACAAGTATCAGTATCCATTATGAAACTATTAATTGCAACTTGGAATGAGAAAACTAAAAGAAAAAAAAACTCACCTCCATCAAGTCATAGGGTCCTCTTCTAATAATGAGAACTTCAGTTAACTTGAAGTAGTTCTGATATTACATATAGCATGAACAGAGGAAGAAGATTTTTTCTACCTTAATATCAAGATCACTCAACCAAACAACGGTACCTTCCAAGATATCTAGTATATATCATCCATTGATTGATAGTTTGAATTTAACTAATAGATCAACTTTAGGTGTCATGTTGCCACATTGAATACAGAGAATCCAATTAACTAGATATGTCAGGACGTATTAAAAATTTGCTTAAAATAGATAACTGAACAAATCTTAATATTTTTCACCTGCTATCATGTCTCTCCAATGTCAAATCATGCCCTCAAGCAAATCCTTTGGCCTTTCCACGGCTATTTTTCTTCTTATCACTGCTTGAAGCTGATACAAAGCCAAATGAGAAAGTTAAATTTGTCATTTTTATTTGAATTTAATTGTCAAATTAGGACAACAGAGGAACCATCCATAAACATGAAAGAGATTATATCACTCGAACTTTCATAAGAGTAAATTAGGACAGCAGAGAAAGAAATAAATAATTCCCACAAAAAATGATCACACTGACACGAGAGTTATTATATCACTTTATTTCCACTTCCTTGAAACTGTTTTCGTTTCACTTGTAAACATGGTCAAATAGATCCCACTCCAATCAATTGATAATTGCCACCAAAAGCAATTTTGAAAAATAAATAGCATTACAAAAAGGCCCGACGATGCAAGAATAGCTATAAAGCATGAGTTATGACAGTATACTGCCTCAGCTTTCATTAATTTATATATAGTGCTAGCTGTAAATTGTAATCTTACTAAGTTAAATTTATATATAGTAAACCTCCTCCAGAAAGAACTTACTCCCACACAGAAAATTTATATTATACATTAAGTTCCACTACAGACTACTCTCTGAATGATAACTCAAGCCTGGGTAATGAAGCAGGAAAATAAAATAAACCTGCTGTGTGCTTATGTCAACACCAAAGAGCCAGCAACCAAATCTAGGATCTGATTGATACCTTCCTACAACCAAATCATTATGTTCGAGAATGCCATAACGATGCACAGTAACAAAATGGAGTATGTGTGCAAGCCTTAACTCTCCTAATCCATCACTTTTTACCTTTTCCTTCTTGACTTAATTAGCCAGCTTCCTCCATCCGGTCAATTGCATAATAAAAGTTTCCAAATGGAGGAATTCAATTAATCACAATAGCAATTTTTTTTTCTTTTAATCCATCGAAGTGATAAGAAGTAATATACTAATGTAAAGTTACACACCCTGGCTTTCCTACATAACTGTCTGCTTGCTTAAACAACGTTTTTCAGTACTTTGTCAAATAAATCAACAATAATGCAGCAGTTTTGATGATATATACAATCGCTATTCATAATTGAGATAAACAATCACACATGCAGAAGAACTAAATCAATCAAATCAAATCAAATATAAATCAATCAACCACTAGATTTTGATATGATTTCTAATATAAACTAATATGAAACCAAATTAGCAGATTCGTTTAATCATAAGCATAATCTACTAACCACTATAATTCGTGCTCAACTAACCATAATATAGATCCTTCTTGATCATATACTTTCAGCACCAAGGTAACCAATAAAGGAATTAATGTTATTACCTAGTGACAAACAGAGTGCTTGATAAATAATGATCTCGAAATTTGAAACAAGCAAAGATCTTCAGCTCGAGCTTTTTTGCATCCTCAAAATGTCGAACTTGAAATCTCTCCCTCTGTTTGCAAATGGAACTGATGTGAAATGCTTTGCAGGAGATTTGAGTGAATCAGCCTTGAGGATGAAGAGCTAGAGTATTCAGTTACAATCGCGGTGGCTTATTATTGGCGGAATGAGTGGCTTATAGTCTCCAGCACAAGTGGTTTATTATCGGCAGAATGAGTGGATTACCGTATATGCATTCAAAAGTCGTATTTACAAATTTTCAAATTTGTAAATGAAAATTAGCGACGGTAATCCACTCATTCTGCCGATAATAAGCCACTTGTGCTGGAGACTATAAGCCACTCATTCCGCCGATAATAAGCCAGTGCGATTGTAACTGAAAACTCTAGCTCTTCATCCTCAAAATGTCGAACTTGAAATCTCTCCCTCTGTTTGCAAATGGAGCTGATGTGAAATGCTTTTCAGGAGAAAACTTTCAGACAACTCCAAACCTGAAAAGGGAAAACTGCATGATGGCTAACATTGAATAATGGCTATGAAAAACAAGCAATTGTTGGAAGAACATTGAATAATGGTTAACAGTTATCTCATGCCAAAAAGTCCAACACCAACATTACAGCTTAAGCATTAGAGATAATCTAAGTAAAACCTCCAGTTTGAACAATTAGACATGGTTTCATTACTTCAAAGCTGGAAGGACCAAGTAATGCACTCAACAAGACAAAAGCACAGAAGAAAAGAAAAAATCAAAGACTTTTGGCCCTGCAGAACTTCGCCTGAGAGTGTTTCAAGCAGAAACAATGTCATCATAAGACATGTACAACAACTTTAGAAAGATAAGATACTGTAGTTTATCAAAGGTTAGCAACAACCAGATATAGTTTATCAAAGGTTAGCAACAACCAGATAAACATTCTTTTAGAAGCAGAATATCAATATAGGGAGCCTTATCAAAATGCACAGACTGTAAATACAGAGCTACAAAGCAAAGTTTATCCAATGTTCGAGACATTAAATTTTTAATTTTGAAATAAATTTCACTCACATCCCCAAGTCAAGATGTCAGATTCAAATAAACTTCTATAGTTCCAGCATAATGTCTCATCTCATGGAAAGCTAGATACAGTGTAAATATTTTTTCCTGAATAATAGCAATCCCCAAACTATAATAGCGGGCTTTGCATATTGCAATGCAGTTAATTATGTCTCTCCGAGAACTTGGTTAGCTATTTCTCATTTTGTTCTAGGCTTCTTCTTCTTCGTAGGTCACTTATGGCATGCGGACAGTTACTGAAATTTGAAAGTTTTACAGGGAAATTTAATTAATCCTGGAACAAATCACCCATCACTAGTTCGCAATTTTTGTCTTATGCAGACACAATAGTGACATGGCTGAAGAACTCGACGGTAATCTACCTTTAATTTTTTGTTGAGAAGTAGTAGAACTCCCTCCTCAAAGAGAAAGTTACATATTGATCCCTCGTGCCACCATCCATTAAAAAAGCTATATAATAGAATTATAGATATGTTTACTAGCATCAGCAAGGCAATGCATTTAAAGGTCATCATTCAGATGTCAAGATAAACATATTCAATATTACCTATCCCATTTTTCTGTAACTCATTCGTGGTTTCTAAACCATTTCAATTTGCTACGAAGATACAAAAATATACACATATAGTGGGCATATACGTCGAATAAACTCTCTGGTTGAACCATTCCACACCATGAACGCATTTTTTGATTCCAAGTATTATTAAAATAAAGATCAAGTTCATGCGCTGATGACGAATTTCCAATCTTATGTTCTATGCTCTCAATTGAAACCGGAAAGTTAATTATCAAAAAGGAGCAGTATAGGCAAGTTGCTCAAGTACCGTAAAGAAAGAGGGATTAAATCTCTAATTCCCCTATTCTTAAGGAATAGACGTAGAAAATGAATTACCATAAAGTTGAAATACATGTAAAGCCAACCTGCGTTGAGGAATAGAATCCATTTTGATTTATTTACACCTCTAATGACAATTTTCAATTTATCCTCAAAAATTTTGAAAAAGTCAATTCCCATTTATAGTTAAGAAAGACTAAAAATTTTATCATTTACCCTTTTTTAATTGAAAAAGAATTAAATTGAAGATTTTTATTCTAGCTAGTTAAATTGGAATTCACCCAATTGTTTATAACGAAACGTAATATATTATTAAGCTTTTTAGTTTTTGACTAAGCCACTTTATAAACTAACTGCGAAAATTTAAAAATCAAGATTTCACTTTTGAAACCATCCATAATTCTCATATTACCTTTAATTAAAATAATTCCTTTATCGGAGCTGGAAGCGTACTTACTCTACATCCATATGAAGTGAATGTTTTTATCTTCTTTCTCCATCTTCCGTTGCAACAACATTAATTATACTTTCTAAATTTATGATTTTTTACCAATTTATTTTGATGTTTATTATATCCCTAAAGATTGTGTTTTAACACTAGTATTTTGCAATATTAGAAGATACGCAACATAGAATCATGTATGAAGGACTGGCTGAAATAAATTTGGGGCCTTAGGTAAATTGTTCAATTAGATCTTCTTAAAAAATTGATATAAATATATTTATTATTATTGTTTTAAAAATTTATTTTTTAAAATCATTTTTTAAACTTTCTCAAGTGCAAAATTATTAATCAATTTTTTGTATTGTAATTTTTTTAATATATTTTTCTCAAAAGATAAATATAACTAGCTCATTTAATCTTTCTTGTGACAAAAGCAACTATTATGGGTGTTACATAAACAAGAACACAAATGTGCTACACAAATAAAAGAAAACAACATATTTTTAAAATGAAAATAACATAACTAATTAAGAGAAACTCTTGCACAAATGTGTCACAAACTCTTGTATAAATTTATTTTGTACAAACTGATTTGTCATTAATTTATTGATTGAATGAAAATATAAAATAATAAAAATAGATCATGTAGGCCAAAGGATATTTAATTCAACCAATTTTATCATGTCACATCAATTTGTAAAAAATAAAATAAAACTTAAAAATTTAACTTTAATAGTTTATAATTTGAGGTTTTGAGCTATGAACTTGGAAAGTGGAGAATAATCTTTTTTTTTAAGCGGAAAGCAGACAAGGGTTAATGTTGATTTTTTTTTTTAATTTCTTAATCACGCACCGAAAGTGTTGATTGCGTTTTTGTATTTATTTTTGGGTAAAAAATATTAATGGATCAACAATGCGACTTTGGTAAAAAGATCCATAGAAATTTTTTACAAAAGCCCCAAAAACGCATAAGAGCAACGATTACTAGTAAAAAAAAAACAAAAGAACAAAATATGCCATCTGATGAAAAGAGAAAAGAAAGAAATTAACTAGAAAAGATGCATGATCTGTACTCTGATCAGACCCGAAGCCAATTTAGACTTGAAGACCTTGTCCAAAGTGGTAAAGAGTGATGAAGCCGTTCAATACGCTGTGAAGTCATGCAGTAGACTCCTGTATCCCTTGGATACATATCATCAACAAAATATATGCAATTTGCTTTAAAATAATTATCTTCTCCACCGCTGCTAACAACGCAAGCTGTGGAATTATTCTCGCCCAATAAAATTGCATTGTTACCTATATTGTTAACCATAATCCGCTTTTCCGTCTCCCAATCTAATTTGCAGACTATAAAAGCACGAGTCAACTGGCGACGATCGCTTTCGTATATAACGAATCTTGAAACAATAAACAAGTCGCTGTTCAACTCCACCAAGTAATAGTATCCGGCATCCAAACAATATTTGTGTTGTTTAAAAGGCAATGCTTCTGCTATAGGTGCATGAGGATGATCAAATCTTATACGGAAGATGAAACCGCAACGACCAATACAATAGAAGTTACCCTTATTAAATAAGGTACCCTCTGAACGACATACATCAAAACTGTGTATTGCTATTGGATCTGGAGCGTTTCTCTTTCTTCCACGGCGGTATTTTAATTTGCAGCAGTACCGACATTCATAAAAGCTGGCTTCGGTGTTGGTAAATCGAATACAGTGATCATGTACTATACTTGTCCAATTCCTGTCTCCGGGTCTGCAAAGGGCCAATTTTGCTGGAATATATAGCGAAGCAAGAACAACACAGTTTGGATCCAAAGGGCTGACCGATGTGATCACTCTCAAGCCGTTTAGATACCGGAGTTGGGTTCCTGGTGGGGGTGGGGGTAACTTGACTTGAGACCTGGTGAAAGGATGTAAGAGGAACATATTTTGGGTTTCATCCAAGCAGCTTACCGTCAGCAGCCATCCATGAGATGAACTCGAAACCCATCTCCCCTTTACTTTTGGTAATGGAATTTCGCGGAATTTATTTGTTTTGGGATTGAAGAGGTTACAGGATTGACGGTTGATGCAATTTTCGTCTAAGTTTCGAAGCAAGAGAAAAGGAGGCAAATTAGGTCTAATTTGGTGATAAAGATATTTAACGACAGATTGCCACGATAAACAGACGGCTGCACAGATTGCAGAGTCTAAGATATCATCGGAATCAATCAGTTTTTGGATGATTATTGATAGAAGTTCATCCGGAAGATTGGACCATGATACCCGTTGTGGTGCCATTGAATCAATTAACAAGATGGAGTGGAATTGATAGGATTCTAGGGTTTTGATTAGAGAATTTAAGAATTCAGAGGGAAGAGAGAGGGAAGAGAGAAGAATTAATCGGGATTGGAATTAATTTTATCATTGATTCCTCCAAAAACATAATGAAAAATACTTATTTATAGCAGCTCAACACAATCCTAATTTAATTTAATTAAAACCTTAAATCATAATTTCAATTAAAAAAAACATAATCCTATTAAAAAAGAAATTAAATAAATTATCAGGAAAATTAAAATAAACTACTATTTCTAACAAGAATACGCTTGAGTATAAATATTATTAGTGCTTTCACAACTATATACATATAGAATTTGTTGAGACAATTCCGGTTTTCAAAAGGAAACAGGATATAATAAGCTTTTCCTTGTTATGTTATAATTAGTTACACAATTTTTTTTTTAATTTAACAACTGCCACCCTTATGCAATATCATAAAAACTCAAAAGCATTGCACAAAGTTCGTATTAATTACCACCGAATCTAATTCCTAGATCGGTTCTATCTAATACATTGCGATAAAAATAAATTGAACAACAAAGGATCAACGGAATATATGTTCACAGAACAACCGATTGGAGATCTTGGAAGCAAGTCCTTATACTTTATTATTGAAAATGGGAGCAAAGTGAGGAGAGGCTAATACTTCAATTTCTTCCTGAATCTCATGGTTTATAGGGAGAAAGAATTCCTTTAGGGTGCGTTTGACACACGTTGTATTGTATTATTTTAATGTTGGTGTATTGTATTATGTTGTATTGCATTAGCATTGTATTATAATAATACTGTATAATGTTTGGTACTACACTGTATTGTAATAATTTTTTGTGATTAATTTAAATTAAATATTAAATTATATTATGTTATTATTTATATTATATTAATATATTTAAATTGTATTAATATTTTATATTATTATTAATTTTAAATTAATATTATTAATATTTATTTATATTTAAATATTTATTATTTGTTATAATAAATTATAAATTTATTAATAAATTATAATGTAAAAATAAAAATATAATATAATAATATTGAATAATAAATTACATATTTATTAATTTATATTAATAATTATAATGTAAAAATAAAAAATAAAAATATTATACAATATTATATTAAATTAAAAATAATAATAATAATAATAATAATAATTATAATTATAATAATAATAATTATTATTATTATTATTATAAAGCAAAGTAAAAGTCAAAAAGCAAAAGTCAAAAAGCAAAAGTAAAGTCAAGCGGCCAAAAGCCAAAGGGAGGGGAAAAAAAAAAAAAACAAGTGGTAGTTGCCGCATTAGCTCACCTGTTTAATGCAATGCTGTGTGTGTTGGTTTTGGTGCCAAACATGAGTGTGCATTAATTTAATATAAAACAGTACTTTTATGCAGCTTTATGCGGGCCACCAAACGTGCCCTAAGGAATGAAGAAATCAAAGTCAGTGCTAGTTCTGGTTGGTACCTTGGAATTTGGAAAAGATGTTCAGCTTCCCTCACGGTAATTCATGTCAATTCTCGGCATGCCTCCACGTACCCTCCAACTTGTTGCCATTCTGCGTTTATTTCTAAGGAATGGGAATGGGATGGAATGAGAATGAGTTAGAAATGAAAATAGGGTGGAATGAGAATAATATTTCAATGTTTACTTGGCAAAAATAAATAGAAATAAGAATATATTGAAATGTCATTGATTTGTTTATTTGGCAAAAATAAATGGGAATGATGAATGAGAATGGGAATAAATTTACCAAAATACATATAGTATTAAATAATATAATTTTTATTGACCAGATACATGTATAAATATTATTATAAAAATGATATTAATTAAAAAATAAAATTAATAATAATAACAATATTTTAGTTATTATTAATTATTATTATTATTTTTATTAATATTATCATTATTAACAATAAAAATAATGATAAAAATAATTAATTTATCATTATTAACAATATTATCCTTATTGTTGTTGTTATTATTATTATTAATTTTATTATTATTATTATTAAATTTTATTAACTTTATTATTTTAGTATTATTAATTATTGTTATTATTATTTTATTAATATTATCATTATTAAAATTTATTATTATTAGTATTATTATTAAAATTAAATTTTATTAACATTATTATTTTAGTTATTATTAATTATTGTTATTAATATTAAAATTTATTATTTTAATTATTATTAATTATTATTATTATTAAAATTAAATTTTATTAACTTTATTTTTTAGTTATTATTAATTATGTTTATTAATATTAAAATTTATTATTTTAGTTATCATTAATTATTGTTATTATTATTTTTATTAATAATAATAATGATAAATGTTAATAATGATAATATTAATAATAATAATAATTAATAATAACTAAAATAATAAAGTTAATAAAATTTAATAATAATAATAATAATAATAATAATAATAACAACAACAACAACAACAACAACAATAAGGATAATATTGTCAATAATGATAAATCAATTATTTTTTATAATAATTTTATTGTTAATAATGATAATATTAATAAAAATAAAAATAATTAATAATAACTAAAATAATAAAGTTAATAAAATTTAATAATAATAATTATTATTAATGACATTTAAAATAATAAAATTATTTGTTATTTGAATAAGGATAATTCAGGAAATATAAAAAAAATTAGAAGGATAGAAAAGTAAATTTATGTTTCATTCCTATTTCCACATTTTCATTCTCAACCCCTACAGAGAATGAGATTCACATTCCTTATTCCCAAATTGTGTGGGATTTATACATTTTATTCACAATCCCAAATTGCATTTTACCAAATAAACATAAGTTTCATTCTCATTCCTTCACTCCCATTCCATA
The DNA here is from genome assembly GCA_030444775.1 of Atalantia buxifolia. Taxonomy (NCBI): domain Eukaryota; kingdom Viridiplantae; phylum Streptophyta; class Magnoliopsida; order Sapindales; family Rutaceae; genus Atalantia; species Atalantia buxifolia. Next base: position 26,161,850 of record CM059832.1, on the reverse strand, counting down.
TTCTATGAAGTAAACACACCATAAATTTAATTTCGTCAAGTACTTGTTAAAAAAAGGAAAGGAGGGGTACTGCTTTTCTAGAAGTTGTGCCCCAGCTTTGAAGAAAAAAAAAAGGAAGAAGAAAGAAAAAGAATGGTGCCGCACTGTATAAGGAAGAAGAAAAAAATAATAAAATAATAATATTATTATTGGGAAATGAAGCATATAAATAGAAGGCTTCATTGTCCTTCTCGGCATCCAATTCTCCTTTTCTTCTTTAATTCTATTTTGAGAGAATAGAAAACCTAGTGAGAGTTGAGTGATTAGTGAGTAAGAGATTGAATGTATTAAGGTTTTGGATAGTGAGCAAAAATATTACAATATTTGTAATTCTCATTTCACTAGTATAATGTTTTCCTTTTGTCTTCGCCCGTAGACGTAGGCTAAAAGTCGAACCACGTAATTTTATAATACCCCTGTATAATTTTGTGTCTCATTATTTCTCAATTTCACTTTAGTTGCGTGTTAGCTTCACCAATCAATTTCCCAACAGTGGTATCAGAGCTACTGGTTGTATTTCTGAAGTCGGGCACTGCTCACGTACACGGTACTGTTCACATATACAGCACTGTTCAAGTATATGGTACTACTCATGAGAAATGGTGGGAGTGATCCAAGAATTTTACGATGTAAAGCAGGGAATAATAGTGTGAGTAGAGTAACCGCGTGGTTTTATACATGTCTAGGAAATTCTGTCACAAAGGCGGTAAGAGCTTAAGGAGTCTAGGTTTTAAGTGAGACCGTTGTGAATCGCCGAATATGTCCATGGGAGATACAAAGTACTTGGTGACTTTTATTGATGATTATTCCATAATATGTAGGGCGTATCCAATAAAAAAAAGTCAAATATTTTTCAGTGTTTAAACAATATAAAGCGCGGGTTGAACTTGAATTCGGAAAAAAGAAAAAGTGCTTGAGGACTGATAATAGTGGAGAGTATATAGACGGTAAATTTCTTGCATACTGTAAGCAAGAAGGTATCCAAAGACAGTTTATGGTGGCATACACTCCTCAACAAAATAAAGAGGCAAAGTGAATAAACAGAACTCTTACAGAAAGGATAAGAGTTAGGTTGAGGACTGCTGGTCATCAGCAGAGATGTTATCTTTGTAGAAGATCAACTGCAAATGCGAGATGAGGATGATAACACTGTAAAAAAAAAAGTCAGAGACTGTGCCGGTATATGTGGAAAATAATCCAGAAGATTCATATTCTTCTGAAGCAGCACCAGAGCTTGAGGAATAAGAATAAGTCGAGTCTGAGACTCCAGAAGTTCATCGGTTAACTCGTGAGAGACGACCACCAGTGTGGCATTTGGATTATTTCACAGAGATTAATGTTGCATACTGTCTTCTAACAAAGGATGGAGAGCCATCAACTTTCCATGAAGCTTTAAACAGCTCAGATGTTGTTTTGTGGATGATAGTAATACATGAAAAAATTGAGGCTCTACACAAGAATAAGCTATGGGAACTTATACCACTACCACATAGAAGAAAAGTCATTAGTAACAAATGGGTCTACAAGATCAAGCGTGATGGCAATAATCAAGTGGAGCAGTGTCATGAAAGATTGGTGGTGAAAGGATATGCTTAGAAAAAAGTGTATTAACTTCAACGAAATATTTTCTCTGGTGGTTCGATTCATAATAGTTAGAGCAGTCTTGGCAATATGTGCTATATTTGACTTACATCTAGAGTAGTTAGATGTGAAAACTACATTTCTTCATAGAGAACTCGAAGAAGAAATTTATATGCTCCAACCAGAAGGTTTTGCTGAAAAGGGAAAGGAAAATTTGGTTTGTAAGTTGAACAAATCTCTATACGGTCTTAAACAGGCACATAGGTGTTGGAATAAGAGATTTGATTCCTTCATCATGAGCTTTGGACACAGCAGACTCAATTAAGACCATTGTGCATATTACAAGAGGTTTGGAGATAATGATTTTATCATTTTACTGTTATATGTGGATGATATGTTGGTAGATCGAGTTCAAGAATTGAAGGCACAATTGGCTAGGGAGTTTGAAATGAAGTACTTGAGACCAGCAAATAAGATTCTAGGGATGCAAATTCACCAAGACAGAAATAACATGAAAAATTGACTTTTTCAGAAGAATTACTTGAAGAAAATCTTACGACGCTTCAACATGCACGATTGTAAGTCAATTTCTACTCCACTTTCTATTAATTTCAAGATATCCTCAAGCATGTGTCCTAACAATAAAGCAGGGAGGAAGAAGATGTCTCGAGTATCGTATGCATTAGCAGTGGGAAATTTAATGTTCGATATAATATGTACTAGACCAGACATTGCACAAAAAGTGGGAGTAGTCAGTCCATACATGGCGAATCTTAGTAGAGAGTATTAGAAATCTGTAAAGAGGATTCTGAGATATATCAGAGGAACCTCATATGTTGCATTATATTATGGAGAATCAGAATTTACTGTCAGGGGCTACGTGGATTCAAATTTTGTAGGAGACCTTGATAAAAGGAAATCCATTATTGGCTATGTGTTTACACTTGCAAGAGGAGCTATAAGCTGAGTTTCAAAGCTGCAGACCGTTATGGCTCTATCTACAATGGAAGTAGAATACATAGCAGCTACACAAGCTTGCAAGGAAGCTATTTGGATAAAAAGGTTATTGGAGGAGCTTGGGCACAAATAATAGAAAATTCTTATGTTTTGTGAAGTTAGAGTGCCTTGCATATTGTAAGGAATTTAGCATTTCATTCAAGGACAAGGAATATAGGGGTTCAGTATCACTTTGTTCGAGAAGTAGTGGAAGATGAAAGTGTGAATTTGTAGAAAATCAACACCAAGGAGAATCTAGTAGATGTTTTGACCAAGTCGATCAATGCTAATAAATTTATATGGAGTAGATCCTCTTATGGCCTAGTAGAAATGTAAACAACATGACTATGGCGAAGTAGAAAGGATGGTGTAGAGATTGATTGATTCTTAATTAAATCTCTAAGTGAGAGAATTGTTGAAAAAAGGAAAGGAGGGGCACCGTTTTTCTAAAAGTTGTGCCCCACCTTTGAAAAAAAAGAAGAATGATGTCGCACCATATAGGGAAGAAGAAAATAGTAATAATATTATTATTTTAATTGAAAATGAAGGGAAATAAAGCCTATAAATAAAAAGCTTCTCATTGCCCTTCTTAGTATCCAATTCTCATCTTCCTCTTTAATTCTATTTTGAGAGGAGAGAAAGGCTAGTGAGAGTTGAGTGATTAGTGAGTGAGGTTGGATGTATTGGGGTTCTGGATAGCGAGTTAAAATATTACAATACTTGTAATTCTCATTTCACTAGTAGAACATTCTTTTTCTATCTTCGCTTGTGGATGTAGGCTAAAAGACGAAACACGTAATTTCTTATGTCTTTCTGTGATTTTGTGTCCCATTATTCTTCAATTTCACTTTAGTTGTGTTTGCTTTATCAATCAATTTTCCAACATACTCAACTCTTCAATTGAATAAAAACTTAAAATTTTAGAATTAAAATCTTGTAAAATGTAAGACATTTTATTTTTGATTTTTGATTTTTTATTTACCTCATTGTTGGCGTACCATGGATACCAAAGAATCTTGACAGGAAGATTGAGGGTGTTAATTGAGTTCTAAATGTCGCAATTGGTACAAGTCCATCTTAATCACCACTGAAATTGCACAAAACAAATACGAATAAATAAATTATTAGTCTATTGTTGTGAAAATTTTAATATACTCGCAAGCGCACGAATCTAGAGATAGAATAGTGATAACGAGGTCGATCCCACAGGGATTGTTATAAATTGAAAAGTCTAATTTGAATCTAAAATTAATATTAATTCTAACCTAGTTGAGCAAATTGAGTCTTTAAGAGAAATTAAACTAATTAAACTAAGAAAACAATTAAAGTAAAGGAGAATTCAATAAGACAAAGATTACCAAGGTTTAAGAATCTACCACTATTCAACTAGTAATCATCTAATTATTAATTAATCCTCAATTTTAGAGTGACAACTCGAAATCAATTTATGTCATCTCATGAATATAACAATTAAGCCCAATTAAAATTAAGCTAATGTAGGTTCTTTTTCTGCTTAATAGTATGATATCTAAGCATCCCATGTAAACATATTGAATAACAAAGAGTCAAAGTTTTCCTAAGCACTTTGTGTAAACAATTTAATGAAAGACACAGAATCAAAGATAATCATGTATAAAATTTATAAATCCAAGCATATATTTAATCGAATATTAATCATAACAATCAATAATGCATTACAGAATTAGTGAAAAGATTTAATAACATCCAATTAATTATGTGAAACAAAAACCATAAACATTAAAGAACACATGTAGGGAATAAATTAAATAAAAAGATAATTATTTCATTGAATAGGGCTTCATCCTTAACCTCAGCATGAGAAAATTAGCTAGACATACTTGAGTTGGGAACAACAAAAGAAATAAATTCAGCCATGGGAAGCCGAATTGTTCCTGCTCTCGCTATTCTTCTTCTGTGCCCGAATTGCGTTTGCACTCTCCTCTCTGGCGGCTCCTCTCGCAAAAGCCAAAGTTCGGCTTTTTATATTGTAACGCCACCACCAAATCCTCAAATAGAAAGGTTTTAAAACAAGCCGAGCCAACCGACTTTGAGCCCATGCACGTAAAGCCCACTTGGAATTTTCATTCCTTTTTTAATGCCATGCAACTGCTTCTCACGTGCTGGCCACTTTAGCTTTAAATTTCTTCTTTGTTTGCACTAGCATGGAAAATTCAATTTATTGGCTTCGGCTTCTTCGGATTGAATTTCATACACATTTGCTTAATTGCTTCCACAAATTGACTTGATCTTCACTGCTGTCCAATTGTTATTCTTTATGCACTTTTCATCCAAAATCTCCAATTAATTCCCTATTCAATAAAACAATTCAATTAATTGAAAATAATAAATATAAATAACTAGCAATTAAATAATTAAGGGTAAATTATGTATATAAATTGTGCTCATCAAATACCCCCAAACTTAGATTTTGCTAGTCCTCGAGCAAAACTAAAATTAAAAACAAAAACAAAAATAACAAAATAAAAAATAAATCCTAACTAAACCACTTTCGCAGGTGATCGCGATTGCATTTAGCGTATGCAACAAGCCTTTAAACCCCTAGGCGGCCCTAGTGGACGAGTTGTAGTCTCGTGAGGGCTTCAGTGATGATACCCATAAACATCATTTAAAAAAAATTAAAATAAAATGAAAAGAATAACAAAATTTAAACAAAGCATGAAAATAGCATCAAAGATTGCATAAATTATATAGCCCAAAGAAAATTTCAAATATTGGCAAAGTTCTAACTTTAATTCAATAGTCAATTCCATCTCTCTTTCGATTCTTGTAGTTTGTGTGTGAAATCAATTCAATCAAATTCATTCCCAAAATCTTCAACATCAACAGCCTTTGTCTCAAACAAAGAAAAGAGCAGGTCAAACTAATCTTATCATCTTAATCTCAATTTTTTTTTCACAGGCTTTTATGTGCATTTTCTTTTAATTTTTTTTTTAGCACATGCACTTGATTTTTTTTCTTTTCTTTTTTTTTTCTTAACCATAGTGAGGAGCTTTCACTCTACCCCTTAAGGTAGCCTTCTTCTCATGGTAGATTATCCTCTACATACTGGTGGTACATATACCCAAATTACTCAAGGATAGCTTCACTCTTAAGGGTTATAGGTAGCTATTTCTGACTTTGGCACCTGTGTATACAATTTTATACCATGGAGATAAGAATCAAGACAAACAGTCATTTACTCTCTCTAAAATTCTCAACTCAGGCTGCATCAATCTCAAATTTCAAGTCAAAATTATAAAAGAACTGATATTAGTGCTCATAGTATTTAAAGAATCTCAATTAAGAGGAACTAACACAAGAATCAAGTATAAACTAAGACAATATTCAACCCTTTCTAAGAACCATATTCATTGTCAATCAAGTTCTTATCATTGGCTTTTCACATAAAAACAAAAAGAAAAACAAATTTTTTTTTTGAATTTTTGAAATTTTTTAATTTTTTTTTGGTTTTTTTTTTATTTTTTTTAACACAAACAAAACACACACTATTCCCACCCCCAAACTTATTCGGAACATTGTCCTCAATGTTTCAGAAATAAAAGAGATGCATGCGAAAAGATGAAAAAAATAAATAAATAAAAACATAAATAATAAAAGATAAAGTTGGAGAGAACACACCTGAATGGGTTGGGGAAGCTTAAAAATAAATGACAACTAAAAAGAAAACGTTAGCAGAAAAAAAAATAAAATAAAATCCTACTAAACTAACTGATTAATGCAAACAACAAATCAACCAGGATGAATAAGAATTTGGTGAAAACCAAAGCAATTATACAGAAAATACCAGAAAACATAATTGACTAAGCACTGGAGCATTTTATCTATGAAAGGACGATGGAAATGAAACACCTCAATATTGCACTGCTTTGATGTCTTATGTTCCAAGTTTACTTGAGAGTTATCCGAAGTAGTATAAAAATCTAACAATTTAAGCACTTTAGATCTTACCACCTTTTTCATGTCAGAATGTGATCTTTGCTATATTTCTTTAGGAAGTAGCTCCAACTTGAATGGTTCAATTTTCTCTTCAGGAGGAAGTGGCTCAATCTTTTCTTTCAACTTAATTAGATCTATGATAAGAGTCGGATCAAGTAAAGCATTAACTTCTTCAATACCACTGTCAACATCAACAGATAAATTAGAGTCAGTTGTGCATGGTGTTAATGGAATATCACAGTGGTTAGAAATAAATGAGTCATCAATTGATGCTTCTATCATATCTACTTCAACAACTTCATCCTCGTCTTGTGCGTGCTTGGGAACATTAAAAATATTTAATTCCATAGTCATGTTACCAAAAGACAATTGCATGTTTCCAGTCCTGCAACTAATATGAGCATCAGCTGTAGCTAAGAAAGGACGACCTAGAATGACTGGGGTGTGTTTCGTAGGATCCTGTACATGCTGAGTATCAATAATAATAAAATCAACAAGATAATAAAATTTATCAATCTGTATCAACACATCCTCTATAATACCACGAGGTATTTTCATTGACCTATCACCAAGTTGCAAAATAATAGAAGTTGATTTTAATTCCCCTAGTCCAAGTTGCATGTAAATAGAATATGGCAAGAGATTAACACTAGCACCCAAATCCAATAATGCTTTATCAAACAATTGGTTTCCTATAACACATGAGATAGTAGGAGAACCAGGATCCTTAAATTTCGGTGGCATTTTACATTGAAGTAAATTACTAGTTTGTTCAGTTAAAAATGCCTTTTTGGTGACATGCAAATTTCTCTTTTTAGTGCATAAATCTTTCAAAAACTTGGCATAGGAGGGAACTTGCTTAATAGCATCGAGTAAAGGGATGTTTATACTTACCTGCTTGAAGATTTCCATAATCTCACCTGTTGAAGTCCCTTTCTGTACGTTTGCTAACCTTTGAGGAAAAGGAGCCTTAGGAATGTAAGCTAGTGGGCTACTTTCTTCTTGATCATTTGGGGATGAGTCTTGTGATGGAACTGGAACTGGATCTGAAGAAGTAGGTTCGGATGTCTTTTTTGTTTGAACCTCCACCTTGTTGTCAAACAATTTTCCTCTTCTCAAGGTTATAATTGACTTTGCTTCTTCATGCTGATGGCTTGAGCTCGATCCAACTTCGTGCACTCCTTTGGGATTAGGAACTGGTTGACTTGGGAATTTTCCTTTTTCTCTCTCAGCCACAGTAGTTGCTAATTGACCCAATTGATGTTCAAGCTTTAGAATAGCTTGAGTGTTTGACTGAAAGACTTGTTGGGTTGACTGAATAAAACTTTGAAGGGTATCCTCTAAAGAAGGCTTTCTTTGTTGGGGTGCAACAAATTGAGACATAGGTTGTTGGGGTGGAGGATATACTTGGTTAGGAGGGACAAATTGTTGATTGGGCATGCTAAATTGTTGTCCTCCTTGGTTTGACAAAGATTGATTTTGTTTCCAAGAAAAATTGGGGTGATTCCTCCAATTAGGATTATATGTGGGTGAATACGGATTATTAGAGGTTTTCTCATATGATTGTAAAGCATGTACCTGCTCAGAATAAGCCCCTTGATAGGCTGGTAATGAAGGGCAATTCTGTGCTGTAGGAGACAAGTTAGAACAAATAGCACAAACCTCATTAGCTACATTAGAATGATAATTCATTGATTGGTTCAGAGGTAAGGCATCTACTTTCCTAGAAAGTGTAGCTAGAGTGGCCTTCATATCAAAATCATCTTTAACTTCATATAGACCTTTCCTAGAAACTTGAGATAATTTTTCTCTTTGATTTGAAAAATCCCACTGTTGAGAATTCTCAGAAAGTGAATTAAAGAAATCCCATGCAGCGTCTTCATGTAAGTTCAAAAATCTCCCACCATTCATAGACTCTACCATATGACGATTTGAAATGGTTAAACCATTATAAAAGCATTATATAAGTCTCCATTTCTCAAAACCATGGTGAGGACACTTAAGAAGTAAATCATTGAATCTTTCCCAACACTCATAAAATTGCTCACCCTCTCTTTGATAAAAATCACTTATCTCTCTCCTAAGGGCATTTGTTTTAGACATAGGGAAAAACTTGGTGAGGAACTTGTTACTCAATTCATCCCATGTAATAATAGACCCAGCAGGAAGTGAATTCAACCAAGCTTTCGCTTTGTCTTTTAATGAGAAAGGAAACATACGTAGCCTGATTGACTCATCATTAAAATTTTGAAAACGGAATGTAGAGCATATGTCAAGAAATTCCTTAATGTGCAAATATGGATCCTCTCTCTCTAACCCATGGAAAAATGGCAAAAGTTGAATGACAGAGGGCTTAAGTTCAAAGTGTGTTGCTGTAGTTTGTGGCAACACAATGCAAGATGGTTGGTTGGCTGCAAGTGGTGAAAAATACTCTCTAAGGGTTTTCTCTCCTTGCATTGGTGGAAGTATTGGCAATAGTCTATTTGGGTCATCCATTACTTGCGAAAAACTAGCTTGACTGTTATCAATTTTTGACTCTTTTCTGACCAAACGATTTGTTGAATCACGATCCCAAACACTTATAAACAAACCAGACAAATAAAGAAAAATAAAATAAAATAAAGCAACAAAAGAAAAATAAAATAAACCAACAACAATGAAAATAAACGAAATTTAAAATAAAAGAAATCAAACAACCAAACAATGAATTTAAAGACGAATAGATTTTTTTTTTGTTTTTTTTTAAAAAAATAAAAATAAAAGACAACCTAAATTATAACTAGTGGAAGAATCAAATCAACCTAGATTAAACTGACTTTCTGGCACAATCCCCGGCAACGGCGCCAAAAACTTGTTGTGAAAATTTTAATATACTCGCAAGCGCACGAATCTAGAGATAGAATAGTGATAACGAGGTCGATCCCACAGGGATTGTTATAAATTGAAAAGTCTAATTTGAATCTAAAATTAATATTAATTCTAACCTAGTTGAGCAAATTGAGTCTTTAAGAGAAATTAAACTAATTAAACTAAGAAAACAATTAAAGTAAAGGAGAATTCAATAAGACAAAGATTACCAAGGTTTAAGAATCTACCACTATTCAACTAGTAATCATCTAATTATTAATTAATCCCCAATTTTAGAGTGACAACTCGAAATCAATCTATGTCATCTCATGAATATAACAATTAAGCCCAATTAAAATTAATCTAATGTAGGTTCTTTTTCTGCTTAATAGTATGATATCTAAGCATCCCATGTAAACATATTAAATAACAAAGAGTCAAAGTTTTCCTAAGCACTCTGTGTAAACAATTTAATGAAAGACACAGAATCAAAGATAATCATGTATAAAATTTATAAATCCAAGCATATATTTAATCGAATATTAATCCTAACAATCAATAATGCATGACAGAATTAGTGAAAAGATTTAATAACATCCAATTAATCATGTGAAATAAAAACCATAAACATTAAAGAACACATGTAGGGAATTAATTAAATAAAAAGATAATTATTTCATTGAATAGGACTTCATCCTTAATCTCAGTATGAAAAAATTAACTAGACATACTTGAGTTGGGAACAACAAAAGAAATAAATTCAGCCATGGGAAGCCGAATTGTTCCTGCTCTCGCTATTCTTCTTCTGTGCCCGAATTGCGTTTGCACTCTCCTCTCTGGCGGCTCCTCTCGCAAAAGCCAAAGTTCGGCTTTTTTATATTGTAACGCCACCACCAAATCCTCAAATAGAAAGGTTTTAAAACAAGCCAAGCCAACAGACTTTGAGCCCATGCACGTAAAGCCCACTTGGAATTTTCATTCCTTTTTTAATGCCATGCAACTGCTTCTCACGTGCTGGCCACTTTAGCTTTAAATTTCTTCTTTGTTTGCACTAGCATGGAAAATTCAATTTATTGGCTTCGGCTTCTTCGGATTGAATTTAATACACATTTGCTTAATTGCTTCCACAAATTGACTTGATCTTCACTGCTGTCCAATTGTTATTCTTTATGCACTTTTCATCCAAAATCTCCAATTAATTTCCTATTCAATAAAACAATTCAATTAATTGAAAATAATAAATATAAATAACTAGCAATTAAATAATTAAGGGTAAATTATGTATATAAATTGTGCTCATCATCTAGCTTTCTCTTAAAGTTGTAAATAAATCAATTTGAGCTTTGTAAATATATAAAAAATTTTAAAAAAAGAAATTGGAATTTCGTTCGGTACGCACGTGCATCCAGTCCAGTTAGCGGGTTTTGCATGCCGAGCTGTTTGAAGCTCTCGGATATGTAGGTAAGCCTCCACCAAGTGGTCGGTGCAAGGTTCATAGTTATGGACCTGGTTGAAAGAAAGATCAAAGATTCGTTTTGTACATGATAAATTTTGGTCAATTTGCAAATAATCGTATAATCAAGAAAGACTTACAGAGCCAACGGAGCCATTTTGGAAAGTAGGGTTAATGCAAATTGGAGCATAAATGTTGTAAATATCAATATCACCAATCTCATCAGCGGCTAACTCACAGTGAGTGAAAATTCCTTTGTGGATTTCGTCCGAGTCCACAAATTTTCGTATATAGCCGTTAAAGCAATGGCATCATCAATCCACCCATTCCGGATCTGGAATAATGATATAGATATAATCAAATTCATACCCAAATCATTTAAAAAGCTAGTGATTGAAATTAATGCATATTGAGGAATCTATTAATTAAGTGAACTTACATCAATTCCCTTGAGGTTGATAATGGTATTTCTAGTATTTTTGTTGTTGAAAAGACTGGTGTATGCAAGGCAATGCGTTTAAAGGTCATCATTCAGATGTCAAGATAAACATATTCAATATTACCTATCCCATTGTTCCATAACTGATTCATGGTTACTAATAAACCATTTCAATTTGCTGCGAAGATACAACAAAATGCGCATATAGCGGGCATCTACCCCGATTACACTCTCTGGTTGAACCATTCCACACCATGAACGCATTTTTTTTATCGTAACTATTATTAAAGGAAAGATCAATTTCATGGACTGATGACTAATTGCCAATCTTATGTTCTATGCTCCCAAATCCCAATAATATTATGAACCGAAATATCTAAAGGGGGGAAAAAAGCTAAAAATCTCAATTGAAACCGGAAAGTTAATTATCAAAAAGGAGCAGTATAGGCAAGTTGCTCTAGTACCGTAAAGAAGGAGGGATTAAATCACTAATTCCTCTATTTTTAAGCAATAGAAGTAGAAAATGAATTACCATAAAGTTGAAATGCATGTAAAGCCAAGCTGCTTACCCATAGAAGAAGAAGAAATTGAACCCTGGGAAGAGTTGAATGTTTAAGGAACTTCAGCAGAGGTACAGGGCCAATTTCTGGTGGTATTTGAATGTATTGACTGAACTCATGATCTTAGCAGCAACCCTTTGGGTCCCTTTTCTCTGGACATGAAATTAAAATTTCCACAAAAAATACCAGCTAATTAGTTCCGATTCAATCATCTCAAGAAAAAAATATAAATAAGATAAATTCAATTCACCGTAGTTAATCTGACACATATTTTTATTCGTTGAATTTATGCCACGGTCATCGGTTTGTAACAATAATTCGTGATCACGTTTTCTTATGGCCATCAATCTAAATTTATTAATTTTTTCACAATTGAATCCTAACAATAGATCTTTTTAAATTTTTTGATTTTATTTTATTTTTATATATAAATCTTCATTTTAATAGAGTGAGCATTTAATTAAAATACAAAAAAATAAATGTTAATACTTTGGAGATATGTTTTTTTTAATCCATCAATGACATCCTTATTTTGTTAAAATAAAGATGCCTCCGCCGGTGCCCACACGAGTTTTATGGGAATTTGAAATTTTGCATTAGTATCAAATACTTTTACAATGGTGTGAAATGATTTTTTCAGTAGTATACAATATTATAAAGCCATTTGACATTAGTGTAAAATCCCATATTTATATTTTAAAAAGTGTGGACCCTGCGCTGGCAAATAAGATCAATTTTGATTTATCCACACCTCTAATGACAATCTTCAATTTATCCTCTAAGATTTTGAAACATCAATCCCCATCTATCGTTAAGAAGAACCAAAAAATTTCATCATTTTATCCTTTTTTTTTAATAAAAAATAGAATTAAATTGAAGATTTTCATTTTAGGTGGGGAGTTAAATTGAAATTTACCCAATTGTTTATGACGAAACTGCATATTTAGTTTTTTAGTAAACCACTTTTTAAACTAATTGCGAAAATTTTAAAATCAGGACTTTGCTTTTAAAACCATCCATAATTCTTACGTTAGCTTTAATTAAAATAATTCCTTTATTGGAGTTGGAGGAGTACTTACTCTACATCCATATGAAGTGAAGATGTTTATCTTCTTTCTCCATCTTCCTTTGCAACATTAATCATTGTATCATACTTTCTTCAACTTAATTATTTACGTGGGATCAATTTTCACTTGAGGCAATTCATTTAAGAGGCCCCTAAAGAGTTCCGTCTTGAGTTTTGACATTATGTCGAAATTTATGTTTTTTTACCAATTTATTTTGATGTTCTTTGTATCCTTGAAGATTATGTTTTAGGGTTTGGCTACCTTGGATCAGCTTCAAGGTAGACCACCCACCACAACCATTGGATACTACGCTCTGTCACAATTGTTTCAAGTTCAAGTACATGTATTCAATGACTATGGTGGGTGGTCTACTTTGGAGTTGATCCAAGGTAGCCACTGCCTATGTTTTAACACCAGTGTCTTGCAATATAAGAAGGCACGTACTCATGCAGGACAAAATCATGTATGCAGGAGTAGTTCAACCAAATTTGGGGTCGCAGGCAAATTGTTTAATTAGATCTTCTTAAAAATTTGAGATAAATATATTTATTAGTTTTATTTTTAAATTTTATTATTTAAAATTTTTTTTTTAACTTTCTCAAATGCAAGATTATTAGTCAAATTTTTGTATTCTAGTTTTTCTAATATTTTTTCTCAATAGATAAATATAACTAACCCATTTAATCTTTTCGGCGACATGGTTGATCTTAAGTACATTTTTATCAATTTTAATTTAAAAAAATTTCTTCTGTAGGTATTATTTAAACAAGCACACAAATGTGGTAGATTATTAAAAGGAAACAACATATTTTTAAAATGAAAATAACATAAGTAATTAAGAGGATAATAGAAAGATAAAACCTAAAAATTTAACTTTATTTGTTTGAGGTTTTGAGCTATAACCAATGACCTTGGACAGTAGATAATAATTTTATTTTTGTTGAAGCGGAACGTAAAAAAGGCAGTTAATGTTGATTTTTTTTTAATTTTCTTAATCAGAGCGTATTTGTATTTGTTTTCGGGTAAAAAAAATATATATAATGGATTAACCAATGCTACTTTGGTAAAAAGATCCATATAAAATTTTGACAAAAGCCCCAAAAACGCCCAAGAGAAACGATTACCAGTCAGAAAAATAACAACATATGCCATCTGCTAAATAGAGGATAGATACATTGTCTATACTCTGATCAGACCTGAAGCCAATTTAGACTTGAAGACCTTGTCCAAAGTGGTAAAGGCTGATGAGGCCGTAAAATAAATTGTGAAGTCATGCAGTATACTCCTATATCCCTTGGATACATATCATCAACAAAATATATGCAATTTGCTCTAAAATAATTATCATCTCCATCGCTGCTAACAACGCAAGTTGTGGAATTATTCTCGCCCAAGAAAACTGCATTGTTACCTATATTGTTAACCATAATCCACTTTTCCGTCTCCAAATCTAATTTGCAGACTATAAAAGCACGAGTCAACTCCGAAGGATAGCTTTTGTGAGGTAGAAGGAATCTTGAAACAATAAACAAGTCGCTGTTCAACTCCACCAAGTAATTGTATCTGGCATCGCAGCAATAATTGTGCGGTTTAAAAGGCATTGCTTCTGCTATAGGTGCATGAGGATGATCAAATCTTATACGGAAGATGAAATTGCAACTACCAAGACAATAGAAGTAACCCTTATAAAATAAGGGTCCCCTTGAACGACAGACATCAAAACTATGTATTGCTATTGGATCTGGAGTTCTGTATCTCTTTATTCCACGGCCGTTTTCTACTTTGCAACAGTTCCGACCGTCATAAAAGGGGGCCGAGGTGTTGGTAAATTGAATATATTGATCATGTACTATACGCGACCAATTCCTGTCTCCGGGTCTGCAAAAGGCCAATTTTGATGAAGCATATGAGGAAGCAAGAACGAGACAGTCTGGATCCAAAGGGCTGGTCGATGTGATCACCCTCAAGCCGTTTAGAAACCGGAGTTGGGTTCCTGGTGGGGGTGGGGGTAACTTGACTTGAGACCTGGTGAAAGGATGTAAGAGGAACATATTTTGGGTTTCATCCAAGCAGCTTACGGTTAGCAGCCATCCATGAGATGAACACGAAATCCATCTCCCCCTTACTTCTGGTAATGGAATTTCGCGGAATTTATTTGTTTTGGGATTGAAGAAGATACAGGACTGACGGTTGACGCAATTTTGGTTTAAGTTTTGAAGCAGGAGAAGAGGCAAATTAGGTCTAATTTGGTGATAAAGATCTTTGACGACAGATTGCCATGACGAACAGACGGCTGCACAGACTGCACAGTATAAGATATCATCGGAATCAATCAGTTTTTGGATTATTACTGCTAGAAGTTCATCCGGAAGACTGGACCATGATAGCCGTTGTGGTACCATTGAATCAATTAACAAGATGGAGTGGAGTATGCTTGAGTATAAAAATTATTAATATTTTCACGCTTATATATAGAATTTGTTGAGACAAATCCTGTTTTCAAAAGGAAACAGTACATAATAAGGAAACAGTATATAAAAGGAAACAGTATATATTTAGCGCGTTTGGGGCATCTGCGCGCAGCTGCGCGGTGGCCCTAATGCGTCTATTGACTGAAATCTTCTTTTCTAGATCTTTTCTGCCAAAATTTGGAAATTCCGATTTTACTTTTTTAAACCTTCCATCAAAATTATTATTATTATTATTTTTTTATTTAAATGGAACATAAGTAATTTTAATTATTGAGTGAGTGCAAAAATATCACTCTAGAGAATAGGAATCCCAAAAAGAGACACTGTTTATAATAAGGGAAATGAAAAATTTTAATAAAACTAAGTTTCAATTCTAAGTGTAAGCTAAATATTTTTTGATTCAATGAAAGGTTTACTTTGTTCTCCCATTTGAAAAAAAATGTATCAGTGAAGTCATCGAGTAACTTTTAATTTTTCCGATGAAGGGTTGTAGTGAGTGTCATTTTTTTTTTAATTTTTTTTTATTTTAATGCAATTCATATATGTCTTGCATATAAAATTAAATAAATAAATTTGAAGGTTGCAGTTCTGCTTTTGAAAAAATAATATGGAAAAAATATATTTTTTATCAACTAGTGTGAGAAAAATTCAAGAAAAATTCAACTGCGCCAAAAGATTGAACGTTCAAGTTTGTCAAGTTACATGGAATTTTACGATGAATCTAATCTGAGTTAAAATGGGTGCATTTATAATTATTTATGATTAAAATTTAATTACATTTTTTTTAATTTAATAACTGCCAATCATATACAATATCATAAAAACTTAAAAGCTCAGCACAAAGTTCGTATTACCACAGAATCTAAATCCTAGACTGGTTGTATCTAATACATTGCAATAAAAATAAATTGAACAAAAAAGGATGAGCAGAAATATGCTCACAGAACAACCGATTTGAGATCATGGAAGCAAGTACTTATAATTTATTATTGAAAATGGAAGTAAAGTGAGGAGAAGCAATTACTTCAATTTCTTCCTGAATCTCATGGTTTAGAGGGAAGAAGAATTCGTTGAAGGAATTCAGGAATCAAAGTGAGTGCAGAGTGCTCGTTCTGGTGGTACCTTGGAGCAAGATGTACATCCAATTTAATTTCATTAAGTACTCAACTCTTAAACTAAATAAAAACTTAAAATTCTAGGCTTAAAGCCTTGTAAAAGGTAAGACAATTTTTTATTTTTTATTTTTTATTTTTTGCCGTCATTATAGGTGTACCATGGATACCAAAGAATCTTGACAGCAAGATAGGGGTGTTAAATGAGTGTCTAGATGTCGCAACTGGTACAAGTTCGTCTAAATCACCACTGAAATTGTACAAAACAAATAAGAATAAATAAAGTATTAATCTAGCTATCTCTTAAAGTTGTACAACTCTGAATCTGTCTTTAACTAGCTAGTTGAAACAATTACTTGTAAATTGAAACTCTGATGTGTTGGGAAATTGATTGGTGGAGCAGACACGTAACTAAAGTAAAATTGAGAAATAATGAGATAACAGAATTACAAAGGACATAAAAAATTTAGGTGGTTTGATTTTTAGCTCACGTCCATGGGCCAAAATCAAAAAGAAAATATTTTACTAGTGATATGAGGATTACAAGTATTGTAATATTTTGGCTCACTATCAGAACCCTAATAATGGTATGGTGATTAATTGATTCTCAATCAAATCTGCAAATGAGAGAATTGTTAAAAAAAAAAAAAAAAAAAGGAAGGGAGGGGCACAGTTTTTCTAAAAGCTGCTCCACCTTTTTTTTTTTTTTTAACAATTCTCCCACTTGGAGATTTGATTGAAAATCAATCAATCTCCACACCATTCTTTCTATTTCGCCATTATCATGTTGTTTATATTTTTATAAGGCCACAAGAGTATCTACTCTATACAAACTTGTTAATGTTGATTGACTAGGTCAAAACATCTGCTAGGTTGTTGTTTGTCAGATTGATAATAAGTTGATCATATGAATCAAGTAGACTCTGAAGTAGAAGCTCCGCACGTTTATTTTCCACAACGAGAAATTATTCCCATTGAACTTCCTAATTTTGAATTTTGCTGCCATTTTGTCGATAACTACCACACACAGGCTAGTGTACTACTTTGAATAGTTGTGAATATGTGTGAAAATGCACACTAAGAAAGTTCTCAGAAAAGACTAGAGGGGTCACAACAGTCCCACTTAAGACCTAGACTCCTTAGGCTCTTATTGCCTTTGTGACAGAACTTTCCTAGACATGTACAAAACCACATCGTCACTCTACTCACAACACTATTCTTTGCTTGAACAGTACTGTATGGGTGAACAATACCTTTGGTGAATAGTATCGTATACGTGAACAATACCTTTGAGGTGCGTTTGGCACACTATATTGTATTATGGTATATTGCAATATTTTAATACAGGTGTATTGTATTATATTGTATTACATAGCACTGTATTATAATAATGTTGTATAATGTTTGGTGCTACACTGTATTGTATTAATTTTTAGTATACTATGTTTGGTACTGTAGTGTGTTGTATTAATTTTTTTGTGATTAATTTAAAGTATACATTTAGAAAATAATATTTATTAGTACTTACAAAAATATTAAATATAGAAATATTAAAATTTTTACATCAATTTTTTTGTTTAATAAATTTTAGAATTTTCGATAGCATAACATTTATTTTTCAACAATTCCTAAATATATAACTTGTAAAGTAAATATTAAAGCAAATAATTCAATAAAAAAAATCTAAAAACTTCACAATGCAAATAAATAATTAAAACATACAAAATTCATTAAAGGTTTGAATATGTTACAACAAAGTCGCAAAAAGAATGAAGTAATACAATAGTTGTAACACAATAGTAGCTACCTTTAAAAGTTAAGATTGTTGACGACATCTCAAGGAATGGGAGTGATAGTTTCCAATGTTGCACCTTCCACCATAAAACCTAGTGCTTGACTCTTTATACCGATGACTTCACCTCTTACTCTAGCTTCAGCCTTGAGTTTGTCATTCTTCTTCTTCCTCAGCTTGAACTCCTTAGTATGTCTTGAAGGTTGAATATGCTCCCTGTGAACATGATTCCTCTTCTTAATGATTTCTGTTACTAACCAGGACACATGTATATATTTAATGCAATTCAATTTTCTATCATCAAAAAATGCATATGCAGACAATTGTGATCAATTCAAGCAAGTTATTTGATATTCCTCCTTGACTTACATTACTGAGTTTCAAATAGTCATACTTTGGAAGAATAATGTCCATGTTGTGGTTTAGATCTACAATAGCACGAAATAGACTACTGACAATGTCACCAAGACCTCCAACCTACAAGAGATATTAGAGATGACAAAGGACACAGAAATGAAAAAGACACAAATAGGGCTTTCATGTGCGAAATATACATGCTAGACACTCAAGTTTCAAATCACTTCACAGGATTAACAACCCCGAAATTCGCTCTTATTTGAAACCAATTTAACTGTTTTAGTATCACGACACTTCTTTTTCTACAACTTCCCAAGTCACAGATGCCTAAATTAAATTACACTAATAGAAGTTGCAACTAAAGAATATACTGAAGCCTTTTCAACAAGTCAGTATATTACCAATAATTCCTAAAAGAATTGTTCTATGGAACCATAGATTCTCTTGGTGGCCTAAAGTTATCAAGCAGTTACAAACGAAAATTACCAAAATCCTTTTTCAATACCAACCACCAAATTAACAATAAGAAAGATGAAGAATTAAAGGGAAAGACTGAGAAAGAAATTAAAAAAAGTACTAAAATTTGAAGGTGAAAAGGTGGAGATAAATGATAAAAAGGAAAAAGTGAAAAATTGAACAAAAAAGAAAAGAAAAAGCATAACCGACCCTGTTCTAGCAAGAGTCATTTTTCTTCTTGTAAGAATCAGCCATGAATATTTATTGGACTTAAAAATTTAGACGAACAATTCAGATCTAACCTAATTCAATAATTTAAATATAATACAATTGAATAATTCAAATCAAACCCTAACTTAAATAAATTTCAAAATCAAACCAAACCCCAACATAAATCAATTTCAAAATCAAATCGTACAAACCTGTTGCTTGATGATTTTTACACTGAAGTTAAGGCACGGTGGTGTTGGAGTAGTTTTTTGTCATGTTGAGTAGGTCGGAGCAGTAGCTATGAATGCATGGCACAAAGGTGTTGGAGCAACAGCTGTGGTGTCGCGCTGGAGCACTTTACGACGTCGACTAGCTGTGGCTGTGCTGTGTTCAGTGATCGATTCAGTGAGAAGAAAGATTGGGTTTTGAGACGAGAAATTTTGTTCTAAGCTTGATGTTGCGGAAATGCGTGGTTGAGCAATTATTAATATTGCGACTTCTGGAGAAATATAAATGTGATGATAAACAAATGCAAAGAAAATAGAACACGATAATTTACGTGGTTCGACGTAATGCCTAAGTCCACGGACAAAGATTGAAAGATAATTTTACTAACAAATGGGAATTTACAAAGTTGGAAAAACTCTCAACACCCAAAACCCCAATACACCTAAATAGAACCTCACTAGAACACTCAAGTGGAAGCTCGCCCAACTTCTCTCAAAGAGCTCACTTGCAACTGCTGTCCATTTCTCTCTAATTGGGATGCTTACAATTGAAAAACGCTTCTCTATTTATAGAGTGCATTCTGCTCTAAGTTGGGTTCAATTTGTCCAAACGTTGAGCTGGATCTTATATTGCATGCACAAACTTTTCAACACCTAACTTTGTCTTTTGAAAATAGCAAGGCGACCAACTTTGCTTTTTTGAATTTGGCTAACAATTCTTTGACTTTTCAACAATTCTCCACCTCGAGAAAGATTTAGTAAATCTGAGCCGACTATTAACAAACTATCCTCCAATCTCTGTCTTCTCCGACTATTTTCAAACTTGTAAGATATTGATCAAGTTTAGACAATGCTCAAGCTTGATCGTCGTCACCACCGTAGTCAACATATCTGTGAAATTCTCTGCAGTCTTAATTTTCTGAAGAGAAATCTTTCCCTCATCAACAATTTCCCGCACAAAATGAAATCGTACGTCAATGTGCTTCGTACGCACATGATAAACTTGGTTTTTTATTAAATGAATAGCACTTTGACTGTCGCAATGCACATTAATGTGCTCCTGTACCAATCCCAAGTTTTCAAGCAAGCCTTGTAACCAAATAACCTCTTTAACAACTTCTATAATCGCTATGTACTTGGCGTCGGTGGTCGACAGTGCAACTGTAGGCTGTAGTGTAGACTTCCAACTAATTGGCCCTCTAGCAAAAGTAAATACATATCCGGTGGTTGACCGTCGTTTGTCCAAATCACCAGCATAATCAGAATCAACGTACCCGATCACACCTTGACGAAGTGTATCATCTCTCTCAAACAGTAAACCAACATCCATGGTCTTCTGAATGTACCGTAGAATCCATTTCACAACTTGCCAATGTCCTTTACCAGGATTATGCATATACCTGCTCACTATACCAACTGCATGTGAAATGTCAGGCCTTGTACACACCATTGCATACATCAAGCTACCCACTGCATTTGAATACGGAACTTGTAACATGTATTCTCGTTCCGTATCTGTTGAAAGAGATAGTTGTGCAGAAAGCTTGAAATGAGAAGCTAACCGGGTACTCACAGGTTTTGTTTGCTCTGTCATGCCATACTGATGTAATACCTTCTTCAAATATTGCTTCTGAGACAAGCTTATTTTGCCACGAGCTCTGTCTCTGCATATCTCCATGCCAAGAATCTTCTTAACTTCATCCAGATTTTTCATCTCAAACTCTTGATTGAGTTGAGTCTTCAACTTCTCAATCTCATCTTTACTCTTTGATGCTATTAGCATATCATCGACATACAATAGCAAATAAATGAAAGATTCTTCTTATAGCTTCCGAAAATACACACAATGATCAAATTTATTCCTTATGTACTTTTGCCCTTTCATAAATTGATCAAATCGCTTATACCACTGCCTCGGAGATTGTTTCAACCCATAAAGCGACTTCGTCAATTTGTAAACCCAATTTTCTTTTCCAGCAACTTTAAATCCATTTAGCTAAGTCATCTAGATTTTCTCTTCCAAATCACCATGTAAAAATGTAGTTTTTACATCAAGTTGAACTAGTTCAAGATCAAATTGCGCAACCATGGCTAGCAAAATTTGAATAGACGAATGTTTCACAACTGGAGAAATACCTCATTGTACTCTATTCCTTCTTTCTGAGCGTAACCATTTGCTACCAATCTAGCCTTGTATCGAATTTCATTTTTACGAGGAAATCCTTCCTTTTTTGCATATACCCATTTGCACTCAATTGCCTTCTTTTCCTTGGGCAGTGTAACTAACTCCCAAGTTTTATTTTTGTGAAGAGACTGCATTTCTTCGTTCATTGTTTTCTTCCATTATATACTTTCTGAGTTACTTACTGCTTTTCTGTAAGTGGAAGGAACATCATCATCTACAATTGAAAGTGCGTAGGCCACCATATCAACAAAGCGAGCAGGTCTGTGAATCTCTCTGCATAGCCTTCTATATGCAATTGAATCTTGTTGCTGTGAAGGTTCCTGGGTTAGAACTTATTCATCATTTTCGGTCTCATCAACACCAGTTGGATCAACTTCAAACTCCACCTGCTGCAAAATGCTGCTGGTTTCATCATCCTCTTGAGAATATTTTTGTTTCAACATGGATGTTTTATCAAAAGTTACATATCTACTGAAAATAATCTTCTTCGTAACAGGACACTAGAGACGATATCCTTTTACTCCACTAGTTATAACCATAAATAATACTTTCTTTGCTCTTAGATTTAACTTAGATTCCTTTATATGATAATAAGCAGTGGAACCAAAAACATGTAAAGAATCATAATCAGTAGCAGGATTACCAGTCCACATCTCCATGGGTGTTTTGTTCTCAATTGCAGCTGATAGCAAACGGTTAATCAGATGGCACGCATATACAACTGCCTCAGCCCAAAACTCTTTGTCCAATCCAGTATTGGACAACATACACCAAACTTTTTTCAGTATAGTCCGGTTCATGCGTTCTGCCACCCTATTCTGCTGTGGTGTATTTCGAACAGTGAAGTGTCGTACAATGCCCTCAGCAAAGCATATTTGAAGAAATTGATCATTCTTGTACTCACCATCATTGTCTGAGCGAAATCTTTTGACCTTTCGACCAATCTGAGTCTCTACCATTTTCTTTCATTTTAGAAATATGCACAAAACTTCATTCTTATTCTTCATTAAATACATCCATACTTTTCTTGAATAATCATCAACAAAAGTAACAAAATAGTGCATACCTCCTAAAAAAGTTGTTTTAGTAGGTCCCCACACATCACTGTGAATATAGTCCAGAATTCCTTCTGTATCGTGAATTGCTGAACCAAACTTTACCTTTGTCTGTTTGCTGAGAACACAATGTTCACAAAATTCTAATTTGCAAGAATTCGCACCTCTTAGTAAGCCTTGCCTCACTAGATTCTGCAAAGCTTTTTCACCAGCATGTCCCAATCACATATGCCACAACTTGGTTGCTTCTGAATCTGCATCTCTTCCAGAAACTGTTGATGCTGATCCAATAACTATACTTCCTTAGAAATAGTACAAGTTATTTTTTCTTGTGCTTTTCATCACCGTCAGTGCCCCAGCTATTACCTTCAACAATCCATCTCTCAAAGTGATTGTGGCCTCTTAGATTCTAGGACTCTTAATGAGATAAGATTTTTCTTCAAGCTTGGTACGTAGCGAGCATCTGTTAAGACTTGGATTGAGCCATCATGATTCTTTAATTGGATTATACCTATTCCCATGGTTTTACAAGCATTGTCATTGCCCATAAAAACAACTCCACTATCCAGCTCCTTAAAGCTAGAAAACTAGCCCTTACTAGGACAAATATGATAAGTACAACTCGAATCCAAAATCCACTCATCAGAGTGACATGTCAATGTCATGCCAACCAGACTAAAGTCTGACTCCTCATCATGCTCTGCTACACATGCATCAGAAGTAGTCTTGCCCTTTTGTAACTTAGGACAATTCTTTTTTCAATGCCTTTTCTCGCGACAAAAATCACATTCATCTTTGGCAGGTCTCCCTTTAGACTTGCTTCTTTTTCCAGGTTTGCGGGTTTGCAAACGACCTCTCGCTGTCAATGCTTCTGCTACTGTATCTCTGTGATCCTTTCTGTCTTTCTTTCTGTCTCAGAGTTGTATAACGCACTGCATACAGCATCGAATGTGACACTATCCTTCCCATGAAGTAAAGTGGTGGTAAGATGATCATATTCATCAGGAAGGGAATTTAACAATAGTGTTTTATCTTCATCTTCAAATCTCTTATCCAAATTTAGCAAATCTGCCAATATCTTGTTAAATGAGTTCACATGGTCATTCATTGACATGTCAGGTGTATATGTAAATCGATAGAGTTTTTTTTTCATATAAAGCCTATTTTCAAGGCTTTTCTTCATATACTTTTCTTCCAGTGTCTCCCACAATTTCTTTGCTGATGTTTCCCTCATGACAGAATATTTCCGATCTTTAGCCAAACATAGGTGAATAGTACCACATGCTTGTCTATTGATCTTTATCCACTCATTGTCATCCATCGTGTCAGACTTTTCTTCAAGAGCAACATCCAACTCTTGCTGACATAAGACATCCAACACCTCACATTGCCACATACTAAAATTATTGGTACCATCGAATTTCTCCACTTCAAACTTTGCATTAGTCACAGTAGTCCTCGCTGATGAAGACGACGACGATGCCTCTGCCATCTTTTTGTCTCAAATGATTAGTTTCTTCAACAACTATTTACACTTGAAAAACAGCCTCTATGATGTTTATTTCGAGTGAATAAATGCACCAGGAAAATTTCTAAGAGACTGAACGGGAACTCAATCCCAATTAAAAACTAGAATCCTTAGACTCTTATCGCCTTGTTGACAGAACTGTCCTAGACATGCAAAAATACACACTATTTACAATAGGCTGTCTCCTAAGTATAAATGGTCGTCTCCATTGTATTTGTGAACAGTGCCATATATGATAATAATACCGTATGTGTGAATAGTACCGTATCCCCCAAGTACGAACCGTTGGCTCTGATACCAATTGTTGCAGAAATGCGTGGTTGAGCAATTATTAATACTGTGACTTCTGGAGAAATATAAATGTGGTGATAAACAAATACAAAGAAAATAGGATACAATAATTTACGTGGTTCAACGTAATGCCTACGTCCATGAACAAAGATTGAAAGATAATTTTACTAATAAATGGGAATTTACAAAGTGGGAAAAACTGTCAACACCCAAAACCCCAATACACTCAAATAAAACCTCACTAGAACACTCAAGTGCAAGCTCGCTCAACTTCTCTCAAAGAGCTCACTTGTAATTGCTCTCTATTTCTCTCTAATTGGGATGGTTAAAATTGCAAAATGCTTCTCTATTTATAGAGTGCATTTTGCTCCAAGTTGGGTTCAATTTGTCAAAACGTTGAGCTAAATCTTGTATTGCATGCACAAGCTTTTTAACACCTAACTTTGTCTTTTGAAAATAGCAAGCCGACCAACTTTGCTTTTTGAATTTGGCTAACAATTCTTTGACTTTTCAACACTTGAAGATCGTGTTTCGAAGAAGAAATATTTTCTCACTTTTGTAATGCTATCACGCCTAATTACGACAACCCCCACGGGTTTATTTTATGCGGCGCTTGATGTATTGCAACAGTAATATTATGTGGTGTAATATAAAGCCAAATTTTAGCCAAATATGAGATTGTATTAGTTTAAAACAATACAAGATCATAATACCATGTAATGCTGGGTGCCAAACACACCCTTAGTGAATATTGCCATATGTGTGAACAATACTGTTTATATGAACTGTACCCGATTTAAAAAATATAA
Source organism: Atalantia buxifolia (assembly GCA_030444775.1). Classification (NCBI taxonomy): domain Eukaryota; kingdom Viridiplantae; phylum Streptophyta; class Magnoliopsida; order Sapindales; family Rutaceae; genus Atalantia; species Atalantia buxifolia. Next base: position 26,136,397 of record CM059832.1, on the reverse strand, counting down.
CCAATAGCTCTGATATCATATAATGACACTTGCCATGAAATTCTTGATGAGCGGTAGGACAATAATGGTACTGTCCATCCAGTGAAAAGGATTGCAGCTGTAAGAAAAATTCAATGATAACTTTATTTAAGACTATTATGAAATCTATACGACGTAGAGATGTCTTTAATTTGCACATGCTAAATACGAATCGGCAGACTGAAAAAAAAAAGAAATACAATTGAAACTGGTAATTCCAATGTAGGAATAAAATAATGTAAACCTACTTAAACCTAAAATATGTTTAACTGTGTCCATTTAAAAAAAGAATTAAAATTAAAATGGTGCAAAAGTAATTTATTAAGATGGAATCCAGCAAGTAAGGTAGGGATTAAAAAATTAATTTGAGTTTCATAAATAAATAAACAATTTTTTTTAAAAAAAAAATTGCAATTTCGTTTCGTACGTACGTGTATCCAGTCCTGTTAGTGGGTGCTGCATGGAAGGCTATTTGAACCTCTCGAATATTTAGGTAAGCGTACACGATGTGGTCGGTGCAGGGGTCGTAGTTATGGACCAATTTGAGCAGAGAAAGATCAAAGATTAGTTTGGTACATGATAAGTTTTGATCAATATGCAAATAATGATATAATTAAGAAAGACTTGCAGAGCCAAGGGAGTCATTTCCGAAAGTAGGGCTAATGCAAATTGGAGCAGAAATGTTGTAAATATCAATATCAACGATCTCATCAGCGGCTTCGTCACGGGAGTCAGAGCATTCTTTAGTATTTCTGCTTTCATTTACAACTCACAGTGAGTGAAAATTCTTTTTTGGTTTTCTTCCGAGTTCAATGCATGAGTCCACAAATTTTCGTATATAGCCGTTCAAGCACTGGCATCATCAATCCATCCATTCCCGGTCTGAAATAATAATCTATATACCCCGATCAAATTAAGACCCAAATCATTTAAAAAGCTAATAATTGAAGTTAATGCATATAGAATAGTCTATTAATTAAGTGGACTGATCACATCAATTCCTTTGAGGTTGATATGGTACTTTTAGTATTTTTGTTCCTCAGAAGAAAGGTGTATGCAGGCTGTGGCACATAGTGACCGCCATAGCTCTCTCTCCGGCTATGTAAAAATCCCTGGTTTAATATTGCGGGAACCTTTCAAGCCAGTTGATAAGAAAAGGTATATGAATCTTGATCATTGAATTTGTCACCATTAAGCTTATATTCCGAGGTTGTACTTGAGTACCAAAATCCCACCCCCGCTGGATTCCAAGAATATCACGTTTGCCACTGCATACAAAAATTGTTTGTAAACATAACATACTTTTTTCTTTTTTTCTTTTTTTGATAGACATAACGTAATTATATATAACAAATGAAAAAATATATATCAGGTGCAAACAGCCGTAAAGTTTTATCCCCATTATTCCATGCATAATTGTTTCTGAAAAGCGTTTTTCCATCTTTATTCATTCTGAAGGATCCTGATTCGGTCACGGCTCCTTATGCCAGTGATGAACATCCCGCTCCTGTCAATAATAATTCAAATCATTTTTCAAGAAGTGTTTTTAACTAATAACCAATATCATTATGCCCCAGTTTGTACAGAAAAATTATAATATAAAAAAAAGCCAGTAAAAATGAATTTAAAATGGCAGTAGTTGAGGTTAATGTATACATATATACCTCCATTGAGCCACAACAACGAAGGGTTGGTGGAAGAATTCTGTGGGGATTCAGCAAAATAGTAGAAGAGTGAACGTCCACTCTTGGGATCAACGGTTACATGGCCGGAGTATTGGTCAAAATCAACACCGTTAGACTGGCCAGGCAGCCATTTAACCTTGTCTGCAGCTTGCATTAAACCATTTTGCTGAGGCTTAGTATAAGTATTAGCAGCCGAATAATACTCTTTTTCATCAGCCTGCAGTTCAGCCGGAGGACAGTCTTTCAACCTCTTGGACTTGATCAGTTTGTCAAGATTATCAGCTTAATTGGCTTCAGCAAATGTAATTAGTAATATTAAAAGGCAAGAAGACATTAGTAGCCATGAAAGTGAAAACACTGCTATAATTTTCTTCATCTTTAATTTTGCACTCTGTAATTAAGTCGACACACGATGTGTTAAATATAATAATCAGAATGAACGGTAAAAATTCGATGTTTCTGATTATTGTGCTTTGGGAGATTCCGGATCGCTAATTATGATTTATCTTAGTAATATTTGGCCGGCATTTTTTGTTTTTGAATGTTATTGAATTAAATGGCTGGGAATGTTTTGCTTATCTGTTTCGTTTATCTACTTGTTCCACTTCACCTATAGTTGTGCACTCCCATTTGTCTTCTGTTTGCAGTTTACTTATTCTCTTATATTTCTGAATAGTTAAGGCATTGAGAGGAATATTCACCATGCTAGGAATTTTAGAATGCATCAAATATAATACAACCATTAATGCATGTATGATATGTATAGTTGAATTTTAAATAACTATTAATTGCATGCTGATTCTTTAAAGTAAATGCACACATATCATAACATCATTTACTTATTGTCTTAGAGATATGTTATAATTTCTCCCACAACACATTTTTTAAATTAATATTTTTTAAAAAATTGACTTCGTCAAGGACATAAATAAAGCCTAGGGGATATAAGGAGCCTTACCTTATAAAAGAAATATAACATTGAAAAAAAAAAAAAAGACTGCCAGGAAGAAATATTCAAACAACCACACTTACTGAATCTAAATTTTGAAAAACCCTTTGCATTGATAGGAATTGGTCTTTCATTGTTAATTTGTTATTGATTATATGTCAATCATATCTTGTCATTTTGCAACCAAAATTATTAGCATCAAGTTCAACAAGCTAGTCAAACCTTTATTCTCTTTCAAGAAGATAAGGACGACAATGAACCTTAAAGCTGTTTCATCGTATGTAATTTAATTATTGAGTGAAGACTACTTAATGACTTCGCTTGAAATTCTTAATTATTAGCTTGCATATGTGTTCTTCCTCTTCTTCTTCTTTTCATTTTTTTTGGGCTTCTTCAAGTTTGAGACAATGTTCAGGACTCAGAAGGAGGGAGGATTCCTTGAAGAAATGACGCGATCATAACGAGTGCACGCTTCGGCTGGTAGCTTGGAACAAAATGTCCTGCTCCTCTCACTGTAGCAAATGTCAATCCTTCATATCCCTCCACGTACCCTCCCACCTGTCACCAAAATTAACTTATTTGAACAACTACTGTTCGACAAAATATATAAATTATTTTTATACAACTAATGTTACATAATAATATTAGTGGAAAGAAAATATCATATGGTCTGCATGATATATTTTGACATTTTGTATTTTCATCTAATCAATATTGATATGTTACATCAGTTCACACAAAGAGTCCGAGACTTTAGCGCTATTGGAAAAATTACCTCATCAGCGCTGATGTACCACGGATACCAAGGAGTCTTGATGGGAAGGTTGAGGCTTGATATCGAGTATCTGGTTGATGTAATTGGCACAACTCCATCTATGTCGCCGCTGCAACAAATTAAAGGCAATTACATCCCGCTGTATGCTTAATGCAAGATACACAAACACACACACACACAGAGTTTCTCTTGTTAGGGTGATAATATTATGCTTGCCTGTAAATCCACACTCTTATGCCGTTAACCATGAGATCCTTGATGAGCGGTAGGACCGTTGGAGGACTATCAGTCCAGCCAATAGCACTGCGAATGTTATAGCAAGAATTAAAATATAAGTTAATTTACTTGAACCGTAAAGCAAAATACTATAGAAATAGAGTGCTAACAGAAACAAAGTTAAAGCTGGTGCTGATTTACAAAGTTTTCAATTGAGAAACCGACACTAGCTTTAACTTGTTTCTATCAGCATTCTGGCAAATTTTTCTGTTTGAAAGTCATTGCTCACTTGAACCACAGACTTTGTCTCATATTGTTATCCAGCACCTATAAGTTTCGAACTACATTTCTAAATTATTTGGAAAACATTTACAATTGTAGATAGAAGTTCAAATGATTAAAATTGAAGCTTTTAAGGCACCGTATCAAAATTCAAATACAGAGGTGAAATTGAAGTTTTTAAGCTTTTAAGGGCACAGTGTCATAATTCCGAGAGTAGCCTTAAGCCGGTGCATTAGACTGAATGTATACCTGCACCTACTCCATTTTGTAGGATTTACATGAAGAGCGGTTTGAACCTGTGGACTATTCAGATAGGTATTCACATAGTCGCTTGAGCAGGGATCAAACTCATTGACCTGCAGATGACGACAGAGATTATGATGGGCTCAATTAATTCCTACTGCAATTAGATAATTACCAATTAATTATTAGTTTCAATTACCTATCGATCTTATGGGGATAGGGATTGTCCAACAACAATATTTAAGTTTTGACAATTGCTATTATTATTTAACTAAAGGCTGTTTATGATGACTTACTGAACCAGATGGATTTCCTTGGGTACCAGTGCCGTTGCAAAATGGGGCATAAATATTGTAACCAAATATATCTCCTATCTCGTCCGAGGACTGAGATAGAAATTTGTCACATTGTTCCGTAATATTTTCACTTGTAAAGTCACAATATGCGTGGATCCCTTTGTAGCTTTCGTCAGAAATTAAAGCATGGCTCCAATAAAAATCAACTGCTCCCCATGCATCAGTAGGATCGTTTAGCACTCCATTACCAATCTGCAATTATTAACATTGCAATTCAAAACGTTATATACATATTGAAAAGAAAATACACTGCAAAGCAAAACTTTAAGATAGAATAATTCTGGGGGAAGATGTTTCATTTTATTAAAATCAAGACGCCATTAAAGCACAAAATAATATAAACTACAATGCAAAAAAAGTTATGTTTTTTTTAATATTTTAATACATTGAAGTTTGTAATTTTTTTTTTTACCGTTTAATGGTGTCCCTATTTAATTAAAATAATTAAAAATGAGAATGTTCCCATTAAAAACTAAGTGGTTATATACACAGAGATCACTAAATCATGCATACCGCAACTCCTTTGAGATTGATTATAGTTTGATTTGCAACTTTGTTGTGAGATACAATGGTGTCTGCAAGCTGAGGGACGTAGTGACCGGCGTAGCTCTCACCAGTAATGAAAAAATCTCTATTTTTATATTGGGGGAACCTCTCAAGCCAGTTTACAAGAAAGGTGTAAGAATCAGCTGCAGTGCTGTTATCACCTGCGCGATCATAGTCTGAAGTTGTATTCGAATATGAAAATCCTACCCCAGCTGGAGATTCCAGGAATATTACATTTGCCACTGCCATTTAAAATTATTGTAAGTTTTTGAAGTAATAAGAAAATTGATTTGATTACAAAAGAATGAGAGGTTTGCTTAGTGCTCACCATTGTTCCATGCATATTCATTTTGAAATAGTGTCTTTCCGTCACTATTTACTCTGAAAGGTCCTAATTCAGTCATGGCTCCGTTCCCAAATGAGGAACATCCTGGTCCTGCAAATTTCAAAAAAAAAAAAAAAATCAGTATTTTGGTTATGGTTATTAATTTCTTTAATGAAAAACAATATTTGTCATGCAGCTGCCCCAAGGGCCTGGACGAATCGTTTTCAAGTAATTTTATTCAGTTAATCCTGGAATTCGAATCCTGAACAAGTAGAGGGTTTTAAAAAATAATTTTGACATTCTCAGGCCATTGTATTCCTCTCCTTTAAAGTGAATAAAGAAAAAAAATGTATAAAAACAAAATATTTATGGCCTCATGCGCTTGGCAAATGAATTTCAAGTAGCTTTATTTGTTGGTCACTCTAGCTGAATCCGAAGAATGGCAGGAGGCTAAAAATTTGATCCCAAACTTCTATGTGTATATGGGTACATACATATATATGTGTGTGTGAGTGTGTATATTGGTTCTTATTGTTGTACATACCTCCATTTAACCACAAAACCAAAGGATTTGTGGAAGACTTTTCTGGTGACTCAACAAAATAGTAAAACAAGGCTCTTCCGGCTTGTGCATCAACAGTCACATATCCTGCGTACTGATTAAAGCCGATGCCATTTGGTTGGCCCGGCAATGCATTAATCTTGTCGTCTTCCATTGAACCAGTCTGAGGCTGATAAATACTTGGTCGCACTGCTGGAGAATAATCTTTCCTGGCATTAAAATTAATAATCTTTCTGAAAGACCGTGGCAAAGCTGCAGGATTATTCTTTGACCTACTCCTTGATTTGATCAGCCTTTTAATAGCGTTGTCAGCCAGCTGATGATCATTGGCTTCACTAAAGCCAAGTGATGATGCCAAAAGGGTTAAACAAAGGGCTAGGAGCAGCCTTGTGACCAATGTTAGCTTCATTTTTTTCTTTTTTTTGGTCTCCTAGCCTTTACAAATGACATGAATGCATGTGGAAACAACATGTATAAATAGCTTGAGGAAGTACGTCGACGGTAAAATTGAGGTACAAATTTGACTTGGTTTCTTGTTCTGCCGGAACATACCACAAAGTCACAGGCTATATATATGGTCCATTTTAGAACCCACACAAGAAATTCGGACGGGCCGGTTAGCTTTGTAACTTTTTATGTGACTTCTCTGGCTGGAACTGTTGGATTTATAGATATTGTTCTGCAAGTGAAAGTAGCAGCGAAGTTGTCATTATTTGGAAACATTACATTTCTTATGGAAAAAAATAATAATAATTTGCTTAAAAAAGGTTAATATATTTTTGCCAAAGGAATAATTTGCTTAGTACGTGTATGTCTGTATGTGCGTGTAAAACAGATAGTGGTCATAAGGAAAAGGCTGATATTACGAGTACTTAATATTCAAAGGAAAAAAAGTCAGACGAGGTTGAATGCATGCTTAGTAATTTTCAGGTAAATGTATTTTTCAAATATTTTATCAACTGGCTTAGTAATTATCTTTGTTGGCGGTTTATATTTTCGAAAGTTTTGCTCTAAATGATGACGGCAAAATTCAATATGGATCTCAACTGATAGATGAATATATAGGCAATAGTTGTGACTGGTGACCCATTATCGGCGAATAAGGGCAACGGCTCCAAACTAATCCTAGGCAAATAAGGCGACACGTGTGTATAAACTCATCACATGCGATTAACCAAAGGTGTCATTGAATGTCATGTGAATTTATAAAAAATGCTAAGTGTAGAGAAATATGAGAAAAATAAAAAAGAAAAGGGAAAGAGAAAGAGTGGATTGGTAAAAATAGAGGTTAAATTTCTCTCATTTTTCTCTACACTAAGCACCACTCGAATTTTATTATATCATAATAAGTCTTGATCCATAGAAAGAATCGATAATCATTTTTTGGTTTAGAGCATCATTCACGTGTAAATATCAAAGGCAAATAACGGAGCTTTTAATTTTTTCTCCTCTCCTCACTTTATCTCACATTTCTATTGCTTTTCTTAGTATCCGAATGAACTATAATCTCTAGAAAATAATGAAGGACATTTTGATCCTTCATTATGCTTGAGTATTTGCCAATTGCTTTGCGCAACATGGGCAAAACTGTTTATATGTTAATAGGAAGTGAAGTTATGAATAGAATGTACATAGTAAAAATAATTAGCTTTATAAATGAATAGTTGTGCACACTCATTAATCAAATTAGGTAGTGTTTTTTTGTTCTAAAATATGAATGAGCCTGAATTTTTAAAAAATTTGAATTGATCTGAATACGAATATCTTAATGATATATATGTTTTTTTAATATTAGAATATAATTAGCATCTTATTTATTTTCATAAATAAAAAACATGTTAAATATGGTTATTTGATATTTATATCCTTGCAAATCGAAACAATAAAAAAGATTAGATTTCATAATTTAGAAAATAAATATATTTTCTAAAGATTTTTTTGAAATATAACTTTTCATTTAGACATTTTCTTATTCAGATAAAAGTCACAAAAATTTATTTTTTCTATTTAGATGTAAATGTTTGAAAAACATATATAAGTTACAAAAAAAACAGATAAATTTAAAAAAATCTAAAATTAATAAAATTCCAAACTTCATATATTTAACAAACAGTCACTTACTATATATATATATATAATGAGAGCTGTTATTTAACCATAATTAACTATAACATCATACAACTTGAGATTCCACCATAGTGCTTGGACACAATTAAAATCTGCTATACAATTACAAGCTGTGCCTGTTCCTCTATACAATAGAAAATTGATCAATTACAAAGCAAACAAGATGGGCACATAGTCCACTGAAATAAATCAAGAATTTTTAAATGCAAAATTGTAGCCACTCACCATATTCATTTGGAGGACAAAGGTTGTTAGCCTGCTGCACAAAGCCTGCACTACCACCAGGTAGAAAACTTTCTTCAACAACTTCGCGATCCTACCACACCAGTAACCAATATCATATTACAAACCATCTCCAAGACAACCCATTATCATAGAATGAAACCCCAGTGAGCAAATTATGACAAGCAGTCACATTCCAATTTCATTTCTAGCTTTGACATGTTACAACGTTCTTAAAATACAATAATACGAATCAATTTCAATTATCCGTTTAATGTTTTCAACTTTATCTCACAAACTACAACAATTAGAATAACTCAGATTTGCTTTAATTTTATTTGTAAAAACGCAACAATAAAGATGACAACCCCTGCGACGGATTAAATATAGACTTGGCAGAGCAGTGCACCAAATTAATTAGAACCTTCTATATGTTTTTATCAGTTTATTTATTTATTTTTGAAAAAACAAACAAATAAACAAAGAAGAAGTAGATTACTCATCTATACATAAATTCGTAACTCAAAACTCTTCCTGATATTAGTAGTGGTAAATATCCAATTTGATAAGGACATAACTCATCTATACATAAATTCTAATTATTCATAATATCTACATCCGTATCTCTATTCAATTCTAGCTTAGGTGTATGGATATGAATTTTATTTATATGATATTGATAACTAGAATATATATCTAAAAAATACATATTAGATGTAGACATTAATTAGGAAAAGAGAAACGCTTAGAAGTTTGGGTTAAAAAAACGAGAGAAGAGACAGTCAAGTCCTGTGAATTGAGATGATTTTTCTTCTCGCGATTATACTCTTAACTGTTGACAATATTGGATCATAACCTCAATTTAATCTGTTTCCACATTCAACCACCCAAAGTTAAGATTTCTTGACTTGGTTGTTATTTCATATACGGGAGACTAGTACATGCAAATCAAGGATGTAGATACTTTATATTTATCCTACTGTTAAAGGAGCATAAAATTTCCCGTTTATAACTTATACGTGATTTGTAATGCAACAATAAACGATGAAAAATTGAACCTTATGTCATTCATAAAATAATTGATGAGAGAATAGACAGGCTTCTGCATGAATTTTTGTGAAAGTGTCCCAATCCATTATACCTACTCAAGCAAAGACAACTATCATATTAAACATTGATTATGTTTATTATTCAAGTGACTCCTAATAATTTCAATTTCCAGCTTGACTGCTTGAGTAAAATGCATGCGACCTTTTTCGCCAGGATAGTGGCTTTCCACCATTTGTCCACCAACTTTCTTCCTTTGTTTGTTTTTTTTTAAAAAAAAAATTGACCTGAAAGTGATACTAAAAATAATGAAAAATAGGTACTAGCTGTTGGGTTGGGTCATGAATCATGAATATCACTAATTACTTTCAATATTTTTGAGTTCTCACTCCGGACTCATTTTCAACTTATGCCGAAAAGTATTTCCAAATATCATTTTGTTTCTATTTATTCTGGAAATATATGCCTGCCTTTTAGATGGATCCATAACGTTTGGCTTCAAGTTAGCGGGAGTTAAACCCATCTTAATTAATTACATTAGACAAATCGATGCATATTGCATTCAAATTACTATATTCAGTTCTATGCTTTGCAATACAATTGATTGAATAGAATTTGTTAATATATATTTGAATTGAGTATGATATCATATAACTTTTTTTTAATAAATGATGAAAATACATCAACAAAGACCTGCAAAGACAACGCCTATAGATCTAGACATAAGGTTGAATATGTAGCATCTCATGACACATCCCACCAAATTGAAGAGGGACGTGTTAATTTAAAATTTTGAAACGATTAGCAACAACATTCTCTTTGCGGAAACTATTAGAACAATAAAAAGTGCATGCTCATCTACAAACAATTTAACCATCTATTACTCAATTTCCAACAAATTAAATTCAGAATCATTCTCAAGCTATATATGAATAAGATGCCATACTTTCATATAAGCAAAACACCCTTCAAAAGCACCAATGCATGACATTCTTCTTTTTTTTTAAGCAACAAAATTCTTTCTCCATTTTCTTTGAATTTTCTCGTACGACAAGAAAAGAATTAAAAATTAAAACAATTGGAATTGGAATTGGAAATTTCATCAAAAATAAAATAAAAAATTTTAGCTTACAATTTTTCTTAATTCTATGTTTTTATAATGTATTAAAGATGGTTCCAGTGTGATACTCTACCTCACAGTCCGAGTAGTATACGTTTGACCCTAAATCCCGAACACAGTCATGAGTCATGTGGCTTACGTTTGACCTAACCGAAAAAGAAAAAACATTAACAAAAAAAAAAAAAAAAAATCAGACTTAGATTTAAAGATAAGAGAATATAATTGTCTGCAGTAGCAGGGAATATAGTAATATATAAATGAGCCACTGCCATAATCGATCTCTTATATCATTGCCAGGCTCTCTGAGTGGAGTATCCATACCCATATCTTTTTCAAAAACGTCTCCGCTTTTCTCATTCCTCCGCTGCTCTTTCCGTCGCACTCCTTTCAGGTTCTTCAAATTGTCACGAATTTCTTTCTGGGTCTGGTTTTTTTTTTCAAGGTTGTGAATTTTGAGTTAATTGTTTTGGGATGTTGCAGAGCAATGGCGTCACATGTAGTGGGGTACCCTCGAATGGGACCGAAGAGAGAGTTGAAGTTCGCGCTGGAGTCATTCTGGGACGGGAAGAGCAGCGCCGATGAGTTGCAGAACGTGGCGGCTGATTTGAGAGCATCAATTTGGAAGCAAATAGCTGATGCTGGCATCAAGTTTATCCCCAGCAATACTTTCTCTTACTACGATCAAGTGTTGGACACCACGGCCATGCTTGGTGCTGTGCCCCCTAGGTACAGTTGGAACGGTGGTGAGATTGGTTTCGATGTTTATTTCTCTATGGCTCGAGGTAACGCCTCTGTTCCTGCCATGGAAATGACCAAGTGGTTTGATACTAACTAGTAAGTCTTCTTTTTTCCTATTATCTTTCATCATTTTGCATTTGCTCACCTGGGTTCATGAGATTTTTATTTGCTTTTGAGTGACGCTAGGAATCCTAACTGTAATTCTTGTTTTTGAGTCCCAAAGACATCCGTTAGCTATTAATATATATCATGGAGAGGTGAAACTATAACTTAATGACTCATATGACGTATAGCTTGGATCGCTAGCATCATTGTTTATTTTTTGTGGTTTTGATTTTTAATTTGTTTAATTGGGTGTAGCCATTATATTGTGCCTGAATTGGGACCGGATGTCAACTTCTCTTATGCATCTCACAAGGCTGTTCAAGAGTATAAGGAGGCCAAAGCTGTAAGTTTTCTTGGAAATACTGTTTTCAATTATACAGCCATTCAACGCAATCTTTAAAAATCCACTAAAAGTAGGCACAGGCCGGGTTGCATAATAATGTTTAAAAATGTTTCCTGAGTATGAGAAGTCACAATTATGCTTTCTGAGTTGATGATCTTGCTTATGTCCTATAAGGTTTCCAACTTAAGGATCATGAATATATTTCAGATCCTATCGCTTAGTTTTTTTACTCTTGAGTAATGTTGCTTTTAATTTTAATTTTTAATTTAAAAGATCTTCTCTAAGGTTATTTTAATTATTCTTAGAATGTTATTTGAATCATTACTGCTGTTTTTGCTTTTATAGTTCCTCTACCTTTTTTTTTTTTTTGATAAGATAGTTCCTCTACTTAATTATAGATTTCTCGATTCTCTAATGTTCTTTTTCTTTGCTCTTGTGGAATGCAGCTTGGCGTGGAGACTGTTCCTGTCCTTGTAGGCCCTGTTTCCTATTTGTTGTTATCTAAACCAGCAAAGGGTGTAGAGAATTCCTTTTCTCTTCTTTCCCTAAGTGACAAGATTATTCCTGTCTACAAGTATGATACAATTGTTCTTTGTTTAATGCTATTCTTTTCAAAGGGAAAAATTATGGATTGATTCATTATAGTTTTTGCTGGATTGGAATCAGCGGATACGTCGTGAATAGTGCATTGTAGGTATATTCTCATGATTCATGCATACCATGTCAATTACTTGGCAGGGAAGTTGTGGCTGAGCTAAAGGCTGCTGGTGCCACCTGGATTCAGTTTGATGAGCCAACTCTTGTCCTGGACCTTGATTCTCACAAATTACAAGCATTTTCTGATGCATACTCACAGCTGGAGTCATCGCTATCTGGTTTGAATGTGTTAATTGAGACGTACTTTGCCGATGTTCCTGCAGAGACATACAAAATACTCACTTCTTTGAAGGGTGTCACTGGATTTGGGTTTGACCTTATTCGTGGAACAAAGACACTTGATTTGATTAAAACTGAATTTCCTTCGGGCAAATACCTATTTGCTGGAGTGGTTGATGGTAGAAACATTTGGGCCAACGATCTTGCTTCTTCACTCACTACCCTCCAGGATCTTGCAGGAACTGTTGGAAAGGGTATCTTTTCTTAGATGCATTCTCTGGCTATTGCAAATTTAATTTTTGTCTCTTGGTACTAAATTATGCTATCGGTTTAATTTTGCAGACAAGGTTGTAGTCTCAACATCCTGCTCGCTTCTCCACACTGCGGTTGATCTAGAGAATGAGGCTAAGCTGGACCAAGAGATCAAGTCCTGGCTTGCATTTGCTGCACAGAAAGTAGTCGAAGTAAATGCATTGGCCAAGGCATTGTCTGGGCAAAAGGATGAGGTACGTCCCAGTAGGAATTGTTATAATGCATTAATTTTATCATTTGAACTTTTGAAAACACTACAAGCTCGTTAAAATACTTTGGAGCTCTAATAAACACACTTTGAATGACTTGAATGTGTGGTTGTTCATCAACTTTACGTTTGTTGAGATGGTGTATTTTGAAAGTAAATCAATTTCTTTTTTTTTTCCACGTGTAAAATCAGATGATGTAGTCTTACTAATTCTGTTCTCTGTTAACTTGCATGAATTAGAAACAAAAGCCATGGCACTTTACATTTTGATGCATGATTCACTTGTGATATTGCATATTTTACATTCTTGAGAGATTCAGACTTTTGTCTGTTTGGCTCTGATTTTAATGTTTAAATTTTTTTTTTAATTACAAGAAATTTATGTTATTGTTTCTGATTTTCTAATGTATATTTCACGCAAATGTGTCCATGTAAGTTTATCCTTCTCTGCAGCTCTGCTAAAGCCTATTAGTTAAAATTGCAGAAATTGTTGACTATGTGAGAAATTTGAATGTCTCGTTCCACTTTGTTGAGTCCATCAAGTTAACTTTCACCACTATTAGACTAACTCTGTATCTCCAATCATAGCTGTTGATTCTTTAGATTTGTTGAGCTCTGGAAGAGCTTGCCTACACTGACGTTCTTTTCTTAATGAATCCTTTAAAGTATTTTATGGCATCGTTTTCTTTCTCCAGGCATACTTCTCTTCTAATGCTGCAGCTCAGGCTTCAAGAAAATCCTCCCCAAGGGTGACAAATGAGGCTGTCCAAAAGACTGTAAGCAATTAATAATAAATTATTTCCATCTTCCACATATATAAACTACTACCAGCAGTTGTTTACTTGTGCTTGCCTGGTATTATTGTTCTTTCTTGTTTAGGCTGCTGCTTTGAAGGGTTCTGACCATCGCCGAGCCACAAATGTCAGTGCTAGGCTGGATGCTCAGCAGAAGAAGTTGAACTTGCCAAATCTTCCTACCACCACCATTGGATCTTTCCCACAAACAATGGATCTCAGAAGAGTGCGACGTGAATTCAAGGCCAAGAAGTGAGTTCTCTTGCTTTTGCATATTTTGTTGTTGAACTTTCATCATTTTCAATTGTGTTTCATAAGCTAGTTTTTTATTTCAGAATCTCTGAGGATGACTATGTCAAGACTATCAAGGAGGAAATCAACAATGTTGTCAAGCTCCAAGAAGAGCTTGACATTGATGTTTTGGTGCATGGAGAACCAGAGGTGACTTACCATCCTAAATTAAATAACTTAAGATGTTGTCATACTTTGTTACATAAATAGTGTAAGAGTGAGTGTGTGTGTGTGTTTGTGTATTTTCATTCATATAATCTATCTTGGCATGTAGAGGAATGATATGGTTGAGTACTTCGGTGAGCAATTATCTGGTTTTGCCTTCACTGTGAATGGGTGGGTTCAATCTTATGGCTCCCGCTGTGTCAAGCCTCCTATCATCTATGGTGATGTGAGCCGGCCCAAGGCCATGACTGTCTTCTGGTCTTCAATGGCACAGAGTATGACCAAGCGACCAATGAAGGGAATGCTCACTGGCCCTGTCACCATTTTGAACTGGTCATTTGTTCGAAATGATCAGCCCAGGCAAGGAATTAACCAAATTCAATGCCCTGTTAATTTGCACATTTTCAAATTGTTCAATTAACTCTGCATACATGCCTGTTTTTAGATTCGAGACCTGCTATCAGATTGCATTGGCAATCAAGGATGAAGTTGAGGATCTTGAGAAAGCTGGTATCACTGTCATCCAGATTGATGAGGCTGCTTTACGAGAGGGATTACCTCTCAGGAAGTCTGAGCAGGACTTTTATCTGACATGGGCTGTGCACTCCTTCAGGATTACTAACTGTTGTGTTCAAGACAGTACCCAGGTTCATTTTTGCCTCTCTAGCCCACCAGTTATTTCTTACTTGTCTGGTAAAGTGGTATCTATTTTTTATTTGGATGGTTATTCCTCTAGTGCTATGCATGTCGTGTTTAGTTACTAAGTTTAAAAAATATCAAGTCATTTGATTTTGGAAATTATTCAGAATTTATAAGAAGAGGATGTATGGGTAATAAAAAGAAAGAAGAGGATGCCATTTTAGAGCACACTAAAAATGTGCATACTTTTGTATGCATTATGAGTAACAAATGACTGCAATACTGAATCATTTTCTTGTAAATTTTCGTGCAGATCCATACCCACATGTGCTATTCAAACTTCAACGATATCATCCACTCAATTATAGACATGGACGCAGATGTAATCACTATTGAGAACTCTAGATCTGATGAAAAGCTACTCTCAGTCTTCCGTGAGGGAGTGAAGTATAGTGCTGGCATTGGTCCCGGTGTGTACGATATCCACTCTCCGAGGATCCCATCGACAGAAGAAATTGCTGATCGCATCAATAAGATGCTTGCAGTTCTTGAGAGCAACATCCTCTGGGTCAACCCTGACTGTGGCCTCAAGACACGTAAGTACTCTGAAGTCAAGCCTGCCCTTAGCAACATGGTTGCTGCAGCCAAGCTCCTTCGCACCCAGTTGGCAAGTGCAAAGTGAGTTAACAAACATGGTCAAATTTCTCTGTTACATATGAGAAGGGGAATTTGGAATTATATATCCGAAAGCTCAAATAACATATCGGCTTCTCTCTGGGATGAGTTGCATCTTTTTTTCTTTACTTTTATATTAGGAGGTGATGTTTATGTATCAATATCTGGACTTGTCTGCGGCTTTCCTATCTCTGTTTTCTGCAGTGTGAGAGCAATTTTATTTCCTTGCTATGTTCGGTTTATGAAGTGAAAACCTACTATGAAATTGAGGCCTCCCTTGTCTTAGGGGAGGGATTTATACCAAATATGCCTACAAGAAATCTTAGAATATGTGTTTTCTAATAGATATTACAACAATATTAAATCAAATGAAAGATGCAATTGAAAAATTGTCCCAAAGTAAAAATTGATTGTTGTGCACGTTAACCACCTTTGTACATGGCTGAAAATTTTGACTCGGATGGTATATGTGGTGTTATCGTAGGCATTATTTGGATGATTTTATTTGAAATTATCATTATTTATTAATTTTTTCCTCATTTTGTTGTACGGGTAAGTTTGTAAATAAATATTGTCCGAAGGATATTTTCGGTATTGTGTATTGTAGTAGAAGAAGTAACAAAGTTCCTGGAAAAAGGAAATACATTTGATAATGTAGGAGGAGAAAAACTTCAGTGGCTCCCGCGCACTGTCTCACAAAGTCTGGTGGGTTCGAGGTGCTAATGTTTAATTGAGATAATCTCTGTACTAACTTTTTACAAAGATACAATTAGTAATTATCATATAGAATGTAAAATCTTAATCGTTCGTGCATATATATATATATATATATATATATATATATATATATATATATATGTGTGTGTGTGTGTGTGTGTACGAACGATTAGGATTTTACATTCTATTTGATAATTATTTTATATATATATATATATATATAAGAAAATTATAAAAAATTGAGTATGAATCAGTTCAATACTAAATTTAAATTTATTAATTTAAAATAAAAAATAATAAGACACATTAGGTCAACTTAAATAATAATAACAACAACCCACGTCACAAAAATATAATATATTTAAGGATAAAATAAATTTTTACCACACACTTTGATAATTGCCACGTGTCTTTACATCTTCAGAAGATCATATATTGATCGATCACAAGAGGGTTTGAATCCTTTCTTAAACCCCTCATCCAATTAACATTTTGACATTTTAACACATGTACATGCATTCTGAATTGGTACTCACAATCACAATAAATTTCCTGCTACTGAAAACGAGAAAAACATTTGAGATTGAGAGCACAAAGTAGAAAACGCGAGTGGCATTGCATGCATGGCATGACTTGATTTAAATGAAAGAAACTCAACTTCAAACTCGGATGAATTAACTAATAATTTAGAGAGTGAAAATAATAAATAAAAAATAAAAAAATGTACAAGACGAAGTTGCAGGAGCTGTGCCACCAGAAGCGTTGGAGCTTGCCGAGGTACTCCACCATGAAAGATGGAGCCGATCACGACCCTCGCTTCAAGTCCTCTGTTTCTGTTAACGGCCTCTCCTTTCACTCATCCGTTTCTTGCAAATCCTCTAAAGAATCCCAAAACGACGCCGCTAAGCTCGCTTTCCTCCACTTCACTTCTCCTCCTCCTCCAAGTGAGCTTCATTACTGCTTTTTTACAAAAGCACTTCGTGTGGAAACAGTACTGGACCCTGAGTTTATTATATAGTTTACTGAAAAATTGTTGTACTATATGTGATGCACTAATTAACCAGGTCCTTCAAAAAAAGTTGAGCCGCTTGCTGATCAAGGATTGGAAATTGATGAAAAGCCTCAAATGGTTGATATCAATCATCCCGATATTTCAGGTACCATAGATGGCAAAGTATTTCAAGAATCAATGATATTAGTATATTGTAATTCTATACTATACTATATATATATATATATATATATATATGTTTTTTTTCAGTTAAACATGCTCTTATTGTGTGAAAGTTTGTAATTTTTGTCTTGTTAGTGGGAGCAAATGAATTAGTCCCTCAATTAGACAATTACATTTGTTGTCACTGTTCCAGATTCTTTGATATCAATTGCTGAACCAAGTGCTGGAGAAGTAAAGATTGCTGAAACATATCACGGTCTCGAGATTCACTCTGAAGCTTTGGGTGTCCAAAATGGTGATGAATATGAGATCTTCTTTTGCCATCTTTATATCTTATACTAATTTTCTTAATGTTTTAGAATTCTTTTAGTTAACATGAGAATGTAGTAGTAAAATTCTCTGCTCTTATTATGCTCCGCCGAATTATCACCAGAATGTGCTTGTGGAAAGCATGATGCCATTATCATGTTTATAGCAGAATTGAATTTATTCTGCTGTACGACACATCTAAGTGTGTTCTATTTTTATTTCCCTGTGATCTTTTTAACTCATTTCATTTTACGTACTCTTATGGTAGCTTATTCAACATGACTTGTTGCACAACCTGAGAACTGAGAATTTTGCGAGTGTGGTATATTTGGGATTGAAATATTTTGTCACTGCACTTCTTGAATAATTGATATCATTGATTCATGCTTCCTTGGATGAGATATAACAAGAAAAAATAACAGAAAAATAGCATATCCAGACTTTCCATATATACATGTTGTGCTAAGTTTGCTTTCTAATGATTTGTCCTATCCTTCGCAATCTTGAAACCTCTACCTTATAAGTTGATTGTGCTTATAGATGTGCAATGCCGATACAAAAGTCTGCTGCAGAACTATGCTCGGCGCAAAAACCTTGACTCGCCACTCTATTCTAGTATAAGAGAGGGTCCAGCACATGCTTGTTCCTTTAGGGCTAGAGTCACAATTGACGGGCACATCTTCGAGAGCCTAGAGTTCTTCAAAAACTTAAAGCAAGCAGAGCATGCTGCCGCAAAAGTTGCCTTATTCTCTTTGGCATGTGATGACTTTCAAGAGGCAAGTTCCAAAACTCAAACCTGCTATGCTACTAAAACATTTCGCAGCTCATAAACGCATCAATACATGGTAACTAGTATAAGTTTTTCTATATGCACATGTTAGCCTGTATTTATGGGTAATTAGATGCCAGTGATTCCTGTTTTGGATGGTTTCGTATTCTCTCTTTTTTTGCAGGATGACGGTGTCTTGTACAAGAATGTCCTGCATGAATTATCCCTAAGAGAAGGTCTTCCAGTGCCACTGTACGAGACAATTAAATGTGGCACGCCTCACATGCCTACCTTTATTTCAATGGTGGAAGTTGATGGCGAGGTATTTTATGGAAAGGCTGGAAGAACAAAGAAAAAGGCTGAGATGAAAGCTGCTAAAGTTGCTTACACTGCTTTAATAGAGCGTAAGTTGATATTTCCCTACCATTCAATGGTATCTTGTGCTCTGAAGACAGCATTGGATCTGAAATATTCTTGAAACTCAGATGCTCTTTGACTACAAAGCCTTAGATAGCTGGAAACCATCATATTTAATCTGTCATTCTTTCAAGGCCTCCATATCCCAGTTCCATTATGAAGTTTCTGCTAAACATTATGAGAAAGTTAAGTAGACAAGAAATTAATTGGGGAAGCACTTATGTTTTACTTCTTGTTCAGGTGGACGGAGTTGCAGCATTGGGTCCATTACCCACACTGTCAAGGCAGATGGAATTCCCAATTCTACTCTTAGCTCAGACTTGGATGTCACTCTTGATCCAAATTTCATTCAGAAATCTATGCCGGTTTCATCTCCAGTCTCGGAGCATGAAGAAGATGGTAAAGGTAACATCTCGTTTCTCTATTTCATTATAGATTGTACAAGCACAGAATTTCAAGATGCATAAATCATAGATTTTACATACTGATAATGTCCTGCATTTACAAAAGTTCAAGAAGTAAATTCAGCTGAACTAGTACCAGCAGCTATTGCCAAAGCCAGCTCTGATGATTCTATTCCATCTCCTACAACACGAAGCATGTATAGCTTGATTGGAAACAAAGATATATCGCCTTGCTTTGATGTGCCTCCTTCACCAAAAAGATGCTTATCGTCTTCTCTTCCAATGACAGAACTAGATGTTTCAGCTCTCTCAATTTCAGACTCCAGGGCTGCCAAAAGGGCTACCGGACCAAGCAGTTACTTGCTCTGCAACAGGGTAAGGGTTTATACCCGCATCCCGGACATTGCATTTCCCAAAGGTATTACTGTGATGCCAATTAGTGAAGACAAGTGGGTGGCTGTGAGCTTGGAGTTCCCTAACGAAGAAGGCAATTGACTTAGTGGAGATGCTTGTATCATCTCTTTGCATAACTATAAGTGCTTTATTCTGATGACTTTTACCTATATTACATCTAGACCAAATGTGCTTTCATAGTGAGAGTAACTTGGAGACTTTGTGATAGCTTCTTTACTGACAAATTGTCCTTTCAAAAAACTGCTTGGGCACGAACATTTTCCAGGCCTAAATTAAACCAGGTATTTTATGAACCTATATTCTCTCCTAACCTCATTCGTTTCTTATATTTGGAGGATTTATTGACTTAATGGCAACTAAAACATTCTAATGTTAAGATTTGTTGATTTGTATATGCCTTTATCCGGCATCAAAACCATTCAAATTTGCGAAGTATTCGATGTTCCTCTGTTTTCTTCACCTGCCTCAATTTCTACTACTTGAAGTAAACGTCCTAAGATTTCAACTTTCCAATTTTGTTGAGGGCAGAATTTGAAATTCACTGAAACAAGATTGAAATTTTTAAACGGTGGGTGTTAATTAATCACTTTCAAAGTTACATTTTTCCGGTACATGCTGTTGTGCCACGGCCCTGACATTTATATGAACTTATTATAGAGATGATTACATATTGTTGGACTTAATTCTTAGATTTTCCAATATACCCGATTGCATTTTTGGCATAAATGTAAGCTATCAGAACCAGCAAAACAGCCACAGTGAAGTTCATTAATTTTCTTGGCTGCTTCAGCTCCATCACCAAACCACCAAGAGCTTGCTTCAAATCTTCTGTTCTGTATTTACTAGCCCTCTCATTTAAACTTCCAGCTGCTTCTTTGGCCGCCTCCGCTGATGCTGCGGCATCATAATCAACAACCTTTTTGTCCTTTTCTACAGTTTCTCTTACTTCTTCGGCCAAATGCTTGTTCTTCTGGGTTGCAGTGGTTTTAGCTTTAACAGAAGCAGCTTTCGCCTCTTCGTTATCATTAGCCTTTCTGCTCGATTGTTTTTCAGCAATAGTACTCTTCGGAGGACGATCAACTTTTCCACTCTTTTCAGGGCCATTAGTGCCAGCATGTCTTGGAGGACTAATAACCTGTTGAGTAGCAGTGGCTGCCTGTTGATCTTGTTCTCTCTTTTGATGAGCTTCTGAATAGTCGCTTTCAGGCTTTTGAAGCTTTGGAGCTTCTGTCACTGCTTGTGCTTGAGGTTTTTTCTCTCGCTGATGATCAGCTGCCGTAATGATTTTTGTGTGTTTGATAAAAAGCTTACCACCCTCAAATTTGGCACTGATTTCATTGGCATCATAATTCGATGAAATCGGCAATTCCTTGCTGAAAGAGCTCCATTTGTTGTTACCAAGCGGGCGTTCTCCACTGATTCTCAGCTTTTTTGAAGTGGTTACTTGAACCTTCAGTTGTTCCTTTCTAAAACCTGTAAAGATACGATAACAAAGATATACATATTGTTAAATATAATCTTAGACGCTTCTATTTTTTTTATTTTTCCCTTTAACCTCGTGATGTGCAAATTTTCCTTTTTTATTTTTCTGTTTCCATTCTGAATGTTTCTTCGACTTTAATTGATTCCTTCCTTTTAGACGCAAAAGATGAAGAAAAGCAAAGAAAAAGGCATCAGCTTCCTGTCTTTAAATATTCTCATCGTTCTTTCTGAAAACGGAAAAAGGATTAACGTGAAGATGAAATTTTTGTTCGAAACAATTCTATCTCCAATTTTAATGGAAACTGATGTCATCAAAATTAAAATTTTAAATCATATAAAAAATGTAGACGTCATCAATTATGTTATATTCTAAAAAAAAAAATATGTTTAGCAAGTGTTATATACACACACACACACAAGCATATAATGAGTCCTTCGTGTAGGCTTCTGTACTTAATAAAGTGCAGATTCGGCATTTCAAAAAACATTATAAAAGGCTGTACATGGACTTTAGAACATTGTAAGAGCATTTTACAATAAGAGCTTAAAATGCTGAACCCACATTTTATAAGTGCAAACGTCAGCATCTTATATATGTCTCCATGGATTTTTGGGACCTTAAATGGCAAAAATTTGTCATGATTTGGACACATGTTAACAATTGAACTAATGCAAATGAAGGAAATGAGGGAAAAAGAGGGGGAAAAAAACCTGGTAAATTTACAATAAGAGTGTCAAATTCATCCTCTCGTGCCCACTCTGTCGATGGCTCAAATTTCTCATACTCGCGATTAGTTTGAGCAGCTGCCAGGGGTTTCCTTTCCATATCTTATTGAATAGCTAGCCTTTGCTTCTACTGATGGATATGATTTGTTTCTGCTGGTTGAAGATGATATATAATCTTCAATGTGTTGGTTGTTTCATATATATACATATGCGTAGCAAAAAGATTATTAGTTATTATTGCTAAATAATAGAAGGAACCTTCTGAGTTGTGATTGCTGTTTTCTTTGAATAATGGTTATTCTTATGCATTTCTTTTCTTTCACATTTGCTACTTACTTCTAGGGTTTTGTGTCTTTCGGTTGTTCATTGGCATGAAGTATGCTTAATTTGTTCACGTAGAGTTTGTAAACTTGGCGCATGGGAAAAGTGAAGGTTCCCCGTTTCTGTTTTGATAAAAAAAAAAGAAAAAGAAAAAATAAAAACTATGGGCAACATCGCTCACGCATTATATTAATTTTTCTTTGAGAATAATCAAGGACGTGTGCCTTGTGTTGGCTAAAACTCCATATGACAATGGGTACGAGTCTGGCCCGTGATCCACGTGATCGTCTAAATCAAATGAATTGTATTTGGATCGATCTAAATCTATTTGGAGCAAATTTGGATTTGAATGAGCATATTGACGATGGTTTGGAGTCATTTTGGATTAATTTAAGATCTGAATGCAACTCGTACATGTTCCATTGCCATCCCTTAACAATAAGCAATAAAATATTAAAATCAAACATTTTCCAAATATGTGGTATCAAAAGTGGGATGGTAATTTTTGGGTTTGGGTCCAACTTCGGTCTTTTTAGATCTGGACCCAAGCACTAATTTTTTGTACCGGACTTGGATTTGAATTCGATTTTTTCTAATCCAGGTTCGAGTTAAGCTCAACCCAAAAAAATTTAAGTTTCCGGGTGGTGGGTTTTGAAGTTGGATTGCTTATAATGTTTTCTGAATTTTGAAGACTGGAATGAAGTCAAAAACCTGTTTGCAGTTCAAACGAAAAATAAACTTGTTCTAAAAAAAATAAAATACAAATCATATGATATATCTAGGTCAAAATATATATATATATATATATATATATAAACAATACAAATATAGAATCTAAAATTCAAAGTTTCAAAGTAATAAACATCCACAAATACAAATTCATAACATAAATCTACAGTTCAAAGTACAAACTTCAAACCATTAGTCTAAAGACTAAACTCTCAATCATCTACTTCATTTGACTATTGCTCACTCATCAAACTTTCAACAATCAAATGCTCCATAGAAAGTATTGCTTCCTCTAGAATTCCATCTAAAAAAATGCATAAATCATAAACATAATGAAAGAGACAACCAATTAGTGATAAATTGATAATAGAAATAATATAACAAAGTCATTTGATTCTAATAAATAAGTTTTCGATACCTTTTAAGTTTTATTAAAGTCAAAACCAATTTTGAGTATACACCTGAAACGACCCGCCCCGAACCCCTAGGACGAGTCTATCTAAATTCGTCTAATCGAATTGATAATAAATTTAATATGTAAAGATTCTGCCGAAAATTCGGCAAAGTCTCCTTTGTAAAAATAACACTCCTAATCCAAAAACATGTAAAATAAACACTCCAAAAAAAAATTCACTATACAACAAACTCCATTGATCAACATCCTCAACCAAAATACTGAGTTTTACTCAAGATATCTCTAAAATCTCCAAAGATAATATAACAAAATTATACAATCCCAAAAGAACAAGATAACCAAAGTATTCTAACAAAAATCATCTATATCTCTAGCACCATCATGTGGCCAAGACTCAAAATATATCTACAGTCGTTGGGTCGGTCTGGTGTACCTGCAACCTCCTGGTGAGGGGGAAAAAATATAATAAAAATGGGATAAGTATAAAACTCAGTGAAAATCAGTGAGTGGATAGTAGTTTGTTTGAAAATTAATTCTCACTTTAAAAGAGATAATCATATCATTTCCAAACACGATTTCATCAAACCATATGCGAGAAACCAGTAATAAGTCATTTAACATTTAAATTAAATCACTAATCATGAAAAGTATATATAATGTCGTATCAAATAATCATGGAAATCATATCTGATCAAAATATCATAAGAACTTAAATAAAACTCTTTTAATTCAAACCATGTACTCGAAGATCAATATCAAATAAATCCGCATAAAATAAATGAAATCATAACACTTATAATATCAAATACTGAATATTGAAAACTGTCACCAAAGAAGTACTCAAGGGAATAATCTCGTCCTATTCGAACCTCAACGGACGGGCAATGATGTATTATCTGGGTACCGCCATGCCCCGGAGCTGCACAGATAGACATGGAAAAACTATCTCATATCTCATCATATCCGGACCTCGACGGACGGGCAATGACATACTATCTGGGTACCGCCATGTCCCAGAGCTACAACGGATAGACGGAGAAATATCATATCATATCTCATATATCTTATCTGTATCATCATCATCTCATATCTCATATATCTCATCTGTATCATCATCATCTCATATCTCATATATCTCATATGTATCTCAACATCTGTAACACTATATCTGGAGGGGATGGATATTGTCTAATGCTTTTAAAAAAACAATCTCTTTACATATGTACACAAACATATAATCATATCTGAAATCTCATTTTCTTTTTATTCAACATATCTCAAATTCACTCAATTCTAATATCATGAATTTATTCAAAAATGATAATAAAATCATATCACATCGAAATCCACTTTTCTCATCTTTAAAATACTATCATATTTCATTCAAAATCGATACGGAAAACCATTGACCAAATATTTTAATATAATATCAATGCGTGTATAAAATCCATTTTGGGGAAATCATTAAATCAAAACATTTAGAATACTTATTTATGAAAACAAGTTGTACTGTATCGTAAAATCATCATTAAATCTGAACATTCAAAATTCTCATTTCGCAAACATGCTTTACTATCATAATCACTATGAAAATAGATTTTGTATATTCTACTCACAGTGACGGTGTTCACGCTCAGCTATCGTCCATGTCCGCTGACCGGTTCTCGCTTGCGGATCCTCCTAAATCAAAGAAACGACATAATTATTCTCCGTAAATCAAAATTACGACTAAATTTATACAATAAACTCGAAACGAACATTTATCCATCATTTATAACTCCCGTGTCGATAAAATTACTAAAATACCATCGTATCCGAAAATCATTAAAATACTTCGAAATCGTAAGTCACCGAATTACCCTCAGAATCGTAATTACACCCAATCCTCAATTTTAAGTATTACTAAAATATCCATAGGTTCAGAAATTACAAAATCGTCCTTAAAGTGTGAAATTACTGAATTGCCCTTGTCGGTCAACAGTGATTGAAATTTAGTCAACGGCAGCTGAACCTCAGGTTTGGTAGTTTTGACCACACTGAGTCCACTGGTGGTGGCCGTGAGTTCCCACGCATGACAACGACGTCAGAATCTAGCTAGGCAACTGTGAAACTTCAACAATTAACCGGCAGCGAAACAGTGACTCCCGGTGGCTATGGATGGTCGGAAAATCAAAAAGGAGTCATGGGGAACAAAATCCAACCGGTGATGTCACCCAGAACCGGTGAAAATCCCGGCGGAGCAAAGTGGAAAAGTCACGGGTTTTTCAAGCTTCATCGCCAACTTTCGAGTTGTTTTCCAGCAACGTGAACGGCTGGGGTATGATGGCCGGTCTTCAAGCTTCAGATTGGTACCAAGCTTGACCGGTGGAGTGGCCGGAATCACAAGATATGGCCGGGTCACGTTTGCGGATCGGGTCGGGTTTCCGGGTCGGTTTTGACAGCTTCTCTCTCACACTCTCACACGTGTATATGTTTCTCCTCTTTTCTAGCTTCCCTTTTTACTCTTATTTACGTTTTAATCGCATCACCTTTTTTTTTCTTTCTTTCTTTATAAAGGACTGGTCAAAAGGGATCAAAATTGGGTGTGAGGTGTTACAACACCGATGCTTCCACTGTAAATGGATGAAATCTACTGCAAAGAAGGCTCAAATGTCTACTTCCAGTGCTAAAGGTAAACTCAAAAGCAACTGGTATAGGAATAGCTAAAAAGTTTCTTACAATCTTTGGAAGTATAGGATATTTGCCTTGATTATTCTTCCACCATGACAAAATATCAAATTGACTAGTTGAAGGCTAAGTACTTTCCTCAAGATAAAGCTCCAATTCTATTTTAGGATGATTATTCTATGTGTTTTCATTTCTGGATAATGCCCACTCATCAACCATTTCATCCATCTCCAAGTTCAACATAATAGAATCCTCTACTGTAGCAGCTTAACCATTTCATCCATCTTACGTCTAGGATCTAACATAGTCCCCACTAAAAGAATTCCATGAATAACATCCCAACACTTGTCATACTTCTAATCATCTTAGTGGTCATATTTCTTATCCCCTCAATTGGTGATTGCAATCATGCATTCATTAACAATCTAATTTCACAAAATCTTGGCAAAAAAATAAGTTAGATGTCGGATATTGTGTCCTTGAAAAAAGTGCTCTCAACTTATAAAAACTCTTTAGATACTCATACATAAGTTTTGACAAATTCCACTCTAACTCACTAAGCAAAGATGTATAATTTCTCTCACATTCCTTCAATCGATCAAATACATCTTTATATAGCAAAGTAATACTAAGCATTCAAATATGTAGAGTTCCATCTAGTTTTAGAATCATGTGCCAAGTTCTTGGTTACCTTAATATATAATTGTTCTTTTATAGTCTTAAATTTTTCAACTCTAGGAGGTGTTGCTGCTCAGTAATGAACATTGTCTCTAATTTATTTGAACTCCCTTTTGTATCATAGATAAACCATCCCTGACTATCAAGTTCAATATATGAACATAACAATGCATATAAAAGAATTTGCCACCTATAATCATTAAACTAGTAGAAAATTTCCCTAACAACAAGTCAATCATAGAATCATTTGCAGCACAATTATTAATAGTTATAGTGGACAACTTTCTATTTTCATTCCAATCCATCAAACAATCAAACAATTGTCTTCTTTGCACATTACCTTACCACTATGTGCAGTTGGCACATATATAAATCTAATAATGTGAAAAATAGTTAAAATATTAAACAATACATTAATTTATGCTTAAGTAAGTTTCAAGAATATTACTTCATATGACTTTGCGACACCTATGAGCTATCATTGTAATATGCCATAATAATCATGTACCCTTCCTTCTGGTTGTTGGTAGTCCACATATCTATAATAATTGCAATCCTACTCTCACAAGCTTTTAAAATACTCATCGTCTTCTTCTTTTTAATATCATAATGCTTCAAAATTTCAGCTTTGATAATGTTTCTATTAAAAGTCTTAATAGGAGATTAAAGTAGTTTCAACAGTTCGTAAACCTAACATATTCAACAACTACTAAAGGAAGCTCGTGTAGTATAATCATTCTAGCCACAAAAAGCTTTACTATTGCCATATCCCACTTTGATTCAGAACTAGAATTACTAAGTACAGTGGTTCCATCAGCTTTCAAAGAAAAGGTAGGTGCATTTGCTGCTCATTCTTGAATTAACTTCTAGGACAACATTTAGCATGATTGTTCAAGTGATTAGTACTCTTAGAATAATGTCCTTGTATAACTAACCCACAATAATTGCAAATTGCCTGAACTTCCTAAACCAACTTAATTTTTTTAAAATGATTCGAAGCAGTAAAGAATACTCTGCCCGAAGTGCTCATTTGCAGCCACCACCACTCCATTTTCGTGAAGTGACAGGAGTAGTATTACCCCTTCGGCCACGGCCCTGGCCACGCCCACTCCCTTGAACTATTAATGTTGAATATAGTTCTAATTCAACAGTTTTATCATCATTATTTTCTGCTTTTGTCCTAACCCTCACTCACACACTTTCATTAGTATTTTTAAAGACATCCAGATCAATTTGTTGTTTATTTTCCAAGATATCATTAGTTTCACAGTTAATGTCTAATCCAACAACTTCTTCCATTTTATGTGCCATTTTTAACTGTAAAAACTATACATATTTTGAAGATACCGTTTCTATTTTGATCAACAGCAACAATAAAAAATAATTCAAAAGTAAATAAACTACAAATAATAAAATGGAAGCATACCATAGCATAGATGTTAAAATCAGAGCATAAATTACAAAGAAGGAAACCAAAACTCACAATTTAGTGTTCGCAATGGTAACTTACGATGATGAATACAACCACAAAGGAGGTGGCTTTCAACCCATAGCTTATTACTAATCACAATAAAGAAGGTTGTTGATGATGATGAGATCAACACAGTTGCACCGTAAAAGTGTTGACTGGCGAGGTGATGATGACAGTGATTAAGGTGATTTGAAGAAGAGAATTAGAGAAGAGTTGAAAAGAGATTAAGAGAGGAAATGGAGGTCGCGACAGTAAATGTGAATGCAACTAGCACTAGGGCTTTTTTTATTTATATTAAATAGTTTTAAAAAATTAATATTAAAATAAAAAAATCCAAATCTTGGTTCCGGATCTGCGAGTTCACCTAAAACTGGATCTGGACCCAGACATATGGAGGTTCACTAATTTCCATTCAGATTCCGTATGAAATTTAATCCAATGAGCGTTGAACCCAGCTTGGATTTTTTATGTTCATCTGGGTCTAGCCTGAGTCTGGATTTAATTGTCATCCCTAATCAAAAGTGTCAAACCCAGTAAAGAATTTAAACATTTCGAACCTGTTTGGTTTTGATTTTCAACCCAGCTGATGGTTATATATATATATATATATTTGTTAAATTTAAAAATTAATACAAAATTTATTATTTATTATAATCTATAAGCTTTTTTTTAATAAATTAAGCTTTTGTCGTACAACAACTGTAAATTAAAATCACAACACCTCACCACCAAACAAACCCTTATTTTAAAGAGAGCTACCTCTAACACACCAATAATATGCAAAGTATATGAAATTACTAAATTTACATGATAAATTTTAAGTAATTTATGCTTTTCATAAAATTAAGATGATATATTAAAGCGAAGGATTGGTGTTAAATGTTAATGTTTATTTAAAAGGTTTAACAAGGAGAGTGAAAAATATTGTTTAAAAGTAAAATAAAGAGTTTGGATTGTTTACTTTTTTTCTTTTTTGTCAGTTTAGAATTATCAAGGGTACTTTTAAGGGACTTATCTCAAACAAATTCTATTATTCAACTCAAAACCATAAAACAATAAATCATTGGGGATTTGGTTAACATTTTACTTGCAAGGAAATAAAATTGGTTTTCACTGATCGCTAGTTTGATCCGTCAGGGCTAATAGTTTTTGCACTCAGTTATTACTAATTTGTTAATAACATTTTCTTTAGAAATTTGACGACTGCTTAAACGAAAAATACATACAGTTTTTACTGCAACTTTAATTTGATTTAGTTTTACACCATAGTTAACACGCACTTTGCTCATCTTAAATACTTGATACGTGTCATGCATTTAAATATTAGAAGGCAACTTGTTTGGTTGCACCGAGATGCTCATGTAACGTCAGCTCTTTTAATGCTCAAACTTAGTAGATGAGTTAAACGAAATGTAATTACAGAGGACGCATAAGAATTGTGCTTTAAGATTTGCTATGGCGAAGGGAAAGCTTCATGCGATCACGTTACAACTATTTCAACGCAATCAAGTTTAATAGTTATTAATTCATTATATGTTACATTAAAAATTATGCTCAAGGAGTTAGCCATATGTCAATCTAATTAACCGCTGAAATTAAATAAATGCAGTTTAAGAAATGAGAACATTTAATAATATTCAACTTTATTTTTTCGGCTGCAAGGAATCTAATGCCGCAGTGTAAAATGCAATCTCAGGGGAGCCATATTTCAGATATTTTGTGGCCTACCACTAGAATATGTACATCTCCTTTCCGCTTATTTTATTAAAATTATTACAATCTACATATATATTATAATTCAGGAGTCTACTTAAAATGTAGATATAAACTACCAACAAAGTGTTGGCTCCACTGGCAATGGAGTTCCCTTAAGTGGTTTGACTGGGTTTGCTCCCCAGTTCGAGTCGCAGGGAAGTCGCCTTTGTTGGGAGAACTTGTGCCTCCCGGTTCGAGCGGGGACTTCTAGTCTGGGTTGTGGTACGGGCTTAAAGGTGCCTCCCACAGTTGGGGCCCTACCCAGGATACCTCGTGGATAAGACCAAAAAAAAAAAAATGTAGATATAAACTTTTTTATTTAGAGGTCTACAAAATATTATATGAAAATTTATTATCACTAACAACATATGAAAAGAAAATTATTTCATATTTTTATAAAAAGATAAGAAGGAGAAAGAAATCTCATGAAATTTAAACTGGGAGGAATGACAAAATTATCTACAAACCCATGCGAACCATTAATATAGACATGCCCGTTATGGTTGATTTCATGGGTTGTAAACGGATTTGGTATTTCAAATTTAAACCTGCTATGGGTTGTGGGTGGGTTTAATATTGAAAAAAGTTCAATGGCTATTTGTTGACCTATATTTGTTTTAAATTATTTATGTTTTTAATTTTAATCATAGAAAGTACATTAAAAAATTTAGTCATAAATATATGAGAGATAAAGTTATTAATCATGATCTAATCTTCTTACTTTTTAAGCCTAGCCTTAGAGGTGAGCACGGTTCGGTTCGGTTCGGATCAAAATTAAGTAGAATCGATTTAAATCGGTTATTTTATAAAAAGAACTGAATAAGAACCGAACTCAATAAGAATCGAACTCAAACGGATCTTTTCGGATCGGTTTGGTTCGGTTCGGTTTTTTCGGTTCTGGACCTATTTTGAATTTTCAAATTTTTAGCCTATTGCGCCTCATGAAAGTAATAATTTTTTTCAACAATTAGTTCATCCTAATTTCATTACAAATATTAACAATAAATACAAAGTATTCAAAACACATTTTATCAGTAATATCTTACTAACTACTAATAAGGTACTCACAAAATATGAAATATTTAAATTTTAAAATACATAACCAAACTCTAATACTCCATCTACATAAACATAATCATAATGTTGTAAAGACAAATAAAAATAACAACAATTACAAATAATTCAGCTTAACACATGTCAATTTTAATAAAATCTAAAAATAATTTGGTTTTTCTGTTCAGTTTTTCGGTTCAGCTAAGTGAACCGAATACCAAACCGACAGTTCGATTTTTTTTACAAATTATATATTTCGGTTTTTTTAAAAAATTAAAACCGATTCGAATTAGAAAAAATTACCGGTTTGGTTCGGTTTTTTTTAAGACCACGATTTTTTTGCCCACCCCTACCTAACCTACATATCTTACTCCTTCTATATTATTGAATTTTTCTTATATTTATTATTTTAAATGTAGGAACCTGTAAAAAATTTATTGCGAGTAGTTTTAGTAATTATTAAAATTCCTTGTGAGTTGTGAGAGGTTTAATAATTTAACCTTCTACAGGCATGAATTTAAAAATGATAAACTTGCAGCAGTCAGTATCCTTGCCATCACTATAAACTGGTGTCCTGAACAAGCGCCGGCCCACCGGATTACCTTTAATTTAGGTGAAGATGTACTAGTGTACTTTGCTGCAGTCGAAATTTGAGAGCATACAGTCCAGTCAAATCAGCTCCGAAAATATTGGAAGTGACGAAAACTTAGGACTAGTGTTTGAGAACTCTAATCCGCCACCGTTGCAAGAGGACAGGATGACTAAGAAGGCCCGGTTTAGGGTTGAGAGAACTGATGCTGATAATCCTCGTAAACCCTCTTAGAGAGATAAGGTTATGGATGCAGTCACGGTGATGGCAAGTTAGACGGGAAGTGCAGAGGAAGATTGGGATATTGAAGATGAAAATGTGGTTGAGCGAATAGAGGAGCGGATCCCTGCGATATATTTCTCCAAAATGGTGCAAGAGAAACTGCAACAACCATGGCGTTACTCTGTAGTAGTCAAATCGTTGGGACGACAGATTGGCTATCGAGTTTTATGCAATAGGTTGGAGATCCTATAGCGGTCGATGGTAGTTGGTTTCCCCATCATTGATCTATAAAATAACTATTTTTTGGTTAAGTGCTAAACTGCAGTTGATGCAAAACGTGCCCTAACTGAAGGACCATCGACTGTCATGGGTAGAAACCTTTTTGTTCAACCTTAGATGCCAAATTTTGACTGTTTCTCCAACGAACTCACTTCGACTGTGGTATGGGTACGATTGCCCGGCATGGCGATCCAATATTATGACAAACGCAGCTTGTGACGACTTGGCAACAAAATTGGAGAAGTTATTAAAATTGACTATAATACAGAGGACTCTAAGAGAGGAAAATTTGCAAGGCTTGCGGTAAGGGTTTCTCTTGCGAAACTTTTAGTCTCGCAAATTAAGGTGAGTGGGCAAATCCAACTGGTAGAGTATGAGGGGCTTCTAATGATATGTTTCTCCTGTGGAAAATACAGACATTTTATAGAGAAGTATGAGGAGAAGAATATGATGGAGACTGGTACAGTTAAGATAGTGGTAGATAACACACCAGTGGTGGCCAACGAGAAGAATAATAGAGTAACTAAAACGGGAGGGAACAAGTTTGGTCCTTGGATGGTTGTATCCCGCAAAGGCAAACCAAGAAATTATGCTGGCAATAATTTTTCTCATGGCATGGTTAAAAAGCAGTCGATTGTGCATCAAAGTAAATCTTGTTTTGCCGTGCTTACATCACAAGATCCAGGGGACAATGAACATGAGCATGTGGTTACTGAAACTCAGGAAAAAGAGACTAGCCATGTAGACCCGAAACAGCCACGTAAACATTATGCCTTGCAACCTCATGCACCTGAATTCAAACGTAGACACTCCACAAGAATTTCATCCAAGATTGCAGACAAGGGCAAGTCTTCTACTGCAGCCAAAGACACCAGAAACAGTAAGATAGCCTTGCACCCCAAAACCAACCCACAAAACCATGTGGCGAGTCCCAATATGGCTACAACGTCAGCCATCCCACTTGAAATCCAACCCAGCCCCATGATGATCCCTCATCATGCACCCACAACCCTTGACCCTCTAAAGCATACGATTTTCTTCCATAACCCAAGCAATAAGCCTATAAATCCACATGAGATGGATAATGCCAAATTTCATCATTCGAGCCTAAGGACCAAAAGTCGATCTTTACCTTATTCGGGAGATTTTCCAGATTTACACGATAGTGATATGGATCTTGAAATAGAGGCTGACCTGAATTATGTGGAGGAAGAGGAGGATGAAGATACAACATATGGTGAGGACTCTTTTATAGAGGATACGCCAATGAATAAGAAGGACATGATCCATGGATCCGGCCAGTAAGAAAGCTCTATCCCTTTTGTTTTTTTATTATGATTATGTCGATTTCAGTTATGTTTTGAAACGTTCATGGGGTGGGGGCCTCAGAATTTAGACTTTCATTTGATGCAGTTATTCAATGCTATAACCCATCTATGGTGGTGATTTTTGAGTCAATAATTAGTGGCCAGAAAGCTGACAATTTCATTCGGGACTGTGGATTTGAGAGATCCCATAGGATCGAGGCGGTGGGTTTTTCTGGAGGAATTTGGATTTTATGGAGAGATTTTATTGCAGTAGAGGTAGCCTTAAAT
Source organism: Atalantia buxifolia (assembly GCA_030444775.1). NCBI lineage: Eukaryota > Viridiplantae > Streptophyta > Magnoliopsida > Sapindales > Rutaceae > Atalantia > Atalantia buxifolia. Next base: position 26,102,592 of record CM059832.1, on the reverse strand, counting down.
CATAAGCAGTTTGTTCACTTTAAGATTATATATAGCAATGGATTGGAAAATTGGGTGACTGTAGTGTATGCTAGCCCTATTCCAACAGTCTAGCAAGAATTATGGTATCACCTTGCAAATATTGCTTCTCAAATGATGGACCCGTGGTTGGTGGGCGGAGATTTCAATGCTATCTTATACGCACATGAGAAGAAAGGGGGCTCTAACCGAACAATTGGCATTTGTAATTTATTTAACCATTGGTTTCATTCTTGCAGGATGATTGATCTAAAATTTTCAAGCCCTCGTTTCACTTGGTCTAGGGGAAACCTTTCTAAACGACTGGAAAGAGTGGTTTGCAATGATGGATGGCTAATAAAATATGCAAATAGCAGTGTCATGCATCTTCCAAATATTGATTCCGACCATCGGCCTATTCTAGTCAAATTCCAGAACCTGGATTCAAGGCATGGGGCTCGAGGCCATTTTGGTTTTTGGCTGCATAGCTCACGAATGAGGGGTTTAGGAGCTTTGTGAATGGTAGTTGGAATAAGGGAGCTAATTTTCTCGAGGCGGTGGCTGACTTTACTAAACAAACTAGGCGATGGAACAAGAAAATTTTTAGAAATATTATTTATCAGAAGCGGAAATTGTTGGCTAGAATAGGTGGGATCCAACGAATTTTGGAAACGAAGGCTAATCATAGCCTTACTAGACTTGAAATTAAACTTTAGAAGGAGCTTGAAGAGGTTCTCAATCAGGAAGAATTATTGTGGCTTCAGAAATCCAGGAGAGATTGGACTTTGTATGGTGACCGCAACACTGCCTATTTCCATTAAAAAAAACCCCTAACCAGGCGTCGTCAAAATCAGATTACTGCGATTCAAAATGAGACTGGGCAATGGATGTACGACGTTGAGATCATTAAGCAACTTGTAGGTAGATTTTTTTCGGAATTATACAAGCCTGAATAAGGGGTGCATAGCCCATATACTGTCAGAGGGTGTTTCCCTTTGATCTCTGATGATATTTGTTTAAATTTGATGTCTGCTATAACAGATGAGAAAGTTAGACGGACTATTTTCAGTATGAGTCCCTTCAAAGCTCCCGGAGTTGATGGCATTCATGCTAGTTTTTACCAAGCACAATGGAGTACAATTGGTATGTCGTTGTGTTCTTTCATTAAGAATATTTTTAATTCTAATCATATCCCTGCAGAAATCAACAGAACCTTGCTGGTCCTCATCCCTAAAGTTGATCATCCAACAAGCCTCAAGATGTTTCGGCCAATCAGCCTTTGCACAGTTCCATATAAGACGGTGATGAAAATTATTGCTAACAAGCTACAGGCTCTTCTTCCAGATCTTATTGGCCCCCATCAAACCAGTTTTGTACCGGGTCGACATATTACAGAGAATATTGTTATTGCTCAAGAGGTAATCCATACAATGAAGAAAAATGTGTGGGGTAAAAGAATAATGACAGTTAAAGTGGACTTGGAAAAGGCTTATGACCGATTAAGTTGGTGCTTTATTCAGGAAACTCTAAAGGAACTTGGGCTACCGGAGCGTTTTATTCATCTCATAATGGAGTGCTTGTCCACAGCCCAAGTGAATGTTTTGTGGAACGGAGAAATGACTGAAGATTTTCAGCCAATGAGAGGAATTAGACAATGAGACCCTATTTCGCTTTATATTTTTGTGCTTTGTATTGAAAGATTAAGCCATGGTATTATTCAGACGGTTAATCAAGGTAGATGGAAGCCCATTCGGCTGACTAGAATTGGCACCCCTCTCAGTCATTTATTTTTTGTGGATGACTTGCTTCTCTTCTTAGAAGAAAATTACGACCAAATTGATGTGTTGAATGACGTGGTGGAGAATTTTTGTAGGAGCTCGAGCGCTAAAGTTAGTAAACATAAGACCTAAATTTTCTTCTCTAAAAACATTACGGTCACTTTAGCTAGTGGAATTGGTAAGGCTTTAGGCTTCTCGATTACAGATAACTTAGGAAGATATCTTGGCATGCCTCTTTTGCATGATCGGGTTTCTAAGAAAACATATCAAAGTATCATTAACAAAATTGATCAGCGGCTATCAGGATAAGAAGCAAAGCACTTGTCTTTGGCAGGTTCACGCCATGCAGACCACGTATCTCCCGTCTAGTGTCAGAGTTAAAATTGATCAACTCTGTAGAAGATTCATTTGGAGTAGGGCTGGTTCTCAACGCAAGTTAAGTTTGGTTAGCTGGAACAACATTTGTAGACCCAAGAGTAATGGAGGGCTCGGTTTCAAGGACATAGAAATTATGAACAAAGCCTTATTAATGAAAGTGGCTTGGGATTTATTCATAAATCCTAGCAAGCTGTATGCCCAGGTTTTAATCTCTAAATATGTTGCGCCTAGTGATATGTCTATTACTGATGTTCCAACTAAAAATGGTTCCTATTTTTTACGTTCTATGGGTAAGATTTGGAAAGACTTCCAGAAGGGTTTGCATTAGAGTATTGGAAATGGCCAAAGGGTGAAGTTTTAGGATGATATTTGGGTTACTAATGGTGATCCCTTAATCAACTATACGGTGGCTTTAATTCCCGATAGCATGCGGAATATGTCGATGGCGAAATGTGTTAATCAAAATGGGAATTGGTTGTGGAACAGATTCAACCCTTTGTTGAATAACCATGCTGTTTTAAGGATTGCTTCCATGGCTCCTCCGTCGTCAATGAGAGGTGATGATAGGGTGTATTGGGGTGCTTCAAATACTGGTATTTCTACAGTCCAATTAGCTTACCATGTGCTTACCAATTTTTGTCCCGTTGAAGACAGTCAAGACTGGTGGCATTTGTGGCAATAGAAGGGGCCTCAAAGCTTAAGAATTTTTTTATGGTTATTACGCCATGATCGATTGAAGACGGAATATGAGCTTGCTAGAAGGCATCTGAACGTTGATCCTTTTTGTGGGAGATGCCATGCAAAAGTTGAGAGCTCTTTGCATGCAATCCGGGATTGTGCATATTCGATAAGTGTTTGGAGGAAGCTTGTTCCCGTGCCAAGACAACATGACTTTTTTAGTTATCCTCTTCGGCAATGGATCATGACGAATCTTAGGAGAAAGTCCTGTGATATGAGGAGTTTGTTTTGGCTGGTTATGTTTGGTGTTGCTGCTTGGACAATTTGGTACTGGAGGAATCAGGTGATGTTTAACAACAAGAGCTGGAATGGTGATTTGATCATTCGGGATATTAAGGCAAGGACTGGGACTATTTGTTCTACCCTCTCAAGCATAGTCTGTCGAAGAAATGCAAGGATTCAGAAATGGATTCGTTGGGCTCCTCCACCATGGCCTTTCTTGTGCTTAAATACGAATGGTGCAAGAAAAGGAAATGGAGATGCGGGTGCAGGTGGTTTGCTGCGGGACTGCCATGATAGATTTATTCATGGTTTCAACGCAAATCTTGGAGTGTGTTTGATTATAAAAGCTGAACTTTGGGGCGTGTTGCATGGGTTAAGAATGGTTTGGGACCTTGGCTATCGATGAATCCAAGTTAGAATAGATAACTGTAGTGTGGTGCAGCTTATAAAGGAGAATAATGCTAATGTCAATGATTTTTCGAATATAATCGAGATGATTAAGGAGCTCATGAGGAGGGATTGGAGTATTCAAATTGATCACATTTACCGCGAAGCAAATTCGGCGGCTGATTTCCTTGCTACGCATGCTTTGAGATTGCCTGTTGGAGTGCATTTTCTTAATTATGTCCCTTTAAGTTTGAGTTCTATTTTGTACTCGGATATGTATGGGGTGGCACACCCCTATTTTGTGTCCCTCTAGCTCTTCTCTTTTAGAGCTCTCTTTTTATCAAAAAAAGAAAAAGAAATTTGAGAGCATACAAATTGAAACTAGTCCTCTATGCAGGTATTCTTAATCCCACAAGCCATTTATTTAATCTTTCCTCGTGTGAACTGAAGAGGTCAGCCCATTGCTAATTGATAACATCAGATGGCACTGAATGCAAATGGTTTTCCTCAGATGGGATTGGTCGGGAATAAATTAAAAGCGTTAAAGAAACAAAAAACAAAAGCTTTAATTGTCCTAACTGTGGGCTAGGTATAGCCTATAAATAACTTTACCTATTGCATTTTGATGATGAGGCTAGGATTTCCTTAAACAAGAAAAGCAAGAGCTGATGGAGATTGAGGTGTATTCAAAGCAGTTACAATTTTAAAATATGTTTTAGTGTGACAAATGGAAGCTTTTTTATATGGGGAGACAAACGTGCATAAAATTAATGGAAGGGTTAGAGCCCTTATCACACATGGAATCTCTCAATCTCTCTCCCTACTACAAGCCATAGACAAGCTTAGACATGAACAAGTGATCAGGCATGTAGTTAATCAAGGGATTATTGATATTCATGTAATGTTCAATATTAATATTAAAGGACCTATTCCAAAGGAATTTTTTTTTTTTTTAAATAACCTTGATGAAGTAAGAAAAAAAAATTTTAGTGTGCATGATTCTTTTTTGGGGCTGGATCGTGTTCACCCCACTTGTCAAAAAACTTTATTTCCTCTAGCAGCCTAAATCCAGTATCAGAGGGTTTATCTAGCAAGTTATGGCCTAGTTTAGCCAGGAAGTCTGTAGCACACTTGAAAATTTAACCGATTGTTACGTAAAGCTAGCCGAAGCCTTACTGCTCAAGCAAACTTGCAAAATAAAAATGGTAGTTGTGACCTTGAAAATTTTCAAGTTCTGTTGATGAGAAAATTTATTTATATATATATATATAAGACAAAAATCTCATTTAATTATAACAAATCCCAATAAGTTTAGTGGAGGAAGCATTTTCTTTATAAAACCTTACCTAGTTGTGTCTTGTTGCAGACTTGAGTCTCTCTCGACCTACTAAATAAAACAGAAATATACTTGCATTTTCTTTAAAGCAAGTGTTCTCCATCGGTGTTGTCTAATCGAACTCAATGCTCTTTCCTTATATGCATTCCAACGAATGGCTATTTGCAAACTCTCTGTATTTGGAATGAGTCAAGAATACTGTACTTCCCCTATTTAGAAATTATTCCCATGCTTGCTTCTTTCCCTGATATTACATTAATATTTTTTGTAAAACCCTACCATGTGAACCAAACCCTTATTTTATTTACATGTTGAGAACTAATTAACAAGTCCTCACGTGGGGCCGTTACAATCACCTTAAATATAACTCTCCAGTCTGCTAAGAATACATCACTTCAAGTGTAGTTTGTGAATGATTCAAGAAGCCTCAAATTAAAGCTTTGTTTGGCATAATTAATCTCTCTCTCCATTTTCTTCTTATCTTGGCTAATTAAACCTCCACTTTCATCATTCATGGCACCCAAAATGTTCATGTTAACTCTACTTGTGGTTCTCCTCCTTAGCAAAAGCTTTGATTTAATATCAGCATCAAGGCCGCCTCATATTCACCCACCAACTATCCCTAGAGGCTCTTTGTTGAACAAGGCTAAACCTCCTTCTTTTCATGCACATACTGCAAATCGTTACAAGTTGACAGAATCATCAGAGGCTTTTCGCCCCACGAGTCCGGGACATAGCCCTGGTGTTGGCCACAAAGGACCACCGGGTTCTGATTGAAGTAAGCCCTAGCTAGCAGCACAACTTGTTAGGTTTTTATATAGTATACACTTAAAATGATTGTCGTTTAAAAGATTGCTCATATGCATGCAACCAAATAAGATGTCTTCTGAAGGGTCCTCTCAAGTCTTGTTGACGAGTTAGGGCTTTCAAATAGTTGACATGCCACGGTATGAAGTTATATCTATGTGTAAATCAGATTTTGTTTATTATTGTTTTTGCTTTGAGCTCATCTCATATTAACGCTTTATATATTATTGTTTTGATGGGTATTTCCAAATGAAAATTTACTATTATTTATATTTCTTTCTAATCTATCTAGCTGGATAATTTGTGAAGCATAAGATTTTGATGCATAACTTTGTATTGTACTAAATATCATAATCTGTCCATTCTTAAATGCACACGCGCGCACACGTACACATATATATGAAAATTCTCCTTTGAACATTTGCATGAAATAAAGTAAGGATCGATTTGGTATTTTACGATCTAGCAAAATGATTTTCGCTGTTGTAAAATGATTAACGATGATATAAACCATTAAATCTCGTTTTATTTCATGCAAACAGCTATAGGAAAAGACAATTATATATATATATACACACACACACTCTATTGTCAAAGCCTTTTACAACAACGTCAATAAACAGAAAAAGCGCGTTGACAACATTGTGGAAGGGAATCTCGAATTTACAAAGTCTAAAGATCATGTAAATTCTTTAATTAAAGTTCGGAAATCCCAATTGGAGCCATTGGCTTCGAATCCAATCCATATTCAGCCGTCTATAAATCAGTTTTATGTAAGTAAAATAGACGTAACCGTATCACAAATCAATTATATGTTGTACTTCCAATCCACAAGTCATAACTTTTCTTGAATCCAGTAAATAGTTTTCACTGTATGACGTTCAATATTAATGATTGGAGGTCATGGTATTAACATCATAATCCTTCTAGGGTTAAGTAGAGCCCGTATCCTATTAGGGTTAATTATAAACATAAATATAAACTAAAACAGGCACTTTTGGAATCATTTTAATTCCTAAGGTTTCATTATTCATGATAATTAATCAAAGGAATACAAAGTTAAAAGAAAATTTGAAGGTCATTCTTAACGGTAACCGAATAAATTTACTGGTGAGGTCCGGTTACAATGGATCAATCCAGTGGTGAATCATCTATTTAATGGCGTAATCGATCAATTGTGATATAATAGGTACAAGAAATTATTATAATCCAGCTTATGCAACAATTATATTCTTCATACCGCTACTAAGGTAGTGCTTACTTCTCGGAATGGATTGGAAATCCTAAGTAGAAATCCTGGGTTGGGAGTGTGGAGTGGGAGTGTGAGTAGATTGTTTATTTACACTGAAATAAGAGTGTGGAATAAGGATTAGAATCCATTTATATGTTTATTTTGTCTTTAATTACAAAGTGAATAAAAATATATTTGTAAAATAAACTATTTATTTTATTATTAATTTTAATTATATATTTAATAATTATTATTAATATTCTTAATTATGTAAATCATAATTTTTTATTAATTTTAATTTTAATTATGTAAATTAAAAATTATTGATAAGAGCAATTCATTAAACATTATTATTAACAATATAGTACAAGATTAATATTTTTTTTAGAATAAACTACTTGTTATTATTAATTATTAACATTAAATTAATATAATACTATTAAAATTAAATAAATATATACTAATATTATTAGTTCTCTATGAATATAATAAAATTATTTTTAAATAATTTTAACTTGAATAAAATAAATTATTATTTTTAACTAAATATAATAATATTATATTTTAACAAGCTTATTATTATCATTTTTAATAAATATAATATTGTTATTCTTAAGTAATTATATCAGTACTTTATTTTAATAAATATAATTATACTATATTTAATAAAGAAAGGGTGAAAAAGGAAGAGTGATAGTGGATTCTCACTCCCACCTCCCTCCATGGGAGTGGAAATCCTACTCCACACTCTAAAAATGAGTAGAATTTACGGAGTGAAATTTCCACTCCTCTTCTTAAATAAGTAAGTAAATACTGAAGTGAGAGGAATTCACACTCTCCACTCCCTCTTCAACAAGTAAACACAATATAGTTATAAAAGATTCTATTTTTATTTTTCCAAACCACTATTAAATGTTAAAAGATTTCACATTTATTCAGATGATGTATCAATGCATCGCATGCATGGTAGTCGTAACACATTGGTGAGGATAAACATCTGATAACTTCCAGTTCCTAGATCTCTACTCAACTCAGAAATAAACATACAGTCTGAAAAAGGTTTTGCCTTTTAAAGGATGATCATTTCGCCTTTTGTTTAAGATAGTAGTTGAGAGTACTGCTAGTGCCCCACTGTCCCTTTCATTGACAATATCTTTAAATGTATTAAAATTAATAGATAAGCTTCTTTTGACAGAATCCAATCTTCATGATCAAAAGTAATTCTCTTAAGCTATCTATGCTGTATTATTTATTAGAAAGTGGTGGCCATAAAAATTGTCACCCACGATGACCTAGAAAATGAAAAGAAGACAGTTTTATCCATGGTCCACCTTGCTACCATTACTAATTTGTTTGAACCACTGTTAATTAATTAGCTGAACAATCTGCCACAAGTATCATTAGCATGCGGTATATGTTCTTTTGCCATTACGGTTCCGTTCAAATATTCAACTATAAATTATCTAAGACATCATTGTTGTATATTTAATTAAGCGAATTACGAAAATAATTCTTTATTTCCTTGTCTTGATGATGAAAGATGTAATAAGTTGTCAAAACATACACGGTCGAGGAGATTATTTCACATCAGCTGAGACCAATTTTTAAACTAATAATGTAAGTTTAAATCAACTTTAAACTCTTGAACTACCTTTTGGTGATGACTTAATTCGATGGTCTTTTAAGTGTAAATATCAGAGTTAGGCATATACACGAGAAGGAGCTAATTTTTTACTATGAGTAAGGCTCCTCAGAAGTTATATTCTTGAAAGCATAAGTCAAGATTTGATTCTAATACACAAAATTACAAAAGGCCCAAAGCCCACGAGAAATATAGCCCTAATAAAAAAAGACCTAAATTCATTATTTATAAAGAATGACTTAGAGGCAATTCTAAGTAAAATGCTCAAAAGGGTGAGTCTTCGATAAAGAGCTAAAAGCGTAATAATATAAAGAATGATCTAAGTTCACTCTTTATGAAGAATGATCTAGGGATTTCGAAAGTAAAACATTTAAAGAACAAGTCTTTACTAAATGTGTGATTCTAAGAAGAATGACTTAGATCTATTTTTTTATAAAAATTGACCTAGGCTCACTCGTTACAAAAAATAACTTAAGCTTATTCTTTACAACGAATGGCCGGAGCACCTACGAAATATTTTTAAATAAAAGCCTAAGTACAAATATGGACAAAACGTCCAAGGATGTGATTCTACAAAGGTGAATTAGTCAATTCTTTATAATAACGACATAGGTACTAAGAAAGTACTTCTAAGTAAAATGTCTAAAGGGTGGATATTGACAAAACATCCAAATGTGTGATTCTACAAAAATGGCCTAGGTTCATTATATACAAGAATGACCAAGGTATTTAGAAATTATTTTTAAAGTAAAATGCCCAAAGGGTTAGTCTTCAACAAACATCCAAATGTGTGATTGTACAAAAATTACCCAGGTTCATTCTCTACAAGAATGACCTAGGTACATATAAAGTATTTTTAAAGTAAAATGATCAAAGGGTTAGTCTTTGACAAAGCTCCAAAATCATGATAATACAAAGAAAGATCTAAGTTCACTTTTTACAAAGAATGACCAAAGCACTTAGATAATATTTATAAGTAAAACGTCGAAAGGGCAAGTCTTCAACAAAGCACTAAAGATATTATTCTAAAAAGAATGACTTAGGTTCATTCTTTATATATGCTAACCTAGGTTCGCTCTTTACAAAAAATGACCTAAGTTCATTCTTTACAACAAATGACTTAAATACTTAAAAAAATATATTTTTAAGTAAAAGCTCAAGTGTGAATATCAACAAAATGTCCAAGGGCATGATTCAATAAAGATGACTTAGATTCATTCTCCAAAAGAATGACCTAAGAGTTTAAGAAGTATTTCTGAGTAAAATGTCCTAAGGGTGAATACCAACAAAATGTCCAAATGCGTGATTCTCCAAAGATGACTTAGAGTCATGATCTAGGTACTTAGAAAGTATTCTAAGTAAAATGCCCAAGGGGTGAATTTCGACAAAATGCCCATGCCCAAGGGCGTGATTCTACCAAAATGACTTAGGTCTATTCTCTATAAGAATAACTTAAGTATTAAGAAAGTTTTAAGTAGATTGCCTAAAGGCAAGAATAAAAAAAGTACCTACAAGCAAATAAACATTTTACGAAATGAGCCCACAAGCCAACGAACATTCTATATAATACGCCTACAAGTATATAAATATTCTACAGAATGTTCACACAGGCTAACAAATATTCTATGGAATGCACCTATGAGCAAATATACATTCTATGAAACGAGCTTAAGGGTTAGCAAACAATCTATGAACTCACATACGGGCAAATAAATATTCCAAGAATCAGCCATGGGCCAACAAACATCTATGGAATGAGTCTGTGAACAAATAAACATTATACAAAATAAGCTTACTGACTAACAAATATTTTATAGAATGCACTTATGAGCTAAATTATATGTCCTACAAAATGAGTCAATTGGCCAACAAAAATTTTATAAAATGTGCCTACGGGCAAAATGCCGTAAAATCAATCTTTTTTATGAGGAACCATCTTAAAAGCTGAAGTCAAGCCCAATCCCACTAAATGTCAAGAGCTCAAAGAAAATATGATTAGTGTCGAAAGAATACTCGTCATGAACAAGTATTGACACATATAGATATATGTTTCCATGCATGAGATTTGATTGACACTTGTCAGAAGAAAAATGTCATTATAACTCCTGCCATCTCCCTCTTTTTCCCACCCAATTTTAAGATAAGATGACAAAAAAGGGGGACGAAATGGTACACATCCTACTCTAAAAATTTTCTCTGTAAAAATTGATTAAAATCAACTAACTTGTGTATCAAAGGATTATCGCGGGCCTGGTGAACCCCTTGACAATTGTTTCATTTTATAGAACAATTAACCACAAAAAAAACGCTTGTTTAAGAAGAAAATAGACCCAAAAACTTTATTTAAAGAAAGTTCGGAACAAAAAATTAATTAATATTCATTGAGTAGAAATTTGCATCATTAGACTGTATTATTCGGTTCAAGTGAAGACATTATTTTCCTTAACATCCTAGGTAACTTATCATTTGTGTTTGTAAAAACATACTTAACTATCCTCTATTTTTCTGGTATTAGATGTTATAATGTCCATTTTTAGATAGATTAATTCGTAGTTGATGATTGGTTTTAGCAGGCCAATGTTTAGTTAACCAATCATTTGTTCTCACATTTGATTATGAGATAAGTTCGGCGCATGTATAAAGCGTGGCCAACTTTTGTTTTTAAAAAAAAAAAGAATGTTTTTGGTCTTTTCTTTTCAAAAGAGAAATGAAATATCAGAATATAAAATGGTTATATTTTCCAGCTAAACTTTCAGTGGAAAATTAGCATATATCTCGGGGCCATAGATAATTAAGTTTCGGTGAAAAAAAGCCAACAAAAGGTTCATGCCTGAGTTCATAGCCCGAATGGATAAACGTACATGAAGAAACAGTGGAGCCCAGCCACTTACGGCGGTTTTTTGTTTAAAAATAAAAAAAGAAAATCACTTACGGGGGCTTGAAGTTCACGGTTTTGCTGACTCGGGGACCTTAGCCCATAAAAGATTCTAATATGAGCCCAAGACTAAAAACCCGAAAAGTAATCAGGGCAATGTCCATAGTATAAGTTAGTTGCTAAATTTCCTTCGCACTCTTATGCGCTGGTTTTATTCGATTCTAGTATTTGTTTAAAAGGTAATGATATAATCATAAATTTTTATATAAATTAATGTGACATGATAAAATTAATTATATTAAATATCTTTTGACCCACATGATTTATTTATATTATTTTATATTTTCATTCAACCAATGAATTAATGACACATTAGTTTGTACAAGAGTTTATGGATGTATCATCACTTTTATTTAAAATACCAAGATGAAATATAGAGATGGGGTTAAAAAAAGAAGAAGTTAATCTTGCATGTGTATTTGCATGCTTCAAAGAACAATAGAAAAGGGATCTATGCCCTGGGTAATTAGCCGGTACTTTGACAAATTTAAGCCCTTATACCATACACGAAACTTACCATTTAATATTAAATCAATGATTGATTTTTATCCATTTTATTAATTGCTTCCAAACTATAAAACTAATTCGATGAGAAAAATAGAGAGACCAAAAGTGCTTCATTATAATAGAGTTTATTTGTTGAGCAATGATATCAAAGAGAAAAATGTGGCAAAATGATGGCAAGGATAGTGATAAACTAATGCTAATTTACTCAATTAATTAAAATAAAGGTAAACCGACGTCAATTTATTATTATTTTCGTCATTATTTTGTCACTATTTTACTTGATATCATTTCTCTTTTTTATTGTTAGTTTAACATGGCTGAAAGCAAAGACAAAGACGGCCTTGACATAATCCACTTGTTGCTCCATTTTGAACGCAATAGTTTAATGCAACTTTTGTCAGTACAATTGGATAAGTGTCTGGGTTTCGCCCAAATCCTCCCCTCGTCTGTAGAGAAGAAACATATCGTTATTAAATTTGATTACTCGCCCTCACAATAATTATGAAACAATTAACCACACATGTTTCTGTAAAGAAAAATTCGCCTTTAATTTTCAGGTTCATTTTATGATGCTGTGATTAAAATTATGACATCAATACCGTAATTAAACCTAAATTATGTAAATAAAAATAAAATTTGTAAATTTAACATAAAACTTGTAAATCAATATTAACTATAAAATAAAACATAAATTTTATAAATGGAAGAAAAAACGAGTAAATTAATATAAAATTGATAAATTGATGTATTATTAGTAAATAAAACAAAAACTTGTAAATGTAACATAAAACTCATAAATCAACATTAAGTGCAAAATAAAACATAATTTTTAGAAATTTAACATAAGATTTGTAAATAGAAGATAAAACAAGTAAATTAATATAAAACTAGTAAATTGATGTATTACTAGTAAACAAAATAAAACTTATACATATAACTTAAAACTAGTAAATTAACATTAACTGTAAAATAAAACATAAATTTTGAAAATGAAACAAAAGACTTGTAAAGAAAAGATAAAATAAGTAAATTACTATAAAACTGGTAATTTGATGTATTACTGGTAAATAAAATAAAAACTTACAAATATAACATAAAACTAGTAAACCAACATTAAACGAAAAACAAAACATAAATTTTGGAAATAGAACATAAGACTTGTAAATGGAAGGTAAAATAAGTAAATTAATATAAAATTAGTAAATTAATGTATTAATGGTAAACAAAACAAAAACTTATAAATGTAACATAAAACTAGTAAATCAACACTAACTGTAAAATAAAACATAAATTTTGGAAATAGAACACAAGACTTGTAAAAGCAATGTAAAATAAGTAAATTACTACAAAGCTGGTAAATTAATGTATTATTGATAAATAAAATGAAAACTCACAAATGTGACATAAAACAAGTAAAACAACTTTAAGCATAAAAAAAACATAAATTTTGTAGATTATGCCTAAAACTTATGAATAAAAGGTAAAATAAGTAAATTAGTATAAGAATTACTGCCAAAAAATAAAAAAAAATAGTTCACAATCGTAAACTAAAAACTCATTACAATATTTATTACCTTGTATATTTATTATTTTTGTTATCTAAATTGAATAACGCTAGTTTTACATTTATGTAATACATATGATGTTTTATTAAGGATGAAATTTATTCTCAAAATTAAATTTTGAAAAAAAAATTATTTTAATATCTTTCATAATTGTTGTAAGATGAGGTTATTCTGCATCTTTCTACGCTTCCTCAACAACAACCCTAAATGGTCTCTAAGTACAAGTACAAAGTTTGAAATTGCATGAAGTATGTATAAGAATCAAAATAAGATATAATTTTATTAATATACCATATATGTGTTTAGTAATATAAGAATATTTTTTTTATTTTGTTTTTGCTTGATTCATATCAAGATAAATAATTGTGCTTAATTAACTTGTGTAACAAATATATATTAATATAGAAAATGAGAAAAAAAGTACATTAATGTTCTCGAATAAATATAGAATTTATGGTTAAACGAATTCAATAAAACTTATTTCACTTTTTTTAGTATAAATTTTTTGTTTAATTAATGATTAATTTTTTCTTTGTTTAATTAAAGAATATGTTTTTCACTAAAACTCTATAGAAACAGTGTTAATTTTTTAAATAACTAATAATCTTGTATGAATTTATTAGTATTACTTTATATATACTAGTTCTATGTGTAATTTACAATATGTATGTCTATCACAGTATTAATGCCGTAATTTTCATTATGGCATTATAGAATTTTCCCTTTAAAAAATCGAGAATAAGGTGAGGTTTCCAATATTTTAGGGATATTTTGAAGTTATCATCTCACAAAATGATAATCCTAAATTACCATATATATATATATATAGTAAATCAGACACACCACAAGTAAAAATTTTAGCGGAAACATATCTATGATAGGGACTTTTTAATTAATTTTTAATGTATAAAGCCTAACTTTGTATTTGGCTCGAATTATATAAACTAGAGGAGCGTTACCTAATATAAAATTCTACAAATCCGACATGCAATATGTGAAAAAATAGAGAATAATTAAAATCTATCTAATGGAAAAAGTAATACAATCGTTTTGAATGACTTTTTAAAATACATATGGACTAGCTAGGTAATTGCTTCAAACCTTAAGCATATATTTAATTGTGGAAATGAAAACATAAGATTTAACCATTTGAAACAAATCTTATCTTATCACATGTTTGGTGAGTTGAAGCGCTTCAGGATTTCTTATCCCGGACCCACCATATAATACTAATTACAAAAGAAAATTTATTCGATGGAGGGCCTTGGGATTAGTCAGGATAGACTACAAAAAAAGCAGAAGCCTTAAAAACATTATAATATTAATCAAATGAGCTCACAGCCTAATAAAACATTGCTAATAAAATGCTTCCCGAAGGGAAAAAGAAGAACAAGCATGAATATGAGAAATACATTTATGCTCTTGATGGATTTTGTTTCACTTTTTATTACCATTCAAATTGAAGAAAATGTCTGAGATTGATGCACCGGAAATATCGGTATTTATGCACAAATTTCTTTTTTTGATTCATCGGATGAGCAGATCAACAAATTCCATTAGTAAGATTTGTCAAATTAAGCAATTACTAAGTATTAACCAACTCCATAAATCGCTTAACCCATAAATACTCTATTTAGATATAAGTTCTTATAAAATTATTCACTAAGTATTATAAAAAAAGATTAGAGCTTCTAACACCCCATTTTTTTCTATTTCTTTTATAAAATTAAATAAAATGACATAAAATTACCATAGGATTTTAATTAAATTTCACTATAATTTCGAATTCATTTCTTCATTATTTTGATTTTCTCAACAAATTTAATTATATCATGTGTTTGTATGCGCGCGCACGTGTGTATAGTTAGGTTTTATTATTTACAAAGATATTTTAGTGTAATCGAATTTATATTTATCTTTTTATATAATTTTGAGTGGCAATAGGTCTTTTATTACAAAAGTGGGGAGATATAAAGATATTAAAAACGTGTGAAAAGAATAACTCTTAAGGAAAAAAAAAAAAAAAAGGAATCCACAAGATTCTAAAGCTTAGATTTAATTTATTTACAATTTTACAACTATCGATTCTTTAAATTCACTACTTCTTTCATCGCGCATACCTCAATTAAATTTTAGAAATAAAGCCTTAACAAAGAAAATTATCGACATGACAATATTTCAAGGAAAAAAAAAATCGAGCTCATTAGATAACTTGCTTTCTTTGTTTTATTTGAATTGATTCTCCCTTTTCCATTCTCTGTCTGATTCTGGTGCCTTCGATATCTTAGAAATTGATCTGGCTATTTTGTTTTGAAAACTGTCTCCTTTGTCTAGTTTTTCTAATTAGAAACTAGAAGTCATCTATGAGAAGACAGGCGAGAAAAAATTTAAAGCTTGATTTGATTCAAACATTTGTCTAAAATACCAAAAGGTATAGAGATGAGGTTTAAAAAAAAAAAAGGGTCTATGTACTTAGCCTGTGTTTTAACAAATTCAAGCCCTTATTATACCATAAATACATGAAACCTAAAATTTAATATTGAATCGATATTTGATTTAATCCATTTCATTAATTGCTTCCTACTACAAAGCTAATTCGATGAGAAAAATAGAGACCGACAATAAATACTGATTTTATTTCATTCTAATAGAGCTTATTTGTTGATAAATGATATTCAAATTGATGATAAAAATCGTGATAAACCAATACCTATTTACCCAATTAATTAAAAAGAAAAAAGGTAAATCGACAACGATTTTAATATTATTTTCTTCGGGTATCTTGATATCATTTCTCTTATTTAGTAACAAATTTTATTTAACATGGCTGAAAGCAAACACAGATGCTGCCTTGACATAATCCACTTGCTGCTTTATTTTGAACACAAAAGCTAAGACATTTTTTGTCAGTACAATAGGGCATGTTTACGGGTTTCGCACAAATCCTCCCCTCAGCTGCTGGCTCTACCCTGCCTTCATTTCCTGTAGAGAAGAAATTTATCCATAATTTTTAAGTTTGATTACTCACTCTCAGAGAGTCACAGTGATTATGGATATGAAGCAATTAACCACAGATATCGGTGAGGGTAAATTCTCCTTTAATTTCTGGGATTTGGGAAAATTGCTCATCTAACCTCCTGTATTTCAATAACGTCATACTTTTATTTTGATAATTGTTAGATCTAATTAACTCTTCAATGATAAATTGGTAATTTATGTTTGAAACAACCTAAAAGGGTAAAACACACCTTAGACTCTAAAGATTGTGTCAACTACTCAAGTAGCATATGTATTTTTAAAAATTATTATAAATACTTTTGTTATTACTTGTACAGTTATTGGACATAATTTTTCAAAGTTAAATGAGTAATTTTTTTTTTTATACACATAACTACAAGTTTATATAAATAAGACATGCCACAAAGCAAAAAAGTAGAGAACAATTAAGTAAATTTTAATGGAAATATATCTATAGTAGAAAATTTGTGGATAACTTTTTAAATAAAATAGGTTGTGGGTATGTTGGAGATATTCCACCTTGGAGCCATTGGTTATGTATGTACAACGATAGAGATAAATATTAAACGTGTACATATTGCTATGATCGTACGATCATCATCAGTGGTTTCAAGGTAAATATAAGGATTAACTTTATAATCTCCTTTAATTTTTGTAATTTGAGCCAATCACTCGCCTAACCTCTGTATTTCATTAATGACTCAAAACGTCATACTATTTTTTTTCAATAATTGTTAGATCTAATTTACTTTTCAATGATAAATTGGTCATTTTTGTTTGAAACGTCCTAAAAGGGTAAAAAAAACACACCTTAGACTCTAAAGCTTGGGTCAACTACCCAACCAGTATATGTATTTTTAAAATTTATTATGAACACCTTTGTCGTTACTTCTACAATTATGTCCATTTTTCAAAGTTGAAAATACTATTTTTTTAATGATATAATTAAAAGTTTATATAAATTAGATACGCTACAAGCAAAAATAGAGAATAATTAAATAAATTTTAATGGAAACATATCTATAATAGAGTTTTGTGAATAATTTTTTAAAATATAAAGACTAATTTTGTATTCAGCTCAAATTTTAAGGACCAAAGGAGCATTTATCCATCCTAACATTTGAACAAATCTGAAATACAAGTGAAAGAAGAATATTTTTATAAGTAAAATTTAATGAAAATATGTACACACGCAAGGAGGATGTTTGGGGGATTTTTAAAAATATAGTGATTAACTGGGTAATTAGAATTAGTTCAAATTATAGTGATTAAATAAGTATTTATCCAACATAAAATTCAACAAATCCAACATGGAATAAGTGAAAAATAATTAAAATCTATTTAACGGAAAAAGTAATAAAATAAAATCATTTTGAGTGACTTCTTAAAATACATGGACTAACATGGACTAACTATGTAATTGATTCACACCTTAAGAGCATATTTATTGTGGGATAAAAAAACTTAAGATTCGACTATCGAAAACAAATCCTATCCGATGTTTGGTGAGTTGAAGCGCCTTGAGATCACTTATCCTAAAGCCCACGGTGTAGTCCTAATTATAAAAGAAAATTTGTCCTATAGGGAACATGGGATTAGTTTGCATAAAATTATATCCCTATAATCTGAACATAAATAAGATAGGAAGAAAAATTTTGTAAGCATAGACTTCATGTAAAGCAAGAATCTTAAAACATATACATAATATTAATGAAATTTGCTCACAGATCCTAATGAAACATTGCTAATGAATTACGGTAAAAATGCTTACCGAGGGGGAAAAGAAGAACAAGCATGAATATGAGAAATATATTTAGGCTCTTCATGGATTTTGTTTCACTTTTTATCACTCTTCAAAGTAGAAAAATATGTGACATTGATGCAATGGAACTATCGATATTTATACAAAAAGAATTTTGATTCATAGGATGGCAGATCAACAAATCCCACCAGTAATATAAATTTGTCAAATTAAGAAATTACTAACCAACCCCCATAAATGGCTTAACCATAAAATACAATATTCAGATAAATCGGTATAAAATTTGTCATTGATTAGGATCCGGCTGTGGTGCAAATGTAGTACCATATCACAGTTGCTTCTAGTCATTGGATCTATTTATGGTAAAAGATCCAATAATTGGGTGCAACTATGGTATGGTAGAACAGTTATACCATAATTTTGTCCCACTAGTTATAATAGATATAACAAAATAACAACAAAAAAGGGATAAGATCAAAACAAATCTACTAAATCTGTTTCATGGATTTTGTTTCAAAAATTGGTGCAAACCCAACTTTGCAGGGCAAATATCCCTTACGTCCTATAGTTTTGTTTAATAGCCCATTACAAATTTGCAAAATGCCTAAAGACATCCTTCTCTCTCAACCTTATATATATATATATGAGGGAATAAAAAACTTAACAATTATGTTCATATTGACAATCTTAACCTTTTATTATAAATATAAATGAAAAAAATTTATTTCTTTTCAAATTAAAATTTTATTGTGTTTATATACTTATCAACTCTACAAATGAAGAAATATTTGAAATATTTTTCTAATTTAATTTGTAAAAATTAAATAATTAATAGTAATATTCATAATAATTTTTTTTCATACGTATTATATAAGTCTAGGCATATGTATGTTTGGTTCGGTTCGGTTTGGTTCCAAATCAAACTGAATCAATCAATCTCTACCTAATATATAAACTGAACCAAATTGGTTTGGTTTGTGGTTTGATTCCAGTTTGATTCGGCTCGATTTTTTTAGTTTTTTCAATTAATTCTTTTGTATTTTATGGTTTTTCAATATTTTTATACGAACCAATAAGTTTTCATTAATTTTTGAAACTGAATTGAATCTCTAGTTCGGTTTTGTAAGCATCGATTTTTTTGTCCACACCTTGTACTAAATTGTTTTCTTATAGAAAATAAATGTTATGTAGTAATAATTAATTTTTGTGTTGGTTTGGATAACAATGGAAAATAAACTTTTGTTTTCTGTCTTGCATAATTTAAATAATTCATATTAATTTTTTTGTTAATTTCTTTATACTTTGTTTTAATTATTTAAATTCATCAGGGTAGAACTGTCAAATCAAGTAAAAAATTGAGAGATCCATAAGATTGTATTGGGATATTTCACAAACTCTATGGATATATTACAGTATTTAGCCAAACTATAAGGATGTAAATAGCATTTACCCTAACATTTGATAGCAATTATTAGATATATAGTCGCAAATTCTTAATTTGGCAAGTACATTATTATCCTAATCCGAATGGAGCGTTTTAAGGATGATGGAGTTTCAATTGGAATAAGTACACAGTGACTGTGCGCGCCACGTGTTTATCAGCATACCACGTCTGTTTAATGCATGCTTACTCTCTTGAATTAGGAGTAGTGTTTTTACGTAAGCTCATGTCTTGGCTTCGAACTTCAACGGACGTATGAGTTAATAATAATTATTATTATTATAAAGTAATGAAAGAAAAGGAATTTGTTGATAATATATAAGTGTGTAAGACTCAAAGTAAATAATATCTATTCAATTGTTAGGTCTAGATTGAAATATTTAATTGAAGGTAAAAATAAATAGTATCAACCTAATTATGCCTCCTAAATTATGGTGTAAAATACTTTATTTACCCGATATAAATATTACCTCTTGCCCCTCCCTCTTATTCATCATACCCCTATTCATTATGAAAATTGATAATTTATCGTACTTTGATCCATTTCAAAAAATGATAATTCATGGTATACCCCTATTCATTTCAAAAAATGATTAAAAAAACAAAAATAGAATAAATTAATGACAAAACATTTGTCTTTTGTGAATTTTCAAAATTTTCTTTAATGACAATTTTACATTTTTTTCTTAAAAATTCTTAAAATTGACTAAATGACATAAAAATTTTGTCATTATTTTATGATGATTTGGTCCATTTAGCATTGCCCATATATTTCGTTATTAAGGTTTTCACCACCTTTTGGTGGTGTTTGCATTTTCACTTCTCAGAAAGTGTAAAAGGGGAAAGTAAGCTGCGAAGACACAGCATTTAGAGGCTGGAGAAAGCTAAGAATATATTCGAATAAGTATATATAAAATAGTGGCCAACAGTGTTTACATGACTAAAAGTTATCAGCAGACAAAACTACATGTAGAATCCAAAAACATAACTTATTTACAGGCCTCATTATCCAAATTATCAGTCCTACTTTCGAAAAATTTACACAACATGACATACAACAGCAAGCTCAAAGCACTTGCCAAGGCCAAAACCCAGTAGTATAAGTCTAGTCGCGCTTCTCTCATATCATCTGAGAACCAGCTCCGTCCATTTCTTGAACTAGATAAAGCTTCAATCACTGAGATCAATAAGGCACTCAAAAAACTTCCCACACCGAAAACACTTGTATACAAAGCAAAGGCCATTGTTCTCATTCTAATTGGCACCTCATTGTAGAAAAATTCTTGCATACCAACAACCGTGAAAATGTCTGAAATGCCTAAAAGAATGTATTGGGGTAGCAACCAAAAAATACTAAGTGGCAAGGTTTCTGAATATTGCTGGTTCATCTCCAGCCTCTTTGTTTCAACAATTGCAGCTATGATCATGGCTATAATGGAAAGAAACATACCTATTCCCATTCTTTGCATTACGGTGATACCTTTTTCACAGCGGATTATAATGTGTATGATGGGAATCAAAATTTTGTCATATAAAGGCATTAGTAGCATTATCGAGACTGTAATAGCACTTTGAAGTGTAGCCGGTGGGATCTTGAAGTTGCTTCCAATATTCCTCTTCATTGTCATGCCTTGTTTAGTAAAGAATGTAGGAGGTTGTTGAAAAATTACCGCAAACATGAGAAGCATTGTCCATATGGGAAAAAGCTTCAGTACAACTTTGGCATTTTCAACAAGAGGGTTGCCACTTTTGGGATACTCATCCTCATCCAACTCCTTGCTGCTGCCCAATTTTTTATTACCACAAAGAGGTTTTTGATCTTGAAGCCTTTCAGCAAAGTAAAATTTATTATCAGAATGCACATTAATTACAAAATGAAGCTGCCTAATAAGGTTGTATGCTCTTTTAGCCCTACAGTATGAGTGAAATAGAGTTTTTGAGTTTTCAAAAATTACTCAAAAGGTCACTATTTTCTGATAAAATCTACTTAATTATTATCTATTTTTCACTTGTTATATCATACAGAAATTTTACTTTACAATTGAAAAAAAAAATTAAATCCAACCGCTAAAAAAAAACATGATTGTTTTAAGTATTTTTTGATAAATAAAACTTGAGTAGATAGTTGACTTAAATTATAGGGACTAAAAGAGCATTTACCCCATCAAAATAATTAATTTCAAATCCAAACTTACTCAAGTTCCACTGTATCAGATTTGTCAATGGGTAAGACGATTTTGCTGTTCTTCAATTTTGACGCAACTGCTTTGATGGATTGAACTATGTTGATCAATGACATAGTACACTTTAGATTCTCATCTGACTTGTACCTATAGATCTGGCTTCCAAATGAGAAAAATGCTGTTGAAGTAACCATAGCAATTGTGGGAATGGCAAATCCCAGAACCCAACCAAAGGTATCTTGAATATAAGACATAACAGTGACACCCAAAAGGCTACCACTACAAACACCAAAATACCACCATTTGAAAAACAAACTCTTCTTGTCTGATTTCTGATTGTCTTTTGTAGTTGGCAATTCTTCATCGATGTCTAGTTGGTCTGCTCCAAATGCTTGCAAAGATGGATTATATCCCCCTTGACCTAGTGAAATCAAACATAGAGACCAAAATAGGAAAGCTGATGAAGAGCTTATCTTGTTTGTAGTAGACCATGCCCAAGAAAATGCCGTTGATGTCAGTGCCACAAGTCCCTTAACAAAGAAAAAGTAAAAAAAATCATCGACAAATGAAATATTTCAAAGCACACAGTCACACAGCTAACATATATATCCACTTTTGCTTTTGGTTAACATTCATATTATAAATATAAATTTTAACATTTATATTAATATTAAAACATAATTTTAATAAGTGCTACAACTCGTCATCAATCATTTCAATATGATTTATTAATTGTTTATAAATTTTTTTCTTAATAAATACTACGATTTATTATGTTGAGGTAGTGTACCCGCTTCTACAAATTTTTCTATAATAAATTACTTAATTTTTCTACAATAAGTTACTTAAAGTTTTTTAAAAGAAATGGTAGGCCCTGACTAAACTTTTAGTGGTGCAAGAAATGTGAGAAAGCAGTACTGATGGATAATGATATGATTCCTATTATTGTGTAAAGGGAAAAAGTATTCGGCACTCAGGTACACGACCTTGCATGCTTTAATTAGCTGTGATAAAATGTATGTAACATCATGAATAGTGACGCATATGTTTCAATTAAGGAAAATGCTAAATATTAAGAAGAATGAGAGAAGGCTGAGGGAATGAAGCATGTGCTGAGAGAAGAGAGAGAGAAAAAGCTGATAGAGAAGAAAGAGATGAAGCAAAACAACAGCTTAAATTGTAATTTTTCTCAACTTTCTCTCATTATTCTAGTCATCTAGCAGCAATCCTCAATTAATCGTGATGATAGTCGTAAACACATAATAAACAATTAATACATGAATAAAAAAATAGTAATCAAGGGGCATAAAAGACTCCCTGCCAAAAAGGATGGCCCACATCATTTTATTCACTAGAATCAACGCTTGACCACAAAATTTTCCAGGCACTTAAATATATAACTTTAGAAATTTTGTCGGAGTTAATGAGTTAATGATCTATGACTAGACTTACCTGCTTGTTAATGGAAAACGATAATATATTCGTGAATCGTGAGTCATCGTCCATGCGTATACTCTTAGCATGTTATATAAGCAATCCTTCTGGAGACTACGGCAAGTTATTGGCCAGGAAATGATTATATTAATGACAATAATACTAAGTGTTGAGAGTTAAATATTTTGTCATTGGAAGAGATATACCATTATAGAATTTTGTGTTGTTGAGTTTTGTTGCAGTGACTCTATCAGCAAACTGATCATTAAGAAGGAAATAATGACACTGACAATTATCTCTACAATTTTATGATTCTCTTTTATCTCATTTATGTTAAGATAAATAAATAAAAATAACTATTTTATAATTGAAATGAGTGTTTTTTTAATATATATATATATAGAGAGAGAGAGAGAGATAAACTGCAAACTTGAGTAGGTTATAGCATAAAACTAATAGACTATAATGAATAAGCTATAAAATTTAGCAGGCTATAACAAAAATGATTAAAATTAAGGTGCTTAAAAGTAAAATTCACATAAAATAGTTCTAAACATTATTTTCATTTTTGACTTGGCTGGTGGACAAGGCCACCCTACAAACGTGCATGGTGCCGCCACGGCACAGAGTACCATGAAAACGGTAACAGATAAGTAGTAAAACATAATAATTGCAGGAGGAAATGTCATATTTCCTTAAGAAGAAGAGAAGAGATTAAGGTGACTAACCACAACATAGATGAATGAAAAGGCAAGAATGGTGGAATATCGATCCCAGTAAGAGTCAGCAAGTGGTGCCAATACCAGCGGCAGCATCGATGTGAAGCCACACCAACTGTTAACAGTCTTTGCTGCTGAAGAGTTGCTCATTTTCACAACATCCGTGAGATAAGTTACCAGATTTGATGCTACCCCTTTGAATGCAAACCTCTCCTTACCAGCTATCACTAAACATTAACAAATAAAAAAAAATTGAATTATAAAATATATAGATATCGAGATATAGTGTTTATATTAAACTAGAACAGATAATGAATAGAGAGAATCAGTACCTATGAGCATAATACAAGATTTACTTAGCCCCATGATTAGTTTCTGTTGGGTTGGTCTCCAGTCTTGTAATAAGAGAACGGAATATGAGTATTTAAGAATAGGAAGCGAGCATGACAAGAACAGGATGTGATTATATCATTATATGTTGCCAAAGCCACTTCAAAGTTTCGGCCAGCATTGGCTCTCCCTTGCCTTTTAAAAGGTTAATTTAAAGACTTGTCTCCGAATGGAGCACTAGACAAATCAATCAATCAATCGATCACTAAATAAAGTTGCACAACAATAGCTTGCATTATTTAAGAACGATAAAAGATTGATGCCCCCACTTTCAGTTGGAAATGGCGTCACACTGGCATGTTATCGAGGAGCTAGCTTAACAAAGAGTGTCGACATATATTCCATTAAAGGATATGAATTTAGATATTCGGTGTTGGGCTGTGCCTTAAATTTTTAATTATAATCTTTTATTACACTTGTATTTATAACATTATATAATTAAAATTTAATTAAATATTAATTTTTATATAGCAAACAACATATCATTCGCTGTATTATAAAAAAAAAAAAAAAATCTCCCCAGCATTAAATTTAAATTTGGCTTATATATTATGAATATCAATTTAGATATATAACAAATTCACACATGCCACGTAGCTGACATGTCTCATCCTTGACACGTGGCAGGTCCAGTTTTCTGCCAGGTCAGCCCACTAAAGTACTCGAAATATCGACTAGCAATAAATATGACATCATTCTAGATACAAAGAGAAGAAAGATAAAGGCCACTCATGCATGCAGTTGACGTCTACATTCCTTGAGTAAAGCTTATGAGTACTGTCCAAGATAGCTTCAGGGAATATTTAATTTCCATATTAATTTGCATTTTTCTTTTATGGGTTAAAATTTCATATTTGGCTCATGAAATTATACAAAATAAAATTAAGTTGGCATAAATCTTAAGTGCTGATTGTTTCAGTTACTCATAACGTACGCTGGAAACGTAACTGCTGGGCAAAGGGCAACTGATGCTTTATTTTGCTTTACGTTATGGAGCTTTTACTACAAGACATAACAGTGCAGTACTTTAATTTTAATTTAATTGCTGACAATTGCATGACACACGCTTATAACTGTAAAGCCCACGTGCAAACACACCACAGGCACGCATAAACACCGAGACACGAACAAAATCGCGGAATAATTACAGTGCTAGCTGACAAGGATCGCTTATACGAAGAAGAAGCAACCATCTTGTAATAAGAGAACGGAATATGAGTATAAAATAGTATGGACACACTCCTGCATAAGTTTACCTCTGATGACATTATATAAAATCTCACGGCCCCACTTGCACTAAAAAGCTAACTCCTGAGATCTTACTCAAGCCTTATACACTTAATCCAAGATCATTTCTCTTAGATAATATATTAACTAAGGCCTTAACTGGATGAGTAATGTGTAAGATTTTCTAATTTGTCTAGATCGATCAAAGGATTTTTTTTTAATACACACACCATACACATAATTTTTATCAAGGTATTTGAGATACTAAATTATTTGACGAGAATTTGGATTAATACAAAACACAATTCAGATCAAAATGTTATCAGAATTCTTAATAAACCCAAAATTATCATTATGAAGGAAAAATACATCTAACTATAAAAACTATAGAAGGAATAGATTTTGCGTGGTCTCGGTGTATACTCTCTCATCTATTAAATTCTTACTGTATCTTAAAAATCAATAAACAATAAAGTATCAATGATGCCTCCTTGGATGGACATATAACTTAGTTTATCGTTTTGAAAATTGCCTTGCTGGGGTAAAATTTGATCAGGCAAAGGGGCTGTTTTCATGAAATATATACACGTTCAATAGTACCCGAGACTGTCTCCTAAAAGAATACGAGGCAAGGAATCTAAAGGGTTAAAATGTCATTTGTCTTAACCATTAGCTTCTTGACGACTTCTCCAGAGCTGTAGCAAAGACTTATCAACTATGCAAACAACATGGCTTCCGTTTAGTGGTTCACTGAGATGGATATCACTTGGCATATTGTATGGTAAGTACCACCAACCACAGCTTCGACAAGTAAACATGTGGTTATCTACGCAAACACCATGCAAACCCCACTTTGCATCTCCACTTTGTTTGGTTTTTGTCCCAAAATTAAAAGGCGTATCTTTTTATGCTTACGTGGCCAATATTCACCGTTCGGTTCTGCTTTGGATCTTACTCCCAAGCAGCAGATGCTTGATAATGAGCTAAAGCCTAACAATTATTTGGACAAATAATAGAGCTGATATATATCTGTAGATCTTTTTCTCCAAGGTATCTATCTCAGTTCTTTGTTTTTTCTTTTTAAAATGAAAGAAACTTTATTGAAACAGAAAAGCATTATTACAGAAAAGAGAGATTGAGACCACCACCAGTGGCGGATTTAGAAAAATAATTTACCGGGGACTAAATTAAATAATAGTTAAATATGAAAAAGTAAAATTTTAAATATATAAAATATTTACTAATATATTTATAATTAGTCTCTATGCATTTTTAATGTTATGCAATAGACTTATTATTAATATTATTAAATTTATTATTTCCTATATAAACAACCAAACTATCACTTATCTCATCCGATTCCAAATATGATTCTTCATGAATTTTATTACTGAAAACGTTCGTTTCACTATTATTAAATAAATTGGAAGAATTATCCATATTTTTTAGAATAGAAAATATTTTGGGTGGTGGACTATCATTATTTTTAATTAAAATATAAATTTTTATATTTCTTAAAAGTCAAAATTTAAATTTTATGAGGGTTTATGTTTTATAGTGACTATTTTAATAAATTTAATGGGGGCTAATTGGAAAATTAAAATATTTTTCTCTTTTATTTTTTAAAATTTTTTTGGGCCAGTAGGGGTTGAGCCCCCACTGGTCATGTGCTGCATCCGCCCCTGGTCCACCACTGGACAGTTCTCTAGCCATCTCACAGAAGGTGACAAAATATATAATGAAAAAAAATGTGAAAAAAATATTGGTTTTGAGATGTGCTGTTACATTTTTTCTTTTATATTTTACTTGCCTCCAAATCATAAGAGTTTGATAGCAATTTTTTTACATAGAAAATTAGGTTATGAAACAATAAAGTTGAAATACTACACCGAGATATATATTGAGAATTTTTCAGAACACTCTAATGAAGAGCTTTATTAACGTAAACGAAATTTGAAAAAGATGTTAGAAAAGAAAAAGAAAACTAAAAAAACTATTTAGAAGAGTAATAGTTACTAGAGTTTCACAAAGAAAGGATTACGTGCAAAGGAACAAGACTCCTATGCCCTAGTTATAGTGCCAAAAAAGAAAAAAAAAAGATTGAGAAAATGATCTTGTTCATAAGTTACATAATAATATAACTTATATCACACAGAAGTTGTATTAACAAACTCAAATATAATTTGGTTAACACAATTTTTGAGTTGCTGAAAACTATTGTTGGGTTGATGCAAGTTACATTATAGCGTAACTTACCAACACTTAGAAATTCTTATAAAGGAGAGTGTGGTGCAGCTGAATCAAAATCACATCACGCGTCTTAATTTTTTAATCTCATGCAGGCTATGATTAGTTCATATTAAATGTATGTGTACGTAATAAATTTCAGTGGTGGATGTATGCATGATATGGTGGTACGATTGTCTTATGAGAAAGACATTCTAATAACCTTAATTTCATTGGAGTTCCAGCTTTTCGCTGTACATCTTTTGTGGATCAACTTAATTGGGTGAATCTCGTTTCTCCATCCCAACTTTGAGGCAAAGATTACAGTACAGATATTTAACTAAACGAGTATTTAATTTATCGTGCAAGCCAAAATAATAATATTATTTTTGGCCGGCAATGAGACTTTGAGAGTCTAAACCAATGGAATAGTGATTTGAAGTTTCAGGTTTTTAGAAAACCCTAAAATTTAGAGCGTTCAAAATGACAGATAATAAAAAGCTTTTGTATCCTATCCCTATCCTTTACCTAACCCTTATCCTTACCTTATGTAATACCAGGTTACCAACCACTAAGTACTATTATTTATGAATAAGATATACAAACATATATAATATTAATTCTATCCTTCCCCTACCATTCTTATCATGCCTTAATAAAAATTCCAAAATAATCTACATAGCATATTCTCATCCTCATCTAACATATCTTTTTTTGCGTACATCATTACAATTTACAATATTGAATTCATAGGATATTACCACTTCCCCCCTGTTGAAATCATGTTGCTTTTTCTCTTGTAGAAATCATATTTTACCAACTATTTCCTTAGAATTTTCCTAATAACCACTTTCCCATAACTCTACAACTTTGGAAAAAATAGGTCATTTGCTTGACATTTGTTATTAAAAATATTAAAATCCACATTTATTAAAATACAAATGTTCAAATATTCAAAGATAAAAATATCTAATTAATTATTAAAAAAATTTAACTTATTAACACCTGAACAATATTTTTATTAACTGTCATAACATTTTATTTTATAAATAATAAGAGTTTAGCATTACATAAGGAAAAACTCATGAAAGTTTAAAAAAATTAGAATATTTCGTTCAAATTATGGCACTAGAGGGCAATGAAAATATTATGGGGTAGATGGTAAAAGGTGATTTCTTCCAAGGGAAAGTGACAGTCTCTCCAACAAAAAGAAGAAGTAAATGTAAAATAAAAAATGTAGTATTCTAATTATTTATTTTTGGCATACTATAATTACTATATTAATTAGATGACTCATCTCGCATCAACTGATATTCGTGGAATTTTAGACGAATTCAATTATGCTTCCTAACTTTCGGGAAAAAAAAAACACTTTATTTTGGAAAATCCTTCTTTTGTCAACTTTCTATATACTAATGAGATGAAACGATAAGGATTCATGAAACAAATTCTTCTTCTTCTTCTTCTTCTTTTTTTTTACCTCTTTTATTTTTTTTTATTTTTAATTTTTTGCTAGGTGTGATCTGAGTTCGGAATAATATATAGGAATTTTACAGCATCTTGAGTTATTCCAAGTTGACATGCGGCTCTCACTTGATTGGCAATGTGTAACTTTTATTAAATTCAATTCATATTTTAAATTCTTTCTAATTAAGTCATGAATATAACTGAACCATCAATATGATCACGAATAATATGATTGAGCTTTTTTCCGTGTAGAATTTTTCTGTGATGATTTTAAATGAGAAAAGGTTAGATATGCATATATCAAATAATTTATTGCTCTTTGTTATGAGGAGAAGATTTATATTTTTTATCATATCTATGCAGCTTCAACCAATCATGATAATATACATACATATATATATATATATATGTAGTAAACAGTAAATGAAGAAGGGGCAATGCTCCAAAGCACCAAAGACTTTCTCCATTTGTTTTTAATGATTTTTAAAAGAAATTTTGCTTCGATTTTAGAGAATTTTTAAAATTTTTTAATGGCCGGGTCGGTTTTCGAGGGCTTTATGTGATCGTAGGTCGAGACCCATTAAAAATCAGGCCTTGGCCGTTGCCATAAAACAATGGGCCTGGCTCAAGCCCTGGGGAGCTGGACCACGGCGGATCGAACCCAGACTTTTTCATTGGGTTATCCCGGAGAGATTGCCTCACACCCTCTCACTGAAATTTGAAAAGCAAAAAGATTGACCCGACGCGACCCCACCCGACACTGCTATTACTTTTCATCCAGTGAAGGAATGTGTAATAATAATCAAACGGTCGAGGTCTCATCACTTCACTATCACTCGGTCCACGTCAGCCAAAGTAAACAAAGTCAGCCATGACTCTATCTCGGCGGCGGTCTTCCCTAAGACCCCAGTCGAAGGGCGTGCCTTCTTAATTATTACCTCAAAAATGCATACATAACCCGATCAACGCAGCTGACTTGACCCGAGCCCGGCCCGACCCCAATCCCGCCATGGCGGACCACCGTCATCACCGTCCACAACGAATCTCCGTTCCTCCACGCGCCGCCAACACCAACACCAACACCATCATCAACAC
Organism: Atalantia buxifolia; assembly: GCA_030444775.1. Taxonomy (NCBI): domain Eukaryota; kingdom Viridiplantae; phylum Streptophyta; class Magnoliopsida; order Sapindales; family Rutaceae; genus Atalantia; species Atalantia buxifolia. The sequence continues at coordinate 26,072,107 of CM059832.1, read as the reverse complement.
TCCCTCCACGCGCTACCCTTCTTTTTCCTATCCTCCTGTAACCCCGACGCCGGCAACATCCGGCCACCGTCCCAAATCCAGCATCAATAGCAAATCATCGCTTCAATTTCTCATCCTAATTCTCTTCTCTCTTCGCTCGCTCTACTCTCTCCTCCCATTTCTCCGCTCCTCCCCTTCTTTTTCTCTCTTCCCCTTCACCTTCCTCGTCTCTCTCCTCTCCTTCCTTCTCTCTCTAGCTTTCTCTCTCTTTTCGTTTCCCTCCTCTAAACGCCTCTTCAATCCAAAGCAACATCAAAACCCACTACCCATTTTCCCCCTCAACAAATCCCTACTCGCCAAATCGTTCCTCTTGGCCTTTGTCTTTCTCCTCAGGTTCCAGGCTCTCAGGTACTGCGGCACTGCTGCTATGATCTTGGCCGAAATCTCCGGTAATGTCGCCGGACGTTTTGTTGCCGAGGGCCGCAAAAATGGTTCGTTTACTGATTGGAGTAAGTTTTCTAAAGTTGGTGGCTTTTCATGTATGTTTGTGGGGTTGTTTTTGTTGTCTGTTAGTTGGGATCGGACTGAATGCTTTCCCCTTTCGAGTTCTTTTCTTGGAAAATGGAGTTTATATGGGGAACATTGTGTGAGGGTATGGCCAATGTTGCTGCCATTTTTATCTGGGTTTTTAGGTTGTTACGAGAGAGTTTCAATGAACTGGGGAGCAATTAGGCAGCTGAGTCAAAAACAGGTTAGGTTGATTTCATTGTTTTATACAACAGTTTTGCTTTCTGTTCCTGCCCTTGTGAGTTGGATTGTGTTTGAGAATTATGGCAACGGGGATGGAAATAGTATATCTATTGCCAATTTAGCATGGCCTTTAGCTAATACTGTTGTATTTGGGGTACTTTTGAGTGAGAATTACAATGATCAGAAGTTTGTGATTTCGGCTGATTTTCAAAGAGAGTTTGTGGTTACCTTAGTTTGTACTATTGTCTTGGAGTTGTTTTATTATCCCGAGCTTTCACTTTGGGGATTGTTGCTATGTGTGTTATTGTTGTATTTTTCTGTTAAAGAATTGGATCCTGTTTATTCAAATTATCATGAATTGGGATTTGAATCATCGGAGTCATTCATTTCTTTGATCATGAAGCCTATCCGCCACATTTTGAGTGAGAGGAAGTCTCGTAAGATTGCCCTTTTCCTTTTGATTAATACTGGTTACATGGTGGTTGAATTTGTTGCTGGGTTCATGAGTAACAGTCTTGGATTGATATCAGATGCATGTCATATGTTATTTGATTGTGCTGCATTGGCGATTGGATTATATGCTTCTTATATATCGCGTTTGCCTGCGAATAGTCAGTTCAATTATGGTCGAGGGAGATTTGAAGTTTTATCAGGGTACACTAATGCCGTCTTTCTTGTTTTGGTTGGGGCGCTAATTGTGTTGGAGTCATTTGAGAGGATACTGGACCCTCAGGAGATATCAACTAATAGTTTGTTGACTGTTTCGATTGGAGGGCTTCTTGTGAATGTAGTTGGTTTGATTTTCTTTCATGAAGAGCATCATCATGCTCATGGTGGTGTGTGCTCTCATTCACATTCTCATTCTCATTCTCACTCGCATCCCCACCACCATCCCCAACATTCACATGATCATGAAGGCCATGGCAAGCATCAGGAATGTATCTCCATTTCCCATGACAGCAATGAAAAATCATGTTCTTCCCATGATCATCACCAATGCACTGGGCATACTGCTCATCATCGTGGCCACCATGACCGCTGTGACTCCACTCATAGGCATGAACATACTCACGGACATGATGACCAAGGCCTCAGTGATCAACATAGTCACCATGACCACACTCACAAACACAATAACCATTACCATCATCATCCTGCCAACCACAACTTCCATGCTCATGAGCATGATGATCATGACCATCATCATCATGCCGACCACCATGTCAATCAAAGCCTGCTTCATAGTGCTTCAGAAAGTTCGCATGCTCACTCAAATGAGGAACCATTAAAGCATGACCGCCGGCACATTGACCACAATATGGAAGGAATCTTCTTGCATGTATTGGCAGACACCATGGGAAGTGTTGGAGTTGTTATATCAACCCTGTTAATTAAGTACAAGGGCTGGCTTGTTGCTGATCCTGCCTCCTCAATATTTATATCTCTGTTGATTGTATCCTCAGTTATACCCCTGCTCAGGAACTCTGCAGAAATTTTGCTTCAGAGAGTTCCTAGAGCTCATGAGCTGGATCTGAAGGAAACATTGAATGATGTTATGAAAACAAGTGGGGTACATGGCATCCAGAACCTGCATCTTTGGAGCTTTACAAGCACAGATGTGGTTGGGACACTTAATCTTCATGTTTCAAGTGAAGCTGACAAGGCTTCTATTAAGGCACAGGTGTCTCACATGTTATCTGATGCTGGAATTAACGACTTGACCTTGCAGGTGGAATGTGTCAGGTAGCTAATGTAGCAACTTCTGAAGTAGTTCCATCTTTAGAAAGATAATTGAGGAGAAATTAGCACAATTGATCTTGCCAACTGCATTTGGCTACAGAGATGTTTTTACGGATACTTCTCCTTTCAGCAATCTAATAATTTTACCTGAGCTACATCATACTTGGGGAGTTTCAGACAACCTGAGATCGGGATAGTGATGCCTATGTCACATGCAATTCGAGCTTGGATTTGCCAGTCTTGAAGGCAACAGTTCGTCCAACAAATCTGCTGACTAACATTCATAGACTGATAGATCAATTGGCTTTCAGTTTCTTGTATTGCTAACAGAAGGTGGAAAGAAACATGCACATGACTCTAAAATCCTCGTTGATTTTATATTGGTATACTTGTATGATTCATGTCCATGTCAATGGATTTTTTTATATTTGCCTGCAGCTGAAACATCAGTTGAAACATTTTTATTTGTTTAAATTTGCTTAAAAATATTTGGAATGTGAATAAAATGGAGCTCCTCTTGTATGGTTCAAGCGGGAATGTTTAAAATTCTCCTTTTTGTAAAGACAAAACAGGGACGGAATACATATTTATATTTATTAAATAACAAATTAAGGGGCATCCACAGCTCTTACGGTGGACTTGAGAGCATTGAATTAGTAACGCCTTTGCCCAAAACCAGAGGTAAAACTGAGTCAAGCTGACAGAATATCCGACCAAATAACACCTGTTTGACAGTTGGGGGTTTCGTCTGAAACCAACAAACTTTACAGTCACGGAGAAAGCGTGCCAATTCAATTCCGTCTTCACTCGCACATTTCTTCCTCACTTAAAACACTTTCACTTGTTTCGGCAGAAATAAAGAAGTACTTTCTTTGCTTTCATCGGTCTATGAAACAAATAAAATAAAGTCAGTTCAGTTTTAGGGTTCTTGTATATGGAGAAGGTAGTTGCAGTGATCATGGTTGGCGGGCCCACTAAAGGTTTCATATTTGTTTTGTTTTATTTATTTATTGTATGGTTTTATGTGGGTGGAAGTTGATAATGATTCTTCGATTATTTTTGAAGGGACCCGATTTCGGCCATTATCTTTCAATACACCAAAGCCACTGTTTCCATTGGCTGGGCAGCCAATGATTCAACATCCCATTTCTGCCTGCAAAAGGGTTTGTCTCTTTGAATTATAATGTTTTATTAAGGGAATTGGAGCATTCTTGATTTCATTGTTCTTGTGTAGATACCAAATTTGGCTCAAATATTTTTAATTGGATTTTATGAGGAAAGGGAATTTGCCTTGTATGTTTCTTCCATCTCTAATGAGCTCAAAGTACCTGTGAGGTGACTCCAGCAATCTTATGTCTTGTTTCGTCATAGTTTTAACTTTTAACCTTTTAATTGTTTCGTCATAGTTTTAACTTTTAACCTTTTAAGTACCATATATTTGAATGTTATTGATGTTATTTGCCTTAGATACTTGAAAGAGGACAAACCACATGGTTCAGCTGGTGGCCTTTATTACTTCAGAGATATGATCATGGAAGAAAATCCGGTTCGTTTTTAATTCATATTCTCTTCCCTTGCTCTTTTTTGAGCTATATTGTTAGAACAGAGCTGGTTACTAAATTCTCACACTCTCTTTTTTTTTTTTTTGTTGGAGCAGTCGCATATCATTTTGCTGAACTGTGATATTTGCTGCAGTTTTCCACTCCCTGACCTGCTTGGTGAATTTTCTACTTCACATAGTGGTTTATGGTTATAACTGTGATTGGTATTAAAAGCAGTTGCTGCTTCTTTTGTTTATTCCTACAGAGGCCCATAAAAGATATGGTGGGATGGGAACAATGCTAGTAATCAAGGTTGGCTCATGTGGAGATTGATTTTCTTTAATTATTTATTTAAATCCTCCAGATATTTATCATACAACTCTTCTTTTCTTTGAAAAATGTCTGTTTTTCATTGTGTACATTTCCCCTCCGTGCGCAGGTTTCTGCTGAATCCGCCCACCAGTTTGGTGAGTTGATTGCTGATCCAAACACCAAAGAACTGCTGCACTACACTGAGAAGCCTGAGACTTTTGTACATACTCACTACTCAGTCACTGAATTGTGAAGTTTTTCATGGCTGATTAGTCTTAATGATTTTCTTGAATTTTTATCTTCCATATTCTTAAGGTTTACAATATTCATCAAATGCAGGTAAGTGATTTGATTAACTGTGGTGTCTACGTCTTTACCCCAGATATCTTTACTGCAATTCAGGGTGTCCTCACTCATCGGGAGGACAGAGGTTGGTCTTTCCCTTCAGACTTGTTAAATATTTTCATTTATGTTTTGTAAATTTGAACATGGTTGGCCTGGCAAATTGCATATCCTTGTTTTACCTTGTTCCTTTTTGCTTGTAAAATTATATGTAAATAAGTCAGCAACAATGCTACTTAAAGCAATGAAATCTTTTTTTTTCCTAAACTCTTGTTCCTCTTTTCCTGGATATACTTTATTGTGTTCTTTGTGTCAGTGTCCTTATTACAGGTATACCTCACAATCTATGTTTATCATTTTAACTGCTAAGATTTTTTGCCTTTAGTTTGAAAAACTGGAGACATGCTTATCATTGGATGTGGAAAATATATCCCGCATTGCAAACCCTAATGTCTAATGCCCATGCACAAAATAAATTATTCTGGAAGTTCGTACCAAACCAAAGCTTGCATCCACCCTAAGTTAATATCAGTTTAGGCTGACAAATGTAATCTATATCCAAAAATGGTGAAATTTCATACTATGTTAATTTTTCAGCTATTTGATAGTTGATATTTGTTCAAGTTATGAGGGAGAGGATTATAGTGTCAGATATTTTGGCTGGTCTGCATTAGATGCCAGAATAGAATTTTCTTTTCTACTTTACCTATTATAAAAATTATTTGTGGGAACAACTACTTCTGCCTTCTGCTATTTGTGCTCAATGCGTCTGAATTCTCGATGAAACCAACGGGTTGCAGCAGCCAATTGGCAATTGGACTTGAAGGTTTGGATGAAATTCACTTTATCCAGGATTCTTGTCTAAATCAATCTTTTCTGGGCCTTTCAGGATCTTGTTGAAATGGTGTTATCGAATTTTCTTTATCATAACACATGAATTATCATTTGTTCTTTTTTCATCGGTTGTTATATCGAGGACTTTGTCTTTGACTTTGAACAAAATTTTTATGCTTCCGTGTTGATAAATGATGTTGGATGAACTATGATATGCTGCAGTTGAACAATCATTTATAGGGTCAGCTGCATAATCTTTAACTTTGATGTATATATTGGCTATCTTTTCGATGTCTAATGAACCGCAGAGACTACATGTTACATTTACAATATTTTCTGATCTGGTGGTTCAATTTGATGTGACACATGTGAAGAAATATTTTCAGCCTTGTTAGTACCTCACTAGCAATTGGTTTATTGCAGCTAATATAAGGCAGGTTTCAAGCTTTGAAGCTCTTCAGTCTGCAACAAGGTCAACCTTTTATATTTTGTTCTATTCTTTGAAATATTGAATGATTCTGTTTTTTATTCTAAATTTCAGAAAACATGTGAAAGAAATGGTTAATGGTTGCTCCCCAACCAGCTTAGGGGTGGTGATTACTATTTGGTGCTTTTGTACATATCCATTTCGGTGATTTGTGTGTTAAAAAAGTGGTCTATAATCAAAATTAATGTGTAAGATCTTAGAGCTGTACATCATAGATGTCATTTGGTTATCATTGCATGAGCTTTCATATTCATCACAGAATATTAGAAAAATTTTGCAAGCTTTTGCTTTTCCTATATGAATTGAACTGACTCATAATCATATGTCATACATGGGAAAATACTTGTGATTCTGTTAGTATTCAAAAGCTGCAGCTTCTCTTTAGTCTCTCTTTTAAGTGGATATATCCTCTTCTCAGCAGGACCCTTCCTGTAGATTTTGTGAGGTTAGACCAAGATATTCTCTCTCCTCTTGCTGGAAAGAAGCAACTATATACATATGAGACAATGGATTTCTGGGAACAGATCAAGACTCCAGGGTAGAGTTATTCTGGCATAACCTTTTTTTTTCCAAATACATTAATCTGCCTTAACTGAAAACTTAGTTTCTATGTCACAGGATGTCTTTGAAATGTTCATCTTTGTATCTTGCACTATTTAAAATTACATCGCCTCAACTTTTGGCCAGTGGTAATGGAATTACGAGTGCTACTATTGCTGGTGACGTTTACATTCATCCATCTGCAAAAGTTCATCCAACTGCGAAGGTGATAATATCTCATCTTCTTCCAGCATACTGTCCTCAGCTGTATCCATTGCTCGAAGTTACTGTCTCTATTACTATATTTTGTTTTCTTTTTTGAGAGGATAATATTCAATTAGTATTAAATGGCTGTTCATTTAATTATTTTTTTCTCTTGATTCCTAATAAAATATACTAAAAAGAATGTTTGAGCAGCAAATTGAACAGGCTTCTTCACGAGGTGGCAATATAAGATTCTTTTGTTTGTAAGTTTCATTCTTAGGTTGGCATAATTTGTGAACTGTCAATGATTGGACGGTGCAGAATTACAATGACACTGAATACTTTCTTTGCCATACCCAACATCTTCCTTTCTCATCTAACTGCAGTAACCGTATTGGATTTATTTTCTAGCTTTATGATTTCCCTCTACCAAATTTCCTTGTTAATTCGAGGGTTTCTTTCTCAACAGATTGGTCCAAATGTCTCTATTTCAGCTAATGTTCGCATAGGAGCAGGTGTGAGGCTTATAAGTTGCATCATCTTGGATGATGTTGAAATTAAGGTATTGGAAGCTAATGCAGCAACGACATCTAAATTCCTATAAAAGGGAAAATGATGTAGTGTATTTTCTTCTGATAGGAAAATGCAGTTGTTTTAAATTCTATCATTGGATGGAAGTCATCTCTTGGGAGATGGGCACGTGTTCAGGCAAGTTTACTATTTTAGTTTGGCATTTTCAATGAACTTCAAGGATCTTTCAGAATCCTTCTATTATTGTTTAGAGAAATGAAATCTTACAGGTTATAGGACAGAAAAATTATGATTTTTGAAAATTTGATTATCCATTAAGAAACTACAGTCTAAACTTGAGATAATATGCCTATAACCGGTTAAAGATAACTTGTAAAATGACATTTCTTCATCAGATGTTACGACCTCAAGCCTCAGAAAATGGTTTTAGTGGCATCGGAAATTAATATTTGCAGCATTTCATCTTTCCTTTCATAATTAATCTAATTTTTAGTTCATCAAGTTTACAGAAGAAGACCAATATTAACACAGGAAACTTACGAATACTGCTGCAAAATTTGCCAGAAATACTTTGTGAATTAAAGTGAGGCCTGTTATCTCTGGTTATTGTGGGTGACTCATATGTCAATTGACTGATTCAGGGCAATGGAGATTACAACGCAAAGCTTGGAATTACAATCCTTGGTGATTATAATTGCATCTTCATTTCTTCATTTGATGGTTTCAAATCCAGACCTGCTCACACTTGTAAACTTTAACACGCTTGAACAAATATTTCAATGTTGGCTCATTCCGTTGTGCAGGAGAAGCTGTAAACGTCGAAGACGAAGTTGTGGTGATCAACAGCATTGTTCTTCCAAATAAGGTTCTTAACGTTAGTGTACAGGAAGAGATCATTTTATAGAGATTTCATGATGCCCCCAGTCCTAACTTCTCAAGTTTTAGAAAAGTAACATTACGGAGTTGAGGTATAATACAAACAGAAGCCTATTCCCCCCTTTCTTTTTTCAATTTATTATTATTGTTGTTGTTATTATATTTTAATTTGGAATTTGTTACACATAATGTTATTACAATCTGGGTTCTCAATCGAGAATTTTGAATTAGGATCACAAATTTTGGATATGATATTATATGATTTTTAAGTTCATTTATACACAAATTAAGCGGTTGGAATGTCGAAATGTCTCTCATTTTGTTGTTTGCCCATTTGGATCCTGTGTTTACCAAGTATCCGTAGTAAGTCATTTGTAGGAAATTAGCAATATGATAGGCTCACTGCTATTCTTGGGACCTGATTTTACCTCACTCCTTCCTTGAAGCAATCCCAATTTGGTTCATTTCATAAACTTAAATGATAAAATGAACTAGTAAAATTTCCATAGTGAAACTGACAAAAAGAGTTTTTTGGGCCATTGGTAGTGACAATTTTTTTTGTGTTTTTTTTTTCATTTTTTTTAAAAGATGGTAGAAGAACAGAAGGGGTAAAATTTAAATTAATTTTTATTCTCTACCATTCGGGTTTGGTGACTAATTAAAGAAAATGGCTTACAACCACTTCAAGCCCCTGCGTCCGATACTACTATGTATCATATAAAAGCTAAATCATTTGATAGTTAAAAATTTTTAGCCAAGCCCTTAAAAATGTGTTTGGTCCACTGCATTGTAGTGGACTTTGTAGATTTATAGTAGATTGTATTGTATTAGAATATATTAAATAATACAGTAATCTATATTTGGTGCAAGTATGGAATGTATCATATATTAAAATTATAATTTAATAATAAAAAATAAATTAATCATCGGTAGCCACCATTGGCCACCACTGACCACTAGAGGAAATTTTTAAACATTAATGGTTTAAGTCACATTTACTATCATTAGAGCATCACCAAAAGACTCTTCAAATAAGATTTTATTACTTATTTGAAGAGCCACATCAACATTTAAGGATCCAAAAGACTCTCCAATTAAGATTTTTCAAATAAGAAGTGATTCTCTCTCTTTAAATTTGGAGAGTTACTTTCTCCCTCTTCAATTTATATTTTATTATTTTTTGTTGGAGAAAGAGAGAAAGGTGCTTTAATTACTATTGACTTTTCCTTTAAAAAAATAGTTCTTTAATTAAAATAATATTAAATCATTTCTATTTGAAGAGTCTTTTGGAGAATAATATATTTTTTCACTCTTCTATTTGCCACATAGGTAAGCAAACAAATATTTGAAGAGTAAAACTTATAGAATCTTTTGGAGATGCTCTTAGAATTCTCTTATTGATTTGTATACAATGGTACTAAAATCACTGGAAATGGAGTTGTATATTAATGGCAATCGCAAGCTTCGTTGTCGGAAATATTGATACAATTGTACATAGCTCATGACATATATTTTATTAGTACTAAGATTAATGTCAAAAGATATTGGAAAATAACAACGGCCAGGGGTAGTGGTGGTCAAGTCGTCGGCCATAATTTAAATATTTATATTTAATAAATAATAAAAATAAATTAACGAATTGAATTAAACATTTTTTTTTTAAAAAAAAAGTAATTGTAGCAAGCTCCGCATAAGCCCAGGGGGCGGGCGGGTCCTATGAGCCACCCAAAATTGATTAATTTATACATATCCTCACCTTTATTATTTCCACCAAACACAGTGCTGAAAATTTTGTACAACCCCTACCGCCTGAAACCCGCGCGCCAGACGTGCCGTTAGTAGTTATTTTCAAGGAGCTTGCTAACTTACAGATTCTGTAAGCTACAGCTCACTCACAAACTTGATTGTGGGTCTCACAAAAGTCCACATGGAACCCACAACCAAGCACTATTTATGTGAGGGCTGTTACTTACAGAATCTGTAAGGCAGCCCTCTCCGATTTGGTTTCAAACCAGTTTAATGTATATAATACATATTTAAAAGGACACACTTGTCAAATTATTAGATTTTGAACATTTAAAGACGATCAAAAAAGAAAATAAATATATTATTTAGACATTTGTTTTCAAATCAAATAAGCCTTATTGAAATCCTGATCTATTCAGTATTCAACTAAACAAACACAAACGACACCTTGGTTTACTGAACATGCGGTTTTAGTGGCTAAGCTATGCAAAAAGATAAACATTATAATCCCACACATATAACTCACAACTATAAGCACTAAGCAGTGACCCAACAAGATTGTATGGAGAGAAGGTAAAAAATACACACACACACATAAAAATGAGGGGGAAAAATGAAAATAGCCCGCATCCTTCCCTCTGTGCGTCTCAAAAGCTACAAATGCATCACAGCTAACTACTGTACTACAGTGGCAAACTTGATTTTTAACTGGAAACCAAGCACATATTGTTCATTTTTAGTTTTTTACAGGAAAATTATAATACAGCAAAATTTGAACCTCATCGCGGTTTAGCTCTAATTCCGGAATAGTAACAGATGTATTTCCTATTATGTATTTCGATAACAGGGAGCATACAGCAAAAAGTAAATATCAGGCCATATATTTGAAATAACTTCCTCAGCAAGATCACCACCAGAATGTTCTGTTGCCTTGTCCATTGTCAATGCCTAGCAACTCTTACAAATGTCTGTGCAGTACTTCACTTGATCAGATATTTCACACAGCAGTAGCTACAGATAGATGGCCACTCCTGAAGCTAGCCGTGCAGACAGAGGAATATGAAATCACTCATTCACTCTTCTTTGCCACTAACCTCATTCAACCATAATCAATGAGATTGCAGGAACCAAGTCCCTATTTTGCATTCATTCATTTGGCCGCATCTCCAACTTGTATGCTTGTATTTCCATGGGTGCGATGGTCACACGTCCGTCCTGAGAAACATCTTCTAATTGCTCAGGGTATCCAAGCGTTCCAATGTCATCATTCAGGAGATTTAAAGACGTTGCTTTTGCATTCAGTATTGCCAATCCCTTGAACATGGAGAACAAATTTAGAGGCTCATCAACAACACTAACGCATTGTGATCTGCCCTTCCGACAATATGAAGAATCCCAATATCGCCTCTGTAAGATTAAGACAAACCTAGAATCATCAGGTGACTGTTGAGAATATTTCGATGGCCGTGGAACCTTAAAATTCACGATATGCAAATCACATGGCAAGGAACCAGCTAAAGGAGAGAAGGATCTTGGTGGGGCCTGCACAGACAACTCTTGCTGCTTCTTGGAAATGAATGCATGTAATGGATAGTTCAGATGAGCACCAGTAAGATGTGAAAGAAGAGACGGGCTTAGGGTAAGTGGTTTGGAAATGGAATTTGAAGGGGAAGAAATGTTGGATTCCAAAAGGATGTGGAAGACTACATTCATGGCACGATTATCCAATACACCTTGCCCAAGACCACGTCCATCATCTTTAGTCAAGCGACGATCCAGCATAATCTCTAACCATCCATCCTTAAGGCTTGCCACCCCCAGTGACTGCCTGGAATGAACAGAAAACCGCTGCCCATTGGAACCTTGCATGAATGCAAGTGCAGGCATGGGGTAATAGTTTCCCTGCACAGGGATCTTGTCGTAGGTTTCTCTTCTGCTCATCTGAAAGCCATTTAAGTCGGAATAGAATATCCTTTTATTGTCAATATCAGTTTTGTACCTAACAATCAATTCCCTGTCATTAAAATTGTGGCTAAGAAGCTCAACATGATATTCCTTCTCAATGAGAAATTCCTGTATCATATTGTTTCCATTATAAAGACGAGTACTATGGGAGATGGGGCTTCTCTCCCATGCCGTCCTTGGATAAGAGTAAACCTCCTGCATCAACGGACCCTTAGAAATCACCATCAATCCACCAGCCTCTGTGATAGGCTGAGCATCACCGTTGGGCATGAATAGGTAGGCACCACTTCCCTGACTAGAATACATATCTATTTCTTCTTCCACAACATTTTGGGAACCATTCATATGGCTTATCTTCTGCAACAAGCCATGCCTGACATCAAAGCTGAGAATTTGATGTCGATTCCTGATATCAGCCACATTACCTTCTATTTTTGAGCAAGCATACGGAGTGGGGCAAGAAAATGAATTATCTGATGAGTACTTTAGTTTTACTGGTTTTGCTTTGTCACACCCAACAAAACCATTAGCAATGTAATATACCTGCAAGCCCAGGGCAGGAATAGTAGCTTTCCAGTGGAGACGGTGCCTTCCGGTAAAGATCTTGCTTTTACCATGCTGCAATTCAGGGGATATCTGGCTTTCTACACAAGTCCAGTTTGAGTCTAAAACAGTAATATCTGGCCTGTTAACAATAACCATTACAATCTCTTCTCTTGTTTGCTCCAGAGGATTAAAAATGACCACTGATTGTGAAGTGCCTTCATGAACATTGATTGTTTTGTGCACCGGTTGAGCATCATATTGGGATCTCACTTGTTCTGGCTCAAACTGGGATAGGATCTGATCGTATCTTTCACGGATTCCAAGCAGTACTTCAATTGCTTTAGACATGAAAATCTGCAAATCCTGTAAAGACGTATGCATCCGAGTTCCATAGTCCAGTATAACATGATCCTTTGCAGTACCAGTCACCCCATCATGATGCTGAAAAAGAGCTAAATTCCTCCTAGCTGCAGTCAACTTATACGCAAAACTCATGGGCAACTTCTCACACTGTGCCCTCTGACAATAACCAAGCAATAAAGCTACCATCATTTCTGTTGCACGAAGAGTTTGCTCTAGTACCCGATCAACAGCCTTAAAGAAAGGCCTTGAAACATAATAGCCACTCCAATAGTCCTGTTGTCTATCAGCATAAGTGAAAAAATCACCTGACAGGGAAGGAAAACCCTCAACCTGACTAGAGCCAATCTCACCAGGACGAGAATAATTTATTCTGTTAGCCTCCTCACGAAGGGTTCGGAAGTAGTCATCTAAAGTACCAAATTTAGCCTCCGCATTTAAACTGGGATTAGAGTTGATATAATCAAACAGCAACTGGTAGTTCCTAAACTGTGCTTCTGCTTCATTAATGGTCGTGTAACGGAAATCATCACCAAGAGGAACAAGAAGTGTGTTAGTCCGGTATAATGTTGATTTTTTCTTATACTGATCCAGTAATTTTAGTGCCCTCTCCTGCACATTTTCCTGGTTGGTCTCTACCGGATATTGTCTCCACGGGCAGGCTTCATAAAAGAAGCCACCCATTCGAGCAAAGTCAAACTGACAACAGACAGCAGGTTCTGGACCGCAAGTATGAGGAATATCATATGAATAGAAAGGCATCATGTGCACGAAAATATCAGTAGTTTCCTCAGTGTCCCAACTCTGACGCCATATATATTCCAAATTTTGGTGCATTGCAAGTTCTTTCTTCAACTCATAGTGAGTTCTCTGGATAAGCATGTTCTCAAATCCCATACGGCGAAGAAGATATGCCATAGTAGCTGAATAGCCAAATGGGTCAATTGCCCAAGAATTTTTTGGAATAAAGCCAATGGTATCGTTCAACCACATATTCCCCTCCATAATCTGATGCATGAATGAGAGCAAATATCAAAATTCTACAGCTATTTAGGAAATAATTATCAGTATAGAAACTTTTTTTAGTCATCAAAATGAATGCAAACAGAAGAGGTGAGGATAGACATCACATGTGGGTGTGTATGTGCATATGCACACGTGAATCTGTAGTTTTATGTGTATGTTTCTGTCACCGAGAATGGTAGCAATCTATCCAGCAATTTTCAATTTCTTTTCCTTTTTCCCTAAGTTGATTAGCAGAAAACATACGCCAACCTCTGAGTTGGCAACATAATATCCAGAATAACATATTCCCAGGGCAAAAGAATGAAATGAGAACCAAACCTACCAAACAATTCATAAGACTATGATCAAAGAACCCAAAACTACAGCAATAACTATTCAAAAGCTTATATAACTCATCAAAATTTCAATTTCTTATATTAATCAACTGTATAGGTTAGAATTGAAGTACTTCATTCAAAAGCTCATGGTAAACTAAACAACTAATATCTGAGATACATAAAAAATAAAAATGAAAATAAAAATAAAAAAGAAAATAAATACAATATATAAATTGTTTTGATTATAAGTAAAAGAGAGAGAGCTAAACCAGGGGACAGTAACATATTAAAGAGCATTTAAAAAATATAATGGTACAACAAATAAGAGACCAAACACTAAATATGCTGAATTCAACTAGTCACTAAAAGACCACACATGGTTAAACAATGAGAAGCTATTAAAGGTGGGGCATTAAGGTTATACCTGCTCGATGATGGCAAAATAATGTGAATTAGCCTACAACAGGAAGAGAAACAAATAAATCTGTCAATTCGATCCTCAAGAAGAATCATTATCATAAATAACCTCATATTCAGAGAGTGTAGGATCATACCTTAGTTTCTAACTATATCACTAGTAAACAACAAACTTGATAAAAATGGAAAATGACTAAATAAGGCAAGTTGGTGAATGACCATTACATGAAATTTAAGAATGGGGCAATATGACTAAATAAGGCAAGTTGGTGAATGACCGTTACATGAAATTTAAGAATGGGGCAATATGAAGAAACTTAGATAAACCCAAATGACATTACCTCATCATTCATTACCCAACCCCCTCCAACAATTTCCAACTGACCATTCTTCACTAAATTGGTGAAAGACGCTCTTTGACTCTCAGAGGAATCCCTCCACCATCTCTCCAGGTAAGACATCTCTTCCCATATAAATTTCCGCCGAGCATCCTGCAGAAACATCCTTATCATTTTCACAGCTCAGTACTCCTAAACAAAAATAAACTCTAAAATACATAAAAATATTCGTCATGTGTTACATGCAACATCCACTGTATTATCTTAAGTGAAATTAGAAAATCAATCCCACCTAACCAAAGCTAAATCAAAGGGGGAATATAGTTTGCGTTATATCTCCATAATCTACACGAGTTTTAGGATTGTATCTAACTTTGCTTCTACAAAATTCCAACCGAACAGTTGTTAAGATTTTCTAAGTAACTAACTAATAAGACACAGCATCCGTTGAAAATTACAGACAGCAAGTTCATTAAAAATAACCAACAATTAATCAATATCAAAATAATCCACAAATAACAATAAAATTTTGAGCTAAACCAAAAAAAAAGGGCAAAAAAAAGGAAATGACCTTGGATAGAGTCTCAACAATGGTGTCAAGTATATGCCTGGATTGGCGATCATAGTACTCTTCAACAGTCAGCTTCCAGCCAGGATCGTTATGCGAATGAGGCACAACAAATATCTTGAGTTTCTCGTCATCCCACTCGTCGCCTCTGTATTTCACATCCCAGCCTTGCTTCCACGCGCCACCATCCACGTCCAAGAACTGAATCTTATCATACAAAGCCTTGGTGGTTAAATCAACTTCGGCCTCCAAAAGGACGCCGTTCGTCTTCTGCTTGTTATCAACCAGGCGATGGTGGCGGTGGTTCCGAGAAGTGGGTTTTCTGGGTCTGACCCCACGAGCGGGTTTGGATTTAAAGTGAGAAGAAATGGGAGTGGGGACGCCGAAGAAGAAGATTGTCAGGAGGAAAAATGAAACGGAGACCGTAAGAGCGATGGTGAAGAAGTTGGCGAAAACGAAGTTGATCAGAGCCGTCCGTTTGCGTGACTTTCTGGAGGAGGGGATTTTTGATTTGGGGGTTGATGGCAGAAGGGAACTTGCCCACGTGGTGCCACGCCGCGAGTTCGTTATGTACGAGGAAAACGGCATCGCTTGCTCGCTCGCTCGCCCGCCCGCCGTCGTTCGTCGCTATATGCTCTGTTTTATCGTTTTTGTTTCTGAAACTGAAAATGGAAAAGGATTTTGATTTTTATTCTTCAATTCGAGACGCTGAGTGAGAGAGGCGAGAGCTGGTGGAAACAAGTGAGATGGGAACGGATCTAACAGTGAGCAGCGACTTTTGGAGTATTTTTTAAGTCAAATGAGAGAAAATCTGGCGATTTCCATCATGAAATTTACTTTTCCACAAATACTTTAAAAATTGTGGGATTTATGAATTTTAATTTTCTCCCGAACAATTGGGAATTAGGGGGACAATTTGCCACTCTGAAAAAGGTAAAAGTTACTGCCTAAAGTGTATAACTTTGCAGCTGCTTAAAAATAATAAAAATTTCTTATTTATATTTTTTTAATTATTTATAAATAAAATTATATAAGAAATAATCGGCAGCGATGTTAAAAAAACACACGACTCAAAACACACTGCACTGAAGTGTGCGTTTTACGTATGTCATATAAATAAATCAATAAATATTAAAAATAAAAGATTTAGAGTTTGAACTACATTCATATGTGTATATAATTATTTGGGGTTAGCCCAAGTGGCCAGAACTTCTCCCTCACAAATGTGAGGGAAGGGGTTCGAACCTCCGCAGATGCATTGTAGGGGTTTAATTTAAATTTCCTTTCTTGGGCGCAGCTGAGGCAGGTGAAGCGGTCTTTTCTCGCGGGAGGAGTTGACGTCCTCGAATATTTGAGAGGGTTAAAAATCGAAATGTCTTATATCAGAATTGATGTAAATGGGTCTCAGTATATGTATGATTGTAAATATCATGAGTAATAGTCTCTTCAAAAAAAAAAAAAGAGGTTTGAGATTCCATTCTCACTAAATTTATGTTAATATTTTTGTGATTTTTTAAATAAATTTTAAACTTGAAATTTTTTTTAATAAATTTTGAGCCTAAATTTTATGTATTTAATTAATCTACCATGAACAAATTTATAATTTAATTTAGGGTTATTATCATTTTATTACTTTAGGAATTGTCAAATATCAAATGACTACAAGAAATATTGTCTCCTATCATTTTATTATTATATCTTTATAAAAATATTATTTTACTATTTTTTCGTTACAATTGCTAGAATAATTGAAACTTAAATCACACAATTGCAACTAGAGCTGGCAAA
Source organism: Atalantia buxifolia (assembly GCA_030444775.1). Taxonomy (NCBI): domain Eukaryota; kingdom Viridiplantae; phylum Streptophyta; class Magnoliopsida; order Sapindales; family Rutaceae; genus Atalantia; species Atalantia buxifolia. The sequence goes on along the minus strand of CM059832.1, from coordinate 26,054,900 downwards.
ACGGGTCATCGGGTCGTGTTCGTGTCGTGTCAGTTTCGTGTCGTGTTAAATTTAGGTTGACCCAAACCCGACCCATTTAATAATCGTGTCAAAATATTATGACCCAAACCCGGCACGGAAAAAAAATCGGGTTACCCAATAACCCGCTTAATATCTATATATTGAACAAAAATTATATCAAATATTTACACACTATAATACATACGTATGTATATACATACATAATTTATCGATATTATAAAATATATACATCTAACAAAATATTACACATTTACACTATTGAGGTTTTAATTATATATATGTAAATATTATTATATATCAATATTATAAAATATGCATGTCTACAAATATTTTACACATTTACACTATTGAAATTCTAAATATATTTAAAATTTTATATATAAAACACTGTGTTTATATTTATCCTTTCAAAGAAAAAAATAAAAGAGAAAATCATTTCTAATATTTGAGTTCTAATATCAAGAACCTGTAAATTATTTTAAAATAGAAAATATAATCGGGTCATTGACCGGGTAAATGGGTCAAGAATTTTAACCCGAACCCGACACGGAAAAAAATCGTGTCGACCCGGACCCAACTCATTTAATAATCGTGCTAAATTTGACGACCCATACCCATTTATTTGTGTCGTGTTCGTGTCGGGTAATCGGGTCGTGTCAAATTTTGCCAGCTCTAATTGCAACAAGGGAGATAACATACAAAAACTGCAACTAATCGTTACCATATTGCAAAACAAAAACAATAGTCATCACACGATTCACACCACTGTAATTACCAACCTCTGAAATATATAATTAAAATTTCATTAGATCGATGCCGACAAAAATAGGATTTGGGGTCAATTAATAATAATAATAATAATAATAAATATTTTTCTTTTACTTTTCACTCAAAAGGACGACTGTGGCTTGGGGTTTCGAGGTCATTTTAAGCTTAAACGAGTTTGAAATTACCTTTTCGTGTTTTGTGATTTTATTTCTATTGTTTCAGCAGTGGCAATCAATGATTCGGTGTTCAAGCAAAACTTGACTCTTTTAACACTAAATCCTTGATCCATCTTTTATATCAGTGGTGTATTTCTTTTGCCAAGTTTGTGTGGCTCTTAACTAGCTTCGTTCGTGTGTGTGCGCAGCTTCTTCCTTCTTTGCTTCAAGTTGAAGTGCCCTTCAAAGGGCAATTCGGGTTCCATCACCCAGTGTTTTGATATGCCGATTTGACTGCAAATTAAACGTCTTTCTTTGCTGGGACTGCAGCTATTGTTCATGTCAGATCAAAGATATTTAAATAAATAAAATTAAATAAATAAAATCAAATAATACCATAATATTCTTCAGCAATTTTGATTCAAGCCATCAAGTTCGCCATTCAAAACGGATGGAGTTTGTTTCATTGTTTGTTTGCGTGGCGCCTCTTTTCATCGGCCTCGCTTGCACTGTAACCACTGTTGAGGAAACGTGGCAGGCCTTGAGGTCGCCGAGAGAGTTGGGCTTTGGGCAATCGTACAGTACATTTGCCTTTTCCATCAAAACGCCAGTGGGATTGGCAAGAAACAGCATGCCGCATGCAGGCGCTGGCTGACTGGCGGCGTCTACTGCTCCATGCAGCCGCACACTTGGCTTGGATCTTTCAAAACTGAAATCATTTTTTCTATCGCTCTTCACTCATAATAAACTTCCACGTCTCTTCTTTCTACGTGCCAAAAATGCCCCTATAGTTTTATTATAATCTCAAGTTCATACAATCTCAATAATGGACAATGCCTGTTATCGGAGAAATCGTGGGGCATTTCTGTTGTACTACACTCATTTAATATATGTATGACATTTATTTTAAAAAATTATCATGTAATTAATAGTTATATTTTACTTACATGTCATACATGTATTAAATAATAATGAGGGAGAGTGTGATTGAAATTGACGTATTATAACTCATCATCAATCTCATTTTAAAGAAAATATATACACACACTCACGAGGCTTCTTGTTTTTTTTCTGATTCTGATGTTGAATAGTCTTGAGGTTGCAACATTGGAATTTATGATCGGATTAGAGTTTGCAAACTTTATGGATCCTTTTATTCTAACAGGCTCATTTGGTTCCAATCTTCCTTCACTTTCGACAATTTCAAGGGTAAAAAAGAGTCAACCAGTAAAAGCAGTTCATGTTTTGTAAGTTTTCACACCGTCCGAGACGTGTGGGATTTAATAACCGTCTTAATTTGACCTTGTTCACTTTTTAATGAAACCATGGATGGAAATTTCGAAGTACAAGGTTGAACTAGATGCTTTATTTAATTAATTAGCGACCCATATATGTAGAAATAAACTCTCACATTGAAATCAACCACGAGGTACATGCTACATTTTGATTTTATTGTACAAGAAGACAATTTTTTTTTTTTTTGGTTTTAACACATGTTTTGTAGTTAAAATATGCGACCAATCAATCGGCCGGTAATACATGCAATCCACTTGTAAAGATCATAGTCAAGTTCCTTGCAAATAATATTGACACATGATCTCGAAAACACCTACATGTTTGTGCATAAATGACTCGTATATCTTTGGCGGCTAAAACCGATACGGCATCTTGATGTTTCCAATGCAATATTTGTAACCCGTTACTGTCCTTATAAAATCGGTTACAATAGCTTCAGCTCTTTTCAACAACTCCGCCAAAAACCAAAACCTCCCAAGTGAGCCTCACTTGCCGCCATTGTCCCCGCCGGCGACAGAGAGAGGTGAGTTGTGGCCTTTCCTGCTTACAATAATGTGAACTTGTTATTTGATTGCATTTGCTTGTTAGAATAACCAAGCTTGTTTATTTTCGCACTTGCTCAGTACTCAAAATAGAAGAGGTCCCTCTGTGCATCTTATGTGAATGAATAGGTCCTATTATTTTTAAGTTTTATATTCAACTTGACGGCAGAAATTGCACTTGGATGTATAACATCCGTACTGTCTTTTTCATTTCATCTGGTGATCCTGGTGCGGAGGCTGTCAAATGGGGTGTTTGAAGTTGGCCTTACTCCACTCTTGAATTCGAGTAATGCCATAGAAGATGCTTGTTTAAACTTTCAATGGTATCATTGGTTGTTGGAACCCATTACCAGTAACAACAAGTCTATTTACAATTAGCTCATAAATAGACAATAAGATTTGGGGTTATCGACTGATAGGATTCAGTTTGTTGATTCACTTTTTGCTTATTGTCTGCTTATTAAAATAAATTAAATTATCCTTTCCGTGGATGCTGATGACTTTGCTGAATGCATATTAATTTTTGTTACTTCTTTGTTCCTTTTGACAGTTGTGCCCGCTGTATCCGGAAAATCTGGAGGTTTTACTAAATGCAATCAGGTGCCCTTCTGAACTGCTGAATTACAAGGAATTCTCAGTCACTTGGATTATGGAATTGGAAGCAGTTCTTCTCTACTTCATGTAGTCAATCCTGCGTTTGATTAGGTTCCCCAAGATCTAATCAGTCTTTTTGTTACTGATATGTAAGATTCTATTCCTACTCTAAACTATATTATTGAGTGGAAAACTCTTACCATCAACTCTATACTAAAAACTTAGTTCAGACTAAGAAGCAGCCTCATAACCAATCCTTCCTTTCATGTGTCATGTTTTCTTGACTGGCGTCTTAAAAGCTGATAATGTATTTTAGTTATTTTCTGTAGATGGGTTTTGGCTTTGCATTTTAGCTCACCTGCTTCTACGAAGTGAGCTTTCTTACTCAAACCATGATGTATCTTGAATTAATTTCTTTATTCTATGAATTGGAAATGATGCATCCTCTTTTTTGGTGCTTGCTGGCTTTGAACATGGCTGAGTGAGGCAATCTATGTATAGGTGCATTAGTTTGCTGTTATGAGTGGTAACAATGGCTTTATTTCAAAAGGGCAGTAAGTTCTTACTGCCATATTTTTGATGTCTATGGCATTGTTACTTGCAACAGCCATATTGCTCTATTGGATTTACAAGTTTACAAAGATAAACACTTTGAATTCTCTTGCTGTCCTACTTTCCTTTCGATTTAATTCTGAGCACACTTCCTATTAAAGCTGAAATGAAAAGAAATTTTGCTTGTAATGATTTTGTCTGGAATTCCTAGGATTAAACATTTGTCTAAGCACTCCTAGCAATTTCAGCTAAAGGTTATCATTTTTGTCGTTTGTTTTATTTTAGAACTCGGTAATTGAGATTATGTGAGTCAAACTTCCAATTGTTACTTCTATAAATTGCAACGATTAAGGTTTGTAATTTCTCAGGCCTAGCCAATCGGTAAATACACTTTCTTGACAACAATTTTGCAAGCCTTGTTGTACAGTGACAGTCTATACAAGCCATGGCATGCACAACAGTGACAATTCCTACCTCTCCAGTTGGCACAGCAGCAAAAGATACTTTTAAAGAATACAATGGGCTTCACCGATCAGAGTCTGGCAATGACCTTTGTAAATGTGCTGGGATGCAAAGGTCTTATTCTGATAGCAATCTTTGTCATTCTGTTAACCGCATACGTGCAGCATCCAAGTCACCAAAACTAAAGAGCAGCCCCTCAGTTGGGTTCTTCCCTCTTCAGTGCCAGTTATCTAGCTCCATAATTCCAAACTCTGTTCGATCATTTTTGTTTCACCCAGAAACTAGTAAAGATATGAGTATAGTGGACAAAAAGATGAATGTCATTGAGGATTTGGCGGAGAGTAACGAGGAAGAAATGAAAATAAAGAAGGCAAATTGGGTGGAGAGGTTAATGCAAATAAGAGAAGAATGGGTGAAGAGACAGCAACAACAGAGTGTAGACGGTGAAGAAGTTGGTGATGAGGATGAAAAGGGTTTTTGTGATCCAGAAGCTTGTAAGGGTGGCTGTGAGGTTGATTATGACTCTGAAAATGAAGGAGATGAAATTAGATATGACCGTGAATCCTTCTCAAGATTACTGGCGGAAGTGCCATTGTCTGATACCAAGCGATTTTCTCAGCTTGCTTTCTTATCTAATATGGCTTATGTGATCCCAGAGATCAAGGTATACATTTTTTGTTTTTCCTTCTTTTTTTTCTTAGCCAAGATTTATTCATACTTTTCTTCTCAAATTCGAGCGTATGGGCCAAAAATGCAAGCTCTCTTTAATTGCATATACAGATGAATTTACTGGAAGATACTTTTATAATCTGGATATCTGTTATTATCAGAATGCGCTATAATTTCCCCTGCAATGGCATCTTTTATTAGAACTTTGCTCAATCTCGAAAGTCCTCTAAAAGTTGTTCTTAATCCATCTTGCTCTGATCCAAATAATGGCTAACTTATGCAGCCAAATGATTTAAGAAGATATTATGGCCTACAGTTTGTAACATCTTCCTTGGAAAAGAAAGCAGAGACAGCCATGATAAAAGTTAAGCTCAAACTGGACTCTACTCATGTACCTGTAAACAATCAATCAGCTTCTGAACCTGATACAGAAAAGCATGTGGATTTTGAGCTGAGGACCTCAAGTCGACCATTTGTTGCTTCCAAGATTGCTGCATCAGCTGCATCTTATGTCCAGTCTCGCGCCAAGGACCTTTTGTCCCTTGGATGTGAACCCCAAGAGGATACAGGTATAAATCCATTTGAAATTGAAGACCAACAACAGGGAGATGGTGGGAATTCACGAGTATATAAGTCAGAGGTGGCTGCTTATGTAGCAGCATCAACAATGACTGCAGTTGTTGCAGCAGGGGAGAAGGAAAAGCAGGAGGCTGCTAAGGACCTTCAGTCGCTCCATTCCTCACCCTGTGAATGGTTCATCTGTGATGATTTTAGGACATACACCCGCTGCTTTGTGATTCAGGTCAGCTATCTTTTTAGTTGCTTCATCTTATTGTGTATCCAATAAGCCCTGAATCCATTCACCTTTTCATGTTTATGTTAAACTGACTTTTTTAACTTTAAGATGGCCTGACGGTAATATTCCTTGAGATGCAGGGATCAGATTCTTTGGCATCTTGGCAGGCAAATCTCTTCTTTGAACCTACTGAATTCGAAGTGAGTAGAAGTGCAGCTTCCACAAGTCTGAATGGCTCCTCAACTCAGTGAATTTGTGCCAAAATTGGAACAAAGAAAGAATTACTAAATTATTAAAAGTTTTATTTGTCTTTCTCACAGGGAACTGATGTACTTGTTCATAGAGGAATTTATGAAGCTGCAAAAGGAATATATGAACAATTCATGCCAGAGATCATGGACCATCTAAATAGACATGGTGAACGTGCAAAGCTTCAGTTCACTGGCCATTCACTTGGGGGAAGCCTATCTCTTTTAGTTAGCTTGATGCTATTAAATCGAGGGATTGTCAAACCCTCTACTCTTCGACCAGTTGTTACTTTCGGCTCACCATTTGTGTTCTGTGGAGGCCAAAAATTACTCAACTACCTTCGATTGGACGAAAATCATGTTCATTGTGTGATGATGCATAGAGATATTGTTCCTAGAGCCTTCTCCTGCAGTTACCCTAACCACGTTGCTCTGATCCTCAAGAGGTTGAGTGGCACCTTTCGTTCACATCCTTGTCTCAATAAAAATGTAAGTGTCATCTTTGGTGTTGATGAAAAGATCCCATTGTTCTATTTTCACACTTGCAAATTTTCTCATTACCCTCTGCTCCATCGGGGTGCTTATGCAGAAACTGTTGTATTCTCCACTGGGCAAACTTTTCATTCTCCAACCTGATGAAAAGTTATCTCCTTCACACCCTCTACTTCCTCCAGGGAATGCTCTATATGCTCTTGACAAAACGAAATGTGGCTATTCCACAAGCGCAGTAAGGTTCTTCCTAAACTGGCCACACCCACTGGCTACCTTAAGTGATCCTACAGCCTATGGTTCGGATGGTACAATTCTGAGAGACCATGACTCCAGCAATTACTTGAAGGCTGTGCATGGAGTTCTGAGACAACATTCAAGGATGGAACATACAAGGATGGTCTTTTGTAAAGCCAGAAAGCAGAAGAACATGCTATGGCCTCTACTGACTTCACCATCCCCCCACTCCTGGAGCCACGAATATAGCTTGCAGAACAACAGCTTATTGTCCAAGGAGGTTATGACTGGTGTTTGAAGCCATTTCAGGGTAGCTCATTGGCAGTTCCAGCCAGTTTCGTGTATGTAGTACTGTCATGTACAAATGCTAAACTCTTTACTCATCTGTGTGTTCACTGACCAATACTCAATAAAATGTAAATATTTCCTACAGCAGTCAATATAAAAAAGGTTTTGCACATCTTCTCTATTCAGCAGTTTTTAATGATGGGCGTTGAAACCAGTGTAAACACTAATTGATGAATTCACTTCCATTTTCTGATATCTCATAACATATGAAGCACTTTTATTTGTCAGGTTCCGGGGATTTATGAAATAGCCCAATAGATCGGTAATTTTATCAATTACATTTTCACTGAGGAAGAGATTGATTAAGAATTTTAAGGTTTCGTTGGCTTCAAAAATTGTTCTTGCAAGTACCACTGAGAGTGCAAAAGAAACGTGGTTTTGAAAATGGACAAAGAGAAACTCAAATTCTCAATAAAGAAACCGTGCCATCCATCTATTGTACCTAATTTGAATTTTATCATGTTTGTTTATTTTGGTACATGGATGTTCTGTGCATGGATATCAAATATAGAGATATGCTAAGGTCTCTTGTCACTCGCGATGGCACATTTAGATGGCTATACTTCTGAAAGTTTACCATTCAAACGTTCAGTTCGTGAATTCCCAAAATCTGGTGATCTGTCAGGTTCTTGACAGCAATTAAGGAAACAGTTGCAAAGAGAAGAAGTAATTCATTGCATTAGTAATAACTCTCCTGGCAAAAACTAATTTTTTTTCCTTTTTCTAGAAGTAATCATATTCTCACAGTTGTAATGCTAGTAATCTTTTTACAAAGCTAAGATGATTGTTGTAATAACATTATATCTGCAGCTGTCAAATTTCCCGACTGATCTGAATCAAGGGTTCGGAACCTTTCCATCAATACCGAAATATCTTCCTCATTGATCTTCCCCATTTCCTTAAGCTTATATATTACAAATTCTGCTGCACTGTGATGAAGCAAACCATCAAGATACATCAGAAACTATGAAAATTTTACTAGTCTAAATTATGCAAATTACATGTACCTGACTACTTTGTCATGGTCAAGATCTGCAGCCTCAAGATCAGCGAATGTCAATTGTCGAGCAAGAACCCATTTAACAAAAGAATTTTGCCTAGTCTGGGTGTATAATTCAGTAAGGTAGAGAAAGAACTGAGCTAAGCAAATTGTACCACTCAATATCCAAAAGATAGCGAAAAAACGACCCCCTCTAGTTGAGAAACTCATGTCCCCATAACCCAGAGTGGTGATAGTAGAACAAACACAATACAAGGCATCAACAAACTTCAAATCTTCAACAACAGATAAGAAGACAATTCCCACAATTATAAGCACCAAAAGGATGAATGTTGCAGTGACCAATTTGTATTTGACTTTGTGGGTTTCAACATCCTTAAGAACCTCAGCTGCTGAACCAGAACCAGCACTTGCATTTTCGTAATTGTACATTGCCTTGACCAGAAGAAGCTGCTGCTTTTCAACAAGGTAATCTGCAGCCTTACCAAGAATAAGCCCAACAAGAGCCATGCCAGAGAAAACATAGACACAGGCAAGTAACTTTGCCAATGTGCTATGGGGTACAAGGTCCCCATATCCCACGGTAGTCATTGTCACTATACAAAAGTAAATTGAATCAAGAACCCCGTTTGTTTTCTCACCCTTAATTTGATGCCTGATTAAGAAGAAACAAAGTGCGCCTACGCCCAGATAGCCAACTAACAACAAAAGCACTTGCCTGAACCTGATTTCTTCTTGAGACATCAATGCCGATTCAAAGGGCAAAAGAGATTTTTTGTCATTTTGCTCCATGGGTTCATTTAAATTCGGATAATCAACTGGCTTCGATGAAAGCAGAGGCTGTCCTGATCCTGTCTCATCATCATTATTTTTGTGAGCCGCCATGAGATCAAGAGAGGCTGCAAAAGAATTCAATTCAATTTCTCACTAAAAAGATTCAAAACAATAAAATAAGGAGCTTCAATGCAAATGGAACCAGAACGTATAAACTCTACCCGGGGAAGAATCTGAATTTTGATTGGTTCCTGTAAGCGGAGTGTTAAAAGATGATGCAAAGGAAGTCTAGAAATTGAAGATGTAAAAAGTTAACAAACGAATTGAAGCTGGAAAGGTGGTGCTGAATGATCATAACACCCGTCAAGTTAAAATTTGGATGTTAACATTCCAAATTCTTCCCCAATTTTCCTCTCTCGTTGACATTAGATGTTGTTTATGCATGGGAAAGACAACTGTGCAGCAGAAAATCTCGTAGATGAGATCAAACCCAACACCTAAGCATGCTATTATTTAAGTTTAAGATAGTTGCATGCATACATAATCTACACTTGCTATATATTGTGTAAATTAAATATATAATATATACGTGTGTGGGCATATATATAGAGAGAATTTTTTGTAAGTGCGGATATCTGTAAAACAAACTTCTTAAAAGGATTGTGTATAGCAGAGTTAAAAACTCAAATTCCGCACTTCATACATGAGAATGAATCTAAAACCTTCTAACTATAAAAAATTTCGAAAACTCTGGAGAGTATGGTGCAATCAATTTGGATGGGAACAAAGTCAAATCATAGAAAAATGCAAGATACAAAGTCAATAAATCAGAAAAATATATGATTGACGGGAATTCAGGAGTGAAATCAGGTTTTCTTTACAACTGTCTCTTTCATAAGAATTCAATCCGAATTTTTCAAGGAGTGAGACTATTGGCACCCCTCTAAATATCTATTAAAACTTTTTTAATTATTTTATAATTTAACCTTTATTAAAATTACAAAATAGGGCAATTTCTAATTAACATCCACTCAAAAGTCAAATAATTTTTTTCTCTTAAAAAAATCTAACATTTTAGAAATTAAAAAAGTTGTTTTTTCTCTAATTATCAAGTAAGAAATTTACCACTAGTGGTTGAAATGGGAAGAAGGAAACTCTTTTTTTTTTAACGGAAGAAATCTTGTTGTTGAAATAAGGTTTAATAATACAAATAAATAAAAATTAGAGAATAAAGTTTACACTAATAAATTAAGGTAGTGTTTACATTTTGGATTAGAGTGGGAATCCTGAGATTGAGAGTGTGGAGTGAAAGTGGGAGTGAGAGTAGGTTGTTTACTTACATTGAAATGGGAGAATGGAATTGAAATCAGAATCCAACTTATGTGTTTACATTGTCTTGGATTGGGAGTAAATAGTTTTAAATTATAATTTTACCATTATTTAAAAAATTATAATTTTTAATTAAAAAATAATAAAAAATATATTTGGAAAATAAAATAAATATTTTATTATATTTATAAATTAATAATAATTATTAATATTCTTAATTATGTAAATAATATTTTTTTATTAATTTAAATTAATTATTAATAATAGCAACACAAATGAAACATTATTATTGATAATATAATACAAAATTAATATTTTCTTAGAATAAAATATTTATTATTATTAAATAAATAATTAATTAATATTTATTAAAATTAATTTTTAATATTATTATTTTTAATAAATTTAATTTATAAAATAATATAATAATATTATTTAAATAAATATAATATTTATTTTATTTTATATTATTTAAATAAATATGTTTATAATTATTATTTTTAATAAATATAATATTATTTATTTATTTTAATTATGAGGGTAAAAAGGGAAGAGGGGGGAGTGGATTTCCACTCCCACCTCCCCTCCCGCTCTCCTTTAAAAATGACAAATAAATACTAGAGTAAAAGGAATACATACTCTACACTCCCACTTCAAAAAATAAACACTAACTACATCTTTATAGATTCACAAAATTACCCAAAAATGATAATAAATAAATTAATGAATAAATTTGGGCCTCAAGCAGCCCAATACGCAGTACACTTTAATCTCCTTGTAAAAAGGGGTCTATGAGGAGATTACAGGTTTTACGAAGAGATTAGAGGGTGCATGCCAATAGCTCAATTTTTTTTCTTTTTTTTCTCTGACAATATAATTTTCTTCGCACAAATGTAAGTTAGGTCCTTGTTTTCAACTCAATAAATTTTACCAACAGAAATATTGGTTGACACCCGCACAAGATGATCAAATTTAAGTAAGAGCAATAATATCTAAAATCCTCGATTTTCAATAAAATCATAAATAAAGGCAGTTTGAAATTTTGTTCGTACGGGCCACCGCATTCACGTGTGTTCAAATTCGTTTATGGAATCAGCGTTTGAATGTAACTTGTGATGGCAGCAGGAACTTATTCGCTTCAAATTTTAAGGAATATTACAATAAATTGATGGTTCTATTTTGGATTTTTAACACGACAACAGTGTAAAAGATTGTAAATTATGACTTAGATGTAATTTTTCTAAAACTGAGGAAGCCATGTGTCATCACACCTAGGAAGTAGAAACAAAAATAAATTGGAGCTTTTTAATTAAAGGATCTCCCCCTTTTATGTAAGAAACTTAAACTTATGGTTATTTTGATTTTTAGTCTTTGTGTATAATTTGAGTAATAAAATTTATCAAACGCGTACATTATGCTTTTGTAACTTACAATAATCTCATAAACATAATTTATCAAATACTTGACTACATTTTTAATTATGATAAATTTCTGTTTATCATTTCACAAACTAACGTACTTCAATTAAGACTCAATTCAACTATTAAAATTCCTAACATATATTAAAAATAAAATATTAGAATCCTTAACATTACTCTTATATTTCGAGAAAAAATCACATCATACAACTTGATTTTTTTTTTGTCGACAATTAATTGGAAAATGACTCCTAAAAGTAGACCTAACGTGCATGCACATTACACGACCACAGCATAGATATAGCTATCTCATTAGGATTCTCTTTTGGACGATACTGAACTCTAACAACTATGGTTGGATTTTAGTGCACTCAAGTCAATGAGGGATTGGATTTTTCATCCGGTTTCCACAATACAATAGGCCCGTAAATTTCGGAAATGTTCTGTATGCACTTTTATTACCACCATATACCATATAAAATGTAACGAAACCACTTTGGTTGTCCTTTTTCTACTATGTTATCTTCTGCTAATCAAATAACAACGACATTTAGATTCCATACATTTGATTTTGGGATACAACTGTAGTCTCTCTGCAATCTGATTCTGGATCTGTGATTGGATCGATTCAGTAGTTGATCCAAATAATAAATAGTTGTTATTAGAACTGGATCCAACGGCTAGATCTAACTGTAGTACCGTACAACTGTGGTACCACAATTTTATCCTTGATTTTGATGAATAAAGTAAATTCCTGACATTTGATGGATAAACTAACAGTAATATCGGGAAATTGAACAAACATGCCTCTTGTTTGCTAAAATTAATCATTTCTCTTTCATGTTTTAAAACCTATTAAAAGAACTCCTAAGTTTATTGAATTCCATTAACATTTTTGTCTTTTTTTTTTTTGAGAGGATCACTGGATTTCACCCTATTTTCCGCTGATCAAATAAATTATGCCTAATTAAATCTTACATGTAATTCATTAAAATGGATTCTACTTAAAATAAAGCTTCTTTGATGTAATTAGAGACTTAAATATTGGCCCTCCACAACACATTTGTAGCCGCCAACATTTTAACATTTTAATTTCAGGAGAGTTTTGATGGGTTTTGAAGCATGAAGAGAAAATAATTAATTTTGAAAAACATGAGGGGGTGGGGGTCTATCATTTACCGGTCTATAATACATATACACAGATTTCGCCAACCATAAATAGCTCTAGTTCGATGTTAATTATACCATCATTTGAAGTTCAATAAATGAAAATGAGTCCCAAGTGGTCCGTTCGTGTTTTTGTTATTTTGATTGTGGTTTTGTTATGCACAAGTGTAAATTCTCAGCTTCAAGTAGGGTTTTATCGAAATTCATGTAGCTCAGCAGAACTTATTGTGAAAGATGAGGTTAGAAAAAGTTTCCTTAAAGATAAAGGAGTGGCTGCTGGTCTTGTGAGAATGCATTTTCATGATTGCTTTGTTAGGGTAATGTAAATATTAATTTATATTTACACTTACAAGTTTCTTGTTTTTTGTTTTGATTATTTATATGACGGAATAAAGTAACTTAAAGATCTTAGTTGGTTCTGTTTATAAGGGTTGTGATGCATCAGTGCTCATCGACTCCACTTCTTCAAACACGGCCGAGAAAGACTCTCCTGTCAATAACCCTAGTCTGCGAGGGTTTGAAGTCATCGATAATGCAAAGGCTGCCCTAGAATCCGTTTGTAAAGGAATTGTATCATGTGCTGACATTGTTGCATTTGCTGCAAGGGACAGTGTGGAGATAGTAAGCAGAGCAACATTTAATGTTTTGTCCTTCAGGACATTAATCAGTTAATTTTAGGTCCATTTGATTCAACTATTTAGTAAAACCACAGCTCTAAAATATTTAGTAAAAGAATTCAAATTTTATACTCATCTTGTCTTTGGCTTACCTTTTTGGATCCCTTTATTGGTGGTTGATACAATAAAAACAATAAAATGATAATTCTAAGCCATATGTATATTTTTTACTAATAATGTACACAAGTTGCAAGATCTTTAAAAGGTAAGTGAATGATAAGATGAAAAAATGATCCACTTCCTTGAACAACACTTACGCATGTAGTTGAAAGTTGATTAGGTGATTTTAATTCATATTTGTTTGATTTAAAAAAAAAAGCCTTTTGTTATCTTTACTATTTCTGTTGAAAATATTATTTTAGATCATATTTATCAAACATTAATTAATTATATATCATCCTTGCAATTTACTACAGCTGTGGCCTTTACACTACCAAACGATGCCTTAGCTTGCTTGATGCTATATACTTTGCCATAACATTTTGTGTGCAGAGTGGTGGGCTTGGCTATGATGTTCCTTCAGGAAGAAGAGATGGCAGAATTTCACTAGCCTCTGAGGCATTAGCCAATCTACCTCGCCCTACATTCACCGTCAACCAACTCACTCAATCCTTCGCAAACAAGGGCTTTAACCAAGAAGAAATGGTTACGCTTTCTGGTAATTGATTATATAAAATTTCTGAATATAAATATTATCAGGTGTAGACGACATCTGCTTTATAAAATATCGAATGCTTACTTTTACAACATTTTAAATCCTTTATAATAATATAAAGGTGTGCAAGTTTACACTTTATAAAGTGTGGACATCCGCACTTAAGAAAGACTCAAAGTTTACATGCAGAAATGATTTATTATATACATAAAATAAAACATAATTTTAGTTAATGTAAAATCCATATAACATATTCAGGAGCACACACCATTGGACGCTCTCACTGTACTTCCTTCAGTAACAGATTATACAATTTCAGTGGCACAATGAGTCAGGACCCAAGCTTAAATCCCATGTATGCTGCTCAGTTGAAGCAGCAGTGCCCCCAAGGCGGTACCAATCCGAACTTAGTGGTGCCAATGAATCCAGGGAGTCCAAGCATCGCTGACACTGGGTACTACATTGATATTTTGAGGAACCGCGGCTTGTTCACATCAGACCAAACTCTGTTGTCAGACCCAGCAACTGCAAGCCAAGTGAATCAAAATGCTAAAAATCCGATGCTTTGGAAGACAAATTTTGCTGCTGCTATGGTGAAGATGGGCCAAATTGGCGTCTTAACGGCTAGAGCTGGCGAAATTCGAGCAAACTGTAGAGTTGTTAACTAGCTAGCTGCAGATTACAGCTTGGAATATGAATCAATAAACACACATATGCTTGGTCGTTTACGTACATTGCACCATGTTTGGTATAAAACTAAATTTATATTTCAATTAGTATCTCTACATTATTTATATATATTAAGTTCATACTATTTTTAATTAAGTTTATTATTATTAAACATTAAATATGACTATATAAATTATTTCACTACTATATAGTTACACAACTTTTCATTTTATCATATTTTCATTAAGACCGTTAGTTGATTGATAAAATACTAATTTTAGTTGCGTCCATTGATTAAATGATATCCGATTCCATGTGCAGAAATTACCATTAGTGCTACAGTGGACTAATTAATTGTTTGTTCTTTCCCTGAAAATTCTATTATGAATTCAAGTAAAAACCCATCAACAATCCAATTAAAGATAAATTGTTTTCATTGCAAATACTTTGGTTGGATTATGTTTACCTTAAAAATGCTTTCTACACCCATTTAATGGAAAAACTATTAAAAAATTTATTTCTTTCTTTTTCCTTAATTAAGACTAGTAAGTATTTTACATAAAACTTTTTTTTTGATATATTGATATATTACAATTAGAGCTCTATTGATATTTACAATTAAAAACCGTTCGGGACTCTCCTTAATTTCCTATTATGGTACAGCCCGAAGGTTAATCCTCACTTAATTCTGGAGAGAGATCTACCCTCACTTTAATATTGAAGGGAAATTTATTCCATACCAAATGCATGGAGACAAGTCAACCTAGATAAGAGGGGAGTCGACTCCCAACCATTACTGGGACTTGAACCCATGCGCCCAAGGTTATTGAGCGCATGGGTATAGAAAACTTGACGTTATAGTGAAGTCAAAAGCACCCGAGGCCAATAACGTCATTTAACCCAAAAAGTAGCTAAAAATTTTGATGTAACGGAAACTCCTAACTAAGGATGGCAATGGGTAGAGTAAAGGGGGGTTGGTTAACTTTACGCGTCCACTTATGGAAAAAATGAATAACCAACCTCGCACCATGTCCATTGTCTGAAAAAAAAACCAAAAAAACACACCCACTCATTTCAGGTTTTAATAATTACCAAACCACATTAGTACCCAACAGATTTTTTTACGGATTCTTAAACTAAAAAATATACATATAATTCAAACTATAAATTTATAAATTTAACCAAAGAAATACACATAAAATACTCTATTCTAATTTTATTTTATGGAAGTGAGAAATTAAAGTTTCCCAAATCAAGATTTTCAGACTTTGAATAGAATTTGAGCGAAAGATGATGAAGAAAAGATTCAGAAATTGCAACCTTGAGAGATTTCTAGACTGACTTGGTTATATATTCTAGACTTCCTCACATTATAGTGGGTGTTGGACAAAATTGGATACAATATATATCATTTATTATGTTTGGTTAGTTGTTGAGAGCAGAGGCAGCGAGTTAGGTTTAGGAAATTACGATTAGATTGACGTAGGATACTTGTGTATTACAAGTAGGGTACTTTTCTAAGGTCATAACTTGAGTTACAAATGTCTGTTTTCGGCATATAATTTATTGTTTCAAAGCTTGCGATGAGACAAATCTAACCTAGAATAGCTTTTGCAGTTCTGCCTCGAGGTCAAGCCCAAAATTCTACTTATTTCTTGGTCGTTTCCAGTTTTAAGATTGTTTCTTATTTTTTTTCTGATTCTTCTAGGATTTTTATCTTTTTTTTCAAAAATTCGGATTTGGGTGATGCTTGTTTTCCTTTTCTTATTTTGACTAGCAGAATTTTATTATCATATTATATTTTAGATTTTCCTATTTAGACTTGTTATAAAAGGGATTCAAAATTCTAATTTTATTTATTCTAACTTTCAATAAAGCTTATCATTATTCAAAAACCTAATTTCTTCTAACAGCAAACATAATAACGTTTCAGTTTCGTCAAAGATCTAGCATTTTCTATTTTTAACTTATATTTTTTAAAATTTAATAATTTAAAAAATAAAAAATAATAATGCAAGTTAGCAGATGCCTATTGATTTTTCCTCCTAATCAAACTCGTTCACTACTCGCATTTATTACCAAAACCACCCATTACTCGTAAAATTACATACAATGGACGGATTTTAGTGGGCATATAAATGCGGATTTGTAGGTGTGTGGATAATATTGTCATCCCTGCTTGTAACGAAGTTAGATGGATGGGGAAGGAGGAAGCGAGAGAAACAAATTGAGAACAATTTTTTTCTTTAATTACTGCTTGTACAGTAATCACATAAGAACACGATCACTTAATTGACTTAACGAAAAATTCTAATAGCGTCTTTGATTTGAATTTTTGCTTCGAATCCGTTGAAAGGCAATTGATCGAAGACAAACTACGAAAGAGACAAATCCTAGAAATTATTCCATGAACATAATTTATATCGTTACCTTTTTTAGAATATTGTCATATAGAAAATGGAAGGATAGTCAATTAACGAGGCTTTCTCTGGCGTGACGCTTGGGTTAGAGAAAAAAATTTCTGGACTTGATTTCTCATCCCCTCTCATAATTTATTCAATCCAGTACAAGAAAAATTCATAACTAGAAAATGCAATAAATTGATAGTTTATGCCAAATAATAGATTTTTTTTTAAAAAAGTATTTTCCCTTGTTCCTAATCTAATAACGTACACATAAATTTGTGATTTAAAACGTGAAACTAACTTAAAATTTGAAACACAAAATTACTAACATGTAAAAATTAACATGTTAGATTGTTAGTAATTGTAACTCATCTCAGCAAATTATTAATCATTTAAAGTAGAGTGGAGGACTCATGAAATATTTAAGTGCAGTAGCATTTGAACTACAACTATGTAACTACAATACTAAATAAGATATTAAGTGATTGTGTGGTTTAATTTCTAAACACGTCTCTTTAGAGGATGCTCAGTTTCTCGTCTCTCCTCAATCTTTATATGTGTACATACAGCAATGACATTGTCAAATGTTAACACACATGCTAGAATTATCAGTCAACACGCGTCTTATAGAAAGTGAGATTATTGACATTCAATAGACGTGATCTTAATTATCAATTTATGTATAAAAAAAAAAATTTAATTTTGTCGATAAACCCATTTTGTTTTCCTGATCAATGAAAATCAAATTAGTTGAAATGTAAAAGATCTTTGTGAATGTTAAAAAAATTCAGTCGATATATAGTTGTTTCTGCCCATCAAAGACGTTATCTAATACCGCTTTTTTTTGTAATGAAGCTTCGAGGTTTTCAGTACTGTAGTTTGGCTCATTATTATTTTTGACGTTTTGGTGCCACTGCCACTCAATTTTTGGGCACAGGTTGGAGATACTATTTTTCTCTTATAATTGGGTAAAGTATATACAGTTTCTACCATAAAATAAATAAAGTAGATTTATTTCAAATATTAGTAGGATAGAACTAGTATGAGTTGTATTATAATAGAACTAGTAATAAATTCATGATTTAAAACATCAATAAAACTTTGATTTTAAATATTTTTTGTACTCCTCTTAATTACCTGTGTTATTGAGTTATCTTCTTTCTTTTTAGAAATTGTATCGCAGGTTTTTTATTCTATTTTTTTCCTTAAATAATTGTGTGCTTGTTTTGAAAAAATATCTACAAGAAAATTAATATTCAGCAGGATAAGAAAAAGCTTGAAAAAAACATAATAGAAAAACTATTTCAAATGAATTTATGACAAGTAGTAATAAAGATGCTACCTTTTGGAAAAAGTTAGTAATTGAACAAAAAAAGAAAATGATGGAACAATTTGCCTAACCCCCATGATCAGTTGACCAGCCCCTGGATGCCTCACTGCCACTGGATGGAAAATTGACATTCGCATCACATCATTTTGCTTGATTAAAGTGGAGGGAGTCATGGGTTTGAATAAGTCGTCCACTAAAGTAAATTATTTTCAAAGCTGACAAATGTCAACATATGTTGGGACTTTGACAGGAGTTGTTGTATTACTGTTCCCACAATCGAAGTCCAAAAATTTTGGTAAGCATGTTCACACGTGCCTTTCACCTGCGATTCTTAGTGGGTGGGTCGTTTTACAACTATAAATGTCCAATTCGCCACTTGGGAGAGTTCAGACCAACAATAAAATCATGCATTCCTCACCTTCCCCTTTAATGCATCTTGCCACTTTTGCTATTCTCCTACACATGATAAAATGGCTATCACTCGGTGTAGATTCAGCTTCTCTGAGTATTGTTACGGACAGAGAGGCCTTGATCTCATTCAAGTCTCAAATAAACCTGGGGAGTAGTCCCAGTAGCCCTCTGTCTTCTTGGAATATTAGTCAAAGCTCTTCTCCTTGCTCATGGTCGGGAGTTAGCTGCAACAACTTCGGCCAAAGAGTGATTGGCCTCAATCTCTCCGGCTTCGGACTTGAGGGGACTATAAGCCCTCATATTGGCAACCTCTCACTCCTGCGTTCACTTCAACTCCAAAACAACAAGCTTTCAGGAACTCTTCCAAGCGAAATTGGTAGTCTTTTTCGCTTGAGAGTTTTGAACATCAGCTTCAACAGCTTACGAGGTGTAATACCTCTAAACATAAGCAAGTTAACTGAACTCAAGATCCTTGACTTGACGGCAAATAAGATTACAGGCAGAGTTCCTGATGAACCACTCCGCAATCTTAGAAGTCTGCAAGTCCTGAACTTGGGGAAAAATCTTCTCTGGGGCTCAATTCCACCATCCATTGCAAATCTCTCATCACTCAACACCCTAAACTTAGGCACAAATAACCTCACTGGCAGCATACCAAGTGATCTGAGCCGTCTTCAAAACTTGAAATTCCTGGATCTCACCATCAACAATCTCATTGGCACTGTTCCTTCTACCATTTACAACATGACTTCTCTTGTTTATTTGGGTTTAGCTTCAAATCAACTCTGGGGAGAGATTCCCTATGATGTTGGGGATAAGCTCCCAAATCTTCTGGGCTTCAATTTCTGCTTCAACAAATTTACAGGCAAAATACCAGGGTCTTTGCACAACCTCACCAATATACAAATTATCCGGATAGCGCACAACCTTCTGGAGGGAACTGTGCCACCGGGTTTGGGGAATCTCCCTTTCCTACAGATGTATAATATTGGTTTCAATAAGATTGTTGGCTCAGGAGATGAGGGTCTTTCATTCATCACTTCTTTAACGAACAGCACCCGTCTCAACTTCCTTGCCTTCGATGGCAACCAGTTTGAAGGCGAAATTCCAGAATCCATCGGCAATCTTTCCAACGTGCTCTCAAAACTGTACATGGGAGGCAATCGTTTTTATGGGAAAATACCTACCTCGATTGGCCGTCTCAGGAGCTTGACTCTGCTAAATTTGAGTTACAATTTAATTTCTGGCGAAATCCCAACAGAAATAGGCCAATTGCGAGAACTACAGTCACTGGATTTGGCTGGAAATCAAATCTCTGGTGGCATTCCGAATTCCCTTGGTAATCTCAAGAAGTTGAACCAGATCGATTTATCAGGAAATGAATTGGCTAGTGAAATACCAACTTCATTTGGAAACTTTCAGAATCTACTTTCTATTGATCTGTCCAACAACAGGCTCAACGGAAACATCCCTAAAGAGATTCTAAGTTTATCTAGTTTGACCACCATTGTGAATCTGTCTAAGAATTTCCTTGACGGAACTTTGCCCGAAGAAATTGGCATGCTAGGAAATGTCGTTACCATCGACCTATCAGCCAATGGCCTGTCCGGTAATCTGCCAAACTCCTTCAAAAACTGCAAGAGCTTGGAGAAACTGTTGATGGCTAACAATAAATTCTCGGGGCCTATTCCAAATATTTTGGCGGAGTTGAAAGGCTTGGAAGTTCTAGACCTCTCCTCCAACAAACTTTCTGGCTCCATTCCTTCTGATCTCCAAAATTTACAAGCCCTTCGTTCTTTGAATCTCACATTCAATAATCTAGAAGGAGTAGTTCCCCGTGAAGGAATTTTTGGAAATACGACCATGGTCCATTTGGAAGGCAATCCAAAGCTTTGCTTGCATTTGGGATGTGAGAACCCTCATAGTCATGGAAGAAGGCGAATCATTATATATATTATAGTTGCCATTATTGCTATCATAGCAGGTTGTTTCCTATTTTTTTGGCTGATTATAGTGAGGAAAAGCAAAGCGAAGCGCATTGGAGTTTCTACATTATTCAAACTTAGCCCTCAAATGATTTCATATGATGAGCTGCGTCGAGCCACAGGGAATTTTAGCCACGAAAATTTGATTGGAAGTGGGAGCTTTGGGTCAGTGTACAAAGGATATCTTAGAGAAGGCATTAGTGTCGCAGTTAAGGTTCTTGACATCGAAAGTACTGGAACTTGGAAGAGTTTTTTTGCCGAATGTGAAGCTTTGAGAAACACAAGGCATCGTAATCTTGTCAAACTGATAACATCATGCTCTAGCTTGGACTCCAAGAATGTGGAGTTTCTTGCTCTGGTATATGAATTCCTAGGTAACGGAAGCTTGGCAGATTGGATTCATGGCGGGAGAAAGAATGAAGATGGTAATGGACTTAATTTTCTGGAGAGATTGAATATAGCCATTGATATCGCCTCTGCACTGGACTACCTTCACAATGATTGTGAAGTTCCAATAGTACACTGTGATTTGAAGCCAGGCAACATTCTTTTGGATGAAGATATGACAGCAAAGGTGGGAGATTTTGGGCTGGCCAGGTCTCTACTAGAGAGAATAGGCAATCAATCTTCTATTAGCTCCACACACGTTTTAAAGGGTTCAATTGGTTACATACCTCCAGGTTAGTGTCTTAATTTACAACTCTATGCTTCCCTTGAAGGTTTAAGTCGTCTACTGTAAACTAAACTAACCATTAAATGAATATTAAATCATGATGCAGAATATGGTTTAGGTGAAAAGCCATCAACAGCTGGAGATGTATACAGCTTCGGAGTGATGTTACTCGAAATTTTTACAGGAATGAGTCCAACCCATGAGAGTTTTGCTGGAGAAGTTAGTCTTGTTAAATGGGTGGAATCAAATTTCCCAAAGAATGCGCTGCAAGTGTTAGATCCGGAACTGCGACAGCTGATGATGAGCAGTGAAAGCCAAACCATACAATTACATGATTGTTTGATCACAATCATTGAATCTGTTGGGCTCTCCTGCACCACTGAAACTCCCGGGGGTCGCATTGACATCAGAGAAGCTCTCCGCAGGCTCAAAAATGCTCAAAAGATCCTTCTTAAGCGGCCGCGGCCTAATGAAAATACCATGAATTAATACACACACACACACGCATATAACATAAGCTCGTTCGAGAGCAATTCACGCTGCTGTCAGTTGATGTCAAGCTTAATAATGCAGTGCTGTGTATGGTACAAAAGCGTGGAATAAACAAATCGGAGTTCGCTGACTGTTAATTACATTATTACGTATGATATACCTTTCCTCCAGTCCTTATATCTAACTAAATTCAAAATATCTCTCACAGTGCTGGTACCGATTAATGAGCTTTCACCAAATTCTAACCGAAGCAAGTGGCATAGATTTACGCTGAGGATACATTTTTAAATATTTTTTCCATTTAAAAAAAAAAAAACTATAGATAGGCGTATTTCTAGAAATATATTGAAAAAGATTTTTTGAACTCCAATCTTTTGAAAGGCTTCATTCACTCTCAATGTACTGTATAAAGGGAAAAACAAAAACTCTATGATAGCTTTTGTGAGCTTGATCTTGAGTCAGCTTTACTTGGGTAGCTGTAATTTCACTATTTTAATTTATTGCTTAACATCAACTGAAGTCTGGCCAAAACTCAACATAGGATTTCATAAATAAGCAAAGAGAAATCTATTGTTTTACCGTGACCTTAGCGAAATATAAAGAGCACTCTCTTACTAGTATTGTGAGACTTCTTTCGGCCAAAAACAATAGTGAGTGAGTTTTATATCTAAGAAATTCCAGGATTTCTGGAATAGTTCCAAAGTAATTCCACCATTCAATGAACCAATATGAAAATATGAAATTGATTCCTCTTTTGATGTAAAAAATCAAAAGCACTATCGTTGTCAGTTTAAAACAAAAATGCATTTAGCCATGCTCGATAGTAATTCCAATAACTATAACCTGGAAGGCAAAACTATTTGAGAATTTTTTGTACTTGTTTGAGTTAGTTCCCCGCTCAGGAGTCAGAACTTTCAAAATTTGACTGTGGACTAGGTAATAAAATTAGATTTTTTGGACGAGGGTAATGTTCGAATTTAGCTAATTCTGAATCAATCAAAATAAATTCATAAAAATTGTGTTTCCCTACAGTCTTTTGGTACCAAATGAAATCTTTCTGAAAGAAGATTTTTGACAAATTGTTGTGCATTTTTTAAAATCTATTCATCTTCCAATATAAGAATTTTTTATTTCAAGATTTTTTAAAACATTCTTGATCTTGAAAATAGCTTTTAAGAGGTGTTCGATTTGCAAAAGAAACAACCCCTTTGTTTTTGTTCAAAGAAAGAGTTGTTTTTACAACAGATTTCAAAATCTATTATGGAACTATTTCTATCTCCGCTTTTTTTGCTTGAGAAATCGCAAGATTTACTTTTGGAGATTTTTCAAACAATAAATCCATAATTGAATAAGTTTCTCTTTTGACAAAACTTTTGGAGAAGAACTAGATGTGGCCTTTCTCTTTGAGGTTTTGATCACTTTGAGCTTTGAGAGCTTCTTTATCTTTACATAATTTCATAGCATGAATTTTAGAACTGGAAGATTGACCATAAGACTTTTTTGGCGGTTTTTTGGGTGGTTTTCTTCTATTGGTGTTTGGGTGGCATTTATACCTCCCTTGGAGAAATTTCTTGGCGAGATAGTCAAGAAGGGAATTAGACTTCCTTTTTATATACTTAATCTCAAAGTCAACAACACTTAAAATTGCTTGCCATGGGGATATCTATTTTGATGCAACATTTTTATCACCTTTTTGTAAAATCTCTTTTGCAGATTCAGCAATCAGCACATACAAGAAATTTTGATTTAATAAATCTCTTTTGCAGATTTTCAATTTATTCTGTATTATTTTTCTTTTGTTTAATGATACCTCCATATTCTATTTCAGATGCATCAGTTTCAACAATTTTGTAATTATTTAGCTCAGCTACATGCGAACAAGGCAAAAACTTGATTTGATTTTTTTTTTTGTTTGTTTGACAATTTGTGTATGTTCATTTTTCCATAGTGAAGGATTCATTTTTATTTAATTAATTAGTAATTTTCTTTTGTTTAATTTTTTTAAATGAATAAAATATTTTTCACTAAAATTATGTAGAAACAATGTTAATTTTTTAAATAATTAATAATCCTGTATGAATTTATTGGTTTTACTTTATATTTACTAATTCTATGCATAATTTATAATATTTATATCTATCACGGTATTGATACCGTAATTTTTGTTACGGCATTATAGAATTTTCTTGAATATCTAATATTTCATTCATTATTCTTTGTAATTCTGATGGAGCATGTTTTTATCCAAATGGTACAACATTCCATTTATATTAGTTGTATAGTAAATGCAGTTTTAAGTCTATCATTTTCTTTGATTTGTATTTGCTAAAATCCAGATTTCATATTAAACTTTAAAAATATTTTAGCATTACAAAGTGTCTGCAGTAAATCTTTTTTATTGAGAATTAGATATCTAAACCATCTTAAAGCCTGATTTAGAGGTTTACACTTTATGACTAATTAGCATTCTTCATTACATAAAAAGCCAAACAACCCTGAGGAGATTGGCTTTTTCTAATTAATCTTTTATTCAAAAGATAGTCAATTTCTTTTTTACAATATTTTTCTCATTCTTTATTCATTTGTACTGGTCTAGCTTTTCTCGGAATTGTTTTTCCTGCAAATTCTTTTTCGTAAGGACTAAGGAAGTTCAGCCATATATTGTTTTCTTTCCCAAAAAGCATTTAATAAGTTTGAACAAATTGTTTCTTCAATCGTTTGTTGAAGTTGTAAAATTCTTTGTGTGTGTGTGTGTTTCTTGGATTTGCTTTTCTATTCTTTGTATTCTATTTTCTTTTACACAGAAAAGAAAGAAAAAGAAAATTTATCAAACATGTAATGGAAATTGTGCTAGGAAATCTTATTCTACAAGAAATTTTTTTAGAAAACAATACGAAAATTCATATTTTTATAATAGACGCAAGAAAACCAAATACATCAAAAAAAGATAAAATTTCCAAGAATATACTACAAAAATTTCCAAATAAAATTATTCTTTGTTCAAACGTGGAAAAATCTGGACACGCAACAAAATATTGTCGAATAAGAAGAAAAATAAACCAATTAGAACTTGATGAAGAAATTGTTAAAAAATTTGAACTTATATTAATTGCAACCCCTTCTGAAGCCGAGGAACGATATGATAATTCTAAAGAAGAACTACAGATACAAGAAATTACATTTTAAGTTCAAAACTTGTTTCAGCAAAAACCAAATGAGTAAAAGAAAGAGTTTTTGTTATAATTTTCAAATGATGAAGAAGACTAACAAACCACTGAAGATTCAATTGTTGATTTGGCACAAAACAATGAAAATAATTGTTATGAAATGTTGTGAATTAGTCCATAACAATACCATCCGTAAAAGTCACTTGCCAAATGGGGAATACTGTGAATCATATGTCCATAACAATAACTTTAACTGACTATTTGTATCACAACAACTTCAGTCCCTAAAGTAGAAGAGTGGAGGAGTCATACTTGACTTTGAATTTTCGCTTGCAACATAAGTCGTCTAATTTTCCAAAACTTACCTGCTCACAGCGAAGTTCCACCTATCTGGATTTTATTACTATTATAGCAAACCTCATATTTCTAGTCTTATAACAGGGTATATATACTCCATTAATATTCAAATAATATATCTACATCATCATACCTACCCAATTAAAAGCAGGGATGGATAAGGGCCATGCGGACTTGTCATCCCCACCTTCCTCCAGTATATCACTGGCAGTCACAGATTGACCTAAAAAAATATTGCCCTTTCTCAAGATGAGACAGTTGGGATAGAACTTGAACAGAGTTCATTTAGCTCATGACTAATGTGTGGGTTCAAGTTCCCATCGGAGAAAATAAACTTTAAAATTTAAAGAAAAAATTACTTGAGTTTCTTACTAGTTTATTAATTCTATTAAAAGAGTCCTGATTATATCTATAAAAATAGTCTCCATAAACTCTTAAATTTATAAACCTATAAAATTAAAACTTTAACCTTAAAAGAATAAAAGCCCACACTTTCATTAGAAAAAAAAAAGCTGTGATAATTGACACTGTTTACTTATCTCTCCTACCCTCAGTTTTCCTCATTAATTTCCCAAATTACTCTCGTACAAAAATGATTACATTATTTTCTCTCTAATAGTAGCATCATCTCCACCTGTTTTAATCAGATTTTCACTAGGATCTAATTTGAACCATTAAGTGGTTGTTCTCACATGATCAAGGTCAAATCTAATTAAAACAAATAAATTTTATATTTTAGGAGGAGATTGGGCTATATTTGGGGTTGGGCATATTTTTTTGCTATTCAAGGTAAGAGGTGTAGTTGTGGTAATCTGGAAGGTGAACTTAGGTGATTTGGGGAGGTAAATTGATGTGTTTTGAATTTGAAATAATATAAAGAGCTATGTGGATTTAGTTTGGAGAGTTGATATAGAGAGCTTTAAGGATAGTTCTAGAGAGCCTATCTAGGGAACTCAGTAGAGCTTGTAGGATAACTCATATGAACTCATCTATAAAATACAATTTGGGCATCAAAACCATCATAATAAGCAGAAAATAAGTATAAACAATAAAGAACACACAATATTTTATGTGGTTCGGCCCTTTGGCCTACATCTATAGACATAGCTTATCTCTAATCCATTATATATATAAAGTATCATATGATTTGCTTTACAGCATGTCAGCCTGAACAAACCTTATTAAAGGTTGTTTATGGTGATTAATAACATAAAGGAGATGTGAGTCTTATAGAGATTAGAGAGTTCTTTAAGATAAGAATAAGGGAAAAGCTTCTTTTACAAATGAGATGGTCAAAATCTTTTATGGAGGTATAAAAAGCGATGAAGAAAACCTAGAGACGGAGGAAGAAGAAGAAGAAGAACTAGTCTCTTAAGAAATTAAATCTCTAAAAAAAATCCCCCAAGAGTTGGATAAAGCAAAAGGAGAGAGAGAGATCCCCTGAAAATTGAACATGTGGAGCTTATACAGAAGTGTTCCTAAGGATATTTTGATAATTTTGGATAATTGAAAATTTTTAATTCGTTTATCCTCCACAACTGAGGTTATTTTAGCATTTTATATTCTTGCCCTTCGATGGTGACATTCATGAGCTTCAGAGATAAGGAAACATATATCTTTCTTTTAGCCTCCATAGCTAGGAACGTGGCAGCCTCTTAGTCTTGTGGTCTTGTGGTCTTGCTATTTTTCAGAGGATAACGAAGATCATATAGCCCCCTCATATTGTTTTGCTCGAAGAATTTTTTTTTTTATTAGTTATTTATTCTTATTAAACAAAAAGAATGTATTTTTGTCTTTCTCATGATGGCATGCACTATTCACATATTGTCTCTAACCATCAAAATTTGCGTTTCGATTATATCCCTTGATGTTTGGCATATTTATCGAAATTATCTTTTTGCTTAGAGAGTTTTCTTCTGACCTTTGAGAGATATATTGTCATTCCTCAAACAAACTGACTTTACTTGTTATTAGTCCATATCAGAATCCAAATTTCCTCCCAAACACCACCATTGATCTTCATTGTCGCAATTAATTACCACCAAGTTAAAATTATAGAACACAACATTTTTAATTAAAATAAAAATCAAATAATCAAATTAAGATTACAAACCAATTAGATCCATAAAAATCAATAATTATAGTCGCTTCCTTATCTTTTTCTTTTATACCCATGTGGTTTTTAAAACCTGTTTTTAATGACAAACTCCATCCAAGCTCAAAACCTAACAATAATTGCACATTAAGTAAGTCTTTTAAAGTTTAGACTTTTAGGCCACCCAAATGAGATGGATCCAATAATTTAGTCCCCGATAAATTAAAAGTGGACAATCTTGAACTTGTGCCCGAAGGCCTCCTAACCACAAAGAATGTAAAATTGACAAATTATAATGTTAATGCTGAAATCTGGTCGAGCGGATGACGACGACCAAATTGTCTTGTCAACGGTCAAATCTGCCTTTATTTGAAGATGCTCTCCTGTTGATGTCACAAGTATTGAACTGTCTCGATGCTTCCAGTAACTTGAAACAACAGAAGAGATGGTCAGGGATGCTAGATTTCTCGGCGTGCTAGATTTCTCGGCATTAACCCTCTGATATTTAAGTCAGAGATCTTATCTGATTGTTTTGTATTGAAAAGAAGATATTTAGCTTCAAAAAGTCCAATCCCCATTTCATCTTTTACATGTTTTTATGAACCAATGTAAGCCTCAGTCATTGTGGCCGTTATCTAATTGAATGTATTGATTGCATCATTTAAGTGAGCGGATTAATATATCTGTTTATGTAGTTATTAGTCAGCCGTTGTAACGCCTGATCATGATTTAACGCGTTTGGCCGTTACGGACCAATAAAGGGACCCCTTAGGTCCACCTGTGAAATCACGCGACCAGCTTCTAGTCTGCTCGAGCTGTGCTGGTCGCGTTTGATACTTGCGACCAGATATCCCAAACACATAATTACTCGTCTTGACTGAGTCTTGATATCCCAAACACATAATTACTTCATATTGTTTGTATGATTAAAGTCGAAGGAGTCAAGACTTTGAATATTCACTTGCAAAAGTCGTCTTCTGCTTTAATGAAATTGACTTCAACGAAATTATTAGTTAATACGTTTGCATCCTATAGAAAGTATGCTGTGGGAAAAGATGAAATACGCATATACCACAGGAATTGGTCAGAGGTGACATGCCGAACCGTAACCGACTAACCGTTCATGCTCTGTGTTAACCATGATGGGACTATAATTTGTTATATTTTTTAGTATGTTCCACAATATTAAAACTAATATATAATATAATTGGGGGATCCACCTATCTTAAATAGCAGAATATGTTTAATTGGTATAGTTCACCCCCCCTCCCCGATGATTTGAGATTTAACATGAGAAATACTTCATAGCTGCTGAGGTTAGAGCCTTAGAGGAAGACCCATAATCTGTGATACTCTATCACCCATTAGTTTTAATTAATTTTTTTAAGTAAAGAATTCCTCAGATGAATTCAACATACTTAACCAACTAAAAAGGTTTTTATTAGATGAGAGCATCATCTCAGCATGACTCGTATTAATTTTTTCATTTAATAGATGTGAATGATCTTACAGTAAAACCTTGACAAATGAATATTCGATAAATTAATAACCTCACTTAAATAATAAAATTTTTCGGTCCTGACTTGAGCCAGTGTACTAAAATAATAATATCGCTAAATCCATAAGATCATTTTTTTTAATCCTTAAAGGCATAACGAAAAAATAAATTTAATAATTGATCAAATATAAAAAATATTATTAATAAGCAACATATAAAGTTTATATTATTAAGGATTTTTTTTATAACTTATATTTCTCAATTTAATTCTTAACATTCTCATTCTTTATAAGAATATTAAGAGTATTTGATATTGTTGATTGGCTTATAGAGATGTAAAATTTTTATTAAACTCATTGTTGTAGATCTTTTTGACATAAGAAGAGATGCTTATTTTAATATTTGTACAATACTTTCCTCATCTCATCAGTCAATGTTGATTTTTTCACTTCTTTCAAATGAGAAGTCATGATTCAGTGCTTTAAGTCTAAAATTAAAAATAATGTATTATGTATTTATAGAGTTTGTGTTTTGTGCTCTATGTACTATGTACAATGTAATTACATTAATTTATTAATATCATTTGTAAATACATGATAATTAAAATATATTTACATTAACTTCTTGGCTTCTAGGTACATATACTTGTATTAAGTTATCAAAATCATTTGTAAATACGTGATAATTAAAATATATTTACATTAACTTTTTGGCTTCTATGTATATATACTTGTATTTATAATTCATACATGAATCCTAGTTAAAAGAATAATATACGTACCAAGAAAACTCTTTATAAAATAATAAATATTCATTTATCGATAAATAAATAACCTCGATAAAATTATAATAGTTCCTGCTCTCAACAATATTATTTTATAGAGTTTTTACTGTATATAGCTTCTTTCTACTCTCAACTAGAATGATAATCTTCAATTTACTTTCAAAAGTATGAGAAGTTCAATTTACTGTTATTTCTATTTAAAAGATGAGCAAAAATTGGGGCATGCTGGTGATTTTTTTTTTTAATTGTTTTCATTGCAGGAACTAGAGGCAAGTTGATGTTTTCACACCTTGAGAAAGTAAAATGAAAATTATTATTTTAAATAAAGGCTAAATAGAAGTTTATGATATAATATAAAATAAATATTCATTTAATAAACAAATTTTACTCTTGCTCTCAACAGAGGAGTCCTATGATTTTATTCGCTTTTCCAATGATAGTTGTGAGGTTGACCGTGGTTGTATTCCTCATTTTTAAAGTCTACAAATTTAAATAGCAAGTTAACACGTGCCTTTCACGTGCGATTCCGGTAGTTGGGTCATTTATAAAAACAGAATTCGTGTCTGTTCAGAACAACACAAAAACCTACAATAACATGCATTCCTCACCGTCCCCTTTAATGCATTGTGCCACTTTAGCTGTTCTCCTCCACGTAACATGGCTACCATTTGGTGCAGATTCAGCTCCTGTCGGTATCAATGCGGATAAGGAGGCCTTGATGTCATTCAAGTCTCAAATAAGCCAGGAGAGTCCCAGTAGCCCTCTTGTCTTATTGGAATAAAAGCTCTTCTCCATGCACATGGCCTGGAGTTATTTGCAACAACTTCGGCAACAGAGTGATTGGCCTCAATCTCTCCAGCTTTGGACTCCAGGGAACTATAAGCCCTCATATTGGCAATCTCTCATTCAATTCAACTCCAAAACAACAAGCTCTCAGGAAATCTTCCCAGAGAAATTGGAAATCTTTTTCGACTTAGAGTTTTGAACATTAGCTTCAACAACTTACAAGGTGAGCTGCCAGTTTATGTAAGCAAATTAACTGAGCTCAAGATGCTTGACTTGATGGCAAATAAGATTACATGCAGAGTTACTGATGAACAGCTCCGCAATCTTAGGAGTCTCCAAGTTCTGAACTTGGGGAAAAATCTTCTCTGGGGATCAATTCCACCATCCATCACAAATCTGTCATCACTCAACGCCTTAAATTTAGGTACAAATAATCTCAGTGGCAGCATACCGAATGACTTGAGCCGTCTTGAAAACTTGAAAGTTCTTGATCTCAACATTAACAGGCTCACTGGCACTGTTCCTTCTACAATTTACAACATGACTTCTCTTGTTCACTTGGGTTTAGCTTCAAATCAGCTCGGGGGAGAGATTCCCTATGATGTTGGGGATACACTCCCAAATCTATTGGACTTCATTTACTGCTTCAACAGATTTACAGGGAAAATTCCAGGGTCTTTGCACAACCTCACCAATATACAAATTATCCGCATGGCACACAACCTCCTGGAGGGAACTGTGCCACCAGGTTTGGGGAATCTCCCTTTCCTACGGACATATAACATCGGATTCAATAAAATTGTTAGCTCAGGAGACGATGAGGGTCTTTCATTCATCACTTCTTTAACAAACAGCACGCATCTCAACTATCTTGCCCTCGACGGCAACCAATTTGAAGGCAAAATTCCAGAATCCATCGGCAATCTTTCCAACGAGCTCTCAAAACTGTACCTGGGAGGCAATCATATTTATGGTAAAATACCTGCCTCGATTGGCCGTCTCAGGAGCTTAACTTTGCTGAATTTGAGCTACAATTCAATTTCTTGCGAAATCCCAACTGAAATAGGCCAATTACAAGGACTACAAGTTCTGGGTTTGGCTGGAAATGAAATCTCCGGCGGTATTCCGAATCCCCTCGCTAATCTCAAGAAGTTAAACCAGATTGATTTATCAGGAAATGAATTGACTGGTGAAATACCAATTTCATTTGGGAACTTTCAGAGTCTACTTTCGATCTGTCCAACAACAGAATCAATGGGAACATCCCCAAAGGGATTCTTAGTCTCCCCAGTTTGTCCACCATTGTGAATCTGTCAAAGAATTTCCTTGAAGGACCTTTGCCCGAAGAAATTAGCAGGCTAGAAAATGTTATTACAATCGACCTATCGGACAATACTCTGTCTGTAAACCTGCAAAACTCCTTCAAAAATTGTAAGAGCTTGGAAGAGCTATTGATGGCTAACAATCAATTCTCAGGGCCTATTCCGAATATCGTGGCAGAGTTGAAAGGCTTGGAAGTTCTAGACCTCTCCTCCAACAAACTTTCTGGCTCCATTCCTTCTGATCTCCAAAATTTACAAGCCCTCCGTTCTTTGAATCTCACCTTCAATAATCTAGAAGGAGTAGTTCCCAGCGAAGGAATTTTCAGAAATATGTCTAATGTCCATTTAAAAGGCAATCCCAAGCCTTGTTTGCAATTGGGGTGTGAAAACCCTCGTAGTCATGGAAGTAGACTAATCTTTTTATATATTATTGTTCCCATCATGGCTGTGATAGCAGGTTGTTTCCTTATTGTTTGGCTGATTATAGTGAGGAAAAGGAAAGCGAAGCGCGTTGGAGTTTCTGCATTATTCAAAGTTAGCCCTCAAAAGATTTCATATGATGGGCTGCGTCGAGCCACTGGGAATTTTAGCCATGAAAATTTGATTGGAAGCAGGAGCTTTGGGTCAGTGTATAAAGGGCATCTCAGAGAATGCACTAGTGTAGCAGTCAAGGTTCTTCACAACGAAAGGACTGGAGCTTGGAAGAGCTTCATTGCCGAATGTGAAACTTTGAGAAATGTTAGGCATCGCAATCTTGTCAAACTGATAACATCGTGCTCTAGCTTGGACTCCAAGAATATGGAGTTTCTTGCTCTGGTATACGAACTCCTTAGTAACGGAAGCTTGGGAGATTGGATTCATGGCGAGAGAAAGAATGAACTGGGCAATGGCCTTAATTTTTTGGAGAGATTGAATGTAGCCATAGATATCGCCTCTGCACCGGACTACCTTCACAATGACCGTGAAGTTCCAATAGTAAACGGTGATTTGAAGCCAGGCAACATTCTTTTGGATGAAGAAATGACAGCAAAGGTGGGAGATTTTGGGTTGGCCAGGTCTCTTCTGGAGAGAGTAGACAATCAATCTTTCATAAGCTCCACGCACGTTTTAATCGGTTCAATTGGTTACATACCTCGAGGTTAGTGCCTTAATTTGCAACTCTACGCCTCCTTGAAGGTTTAAGTCGTCTAGACTAATATAAGTTTAAACTAACAATCAAAAGAAAATTAAATCATGATGCAGAGCATGGTTTAGGTGAAAGGCCATTTACGGCTGGAGATGTGTGCAGCTTCGGAGTGATGCTGCTCGAAATTTTTACTGGGATGAGCCCAACCAACGAGAGTTTTCCTGGAGAATTTAATATTGTTAAATGGGTGGAATCGAATCTCCCAGAGAATGTGTTGCAAGTGTTAGATCCGGAGCTGCGACAGCTGATGACGAGCAACAAAAGCCAAACCATACAATTGCACGATTGTTTGATCACAATCATTGGATCAGTTGGCCTGTCCTGCACCACTGAATCTCCCGGTGGCCGCATTGGCATCAGAGAAGCTCTCCGTAGGCTTAAAAGTTCTCAAGAGATCCTTCTCAAGCAGCAGGTGCCAAATGGAAAAACCAAGAGTTAAATATTTATGCATGTTGTTGGCATATGCATCTTTATGTAACATAAGCTCACTCCAGAGCGTTTCATGTTAAATTAAATTCTAATTAAGCATTAGGCTGATGTCTATTTATTTCAAGCTTTGTTAAAGCAGTGCTGTCACTGTATTGTTTGATGCGATAAACTAGTCAGAATTTTTTTTTTTTTGTTAATTACATTATTACCTTGGCAATTTTAAATGATCTTTCCTCCAATCTTGCATCTAAATTCCTAATATCTCTTCAAAATGCTAGAACTATTAATGATCTTTGACCAAATTCTAATAGATGCAAGTGGCATGGATTAGCATATTTAGGTTGAATGTGTATTTTGAAGTATTTTTGACATTGTCAAGAAGCTTTTTTAACTGCAGAGATTACAGCACTATTCTTTCGAAATAGGTAGAAATATTGCTAGAAAAATATTGACAAAAGAGTCTATGAACTCTAATGTGCGTATATACATAGTACTTCTCTAATATAGTCGTCTTTATTTATTTTTTTATATGGACACGCTATTAAACTATACAGTTTAATAAAATCAATATATATATATATATATATATATATATAATTACTTTCAGAGGTTTAATCTTGAAGCAATTTTCTTTGACTAACATCGCATTAATTTAAAGTTTTGGCTAAAATATAATAACAATGGTGTATTTATAATAATTAGCACAAAAATTTATATGAGACAAAAAAAAAAGTTTTCTTAACTGTACCGAGACTGAATTTTTTTTTAACTTTTTTTTTGGATAGAACTCAAAACATAACGCTGGATGAAATAAGAAAAAATTATTTTTTAAAAGACATTGTGAAAATATAGTCTTTAGAAACTCCTTTAGCCTATGGCCCCATAGCCCATGACCCATGACCCGAAAGGGCCGAGCTTCTGCCTGTGTGGGTTTATGAAATTCCGTGCGTCCAAACAGGCCGTAGTAGGAAGATCCTTCAATAAGATCCATTTGATTTGAAGACGTTTCTCTTCCGCTGAGAAGCTTTTTTAAGTTCCGACCACCGCCCAAAAAGCCTATAAAGGTTGATTACTCTGAGCTGGTACTACTGGTCGGTCTTCGAATCCGCTCCTCTCTTTGGTAATTATTAAGGATCCATTTGTCTCACTTTTGTTACGTTTCTTTGAATTTATCATGTTATGTGTAAGCAAATCATCGTTAGATTTTCAGATCTGCTGCGTTTTGCATTTGGATCTCTTGTTAATTTGATTTTTCTCCTAGCTGAAATTTTGGCCAAAAATTGTTTGTGGGTAAATCATTGTTTGCTGTTCCATTTTGATCTGGGTAAGGCGCAGAATTTGAATTTGTGGTTTTGACGTTTGGGTTAGGTTTTGTGATTTGATTGCATTTTAGGTGTAAATGAGAATCTCTTGGTGTTGGCTTGTGTGTGTGTATAGTGGTTTGATTTGGTATTTTTTGATGATTCGATGAATTTGATTAGTCGAGCTCATCATTAGGCGAAAATAAATCTAACAAGAAAGTGATTATTTTAAAATCTATTGTAATTTTAAACATTCTCTTAGTTCATGGTTGCATGGCGGCCGCAGCTAAAAAGCAAAGTTTGAATAACGCTCCTAAAAGGGAAACCGAATTTTCAAGTATGTCGAGCCTTGGAAAATAGTGGAGTGAACATGCTTGTAGGCTTTAATGAAGTCTCCAGCAACTAACTGGATGAACTGGGTCATGGTATAATGTGAATATTGGGAATCAATTAATTTTGGTATTGTGATATTGTGAATTCAGATGTAGAATGGCTTCATTGAATTTTGATCTATTTGCATGTGAATATTGGAAAGTTCTTTTTTTTTTTCTGCGACGATTTTGTTATCATTGGTGTTGATGGTGTAATGTGAATTTCTTATAGAAATTTGGAGCTGAGAACATAAAATAAAAGGAGCTACGAACTAGCAATCAAGGAGTTAAAGTTTGAGTGGTAAAATAAAGAAATATAAAGTAAGATGCCTGCACAAAAAATTGAAACTGGTCATGAAGACACTGTCCATGATGTTGCCATGGATTACTATGGAAAACGTTTAGCAACAGCTTCGTCTGACTCCAGCATTAAGATAATTGGTTTAAGCAACTCTGCTTCCCAGCACCTTGCTACATTGAAAGGTCATAGAGGTCCTGTTTGGCAAGTTGCATGGGCACATCCCAAGTTTGGGTCAATCCTTGCTTCCTGTTCCTACGATGGCCAAGTTATTATCTGGAAGGAAGGTAATCAAAATGATTGGATGCAGGCTCATACTTTTAATGATCATAAATCATCTGTCAACTCCATCGCTTGGGCACCTCATGAATTGGGTCTCTGCTTGGCTTGTGGATCTTCTGATGGGAACATCTCGGTCTTTACTGCTAGAGCTGA
Organism: Atalantia buxifolia; assembly: GCA_030444775.1. Taxonomy (NCBI): domain Eukaryota; kingdom Viridiplantae; phylum Streptophyta; class Magnoliopsida; order Sapindales; family Rutaceae; genus Atalantia; species Atalantia buxifolia. Next base: position 26,018,709 of record CM059832.1, on the reverse strand, counting down.
TGGTGGCTGGGATACTAGCTGGATAGACCAGGCCCATCCCGTAGGAGTAACATCTGTTTCATGGGCCCCGGCAATGGCTCCTGGTGCTTTAGTTGGATCAGGCTTACTGGATCCTGTTCATAAATTGGCTTCTTGTGGTTGTGATAATACTGTAAAGGTGTGGAAGATGTACAATGGGATTTGGAAGATGGATTGCTTCCCTGCCCTTCAGATGCACAGTGATTGGGTGAGGAGTGTGGCGTGGGCACCCAACTTGGGTCTTCCAAAATCCACAATTGCAAGTGCATCACAGGATGGGACGGTTGTTATTTGGACCTGTGCCAAGGAAGGGGAGAAATGGGAGGGTCAAGTTTTGAAGGATTTTAAGACACCAGTTTGGAGTGTTTCATGGTCACTGACTGGAAATTTGTTGGCTGTGGCCGATGCAAATAACGTGACATTGTGGAAGGAAGCTGTTGATGGTGAGTGGCAACAAGTGAGTGTAGTCGAGCCACAGACATAAGGTGTCTTCCTACTTATCCTTTCACAATTGGAAGTAGCCTCTCTTACAACTGGTTTAGTTTTTTTTTTTTTTTCCTTTTTTTTTTTGGTTGGATTGATTTTGTTCGAATACTTATTTTGTATTTGGTTAGTTATTCTTTCTTGCCAGATTCGGAAACAAATGATGGTGTCTTAATCTCCATATCCGTATGTCTGTATTTGTGACTCTGCCAATATTTCTGTTAAATTACATATGAACTCTTTAGCCTGAAATGATGATTTCAAGGATTTGTAGCTATTTTATGATTGTTTCAATTGGTCATGTATACTATGGTCTTTTATCAGCTTGGATATTGTCATGGTTTTGCTGGGATGCAGAGCATTTCAATTTCTATTGTCCAAAAAGAAGCAGATGAGGGTATTTAACTAATTTTGTATGATCTATATTTGTGGGTAACTGTGGTTCTGTCAATACTACTGGGCAATTTCATTGTATACTTTAGACTGAACTGATGACTTTATGGATTTGGGGCTGTTTTATGATCATTTCAAATTGGTTGTGTACACTGTTTCTTGTTGGCTCTGTTTTTATCATAAAAGAATCATGCGGATGGTTCATGGGTGTATTATGTTATTTGTACGCTCATTTGAATATTGTCTTTGTCACGTGCATTCAGTTTGAAATTAACCAATTATGCCACTGTACTAATGCTAACGATAATGAGAGTATATCCTCCATTTTCCTTTTCATTTTTTCTGTTCTCTAGGTAGTTGATCTCAATTGTTGGAACGTAAATTGCCTGTTGGCTTATTTACCTTTAGTCTGAGTTTCGCATTTGTGATTTGCTGAACTTAGAATGTTGTTTAGTCGGGAACTTCTATATTATCTTTTTTTTTTTTTGTTTGTTGGGGGGGGGGTTTAATTTTAGGAGGTTATATTAAATTTGTCTCTGTTTAGTGGGGCTTTTTATGGCTTCTTTTCGCTGAAGGTGAAATTAGATTTCACAAATCTTCCAATGTAACTTGGGAATAATTTTCGAGTGCGACCAGGAAGGTTTTTTTTTTTTTTTTTTTTTCATGGCAATCAGTTGGATTCTAACATCTAAATCAAGGCTTCAAACAAAAGCAAATGTACCCGCAGCGTCAGAGCTAAACAATCTTTTTGTATGATTAAAATTTAAAATCCAGAAATGCCCTAAAACAAAAAAATCCATGTTCTTCAGAAGAGGCCCGCTCTCTACTCAGGTCTCTGCATGAAAGCTTATTCTCGCTACTCGTGGGCGAAGGAGCTCTGGTTGACTGCTAGAATCTCGTCTTGCAAAAGCCATAAAAGTCAAATTTTATGTCACTAAATAATTTATTAAATAAAAAAATGTCATTACATTACATATTCCTGGAACACTAACCAGTATAGATTAAATAATAGAACATAAAAGGAAAAAAAAAATTAGACAACGGTTGACTTACATCTAAAATACACGGTAATACAATTGATTCCTCCGCATGTTAAAGTTTTATGAAAACTATAGTTTGTTTATTTTGAGTTTAAAAATGTAATTTCCTTTTTTTATAATTTAATTATGAAGGATTGGCCTGGTCACCTCAGCTATTGTAGGTGAAAACCACCTTCCAATTGAAAGAAAAATTTAGTGAAATTTCCGCAACAACAATAACAATAACAACACAGTACCACCGTAACTACAGCACAACGAACAACTAGACATCAACAGTAATACTAATACTAATACTATCACTAAAAATAACAATAGCAACATCATCAACTGTAAAAAAACAAAAAATAAAACTGGCCGGAGAGGGTCATTTCCTCTTCGGACAGAGTTTGTTTGTTTTATGGCCTCTGTCAGGGTGGTGGGTGGGGGAGACTATAGTTTGTTTATTTTGGAGTTTAAAAAATGTAATTTCCTTTTTTTTTAATTTAATTTAATTATGAAGGATGATTTTTTTATTAATATTATTATTATTATTACAGCTTATTTTAATTTATCAAAAACTATAGGGGGTGAATTTGATACTCTAAGGGTTTTAATAAAATAAAATAGAGTACTAGGGGTTCAAGGAAATTTTACAATACAAAAGATTTCATATTCTTATGAATAAACTGTAAATGAAATAAAGTGTAAAGGGCTAAATGATATTTTACAGTATTGTATCAATAAATCATAAAAATCATAAAAACAAGGGACCAGAAGTAGAGAGAGCACGTGTTCTGACCATATCAACAGATTCCCGCGAAGATTCTTTTCAAAACAAAGCAAATCAAGAACCTTGATGATGAGAATACATCTGTTTCTGCTGTCGATTGCGGGGACACCTTTGTAACTGAAAATAATAATAAAACATTTAATAAGAAGCTAAGAACTAACGGTGGGCCAAACAGCGGGGCAGAATCGTAATTCACTCGAAACCGCGCTTTCTTGATGGTAAATCTGAATCTGAATAATCCCCCCGATCCAAATAATCGGAAGGAAAGGAAACCCTCCTCCGTCTGATCCGAATCCACATTTGAAATTTCCGAAACCCGCCAAAGAAAACAAAACAATCAACGGGATCAAACAGAGTCACGCTCTCTCTTTGTCTCTCAAGAAAAAAGGAAAATCAAGAACAGATATTTGATTTTTTTGTTTTTTGTTTTTTGTTTTTTGAAAGCATGTCGTCGTCTTCTTCTTCTGCGTTTGGTTTCCGAGAAGCCGAACCCGATGGAAAGCAATTCTACAGTCGCAAAGAAAAATCTCTCGGTCTCTTGTGCTCCAAGTATTTATCTATATTATATTATTCTTGTACTGAATCTTTCTTAAGCTTCGTTTTGGCTATTTTGAGTGATTTATTTATTTATTTTCATTTTTTTTTCTTTTGGTCAGGTTCCTGAAGTTATATAATCGAGATGGCGTCGAATCGATTGGACTCGATGATGCCGCAAGCCGATTAGGTCTTTTTCTTTTTCCTTATTGATGTTCTTAGTTTCTAACTTCTTTAACAAGAGTAACAGTTGAGTTGACAATGTTTGGTTGCTGAGAGAACGGAAATGTTGAGGGGCGGTTCTTTGAATTTTGATTCATGAAAATTCAATAAGCCAGCGATTTTGATTTATTTTATTATTTTCTTTATTAGCATTTTTCTCAGCCCCCAAACATTACCTAGGGCTTTTTAATTGGAATAAGAAAATATATATATTTGATTTTGCAGGAGTTGAGCGCCGCCGCATATATGATGTGGTCAATATACTGGAAAGCATAGGAGTGAGACATTCAATTTTCTTTCTGTCATTTTTTTTTCCAAGTCTTTTATTTTCTTTCTCTGTTCTTTTATTGAGTTGAATTGCCGGAGGTGATTAGGCTTCTGTATTATGTAGGTTGTATCAAGACAAGCAAAGAACCTATACTCGTGGCAGGGTTTTGATGCAATTCCTGAGGCCTTGGAAGTGCTCAAGGTGAATCATCACTTTTGTTTGCCTCTCACTCCTTATAAATGATAAGGCCTTAATCAACTTGTATCAAATTTTCTGTTTGCAGGAAGAGGGTTTGAGAGAGAATTTCAATATCAATGGTTGCACCAATTCAGGGAATGTAAGTTGAAACCCTCTATCACTTCTTTCAATATCTTCATTGGTTGTTGCAAAGAGTTGATGAATAGAAACTAAGTCAAAATGTAGGACTGTTATCTACAAATGGATATATCCTACGCATGAGTTACAACCCTTATCGATGTCATCATACTCTTTTACTCATCAGTTACAACCACCATCATTTATTTTCACTTTATTCATCAAAATATATCTCTCTCTGGGCATTATTGATATGCTGTAATATTTATACGGACAAAAATGAAAAAGAAAATTTAATTTATAGCTTTTCTCTTATGAATCGTACTTGTTTGAATGATTTTGAATAGGTGTTGAATGACAATGAAAATGAAGGTTCAACCTGTACAGTTACTGATGGACAGGATAGTTCTTCATCAAAAATAGGTAACATCTTCATTCCTCTCTTTCAGTCATTTAGTTTAGCTATAAACTTCCCACTCAAATTATTCTCTACAGATCTCTTTCAGTTGAACTTAATTTGAGTAGACTGTTGAGACTAGCATTGCTGGTTGTCTATGCTGACTTTTGTGTTATTCATGTTTGTTTACACAGAGAGCAAAAGGGAAAAGTCCCTATGGCTTCTAACACAGAATTTTGTGAAGCTTTTCCTTTGTTCAGATGTAAGTCATGAAATTTTTTGTATTCTGTTCCTGTCACGAGCTATTCATTTACCTCCCGTTTGGTTAATTCTTGTATTTCTTTCATCTAGGTGGATATGATTACACTTGACAGTGCTGCAATGGCCTTGCTTGGGGACTCCAACAACTCCACTGCTATGAGAAGTAATTGACCTTACCATCATCATCTTTGCACTACAAAGTTATTTAGGAGTTGATTCACTGAAATTATTCTGATATGTCTCTGCAGCAAAAATTAGACGATTATATGATATTGCCAATGTTTTTTCTTCCATGAATTTGATTGAGAAGGTATGCGCATTCAGAAATGCTCATCTTTTAGTAAGCAGAGAGACCACTATTAAGAAATAATATTCACTTCTTCTCATAAGATCTAATTTTCGTTGATTGGTATGCAGACCCATCATCCAGAGAGCAGAAAACCAGCTTTCAGGTGGTTAGGATGGAAAGGAAAGCCCTGCAACAGATCTGCTGGTTTTTTGGAACTGAATGAGCCTAGGAAGAGGGTGTTTGGGACTGACATTACAAACTTACGTTTAAAGAAAAATAAGGTGGATTCGTTAACTGAGAAGAAGTCGAATCCAAAGTTAAATGTGCCAAAGTATTTTAAACACTGTAATGAAGAAAGTAACCCTGATGAGAGCAGATTGGAGCAGCATTCAAAACATAAATCAAAAGGCTTTGTATATGGCCCATTTACTCCGGCCAGTATTTCTGGCATACATGATTCTAGAAGCAAGAATACGAAACAGGTTCTGGATTTTGGGAGCCTGGCTTCTACTTTCCGTCCTAAATATCACAATGAAGGTACTTTTTATAATTTTTGAAATTTATATGTATGATGATTTTTTGGAATGGTATTGTCAACTTCTTGCAATCATTTGTGTTTGATCAAGCATAATCCTTTTTACCTTGATTTTTCTTTCGGGGTAATAACATTTTTAATAATGCCATCAACATTTGCTGATTATTTGATGAGTAATGGCTTTGCTAATGTTTAATAATTTTTTGTTGTGGTTTAAAACCTTCACATATCAACAATAATGGATTTGCCTTTGCATCCTTGGGTTGTGGTTTTTCCTATATCACAAATTTCTCTCAGCGCTCCCTTTGTGATGCAATCAGCATGGTTGTTTTGTCCTAGGAATTTGAGCATTTCATGAATCATTTTTCATAGTTTAAAGTATTAACATTCTTTTACTTTCATTCTTGGATCCCACTGATTAGCCATTCCCAAAATTCTGAGGCTTTCTTATGTCTTCAATCAATTTCAGCTCATTATGCTCCATTTTCTTTTTATTTTTTATGCTTCTTTAAGTTGGCATTTGTTAATCCATATCTGTGTTTCTTGCGTGGCACAGCACATGCAATATGCATTCTGATTATGCTTGACACGTAGCTGATACTGTAACTAATTATAGAACATAATAATGTTTATTCAATGGTGTGGCAGCTATAAATGGCCTTTTTGGTCATTATGCGGAGGCATGGAAGTCTTGGTATGCCGAAGTTGGGGATAAAGAACGGAAAACCTGAAGATCTCGATGCTACTCTTCATATCTCCAATTACAAATGATGAGTAAAAATTTTCTTCGAAGGAGTACATTCTTCACGATGACAGATCTATAGCTGCTTGTTGGATGTATTTTCCTGATGCACCAACTTGATTGCCATCACACTCCATCAACCATAAGTCTTTCGTATTACTGTCAGATTCTTATTTTTTCATTTTTTGTTAACAGGTTAGTTTCTAATTGTTTTAGTATAGCTCTTGAACATGCAGTAATTTCATGTATGTCTGCTCACTCAAGACGAGCTTTACCCAATTTTTTCCCCCTCATAGTACAAGGAATAATTTGATGCTAGTTCATATAGAAGCATTTTCCCCTAATTTCACTAGGACTTAGGTTTCAAGATCAACCAAGCACTTCAAGAACAAGCTTAACAAAATGGAATACTATACAGAAATTGGAAAATCCAAAGAAGGTGAAGGCTTTCATGTGGAGAGCAGCCATTAGAAGCATTTTCCCCTAATTTACATATCAGACTATCAGTTTCCAATTTGTCAGTGGCATTCTCTGTCGAATAGGATCTTAATTCCGGATCTGAACTGCATTATGTGATGACTACATGTCTTTTTTTTTTAATTGAATTACATAATTACTAATCTTTCGACAACTCATATTATATGAGATTTACAATCGGACAATTACTGGGACTAGTTTACATTAATTTATATTCGATGACTACATGTCTTTTTTTTTTAATTGAATTACATGAGACTAATGCTCAGATTACAACTCATATTATATGAGATTTACAATCGGACAATTACTGGGACTAGTTTACATTAATTCATATTCTTTTTATGAACCGATATTTTATTAGAAAATTACTTGATTTTACATTAATTTTATATAAAAATTATTTTTACCCTCTCTAATATTCGTTTACTCCACTCACATTTCATAGTTTAATTAATTTATATAAAGACTACCTTTTTTTACCCTCTGCTTAGATTTTTACCCTCTCTAATATTCGAGGGGTGTCTACTCCACTCACATTTCAATAGTTTACATTAATTCTTATATAGCACTATTCAGATTTTTACCCTCTCTAATATTTGAGGGGTGTCTACTTCACTCACATTTCAATAGTTTACATTAATTCTTATATAGCACTGCCTAGATTTTTACCCTCTCTAATATTCTTCTTATATAGCACTACCCAGATTTTTACCCTCTGCCTAGATTTTTACCCTCTCTAATATTCGAGGGGTGTCTACTCCACTCACATTTCAATAGTTTACATTAATTCTTACATAGCACTACCCAGATTTTTACCCTCTCTAATATTCGAGGGGTGTCTACTTCACTCACATTTCAATAGTTTACATTAATTCTTATATAGCACTGCCTAGATTTTTACCCTCTCTAATATTCGAAGGGTGTCTACTCCACTCACATTTCAAAAGGGAGAAGATTGCCTTCACTTAATTATATATTATAATTAAGGAATGAAATAAACCCCTACATGCGTCGCAGGGGCTCGAACTGCTGCGCTCACAGTTGTGAGTATAGGGTCCTGGCCACTGGGTTAAGGCCCGATGGTTGACTACATGTCTATTTGCTAATGCAGACTTGATAGATTAGACTTTTAAGACATATTTGGAAGATAAGATTAAGTATGGGATTGGACTAATTTTAGGATTAAATTTTCATCTCATGTTTGGCAAATTTAATTGGATTGGATTAAGGGGGACTAAATTTGAATTTAATCCTAAAATCATGAGATTAATAATCTTAATTTACACATGGGTTTAGTTGGGATAAAAAATAAAGAAAAAGTTGACCATTTATGAGATTTTTATTTGTATCATTTTTTTTTATTTACACTTAATATTGATTGATTAATTAATTAATCAATTTATTATGATTTGCTTAAAATTTATTTTTATTTATTATCTATGATCTAATTAAATTGGTACTTTTACTTTTACCAATTCTTGAGATTAAAATTTCATTGCTTGTATATTTAATAATTAATCGATAAAATTAAACGTTTAATTATTTATTGCCTAAGAAGAAATCAAGGGATTTGTGGTGCTAGCACGTTTTGGACAAATTTTGAGATTTGTTCACGACTTGATAGTGCAGATGATCCACTTTTCGGTTTTATGGTGAACGGAAGAAATGGACCTACCAGACCACAAGATGACAAGCACTGGTGAGTCGAAAATCTTGAAAGAAGAATAAGAAATTTTTCTTGCCATTTTTTTTATATAAATTGAAATTTACATCAACTTGGTAATTAGTGTACATTTCAAATTAAATTCTATTGAAATTATTTTAGATTAAGTCTATTGTGATAAAATATATTGACTAAGTTGAGACTTAACCACCACCGGAGTATAGTATTCTTATTGGTTTTATTTGCGTGGCATCAAAAATGAAACGCAGCATGGAAATAAAGCAGAAAAAGATTCTGTTATTGGCGGTAAAATCGAAGGAGCTCATCCAAAGTAACGAAGAGTGAAAAGAAGGAAATTACAACTCATTTTTACTTTTGTCATTTTTACAGCTCATCCGAAGTTCACCGCAGGAATGGCGAATCCGTAATAAACTAAAATCCTGACGGCATTTTTCAGAACAAAACCCTTGAACTCGTAAAATCCAACGACAATGCTTGGTTGTGGGCTGGAGAGAGAAACGAAGAGGGTAGGAGGAAAAATTTAAAAAAAAAAAAAAATTCTTCCACGCCATCATTACACCAACATAACAACACCACAAAGCCAGAGGCCAGAGCTTCTTCAAAGCTCAGCAAAAAAACTCTTATATGGCGTCAGCTCGAGCTTTCACTCTCTCTCGCATCACCACCAACACCAATACCAACATCGACACGTCATTCAATCCTCTCCACCTCCCTCGCACGCCGTTTTCCCGCCACCACCACCACCACGACGTCATCCGCTGGCCGACGAGACGGGGCCGTTTCTCCGCCTCGTATTCCGCAACCGTCAGTTGCCTCAGCAGCGGCGGGGGAGTCTCCAACGACGACTTCGTTTCGACGCGGAAGTCAAACTTTGACCGTGGATTTCGGGTGATTGCGAATATGCTCAAGAGAATCGAGCCGCTGGACAATTCTGTTATTTCCAAGGGAATTTCTGAGTCCGCAAAGGATTCCATGAAGCAGACCATTTCTAGTATGCTGGGTCTGCTCCCATCCGATCAATTCTCCATCACCGTTAGGCTTTCCAAACAACCTCTGCATTCTCTTCTCGTCTCTTCGATCATCACAGGGTAATGATTTTGTCTCAATTGATTCATTATTTTGTTAATTTTCTTCATTGATGAACGGTGGCTTTATTCTTATTGCTTTTTATTTTCTTTTCTAATTAACTGAGCAGGTATACGTTGTGGAATGCCGAGTACAGGATTTCATTGATGAGGAATTTTGATATATCTGTGGATGGTTTAAAAAGGTTGAACTTTTCTGTAGAAGGTGAGGTTTTGGACAAGCATTGCGAAGAGAGTGAGAATGAGGGTGGTGAGATTAGTGTCCAAGATTTGGAGATTAGTCCTCAAGTTCTTGGGGATTTGTCTGATGATGCTTTGAACTATATACAGAAGTTACAATCAGATTTATCCAACGTCAAAGAGGTGCGGAATTGTTTGCCATTCAGCTTGATGCTTTTGTTATTTCTAGTTTATACCTTGTGCATGGTGCCTTTTTAAATATATATATATATATGATACAATTGGTTGCTCAATGAGTTTTGGCTAGTTAATGAAAGATGTTATTGTAATCAAGGAGTATGATCCAAGTAATATTATGCGAATGATTTAGGTTTCGGTTTGTGAGAATATGAGTCTCATCGAGAATAAACCTCCTTCACTTTGGATCATTGGGAGCGTTTGCAAGTTTCATCTCATGACTCTACTTGATGGAAAAGATTTGCACTTGCAATGGCCTCTTGATGCTTAGCCATTTAGGATTTTAGTCTGAACTTAAAGTTACTAGTAAATGAGTTGCATACTATTAATGTCTTACTTTGCTTTTTACAAACCTTGGTATGACTTACTAGGATGTTTCCAAGGGTTTTTTTATTACCATCGAATTTGGTCTTGGCTTAATGCTTTTATCTGTTTCATAATTATGGTAAGGTAATGCTATTTATCATTTGGTAATTCCAAATGATAGTCATTCATCAAGTGGACAATGAGATAGTGTAATAAATTATCTTGAAATATGTGAAAATGTTATCATCCACTTGATGGAGATAAAATTGCTCGGGTGACTTCTACGGTGAGTAACATTTACTCTTATGATAAACTTCATTCATTTACTTTAGCCAAACCTTGTTAGCATGGACTAGGGAGAGAGACAGGAACCTTTTTAGAACGGGTGAAAGAGAGAGAAAGAGAGACTGATACGTTGATTATGATAAAGTTCTTCGTATTGGTTGAACCTTGATGGCATGGGCTTGGAGGGAAGAGAGAGCTGGAAGAGAAAGGTCTTTTCTGTTGTTTTATGTTTAAACTACACTTTTGCACATTGGTTCAACCTTGTTGCCAGGGAACGCCGCGGGCAGGGGGGCGGGGGGGAGGGTGGGAGTTATATAAGCTGCATAGTCAGACTATAGTAGGAAAAGGAACAAGCTGTTTCAATCAATTCTCTACTGCCACAAACACTTGCTGTTGATGCAGAAATGAAGTGAGAGAGAGCCATAACAAGCATTAGCTATAATGAGCATTATTTCTTTCTGACCATACATTGAGCTGTGGAAAAGAGAGAGCTTAGGGAGCATTAATTCCTTTTGACTGTATGCAAGCTGTAGCGAGCATTAGTTCTTTCTGTTATGCAAGTGTATCTATCTGTTAGGGGTAGTAGGAAAACAAGCCTGCCTTTAAACTCAATTGTGTGATGTTGCTATCCTTTCTCTTGATGCAAAAGTGGAAATGAGGAAGTGATATAACCAGCATTGCAGTAGCAGCTTTAGTTCTCTCTGACATTATTTTCAGATGTGTAATTAGAACAAAGTAGGAAAACAGACTCTCTATACATTCTATATTGTCAGTACACCTTCAGTTAGTGCAGAAATGGGATATCTGCTGAACCTTCCCCATTTTAGTTTACTTCTAAATTGATTTGTGTGAACTAGTTGAACAGCAAGAATTTTCTTGCAGTACTCCTTTTTAATCTATTCCACAGGGGTAAATTTAAGACAGGTAAAAATGGTTTAAATGATTTATGGTGATTTTCTTCATACTTAGTTGGTGTGGCACTTGACATCTCCCTTGTAGCTGATTATTGTATGTTTTTTCAGGAATTGAATTCCATGAAGCACGAAAATATGCAAATGGAAAGTGATAAGACATGCAGGAACAGTTTGTTGGAGTATCTCCGATTCTTGGATCCTGATATGGTAACATGCTCAGATTCTTTTTCTAAATGTAGTCGTCTTACATGTAATTAAATTTTGTAGTTTAAGCCTCTGGTCATTTTGTAATATCTTAGATAATAATTTTATGAACAGGTGAAAGAATTATCCCGACCGTCATCAATAGAGGTGGAAGAAATTATTCACCAACTAGTTCAAAACATCTTGCAAAGATTCTTCAAAGATGATGCATCCAATAATTTTAAAGGACTCTCTATCTTTACAAACACAGAGAATCTTGAAGAAGTTAACAATGAAAATTGTCATAGCATCGACACATCTCGGGATTACCTTGCGAAGCTGCTTTTCTGGTATGTGGTTGTCTTTGTTCTTAAAATTTCACCGCCCCATCATCATTTAAGTTTATTATGTACAATTTGCTTTTACATTTTTATAATTTTGCAACATTTCACTCCCATTGCACTTGGATCTCAAGTAATAAATCTGAGTAGTAGCAGACATACATGTTCATGCATATGTGTGCACATGTATCAGACGATATGATTTAATTAAGATATTCTTAATCGTGCCTTAGACGTTACAATCACAAGGCATCTTTTCCTACTTTGGCTACTTCATATAACTGATAACTTGCAACTGAGTTATGTCTCTTTTGTAATAGTCATAATTTTTTATTTATGTTACTAATAAATCAACGTTGTTCTTTATTTTCCTTTTTTCTGCAAAGGCAATGTTGTTCTTGAACCCAAAGTATTAAGAGTCTCTTCTCTGTTCACAGGTGTATGTTATTGGGTCATCATTTGAGAGGATTGGAGAATAGACTGCATCTAACCTGTGTTGTTGGATTGTTGTAAAGCACGGAATGTAAGAGCCATGTATATTCTTTTTTTGTTTTTCCCCGTTTTTAATTTCTTTTCTTTTCCTTTATTTTATCTGTATAACATTTAGTCGTAAAAGGAGATAAAACAGTTCAAGATTATCGCTCATTTTCTACACCTCAAATACTTTGTATCACGACTTGTGGATTACAAAGTGGATTTTAGAGACCACTTTGTGCTTTTTGGACTTTGAGAAACTTAGTATATTAGGATTTTTGGCCATTTAAGAGAACAAGAAGGAGAACTCTCTTAAAACACAAATTTGAATTATGTAATTTGTTTATATGTACTGAACAAAAAAATAAGGACTGGGGAAGTTAAGCATGCTATAGCCAAAAAGAAAAAAAAAAGAATTGGAAATAATACAGGTGTCTCTATGTAAAAATCCGCCTATTTACACAAAAAGAATGAATCTTCTCTTATGTAAATGAAAGAATTGAAGTCTTCTGAAACAAAATTGAATAAACTTGACTGTTGTTGTAGAGTGTATGCTTGTTTGTTTACTTGCTTCATTGTTGATGCTAGTACTGAGAGTGAGTGTGGGAGTTGTAAAGATCATAAGGCGCCCAGAGATAATCAACTGGGCAGGGCTTCTTGGCATCAAGCCTCACCCATGGCTTCCCTTTACCACTCCAATGCATCAAACTCACAGGACCCGCATGCAAATTCCTGCAACTATTCTCCACATTGTGTCCTCCAAGTCCATGCTGATTCCATCTGTGATCAATAGCCTCCACATCTCCACCAAACACTAACAAAAATGGCGGAAGAGATCCCAGCTCATAAATCCTCCTCTCCTTTTGAATCCTCATCCACTTCTCAATCTTCCTCGTATAATCACCCTCCCTCCATCTCACCAAATCCATGACCATCACTCCTGTGTTGAAGTAGCAAGGTCTTTTCCCTTCGAAAACCCTGGAAAACTCGCGGTCGGACCAGAACTCGTCGGAGAAATACTTGGTGAAATTCGCATGACAGTACTCTGGAGCTCCGATTGTTCTTCCCCCAGAAAGGGGAATCCTCCAGAGTTTCTGTATATCATCGACAACAATGACATCGGAGTCAAGGTAGATTACGCGTTTGATAGAAGGCTCAAGTATGTCAGCCAAGTAAATTCTCGCATAATTCAACGGGCTGTCAAGAGCACGGCGGATAGAAGACGAGATCAAACCGGTGACAAATTTTTCTCGGAACAGATAAACTTGGAAGCTCAAGTAAGGGAATGCAGACCGGACAGTCTGTGCCAGGTCATACGTGTTCACCGGACTTGACTCCGCGGCGATGAAGTGAAAGAAAACGTTTTCCGGGCAAGAAGTGTGTTTGAGAACCGAGTGAACTGCAGCAATGGTGCCTCTCAAGTACTCGGGATCAAGCGTCATCGCAATGTGAACAGGCTCGCCATTTGCGGCCAGATTCGCACACTCCAGGCCGTTTTGATACACCGGCGCCTCTAGAAATTGCACGGAAGCATCAAATTTAATCCTCGGAAATGATCTAACAGCATCCACGGACAAGAACACGAGGGAAATTGCGAACAAGATCAACGGAAGAACCTCTCTATCGAATGCGCAGCAAAGATCGATGTCGTTGCGGTGTCATTTGATGTTGAAAATGAGAATGCAAATAGAATAAATAAAACACAGCTGGACACTGGAAACTGGAAAGTGGAAAGTGACCTGTAGCCGAACACGTTTGAATTACAGGAAGGAACGCGGATTTGACCGTCAAAATTTGGCCAGTTTTGAATTTGGAATGACGGGGTACCTCGGAACTTTCCTTCATCTTACATTTCACTTATTTAAAGGTTTATTGGGGGTTTTTTTTAATTGAATTTTATTGGCTTCGTAGAATGAATCTACGTGTTGAGGAGGACTGTGACCATGTGCAACGAATGGAATTATTAATAATAATAACTCCGTATTAATAATAATATTTATTATCTCACTGCATTCGCATGTGCAGTGACGGTGACACTAGCTCTCGACGACAAAAATCACACTGGATGGCGCTATTAATTTATGCGTGGTTACGTACGGCGTTGTTCTTTTGAAGCTATGCAACATTATTTTCTTTCATTTGAAAAAATGGAAAATCAATTCAATTTTGCTATAACTTGTTGTTTTCAAAAATGGAAAAACTATTTTCACTAAAAACAAAAAAAAAAAGGAAAAAAAATTCAATTTTACCGTTTTATTCAGTAATATTCTAGAAACTTCTGCATCCCGTGTTTCACAACAGATTAGTTGTGAACTTGTGATTGTGGTATCTCAAGAGGCGTAGTGTCCTACAGCATAAACATGCCCAAATAATTAGATTTAATTAATCATTTTAACGGTGCTCAGGTTATGAGGTGAGAAACAATAATCGAGCACTTGCAAATAATCGACCTTTAGCCGTGGATAGATTTTTTTTTTTTTTTTTTAAGAAGTTTGGGGTTTTAATTTCACTTGCATCGAAGTTAGAGAGAAGTTCAGTTTACTTTCATGAGATAACAAAATTGATTGGACAGATTTTCATAAAAGAAAATAACCTTGCTAAATTTATGAGCCTCCAAGAAGTTTAATTAACAATAAGATAGATCAACAAAAGACTTTTAACCAATAACACAGGATTTTGATATATATAGTAAAACTTCTATATAGTTATATTGTTGGAACTAGAGAAATTTATTCTTATAAAAAGATTATAACTCAATAGAGGTATAGCACAAAAATTATCATCTTTACTTAATTATCCTTAATGTAAATGATATAGAGGTAAGTTATGCCATGTATTAATAAATTAATAAGTGAGTCAAATTCAATATATAGACATTAATAAATTAATTATTATGTTGACTAATTAATACATACCCGCGAGTTGAAAGATGCGGTTGCAATTTTAAAAAATAAATCATTGTCACAAGCAACTTTAAAAAAATATTTTATTCTATCTTAATTATTTAATATAACATGGCATATATTTTTAAAATATTATTACTATGTGGAGGTAAATTTATTAAGATAGGACCTACAAAAAAATATAATTTATTACAAAAATTGACGTTAATCTATTCTTATTAATAAATATGTGTGTACATATTTATTAATAACTCAATAGAGGTATAGCACAAAAATTATCGTCTTTACTTAATTATCTTTAATACAAATGATATAGAGGTAAGTTATGTCATGTATTAATAAATTAATAATTGAGTCAAATTCAATATATAGACATTAATGAATTAATTATTATGTTGACCAATTAATACATACCTGCGAGTTGAAAGATGCGGTTGCAATTTTAAAAAATAAATCATTGTCACAAGCAACTTTAAAAAGATATTTTATTCCATCTTAATTATTTAATGTAATATGACATATATTTTTGAAATATTATTACTATGTGAAGGTAAATTTATTAAGATGGGACCTACAAAAAATACAACTTATTACAATGTGAATTTTATTCCTAATTATAATTGGTCTTAAGTTGAGACCATAATTTTTTATTATTATGAAGAGATTATTCTTATATAAAATATTTTTATTTAGAAGTTCTATTGTATATACACATAAAGAGAGACATACACACATAAAATTTGCCAAATGGAGCAGATCAAGGACCATTCCTAGAAGAAAATCGATCGATGAATTCTCCATACTCAAGGAACTAAAGAATTCAATAAAGGAAACTATTAAATTGTCACAACTTTTCGGGTCAAACTTGTGTGTGTGTGTGTATGGCATCTGCAATGTCCATTAAGATGACAAAGGGATCGAAATTGAGAACTTTTGTCACAATTCACTTTTTATGGTTCTTTCACTTTTAAACTTTAGACTGCAAATATCAGCAGACTTTGTAGCCTAATAGAAAAATATGCATCCTAAAAATTGAGGGGCACCAGTTTGAGACCTATCACTAGCAGAAAATTGGTGTTAAGACTTTAATCTCCTTCTATTAAGAAATAGAAGAAATTAGGACTTTAATTTCACAAAAATGCGTATTATTAAGCCTTAGCTTACATTTTGAATTTTCTCGGATCAACAGTTAATTATTCAAATTATTTTTTAATTTACTATTTTAATCCTATGATAACTCTATTAGGTGTTACCAAATTATTATTTTTATTTTATTTTATTTTCTTCCAATTGGATTATTATATTCTACCTTATTAATCATATTTACTTATAAGGATAAGTACGTCAAATTAGTAGTTTTCTTTTAGATATTCTACCTAAAAAATAAATTGGCTTGATGCTTATTGTATATTATTTAAATTTATAAACATATGATTCATATTTATACATTTCAAGCTTATTCAGATTTTATTTTTTAAAAAATATTTTTAGATATTCTACCTATAAAATAAATTTAATTATAGACCCGTTTACTTTCTAAATTCCATAATAATACACTTTTTGCGCAAATTATTTTATTATATGGTTTTTAAACTTTTCAATTTCTCATAAGGGAAGGTACCAAGAATCAATTGTAGCCACAAAGAGGAAGCCAGCGGGGCAGTTGCCTCCCCTCGGTTTATCTTTTGGCTTCCACAAATTTCAATTTTTCAATAAAATGCATCAGCGGCCGCACTCACCAAATTTTATTCAAAATCTTTTTTTTTTTTTAATTTCAACATTGATGAATGTACCCAGAATCTACTCCAAATAATGGATAAACCTATTAACACTTCATCATAAGTCTTATGAATATTGAACCCCATTCCTCAAAGTTAGAAAAGAAATGTGAAATCCACCCAACTAAAGATAGTTCTGATAAAAATAAAATAAAATTTTTATATGCATTTAATAACGAATTGCATGATAAGTAGTAACTTATTTAAATTATGCTATAGACAAACACCTATTTGAATTATGATATATATAACAGGTGGATTTTTCAAAGTCAATTCATTGAAATCAAAAACTCAAACCAAATCTAAAGCAAATAAATTGGGTTGGTTTAGGTTTTTGGTTGCAAAATAATTAGGTTGATTGTGCTCTAAAACCAAATTAATTTGGTTTTGGTTGACCTTAAACCCAAATCAAATCAAATCAAACTATGCCCCACCCCAACTTTCAAGTCTATGGTCGAACAGAGGCACATAATACGAAATATTTAAAATAAGATTATAATTGTTCAAAAGAAGGCATGTTTCCTTGGAGAACAATTTTACTGAGACTACTTGCAAACCACAGGGCAAATAAACAGCAAACAAATTCTCTAATCAAGAAAACAGAACTTTTCTTCATCAGTAACCATAAAAGGCCCCAATTCATAAAAGCTTGAGTTTCTTGCATTAGTGCATTTTCTGAATTTCTATTCCATTTTTTGGAGGGGCAAAAAATGAAAAAGGAAAAAAGAATTATGTATTAGACCCTCATTATTCATACAATTACACCAAACACACATGAGTGTACAATAAACTCAACTTTGATCTCTTGATTCCCTTTCTCTAATTCAGGTAGTAATTTTTCTACCTGCAATCAAAACCAGCTCCAGCTCAAGTTCATTGACAAATTGAACTGGAAATTAGCCCTCCAATTCTTCAAAGCGTAAATCTATGTATAAATCATAAATGTATGTATATATATGTGCCTCTTCAGCTCACTTGCTCACCAATCAAGTCCAATCCCATGACAAGAAATGACAGCCCTTGGAACAACAAAAAATAGAAATGAACTCCATGTGCCGATAGCAAACTCCTTGCAGCTGCAGTGAGCAAAAGAAAAGCAAGAGCAAGTTCCTTTCTGTAGAGCCTATTTCTCTTCCTTGTAACTGGGATTTTCTCCTCCTTAAGTTTACTTAACAATTCCAAGCCAGACTCTGAATTCCTTCTGTGTAACTGCATCTTCTCTTCCCTTTCTGCGAGGGCTAACAAATCGGATTCAGATGATCTTCCTGTTTTCTTTGTCACAACCCATTCATACGCGCTTCCAAGCTGAAACAATCCGGAGACCATGGCATTGAATTTTGTGACTGACATTGTGTTCTCAAAGAGAAGGTAAGGGACCAAGAATGGGAAGGATTTTGGAGATGGGAGTATGTTTAAAAGTGACATGAAAATTGGTACATAACAAATCACCCATATAGGCAATTCTGCCTCTGGTATAAACATTGTCAATGGCAGTATGATGCAGAACAATGTGAATGAGTAAAATGGAAGTATAAGTTTCCTTAGAAGGAAGAAAAGGAATATCAAGTTGGCCTTCTTCAAGATTGATATCTGCAATATGCATACAACAACATAAATCAATCAATCAATCACTCATCGAATATGGTACAAATATGGGTGTTGAAAACAAATGGGAAGAGCAATCAAGAACCTTGGAAGTTAAGATTGCAGGGAGGCATAAGCGAAAGAGCTGCATTGGACCCGAATGCCACCGGTGCTGCTGCTTCTTGTAAGCTTCATAGGATTCTGGCAACTCACAAAGTACTTTGACATCATTGAGGAAGATGAACTTCCATCCATTCAAGTGTGCACGTACCGCAATATCCATGTCTTCGACTGTTGTTCTCTCGAGCCAGCCTCCTGAATCTTCTAAAGCTTTGATTCTCCACACTCCCGCGGTTCCATTGAAACCGAAGAAATTGAGGAACACACCATTGACTTGCTGCTCCACCTCAAAGTGAAAGCACAAGTTGATGTTTTGGAGCCTTGTGAGTAAATTCTCATCCTTGTTCACAAAAGACCACCGAGCCTGAACTAGACCAAGTTTGGGATTCCCCTGCCGTAAATCACCAGATTGATTCAATAAATAAAATAATCATCAACAAAACAAAAACATTAGAGAGCAAACCAACCACAATCCAATCCCGCTAATCTTTTAGTACCTTGAAGTGGGGAATTGTTTGTTTGAGGAAATCAGAATTAGGCTGAAAGTCAGCATCAAATATTGCAACAAACTCATATTCCTTCACATAGTCACAGGACATGGCTGATTTGAGATTCCCAGCTTTGTATCCGGTTCTGATTAGTCGGTGTCGGTAGACTATGTTAACTCCTTTTTGACGCCAATCTGAGACTTCATCTTGAATCAATAGCTGCAAATTTCCATCATCTGAATCGTCTAGGACTTGAATTAAAATCCTATCCTTAGGCCAATCTAGTTGACAAGCGGCGGCAATTGATGTTGCATACACCTAAATATCATGTACCAATTAAGAATCAGAATCAAAGCAAGCAAGCAACAAACTCTTTGGCACAAATATGAACTGTTGAGGATGTTTCAGTTACCTCTCTTTCATTGCACATTGGGATCTGGACAAGAACCATTGGGAAAGAAGCAGAATCCTCAACATCGTAAGCTGCCCCATCAATCTTTGGCTTCAAGTTCTTGTACTTTATCCAGAAACAACCGACACATAGGATGAACCGATCGAGAGATTGAATCAAGAAAAGTACAACACAGAAGTTGGAAAGCGTTATGACCAAAGGAGCTATGTAATCAACTCTAAATGACAACCAAGCCATATAAGACCATTGCACAAGACCCTGAACCTCCCATGGCTGAATCAGATTCAAGTTCCATTTCTGGAAATAGGCAACAACCTCAATCACCAAAGCTGCTATTGAAATAAATAAGAAAGCTTTGATAAACCTGTACAATCTTCCTCTGCTCCTAGGCTCTTCTTCACTTACATCAGACAATTCAATCCGCTTTTTTGCTGAAACAAACATGGTCTTGAAAGCCATGGCTAGCCATGAAAGACAAGAAAAAGCTCTCTGAACTTTCAGGAAAAGAAACCATGTGAACTGCTTGGGACTCACAGCCTTTTGTTTCTCTGGAAACAACAATGACTCTGACTCTGAGCCATTTAGCTCCACTAATGAGATGTTGTTAGGCTTCTCTATAGTCACCACAACTGAGTTTGGAGCCATTGTTAAATGAAAAAATGAATGATACCCAGATCAAGATTTGCAAAAAATAAATAAATAAACAAGCAAATGAGATTTATGTTTTTGTTTTCACAGCATTATAGCTGAGAAAAAGGAAAGCGAGAGATGAAGATCAAGAACAGTATGTGTTGATTGACGCACTCGAGTGAAGTAGCAATATATCAGAGGAGTGACAACTAAGAACAGCCAAATTGCAGATCAGCTGACCAAAATTTCTTTCTTAGTAAGTACCGCGTATTACTGCAGTAATGGTGTGGCTCGCACTTAATTTTATTTCTTAATTTATAAAACTTCTATGAAGTTTCTAATCTTTTTTTTCCCTTTTCTGGGGTAGGATTTTCTTTTTTTATTTTTTTTAATAAATTGACTTTCTCTGATTGCTGTCACTTGCGCGGTGCCACCACTAAATCTGATAAGTAAGCTCTCTCTTAGTCTTTGTGCTGCGGAAAATTTTATAAATCCTAGATTTAAACATTTACTGGCAGATAAAAAATGAATTAGAAAATTAGTCTGAAAACAATCAATTCCTAGGATCGCGTAAAAAGGTATTAAAAATTGTGAATCATTAATTCATTGTCTTTATTTTATGTATGGAATCTGACAATTATGAAAAGATACTAATTTAGTATTTTTACGAGTTGTGATTGCTATTGTGAATGAAATAAATAAATAAAAAGATTGAAGTAATTAATACTAAATTCCTGAATTGAATGGAGAAAGTCAAAAACAAGCTCATATCACTGCCATTCATTGCTCTGATTTTCCCCCCTTACTATGGGCGGCAGATCGTGCATTCTTGATTAGTGATTGTGAATCAAAGATTTAAGAAAAATTAACATAAAGGAGTAAATATTTAGAGGGTTTTTTTTTTCTTTTTCTTTTTCATCTTTAGCACGCATGAGATTTCTGAAATGTAACAAGTGGAATGTGTGATGATCCAACAGTCATAATGAGTCTGATGCAGTGGCACATCAAAAGCTAAAACTAAACTTTTGCTTTCATTATGTATTTAAAAACACCATTATTGTTTTCACAAGAATCGGAGTGTGGAAACTCAGGATCTCGTGACTCGCGACTCACTTTAAAAAAGTAATAATAAAAAAAATTTTAAAAAAACTCAGTGTTTCAAAACTTGTGCAGATAGAAGCTTAATCCACTCTTTTTTGTATGTGGATTTCGACCCCCTCTTATAATTTTGACGGATGGCTTTAATCCCACTTGCGACAATTTTTAGCAAAATTTTTCATTCATTTTGTAGTAAATTAGAGTATAATTTTATCGAATTTCAAAGTTGATTTTTATTCTAACTCATTGCAGATTAAGGGCTCACATTGTTTTTGGGAGATTAAAAAATAATTTTAAAATATTAAAAATTAATTCTAATATTTGGTAAATTTTTTTTTGAAAATTACTTTTAACAAAATTACTTATCTTACAGCACATTTTTAAAAGTAAGAATAGAGTAACTTTTTAAAATTTAATTTTTGAGAATTATTTTTATAATTAATATAATTTTGTATATATCTTCATATATATTATAAAAATTCAAAATTATCCTTATTAATTAAGAAACAAAATCTTCATTTTTAAAGAGATTATTATTATTATTATTACCAATTATATTGAAATAACTAAATAAAAGTAAAATTATTAATATAAAATATTTGTTTTATTTATTAATTATTATATATACATAATAAAAATATTTTATATACATGTAAATGTTTAAATAAATTTTATTTAATATTATGTTCAATTTACAGTAGTTTAACAATAAAATTTATTAAATACATAATTGTTTTTAAAACTCACAGTACTTTTAGATAACAAATTTTACCAAACGTTTAACTGATTCTCTTCGCAACTAATTATTTTTACAGTATAACTAACAACAATTATTTTAAAAATTACAGTATTACCGAATTGACCTAGGTTTGGCTACTCTTAACAGAATTCTAATTCTAATATTAGAAAAAACTTGTACAATAAAACAAGAGCTCTATAGTCTATACACACACCTTAATTCTAAATCACTAAAATTCATCATACTTTTTCTTCTCCGTCTCTCTTATTTTCAAACTTGGAAATCTAACATTGATGTTTCTTTCTTAATTCATAGTTTCATTTGATTGTATCCCTACGAGTATGAGCATAAATGGGTCCATGCGCATGATATTGAGATTTGAATTTTATTGCCAACTTAATTACACCTAACCCAAAGTGTCAATCACATCTTTGAAAATTTTGTTTGGAATAAGAGGAAACTTTAAACTTTAATAGGGCTCATTAATCTTGATTTGATGTCGTCATAAGTCGCAATAATTAGCTACTTTGATTTTGAAATAAAAAATGTAACATTAATGGTGTAAAAGAAGAAAATTTAATAATTATATATAAAAAATTTAATAATAGATATGTGGATGCATAAAGAAATAAATTTTGCTCATTTCAATTACCTTGTGTTATTTTTTTTAATACCATTTTATGTTGAAAATAATCTGTTTAGTATTCAAACTTAACTCAAATGGGTGAGAAAGGAATTATTAGGCTAAAAAATAATTTAGGAAATGTTATTTTATTCAAAGTATTCTCTTAATTAGGAAAAAAGTAAGTGAATGTGGACAATAATCTCATGGATTCATAATTTTATTAGGTGATTCTTCACCATATATAGCAAATATGTATGTGGCCAATAATTCATTGGTCGGGTTGATCAGTATCTCTTCCATTAACTCTATGTGTGTATTTTTTTAACATAGGTCAAAACTTAGGCAATTATGAAGTAATTTTTTTAACTCTATGTGTGTATTTTTTTAACATAGGTCAAAACTTAGGCAATTATGAAGTAATTTTTCAAAAACAAATATAAAATTAAAGCGGGGTATTTTCACTCCATAGTTTTTGTAAACCCACCTACTTTCAAAAAATAATTAATTACTTAAAGAAAATAAAAGTTAACATGTAATTTGAATGACTAATAACTAAATCCTTCTTAAAATCTTTTTTCTTTCCTTTTGACTTAGGATATTTGACAATCTTTTACTATATAAAATTGTTTTTAAATATATTTAATTTAATTATTTTCTTTAAATTATAAAGCAATTAAATTGCACTATGTGGTTAAATATAATAAAAACTGTTTTAAAAAAAAATTGTAAATGTTTAACTCATGAATTTTTAATTTTTTTTTTAAAATAACGTGAACTTATTGTAATTATTTTTTTTTTAATGTGTGATAGGTTTACAAACATAGGCCTCGTTTGGGATTGAGGTTGAAATTCAATAAGCTGCTTATTTAATAATTTTTGATAAAAACAGTGTTTGGTAAATTTTATAAAAATAGCTTATTTCATAATTTTTTCCATTTCGCCAGCAGCTTTTAAAAGCAGGTACATGGTTGCTTTTCATAAACAGCTTATTCAATAAGTTACTACACTCTTTTAAAATACCTATTATAACCCTCGTATTTTAATAAAAAGACACTTATATCTTACTTATCCATAAATCCTAATATATAAAGCATTAGATATTATTTTATCGCCGCAATTTAGTTACCGCCATATCCAAGTATGTTCTCTCCAATTTTGATCTGGTAAGTTCATATGCTAATTTCATAACTATGATTTTAAAGTTTAATCTATATATTTATATTTTTGTTAATTAATTATTTCAAATTCGTTGGCAATCTATTTTTAATGTAATTTTACATATTTAAAAAAAATATGTCTAAACAATTTATTAAACATAAAATAAAAAAATAATTAAAACGTATGTCTATTTTGGTCATTATATAATACAACAACACTTTCGTAATAAGATTTACCAAACACATATATTCGATTTTTCAAACTCACAGCAACCGCAACAGCACAGTTTACCAAACACCAAACTATTTTTTTAATCAATAATTTATTTCATCTGCACAGTACAAACAGCTTATTTCATCAGTTTCTACAATCTCAAACTGGCCCATAATCTAGTGCCCACGCAAAATTGAATTGTCGACTCAGAAAGGTATATTTATTGTGATTTATGTATCTTCATGTTAGATCATATATGGTCCAATTCCCAATCCCAAAGAATATTTTAGAGAAATCTCTAATCTCGCAAAATTTTTTGATACATATAAAATGCATCGCATCGACTTTAATGTCACCCCAATGATCAGCCTTACGATGTTTTGTCTAAAACGGAATTTGTCACCTTTGATTTGTTCTCTTTTGCAAAAATAAAATAGAAAACAAAACCATATAGAAAATCAAAGTAGGTGTCAAAGAAGAAGGCGTTATCTAATGGGGTGGGGTCTCTGAGCACTTTTAAAACCTTTTCTCGTAGTCCCATGTGAGCAAGCCTATAACTACCACTGGGACAACTGTTTTGTGGGGGAAGTTCATATTACTTCTCCATGGTATCTCCCCGAATTCATGAATGATAGTTTAGACTGTTACAGTGTTACTTTATAAATGTGACACAAACTGTTCAAAATTTATTGCATTCCTGCAAATCACATTTATTGGGACTTGCGTTACTTGTAGATGCCTATAATAAATGTGCTAAAAGTTAGAATAAAAGAGAACATACGATGAGTAAGACTCTGACAGAAAAAAAAATTCAATAAAATTATTGTCACCAAATCATTATATGATCTGGTGAATTTCAGTTACATATTCAGGTGTTATACTATGTGCATAGTACATAATGTATTTGTGGTATCTTTGAATTCATGATCAGCATTTACACTTTGAATTTTGTGATTTTTACAATTGTATATAATAGGGGGAGCAAGAAAGACAACAGTTCGCCACTTTTCGGTAATATTTAGTAGGGGTGAGTAAATTACCCAACCCGACCCGATCTGATTTGAAAATTTTTGGGTTCGGATCGGATCGGGTTGTGAATAGAACCCGATCGGGTGCAATTGTGTCAACCCAATCGGGTCGTGTTCGGCTCGGTTGAAACCCAATCTGATCCGAAAACCCGATCGGATTGACAAAAAAAAAAGAAATACAAAATCAAAAATTATAATGTCACACACACCTCTCAACACTCACGAGTCACGATCCACACACACAAATCCTTACAAACAAAAGCCTAACCACTGCACAACTGCACAAGCACCTGCACAAGCAAGACAAAAGAAAGGAGCGACCCACTGCCGATTGGTGCGTCATTCACCCACAGGCGACTGCCTCCCTCTCTTGCAACTTGGAACCCACCACCGACAGCCACACAGCCCATCATCTGCAACTTGGAACCTACCACCGAGAGCCACACAACCCGTCGCCTGCAACATCCTCCCTCAAACAAACAAAACACACACAGACACACACACCACACAAAGTTAATGCCTTAATGAAGCAAGCTGCAGCCGACCACCACGCAGCAACCACCGAGCCTCCGCGAGGATCTTGATTTGATTTCGATCGACCGATCTACTGCTACAAAGTACCAGAACTGTTGCGCCACCTCCAAGCCTCCATTCCTCCACCTTCACCCAATCCGATTCAAGCTCCATTAACCCAACAAGCAGCAACCCGAATTTTGGCTGTCGAATTGGGTTTCGGAAGCTTTGAGTTTGAGCTTTAAAATTTGATGGTGATGATATTTGTGAAAGTGAAGTGTTAATAAGCATTTTCCTAATCCAACTCGTCTCGAACTCGAACCCGAATCGATCCGAACTCAACCAGATTTTTCAATCTGATCCGATCCGAATATATTCGGATCGGATCAGGTTATAAATTCGGGTTGAATTCGGATGAATTTTTATTCACCCCGACCAACCCGAAACCCGATCGGGTTGATCCGAACCCGACCCTAATCCGATTTTACCCAGCCGTAATATTTAGTTTAGTTTGTTGAGTTAATTCGATCTATGAAATGATGACGCGATCGAAAATAAATTTAAAATTCGATTATTGATGATAGTGGTATAACCTAAAACTAAACTTAGGATTTTTTTTTGTTTTTACAAATCAAATTAAATTTAATTGAAAGTAAACAAATCAAGTTAGTTCGATTCGGTTCGATTTAGAATTTTCAACCAACCCCTGAGCCCTAGTCGTATAATGGTCTCAACATTTATGATTTTTTTTTCTCCCTATTCGTAAGTAATATAAACATCTGAAAACGTTATAGTTGAATATAGAGTAATTTCCATCAAATTAAAATACATAAAAAAAATAGAGATAGTAGTAAAAGTTTGATCTGTGGTTGAACATTAGATAAGCATGCGTGCATGTGTATCGTAGCAACCACGCAATTCAATTTGGAATTGGAAGTGAAGCCACAGCCCACAGCCCACAGCCAGCTAAGCTAACTAGCAAGGCTAGCCCACCAGGCTACAAGTAGCAGTGAACATGGGAGATATTTGAATCTCAAAAGCCATGAATTTTGTCTTGGTTTGACGGCAGGCTCACAACTCACATGTGACAACATAAAGCCACTGTTTCAAATCCCATGTGATTTGGCTGCTCTGGCCAGCGTGGCCTCATATCTTCACCAGTTTAATACATAGACAACATCGGCTAGCTAGTCTTATCATCATTTGACCTGCTGATTATTGCGAAATATTATAAGAATGATTTGTTTATTGGTTTCATTTAGTTCCCATATCCAGTTGATCGGTGTTTGTTTTATGTGGAATTTAATCAATGAGCCGGCAGTATAAGATCGAAGAAGTTTCGAGGGCCCTGTGTTTTGATACTTTGCCACATGCCCACATCGGGTTTCTGCTTTTTTATTCTTTGTTTATTTGAAAAATTAAAAAAAAAATAATTTAAAAGTTAAGTCGAGTTATTTTTAAGGAGTGTTATTTAATTGACGTTAAAAAATTATTACTTTTAACAATCTATGCTTCGACAATTATTAGTACTTTATAAGTCTCTTCTACATCACTATCAAAAAAAAAATTTCAAATAAAGTTTTATTTCTAATTTAAACAGTTACATAAGTAAGAAACATAAACAAACACTATCTCATTTAAAAACTTTTTTAAAATCTTTAATTTAATATTATATTATCATTCTTGAAGAGAGAAAAATAATATAATTATTATTATTTTGGTAGACTTACTTTTCTACACTTTTATTTGTCATATAAGTTAATAAATAAATATTTAAAGAGAAAAATTAAAAGAAATTTTTAGTGAGGATCACGATTCTCTCATTATCTGATATTCTTTTAAACAAAAATACATACAGGTGATTGCTAGTTAATAAATAAATAAAAATGAAAGAAGTTAAATTATATATATATATATATATGGTTTTACAAAGTAAAGGTTTTTTGTTTATGGAGTTGGTCACCCCATTGTTTTTGACTTTGAGAATGGTTGCTCTGTATAGAATCACTTTGAGGAAGAAGTGTTTGAATCTAACGACTCAGTGGACTCTAAAATGCTTTGGTAATAGACTGGGGTTTTGTTAAATCCCTTTAAAAACCAAATTTTATTGGAAACATTTTGAAATAAACAAATGGATCAGAATTATAAAATCCATCCTCCATAGATAAAATGTTTTGGAAATGGGTTTTATTAAACCAATCCGAAGTTTTCTTTGAAAGCTTTGTTTGTGAAAGTACAATCTGGGAAGATGAGCTTTCATCAGAAACAATTACGTTTTGAGAAGAAGGTTTTGTAATTCATCAGAAACAATTAACATAAGGCGCTTACCATCACACCAAAAGCTTAAGCTGTTAGTGGAGGCGCTACTTTAATCTTATAAGCACCATCCCCAGACCACGTGTGCACGGTTTGAACCCTTAGCTCCCTCCCCAAACCGGTTAACTGGGACCCTTAGCTGGTGGGACCCACGCACCGGGCCCACAATTCTTTTTCTTTGAAATCTCGCAGCGCCCTGACCTTACCAAGGACTCGAACCCGCGACCAGCTCGATACCATAAGGCGCTTACCATCACACCAAAAGCTTAAGTAGTGGAGCGCTACTTTAATCTTATAAGCACCATCCCTGCACCACGTGTGTGCGGTTTGAACCAGCTCCCGGCTCGATACCAATAGGAAACCGGATCATGGAAAGCGAGTGAGTTCAAAGGTATCCAATTATTAAGGATCTCAATAAACCAAATTTTAAATCAAGTTTTAACCTAAGTCTATCTCATAAGTCTATTAAATTTTAAAGCCGTTTAATGGTACGTGGCTTGTTTACCCCAGTGCGGACTGGACTAATGCCCATTCGGGATCATCTCTGGAACTTACGTCGAGGGATTCCCGCCTATATACCTTTAAACAAAATTTTAGTTTTGCAATCTTCTTTACAACAAAGGCTCAAAGATAATACTAGATCTGGATCCCAGAAATAGTATTCTGATTGGAGGGGAAGAAGAGAAGTCTGAAATGAGAGAGATCCTATCTCTTTGCTTCGAAACGTAGAATTTTTATGGCAGATCTGATAAGAACCAGTCTGCAGAATGCTTTAAATTAAAATGCGGAAAAGTAAAGTGCAGAAAATTTAAATTGCTTTAAAAATAAATTACGGAAAATTAAATTGCGAGAATTTAAATTGCTTTAAAAATAAATTGCGGAAAATTAAATTGCAGAAATTAAAGTACTGGAAATAAAATTTATTACAGGCTTTGAATAAATTACAAATCTTTAAAAGATCAGTTGCTTACATTTATTTGCTTTAGATCTTGAGATTTAAAAGAAGAAATGGGAAATTAATCTTAAAACTCTTAACGAGATACTTCCTTGATCTAAGATCTTGGGATAGTATTCCGTTAATGTTTTTGTGATTCCAGATTCCCAGAGAGAGAGAGAGAAGGGAGAGAAGGGAGAGAAGAAGAAGAGAGGGAGAGAGCTCTAAAACTGATCTGAGGAGTCTAAGTCTTCCTTCAGATTTAAATACAAAATTGACTCAACCGGATCAGATGCCATGACCGAATCGTGGCTTTTTAACCGCGCGCGCGTTACTCAGGCGTGGGCGCGTCCTGTAGCATTTTTAAACTGTAGCGCGTACTGTGGTGAGATCAGAGCGATATCAGAGCTCGGGTCACCTTTGCAAAGATCTTTGTAGCTTTAATGAATTTTTGAAAAAATAATTTTGATTTTACATGGGAAATTCGGGTGAAGAGACATGTGCGCTCTCACTTGTGTCCAGAGGACCACCCGAAACAAAGAACTTAAATTTACACATTTTTTTTTTTTTTTTTAATATACAAAGAAAATTACAAATGTCTTTAATGCTTTAAAGGAGGGAAGATTCCGAAGCAATCGTCTTCATTATCGTCCCCGAGAGAAATAAATGGTTCAGATTCATCGGCTTCAGAGGAGCTGACAACGGATGTCTCGGATCTGGAGGCGAGAAGCTGTTCCATGACTTTGAAATATTCTTCTTCAGTCTTTGCACCTGCAAGAAGAGATTGGGCTCTGGATTTTTGGGTAAGAAAGGTTCCTTGGGCTTTAATGTCTTCGATGGTTGGGGCAAGGAAACCTTTGGCAGAAAGCCAATCATGAATTGTATGGGTGGTTAATTTTGACTGTTCATCAAATTTTGACCACCATTTGACTTTGAATGTTCTTTGTAAAATTAATTGGGTATCCTGAGTGTGGTAACGGAGATTCCACATCCATACCCATGGTAGGAAGAAGTTTGTACAGAAACAGAGGAAAGGAGAGAACCTTCTTTCTGATTCTGTGGGTTTGTAATGGGCTTTGAAAAGATTTAGACACTCGGTGGCATTCTGGGTGAGGATTTCAGGACATGGGCCAAAATAGTTCCACCACTGTTGAAACCAGTTGGAAGGCTTTGAACGGTTATTTTTGAATCAAGAAAATAACCATGAGTGAGATTATTTAGGGTTTTGTAGGAAAAAAGGTGTTAAACCACGCTTGTTGATAATCCCAGTATGAGAAAGTCAAACAATGTGGTAGACGCATTTGAATCTTTGTAGTAAAGGTTTTTTGTTTATGGAGTTGGTCACCCCATTGTTTTGGGCTTAGGACTTTGAGAATGGTTGCCGTTGAATAGGCGGGCTCTGTATGGGAATCACTGAGGAAGAAGTGTTTGAATCTAATCGACTCAAATGGACTCTAAAATGCTTTGGTAATAGGACTGGGGTTTTGTTAAATCCCAAGGTTTAAAAAACCAGCCTATTGGAAACATTTTTGAAATAGCTTGAAATGGATCAGAATTATAAAATCCATCCTCCATAGATAAAATATTTTGGAAATGGGTTTTATTAAACCAATCCGAAGTTTTCTTTGAAAGCTTTGTTTGTGAAAGTACAATCTGGGAAGATGAGCTTTCATCAGAAACAATTACGTTTTGAGAAGAAGGTTTTGTAATTTCTTGGCTTAAACTTTGAAAAGGGATTTCTTTAAGAGATCTTTTAGGTATTTCTTCAGAAATAGATTTTTCTTTTTTAGGAGAAATTTTGCTTTGAGAAAAACTTTGTAGGGCGAGCATGAGCTCAGGGGATTTGGACATGGATTTCATCCATTCATTTACCTGTTCCTGCGAGGCAATGGCTTTAGATTTTGCTTCTTCATCCTCGATTGTGTCAATCCAGGATTTGATGGGCATGGCTGATGAGAGTAATTTTTCTTTAGGAGGGGAAGAGGCTTTGGATGGTGTTTGGGATACAGGGTCTTTGAGAATCCCTTTCCCTTTATCTTTGGTCTTTTTTGGCGGCATTTATCTGTTTTGAAGAAACTCTCTGGTTAGAAAATCAGGGAGAGAATTTGTATCACCTTTAATAAACTCAATGTCAAAATCAAAAACACTTAAAATAGCTTGCCATCGTGCAAAAATCTGTTTTGATGCAATGTTTTGAACATCCTTTTCTAAAACATGTTTTGCCTTTTTGCAATCAATTCTAAGCAAAAATTTTTGATTTAACAAGTCACTTTGAAATTTAGATATGCATAAGACAATAGATAAAATTTCTTTTTTAATAGTAGAATAATTTTTCTGACATTCATTCCAATGTGCAGAAACATATTGTACTACTTGTTCTTTATTATTATCAATTTGCTTTAATATCCCACCGTAACCTAAATCGATGCATCAGCCAACTATTTTAGGTAATGCAGATTTGCAAGAAATAAACATGGAATTTCTTTAACAATATTTTTTATCTGTCTAACAACTTTAGTATGTTCTTCCACCATGCAACAGATTCTTTTTTAACCTATCATGCAATGGTTTAGCAATCCTATTAATGTTAGGACAAAATCAAGAACATAATTTAAACTTCCCAAAAATCTTAATTGGGTTTTATCAAGGATTTTATCAGAAATTTATCGCTGAAAGAAAGAGATCTTTCAATAGGGGTGATAGTTCCTTTTGAAATATAATGGCCAAGAAATCGGATTTTAGTTTGAAATAGGGAAATTTTGGTACTAGAAATAGCTAGTCCAAATTTTTCTAGTTGCGAAATAAAAAGTCTTTAAATGTTTAAAATGTTGATCTATTGATTGTGAAAAAATCAATACGTCATCAATATAAACAATACAAAAATCAGAAAAAGGGTTATAAATATCATTCATAATTCTTTGAAA
This sequence comes from Atalantia buxifolia, assembly GCA_030444775.1. Classification (NCBI taxonomy): domain Eukaryota; kingdom Viridiplantae; phylum Streptophyta; class Magnoliopsida; order Sapindales; family Rutaceae; genus Atalantia; species Atalantia buxifolia. The sequence continues at coordinate 25,986,811 of CM059832.1, read as the reverse complement.
TTCTGAAGGTGCATTCTTTAAACCAAAAGGCATTACTGTCCATTCGTATTGACCAAATGGAACAGTGAAAGCAGTTTTATAGCGGTCTTTAGGGTGAATTTGAATTTGCCAAAAACCTGACTTCATGTCAAATTTTGAGAATATGAATGCAGAGTGAAGTTTTTGGAGTAAATCTTTTTTATTAGGTATGGGGTACCTAATCCATTTTAAAGCTTTATTTAGGGGTTTATAATTTATTACCAATCTTGGTGTACCTCTTTCTATTTCTGAATTTTTATTGACATAAAAAGCGGCACAAGACCATGGGGATCTTGATTTGGTAATTAGACCTTTAGATTCTAATTCTTTGATTTCTTCTTTGCAATGTTTCTCTAATTCCATATTCATTTGAATAGGACGGGCTTTAGTGGGTATTTGATTTTCATTAAAAGAATTTTCATATGGCAAATCAACCAAATGTTGTTTTCTGTTCCAAAAAGCAGTTGGTAGATCAGCACATATTTCTTTTTCAATTAGGGCTTTAAACTCAGAAATTTTTCTTTGTATAAAATCTTTATTCAGTTGGTTTTCTATTTTTTGTAAACTTAAATCCTTTTGTAAACAAGCTAAATTTTCTTGTTTTGATTTAAGTAAAACATTTATTTGGTTCTCCAACAGAGTTGGCTTTTATGATGTTTAAATTTCTGGTTTTAGGTTTTTCTATAAAAGGGAATTTTAAACTTATTTTTCCCGCTTTAAAGGATATACCATCATAATCAACAATATAAGGAGTTATGAGATTTATAAATGGTGTTCCTAGTATAACGATATGATGGATGTCGTTTGTTAGAAAGAAAGTAGTTTTAAATTCAAAATTATCTTTAAGAACAGATGCTTCAACTTTAGAATGGATGTTTAGTTTTGAATTATTGGCGGCAGAAAGTCTTTCTTTTGTTTTTTCTTTAAATTTATCAGGAACAAAAATTTCTTTAATACAATTTAAATCAAAGACCAACAAATAAGGCAATGGTGTCAATTTCTAATTCTTTGGAAAATTCTATAGTAATTTTTATTAAATATTTTCTAGTGGTGATTTGATTTAAAACAAAAAGAAAGTCGTTTGGAATTGATTCAATGTTTTCAAGTTGCAAATCATTTTCACCAAATTTTAAATCATTATTAGAATTTGATTCTTTGTCAGAGTCATCTTCCAATTGTTTTTGTAATAAAAGTTGGATGGTTTCAGAATCAGTTTTCTGTTTTTCTTTTAACTCTTTAATCTCAAGTTTGATGTCTTTAATTTCCTTTTGAAGATCTTGGATGGTAGGAGTTGTTTTCTTTGTTTTCTTTTTCTCCAAGATTTCTGTAAGGTCATAAGTACTCTTCTTGACGATTGGAATTTTAGTCTCTGGTTTTTCTTTTATTTCCAAAGTCTTTAGAAGTTTATCTAAATATTCTCTTTGAAGAGTTGGATCAGAAATATGTTTAACAAGTTCAAGAAAAGTTTCTTGGTCTTTTGTCAAAACATTGATTTTATGAGGTTGAAATCGAATCATCATCACTTGTGATAGATGTTTCCAGTCAATCAATTCATCAATTTGTAAAGGATCACCGTCTCTCAGATAAGGAGAAATTTGAGTCAATCATCGACTCTATGAGCCCAGAGATCTTTGAAAGGGTTTCTTCATCGAGATCAAGCTCAAGTCTTTTATTCATTCTCAATACTTTGCAGATGGCCTTTTATTCCACATTTATGACATATGGCTTTTTGTAGTTAAAAGGAGTTTTGGGTTTGGATTTAAAAGCTTTCTTTTTAGAGAAATTGGGCTTTTTATAAGGCCTCAAGGTTTCTTATAAAATTTTTCTCTAAAATCTAAATGGGTTTTTATGGCTCTTGTACTTGTAATGTTTTTGTAAGGCTTCAAGAACACTTACCATTACAATCTTTGGAATTAGAATTTTAAACGGTCATAATTGAATTGTTTACAAATTAACTCTTGCTTAGATTTCCTAAGCTCCCATTTTAGTCGTTTCAGAATTTCAAATCTTGACAAATCCTTAGGCTTCCTTGTTGATGAAACTAACCAATTCACCATAGGTGAGTTCATCATAAGGAATACGATTGTCATAAAGGGCTTTAATGGAATTTCTAACTTTTTCTCCTAAGAGAGTAGGTAAACCAAATGAGGAATTTTTCTTTCCATGTTGTGTGGTTTGCATCATCTCATAAGAAAAGTCTAGTGAAGAAGGCGGTTTTATAACTTTGAAATTCACTAAGTTTCCTACATCTCGATTATGTAGTAACTCAAAGATTTTTATCTCTAAGGTGTGAAGGATCACCTATGAAATGGAGGGATATGGTGAGGATTAGAGTAGCAACTGCATCCTGCATAGGATTGTTGAACTCATCAAGGATTGGTAACCTTTCTTCATCTGTTTGGATAGAATTTAAAATATCTAATTGTTGCTGATTAGTGAGAAGATGATCCCACCATCCTTTTAGTTGACCAGAAAAAAGAATGAGGATTTCTGCAATGTTCCCGATTGGGTTTTATAAGCATTAGCCGCCATGGTCATCTGTTGCAACAACCCTAGTATGTTGTATTCAGACATGCCATCTAAATTCCACTCATGTACGAGATGCATTAAACCGAGATTGATTTGGCACTTGGTTATCTCTATGGCTAGATCTGGTGGACTTTTAGTGGTTGGGAGTGTCAATTCCCAATGAACTTTATTTATTCTAGAAGTAGGTTCTTTTTGAAGGCTTCTATATCCGAGGAGGCTATAGAAGATTGATCCTGTTCTAGACCGCAATCTTGCTAGATTGGGCACTATCGAGTGATTTGGACTTTTAGGAAGAGGCAAAAGAAGATTTTGGGGTATGAGATGCTTCTATTCTATCAAGTTGTTCTTTAATAGCTTCAAATCGATTTTGATTCTTGAACGAGCTTCGACTATGTTTCAAACCCGAAAATGGTTTGAAAATAGGTTCTTTAAGCTTTTTCAAGGAATCGACTTTGATGAAATAGGAGAGGAAATTGAATGGTTGACCCTTGGATTTGACTCTCTATCCTAGTCAACTGTTTTCCTATTGTATTTAGATTAGCATTACAGAAATTATTCTGTTGGATAATGCTATCTAAATCTTTATCCCATCACTTTGGTTTATGGATTTTGTAAGGTGAGGCTTTAATAAGAGTAGGAGGAGTCACCATGATCAATGGTTATACTCCGAGAGGAGGATGACCAATCAAGATCCCGATAGATTCCATTCAGTGATCTTTTTACGAACTGTGATTGGATTTGATTCTTTAAAGGGATAAGAAATATCATTTTCTGAAGCATAGATTTCAAACCAATCAAAAAACATAATATGGACTCTATGCAAATGTACAAAATCATAATAAATTTTTTGAATTTCTTTTCTTTGGTTTAAAAATGTTTAAAAACCAAAGTCTTTTTTTTTATTAATATCCGAATAGAAATCTTTATGCGAAGGTTTTATCAAGTTCAAAATCTTTTTCAAGAACATTGATAACATTTTCAATTAGAAGTTGGAGTAGAAGGTTGCTTCTCTCCATGGCTTTGTTCCCGTTGTCTACTAGTATAAATCGGGTGAGGAACACTAGTAGCATAATCAAAGAATGTATTGAAGGGCTAGGTATATCTCAAGTAGAAAACCTAGGTTGACTCTTTGTAGGATGGAAAGGAGATTTATGAATAACTTTTGAAAATTCTTTTTTCTAAAATTTCTCCTTTTCAAAAATCTTAAGATGTAGAGGGTCTAGATGATGTAGACCTTCTCAATGACAATTTTACTTTACCATCGGAATACTGAGTCACATTTTGCAACTCTGTATTTGGCTCTAGTTGGTTTGGAATCACTGGTTCAGTGGCTCCTTCAAGGATCCATTCATCGGGAAGGTTTATGTCTTTCCATTGATGGGTCTGGGTATGACAGTGTTTTGCTTTGATAGGTCGTTAAAGAGTCTCGCTCTTTTTGACTGGAATTTATGCTTGCGTTTAAACGCTTAATCATGGCTTTATAAGATATTTTGAAAATTAATGAATCGAAAATCCTTCCAACATATTGTAATTATGTGTCTTGATCTAAAATCATGCTTTTCAAAATATTTTTGTCTTTTAAAGAGATCGTTATATTAGATAACAATCAAATGAAATAGGTCCTTATTTGATTCAATACTACCGAGTAAGGATCATCAAAGGAGATTTAACCTCCCATCCCGGGACAAAGAAGAAAAGTATTTAAACCTTCTTTCGTTAATGGTTTTATGCCAACTTGAATTAAACCAATATGGACATAATTAAATTTCTTTTCTTTTAATTTCTTTAAAGAGTGTTCAGAAAATAGATGGATTGTCTCAAATGGCTTTGAAAGTGTGATATCTCTTTCTTCCGTTTTTATAACACAACTGCCTTTAAAAATCAAGTTTTTTCATTTTATAAATTTTGTCTTTAGAGACCTTTGGTAAATCCCAATTGTCAATTGCTTTATCAAAGTCTTCAACAATGAATTCTTCTGAATTCACCACATTCTTTGAAACACTGGTTTTATCAGTAGAAGAACTGGAAAAGGAGGATGCTCTACAGAGTAGAGAATCCATGTTTGTTTTAAAACTTCAATTAAAATCTATATGAATGCCTTATGGTATGGTTTTATACGCGGAAATCCTATCCTGAAATTATATATATATATATATATAATTTAACTTTTTTCATATATATATTATCACTTGAATATATATAGCACAATATCTTAAAAAACTTATAAGAACTCATATCATTAGAAGAATTGCTGTCTAAAACAGTTCCTCTTATTTTAGATGAACAAGGTCGGATATGTCCCTGAAAAAATATAGTGGGGATGAAAGTTCGAAAGCTGAAAAAAAATTATTTATTTCGTTCCAAAATTTATAGCCTCATGTATATTCTCAGGCTACATGTAGTGAAGAGGGCATATCTTAATGGGCCACATCGTCAAGTCTGATTTAACAAGCTAACCAACATTGTGTCCAAAGATTAAATTTTAACGGATCAAAACACGAACCTTCTTTTCTTTATTTCTTTCTTTCTTTTTTTCTTTTTTTTTTTTTCACAATACATTACATATTGATTCATAGTTGTATCAGAAATTTCCCAAGATTTTATTTCGATTCATCATAGTTGAAGCCTAGATCAAACTAGCTAAGAAGGAGAAAACTTACCCTCAAAACACACCAGTAGATTCAAACCCTCAACCTCAATAACGAAATGCGAAGATGCCCACTACTCAACTAAAGAAAAATATGCCGGTGTGGTTTTAATACAAAATATATACTGAATAAGGTGTAAAACAAAAAGAAAAAAAAATTAAATTAAATACATGTACTGAAAAGGTGGGAACGGCTCTGTAGTAAAGCCACTTTCTTGTCAAGGCCTACAAAATGACTGTTCTTGTTCGCATATAAGTATATGGGGGGGCTCCGAGGGGAACCCACTAAAAGCAAAACATGTTCAATTCTGCGTCGTCATTTGCCGACACAAAAGCTTCAGCTGTCTATATTTCATAAATTATCATCAACCATATCGGAGGTAATTTATAAAAGCAGTATTAATTCCAATGCTTCCTCACCAAAATGCAATTTGGAAAACACTAATGAATGCTAATTTTTGTAAAAGGATAAGAAGAATGTGAGTGTGTCCTCAAATATTTGTCTAGATTTTAACACTTGTCTGTTTGGTAAGACGTCCATCATACACAGAGAGTTGGACAAATGAAATACATATGTATAGCTGCCACCATGCCTGAATTATTGGTAATATGTTCATGAATTGTCTGCTATCAAACTAGGCAAGGCTTGGCAATATTTCTTGTGTATAATATAGTAATAAGTATTGATGGATGGTATGTGTCCAACTATTGAAGTTATCTTTTGCATGCTTTTTTTTTTTCTTTTTTTTAGCTTATTCAATCTAGGACTACTTGACAATTTAATAAATGGAGTCTTAACTGAAGAGCAGGAGAAAGATCAAGGAAGAAGGATGTCGCTATTATTATTATTATTATTAGGGGTGTCAATTTATGACATCATCAACTAATTTGATATTAAGATTGTATGAATTATCGAATTTAAATATATCTAAAATGATATAATTATTAAATGAGTTAAATTTGTCTGCCATATTTATTAATTGTTTCGGGTTTAATTTTAAAGACTTTAAATTTATTTATGATATGACTAATTGTTCGACTAATAATGATTGGTTGTACAAATCAGTGATTTTTTTTTTTAAGTTTTAAACAAATTAGATCCTAGTTTTGTTTGACTCCCATTTACTACAATGGCTTGAAATCACATTTAGCAACCACTAGCACTAACAAAATACCCACTGAGAACTTAGAAATTATATTGATTAGAAAATAGAAACACTATCTCAATTTGACTACGAAATCAATTAAAGTTAGCTTTTAATCTAGAATGCCAACTCTTGTCTTAAAGCTCTCTAGCTATTTTTGTACCCCTTTTCTTTGAATTTTTATTCAATTTGAAAATCTAATCATTCTTTTGCATTGAACTTTATGTGAGGAGTGGCTTTCTAATCATTATGAAATCCCTTTACAGCTTTACTTAAAAAACCCTACCAAGCGATTTAGAAAATAATATTATTCTAAACCCACAAATCTTCATTCGAAAAACACCCCTGGCTTATGCATCCCATTCCATCCCCATGTTCAGCTTTTCTTTTTCCTCTTCCTTTGAAGTAACAAGTCTTCCTAAAATTGATTTTTGATAGATACGAATAATCCACTCACTACCATTAATCTTATGTTCTTGGTATTCTCTCCAATAAAGGTTTTTATATAGGGCTCTTATTCTCTTTGTTGCAAGCCCCCTTTCTCTTTAGAAATAAAAAAAAAAAAAAGAGAAATATTAATATCAAATAATGACTAATGAGTACGATTATTGGTTATTGATAGTTTGAGATTTGATCTTAACAAAAAAATAAAATAACATAAAATAAAACTTTCAGAATCTAAAAAATTAGTATGTAGTTTAAGGAATGTCAGTGAGCTTATGGAGAAGATGTTCTTCTATCTTCTGTCTATTATTATAAGTTTATATAGGGATAAAATTGTAATTATAGAAGTGGGATTGATTAGGAATTTTGAAGGGTGACAATAGTACCACCCCTGTAAGCGAACTCATACTTGCACACAAAGATAAAGTTCATTTCTTGGGCTTAATCATGGGCTCAAAGCTGCTTCTATTGCTGGATGTCGGCCCTTCCTTTCTTTAATAATGGGCTTGTTAGACTAAATATTGAGTTGACTATTGGCAGCCCTTAAGTATCCAAATGAAACCCTTGTACATGTATTATTGCCCTTCATAAAATGCTGTACAATACTAGCCAAGAGAGCGAAAGAACTAAAGATGGCAAAATTACCTGCCAAGCCGCCCAAACCGCTCGAAAAAACTCATCAACGGATTGTAGGTGCATTTGGTATTAAGAAAAAATCCGTTGGATACTTACACGGATATCCACCAACTTACATTATTGATTTTAATTATTTATATTTTAAATTTATATAATAAGAATTATATTTAAAAATTTTAATCATATTTACACACGCACACAAGTTATATGCCACTGCATATATATACACAATAAGTTTTTAATAACTAAAATTTTTATAATTATTAAGTTTAACATTACTGATGTTTTATTTTAGTTTGATTTAGTTTGCTTTCCTTTAATGACTTAAACATAATATTTGCTTCTTAAAGTTGGGTATTTATTTATTTAATTAATTGCTAACAATAGTTGTACAAAATTTACTTGTTAACATTATTGATAATACTTGCATATTAATTATAAGATAGAGCAAGACATTCGTATTAGTGGTGATGATTTGCTACAACATAAATATTTTGTGTATTTGTTTTATGTTGAAATTTTAATTTCTTATGTACACTGATAAAATCTAGAATTGAGTATTGTATGCAGATTTTTTAGGCTATTGTTATAAATTTATAGTTTGAATTATAAAATTTAATTTTTTTATGTACTACCAAAGGTATTTTTTTAATATTTGTGGTTTTAGAATCTAGATGACAAAACCCGCAAAAAATCCACTACAGGTTGCATGCGGGTTTGGTAATTGTTAAAATCAACAATAAATAATACTTTTTTTTCTAAAATAAAAATCCGTTATGGATTGCAAGTGGGTTTGGTAATTTAAATCTGCTATAGATGTTAATGGATTTCTCAAATTGAGATCTAGAGTGTATTTAGGATTGAAGTTGACACCTGTAGGTTAAAAGGTACGGCACTAAAATATTTGGTAAACACTAGCTACTATACTTTGAAAGTTATGTTGATGTGATCTTTTACTTGTATGATAGAAAATCTATTATATATTTAATATCTTTATCAAAATTATTATTTAAAATTTATATTTGCTAAATATTATTAATTTTTATTTTTACAATTAGATTTTTTTTTTCATAGTAGATGTAATTTAAAAATTACAGTACCTTAATTCCAAACAAGACCTTGGTTATTGGAATGCTTGTAACTTTTTTCTTTATTGTGTTGTGCATATAATATATCTGATTTCATTTTACTTAATAAACCACTTATCTCGTTAGATGCTAGTGGATTTCCTAAATTTAGATTTAATCCGCTTTTTAAATTTTGCTTTTTGCTCTAACGTTTGAGAATTTTTTTTTTTATTTAATTGTGTTATGCATATATATTAAATCTAATTGATTTTCATTCGATAAAATGTTCTAGTAAAAAATAAGGAAGGAGGCAAAGGCACTTATCAATGCAATTAAATGAGTCGGTATGAACACATGAGACTATGTGGACCGTGGAAACAGTATTAAAATGTTTGGAACTTGGGGACGAGAGTGGTCTCATAAATGATTCAAGTTTTTCAAGATAAAGATACAAAATTTCAAAAGAAATTTAAACATTTAATTGCACGACAAACCTAATTTATTGCAGTGAGTTAATTGGTAATTCCATCAAGAAAATATCGATCCTTGGTTGGCTGAGAAATATTGCCTTTTAATTTGGCATTTATTTGCCCTCCCAAATTAAAATTATAACGTTTGACAAATAAAACAAACTAAACAAGGAAACAAATAAATAAATTAGCTTTGTCGGATGACTTGTGTGGTGCACACGTTGTCACCACCTTATTGAACAACGATGAAATAAGAGCATGTGATGTGAAAAGCACGTACCCAAAGCCATAGCTTTCTCCTTGATTCCTTTGTCTCTGTGGATCTGATATTTATGATGAACTCATGTACACGTGAAGCCATCGCCAATTTTTCAGAATTTTGAATACCGATAGACGGTCGCGATTCGAGACGACCCCAAGTAATGAGCTTTTTAATCATAAGCTTTTACCAAATCGTCTTTTAAGAGAATGCCTTTGTTATGATGAATTAAAGAATGTCGGCAATTATGAATATAATCTAAATACAAACTGGTCCCTGAATGGACCGTTCCTGATTCTTCAAATAATGATCATAACAATAAGAATTGTAAATGATCTTCCTCTTCAGCGGCCCCGATTTGCCGGCTAAATTATTGATTTTGTACTTTATAAAAAGGGTGTGAGTGACTAAGGTGTATAACTGTACCGTACATCTATTCAAAATTTTTGTTAATAATAATAATAATAATAACATATTCGTTAATGGTGATAATTTCTCTGTTTTATATATAATTTATTTTTTTATCATATATGTTACAAAACTTGTTACACATAACAATAGCATAGTAACTATTAATAAACAATTTATTTTACGAGCAGTGAAAAATTTATTACGAACTTAGTACTCTTAAAGCATTATTCTTTAATCATTTACTACTTAATTATAGTGATTTATTAAAACATATACACATGATAAGTAATACATGAAAAAAAAACTCCAAAAGCACTTAAATTTTTTTTATTTGAATATACAATACAGCTGATGCACCGTAACAGGACTCAGAATGAGAACCACTTTGGACTTTCCACGATCATACAAAAAAATTCCACAGGTAGAATTTAAAAGATTGATTGGAAAAAAAATATTAAGAGCCACAAATTTCCCCAACTACGCCGAAAAAACTACGCCGTGAAATAAGGTATATAAATAGTTGGAAGGCCCACTGACTAAAAATGCTCATCACGCGCATATGCATTTGCTGGTAAACATTGTATGGCTCCACGTGTCTCAATCATACGGTAAAGCTTGACCACCATTTACTTTAACGTAAATGTATGCACACAACAAGCCATCGACTTTTTTGACATTAATTTTCTCTCGCCCTGACAATTTAATGGCATGGCTACAGAAGTCTTGCGTCGCCATTTTTCTTCTAAATTCTTTTTTTTTACCCTTTTTTCTTAATTGCTTGCTCTCGTTGCAGTAAAACGGGAGGAGGACAAAAAAAAAGATGAAGTCGTCTTCATCTTCTTCTCTATCTCAAGATAAACTTTATATTAATGCCCATGGTAGCATGGGGAGGCTAGGTTCTTTCTTGTTTTATTCTCTAGCTTTAACAACCATTTTCAGTTTCTTCTTACTGTTCTCTCCAAACTCTGTAAAGATTTTGCCTAAAAGTAGTGTCCGTTATGATCAAAGGAGAGGTTTGTGTTTTGATTCTTTAATCTTTATTTTCAAAGGGACCGCGTCCGCATACATGCATACATATATGACATTAATTTGTTAACTGGTTAATGGGTTTAATTTGTAGGGAAAATTGATGTTGAGGAATGTGACTTGTTCAAGGGGCGTTGGGTTCCAGATTTTAGAGGGTCACAGTACACGAATTGGAGCTGTCCAACAATTCCAATATCAAAGAATTGTTTCAGGCATGGGAGGAAAGACACTGACTTTCTGAATTGGAAATGGAAACCTCACAAATGTGACCTCCCAAGGTTTGATGCCAAGCAATTTCTCGCCTTTGTTCGTGGCAAAAAACTCGCTTTTATTGGCGACTCTGTTGCTCGAAACCACATGGAATCCCTTCTCTGTCTCCTGTCACAGGTAACTTGTAATTCCTTTTTAATTTTTTTTCATATTTATTTTAGTCACCGGCTATCATATATATATAACACACCTTTTTATGCGGTGCCACAAAATATCATTTTTATTAATTCAAAATTTTTTGGTTCCGTTTTCTTGTGGTGATTGATTACCTTCGATAACTTAATGTAATGCATCGAATGCAACGCATGAAATTGTGTCGTTTTAAGTTTCAGTAAATGTAGGTAGCCGCGCTCATTATGTAAACTGTAAAAATAATTAATAATGAGATGAAGGGGAAAAAAAATTATGGGCAATTTATGAGGTGGTGGTTTGATTTGATATGGAGATATTGATATCCTTTGCTTGTATTGCTTGCCTTCTAAAATGCTTTCTTGAAAAGTAAACTTATAATGTGATAGCTTTTAAGTATGCTCTGCATGCACCAGCTAAATATTTGATTCTTATTAATTGCACGAACAAAAATAGGCTCCATAATGAATTTGGAATCTGTGGGTACTTCTCCATTTCCAGGAAGTATTCTATAGTAATCTTTTGTGAATATGAATCAAACTACACTTTCGTGTCGTAATTATGGTGTTATATCAATAAGAAAAGCTGAAGACAGGTGTTATATACATTATAATTACAATATTTTAGATTTTGAAAGCAATGACACGAAATTTGAGGGTCCATGTGGCCTAAAAATGAAAATTTGTAAAAAATAAGATGATAGAAGTGATAAGTGTTTTTACCAATACAAAGTTTCTATAAAATTTATAGCATAGCTCATGTTTTCTTTCAGTGGGTCATTTGATAATATATTTTAATAAACACCGACCATAAAATAAAAATGATGAAATAATAAAGTCAACCATTGAGTAATGACTCAATTTGTGTCCTAAGTTTGTATGCTTATTGTCATTATTGTATAGAATTAGTGAAAAGGTAGGAGAGTTTCACACAATTACTTCTTTTTAAAAAAAAAAATCAAGGGAAAATTTTATACATCTCTAATGTTTCTCATTTTTATTCTTTTTTTTTAATACCTTAATACACAGCTGACCTACAATTGTAATAATTAAATTTTTACAGTTAAAGGTTAAATGTGACTTTTCAATGTTGGAAATTAACCAAACTTAGTTTTTGAAAGACATTGTCCCATTGAGAGTTCAGAGTGAGGAAATAATAGTAAAGAACTGTGGAAGGCTTTTTTTTTTTTTAAGAATTTATTTCCTATAATTATGTTTTTTTTTTTTTTTTACCAGCTGACATATTTTGTAGGAAGAAGTTCCAATTGATGCTTACAAAGATTCTGAAGACCGGCATCGGATATGGTATTTTGCTGATCATGACTTCACACTCTCAATTCTCTGGTCCAAATTCCTCGTTCTTGGTGAGGAGAGAGTGATCAATGGTTCATCATCGGGCATTTACGATTTGTACCTTGACAAGGTTGATGATAGATGGGCAAGTGACCTCCCCTACGTTGACTATGCAATCATCTCAACCGCACATTGGTTCTTTCGGCCAATTCACGTACATGAAGGTGGCAAAGTCATCGGATGCGTATTCTGCAATGAACCAAATGTCCCACAAATGGATCCTCTCGATGCCATTGGATTGGCATTCCGTGCAATACTCAGATACATCAACCAATGCAAGCAATGCAATAAGAGGAAGATGCTGGCATTGTTTAGAACATTTTCACCAGCTCATTTTGAGCATGGCGCTTGGGACACTGGAGGAAGCTGCAACAGAACAACCCCCTTCAGCGAAAAAGATGTAGATTACTTGGGAGATTTTAGGTGGAAATTGAGAAACATTCAGGTAAGAGAAATTGAAAGAGCCAGAAAGGAGGCTGCAAATGGTAACAAGATGTTTGGAGTTTTGGATGTGACCATGGCTATGCTAATGAGACCGGATGGGCATCCTGGTGCTTTTTGGGATAACAAATACATGAAGGGCTACAATGACTGTGTTCATTGGTGCTTACCGGGGCCTATTGATGTGTGGAATGATTTGTTGATACAAGTTCTTACAAGAGTGGGGGCTGGTGGCTAATCAAGGATTCAGGGTTAGGATAGTTTCCGATGCCATATGTGGTACATAATATATGTTTTAGTTTTACACACATTAAATTCCATTCAACTCTCTGTTTTTCCCCTTGGAATTGATACCTATTCGGCTATACCTATATTTTATTTTGGGGTAAAAGCTCGTGTAATCTTTATAATTTTAAATTAGTGTTCGTGTAGTCTTTGTATTTTTTAAAATATCGCAAAATATTCATGTAATTAAATTATTGATGGGGCCGTTTGCCTCGCTTTTACAATATTTTATCTTTTTATAATAATATTTCTCTACATGTAAATATATTAATAAAAAAATACCAACTTAATCTAAAAAATAAAATAAAAATAAAAAGGACATATATTAATTTTTGTGCCAGTTCACATATGTCTAAAAAAATTAATATTATAAAAAAATGAAATTAATAATTTTTTGGACATTGATAAAAAAAAATTAATATCTTAACTCCTCATCAAAGTATTCCATAAAGATTAATATAAATTCTTTTTGTTACTATTTTATTTTTTGGGATTAAATTGGTAATTTAATTTTTTTTATTAATGTCTCAAAAAAATTATTGTAAGAGTGTAATATTATAAAAGTAAAACAAAAAGTAACGATATAAATATTTTGAGATATTTTTAAAAATACAAGAATTAAATAGATACTAACCTTAAAATATAGGAATTAAATGAGTTTCTATCTCCTTTTTTACCGGTAAATCAATAATAACATATGTCAACATAACTAAAATAATTTTGGTGCATGCTTCTTTTTACTCTTATTAATATAATGGTCTAATTTGTCGAAATTAGCTAGTAATTGCATTAAAAGGAAAAAAAAACGACTAACAATATATTTCTATGAAGGGTGCAAATATAAGGCCATATTCGGCTCAAACACAATATTTAGGGCAATGTCTAAAACCCAAGTCCAAATTTGAATAACGTCTAACAATAAGAAAGATTAACTACATTCCTCATAAATTTTCCAACATTGAAAGAAGAATAAATAGATATACTCTCAGATATAAAGAGTACATGAGATATTTTACCGGACTGGCCTAGTCCACCCACCTCAGTTATTCCAGGGGAAAACCACATTTCAATTGGAAAAAGACAAACATTGCAGTGCCCACCACAACAACACGATAATATCACTAAATCTGAACATTGAAACTTGAATCCAAGACCCAACCACATACCAATATAGGAGAACTGATTTGGGTTAGTCCCAGTAATTACTACTCTTTGGACTTATGATTGTAAGGAGATAGTATTAAAATAAAATTCTTCAATAGATGTTAAACATAATTACTACTCTTACGGGAAATTTCCAAACAAAGATGATAATGCGCCGAGGAATTAGCTTAACTACCGAAGGCCCTCCAAAGAATCGCATGGCATAGCACACTTGCTGTGGCTGTTTCATTACCTCTAACAAGTTTGTCTAAAATTAAAAGGAAGAGATTAGAGAGATTCTCCATTGTTTTTGATTTCTTTTGTCTATTGCTTTGTATGGTGGCCACATCCACATTCAAAATGAAGGCTCCTAACGTTCTCGATAGACTTGATCCCTTCCATGGCAGCAAAAAGGAAAGGGAGAGATGTCTCAGCATTGGGAGATTAGCTCCATTCTTGCTGCCTTGTCTATGTTTAACCACAATTCTCAGCCTCTTCCTTTACTTTCCAAACCCCTTTGAGGCCGTTTCCCAACGAGAAATCCAACAAAAGGGTGCCCCCATTGTCAAACCACCCGAAGGTAATTAATAATGGTGTTTAGGTCCGAATGTCGGGATTTTACAAAATTCAAATTTAAATCATTAGAATTTTGAATTTGTACAGCAGTGTAAAATAATTGTAGGGTAAAATGTTGTGCAACTCTGATTCAAGTTCAAATTCAAATTTTATAAAATTTGGGCATTCGAACCTGAGCATGACTCAACATTCACTACGCATGAAGATTCACAAATCGTAACGTGAGTACTAGACGGTACAATTTTGAATTATGCATGAATGATTTTTGTTCTGTAGGAAATGCGATTTTGAATTGTAACTTGTACGAGGGTCGCTGGATACAATACCGTAGAGATTTTAATTATAAGAATTCAAGCTGTATTCCCGAAGCAAGAAATTGCTTCTTGCATGGGAGGACGGATAGAGATTTTCTGAACTGGAGGTGGAAACCTTATGCTTGCAATCTTCCGAGGTTTGATCCCAAGATTTTTCTGGATATGGTTCGAGGAAACAAAATGGCATTTATCGGCGACTCCGTTAGCATGAATCAAGTGGAATCGCTCGTGTGTTTATTGTCCAAGGTAATAAGATGACAAACCCTTGTCCATATATATTTTCCTGAACCTCAATTTACCTGGCAACTGCAGATGCAAAATAACTCTTATCCAAGTTATTCCATTTTAGTTTTTCAGGAGGAAGTTCCGAAATTTGTTTACAAGGATTCAGCAGATCAGAACCGGATATGGCACTTCCCTGAACATGACTTCATCCTAATGAATCTCTGGTCCAGATTCCTTGTAGCTGGAGAGCAGAGAATGATCAATGGTTCGTTATCCGCTTCTTATAATTTGCAAATTGACAAGGTTGACGAAGATTGGACCGCAAACCTTCCAACAATAGACTATGTTGTCATCTCTAATGGGCTTTGGTTCTTCCGACAGATTTACCTGTACAAAGGCGACACGGTAGTTGGATGTGTAGACTGTGAGGAACCAAATATCACCAAAGTCAGCCCTAGCGGTGCCATTCAAATGGCCCTCCGAACAGCACTTGTCTACATCAATGGCTGTAAACAGTGCAGGGGCATAGTCACAGTGGTAAGGACATTTTCACCGACTCATTTTGAGCATGGGAGTTGGGATACCGGTGGAATCTGCAATAGAACAAAACCTAGTGATGAAAAACAGATTATCTGGGAAGGAGAACCCTGGAACATAAGGAAAATTCAAGTAGAAGAGACTGAAAGAATGGGGAAGGAAGGCGAAGAGCAGGGTAAAAGCTTTGTAGCAATGGATGTAACAAAAGCAATGCTGATGAGGCCAGATGGGCATCCTGGAGACTACTGGGGAAACCTTCAGAATAAAGATTTTAGAGACTGTCTTCATTGGTGCTTGCCAGGTCCCATCGATACATGGAATGAATTTTTGATGGCGATTCTGGAAATTGAGACTGGTCTAGTTTCTTAAAAAGCTCATGTAATTAGAAAAGAACAGTACATGTGCAAAGTGTCATCAGTAGCCTCCATAATGTACATATATCATCCTTGTTGAAAGATGTAATGATACTAAAGAGTTTAAAAATATTACTTAAATGTAGAATCTTTTGGTTGTCAATAATCAGTAATTTATATGTAATTGTCAAAAGAAATGCCCATTGATTTATGAGCAATTGAAGTAACAGAGCAACACCAAGGCTCATCCTTCAGATTTATGGTTACTGCTATGATACACATTGGTCATTCGCTTTCTTAACATGGTGAAAAACATAATGCAAAGTTTAACATTTTGAGCAAAGCTTCAAGCAAAATAATAGTAAGAACAAGCAGCCGAGAACAGCCTGTTTCAGGTTGATGTCTCTTAACTTACATTATGGGAATGGGAAACGACGCATCACTACGAAACAAAAACAAACAAACAAACAACAAAAGAATAAAATAATTTTTGTTCTGGTTAAAAAGAAAAAAAAAAAAATCTAAAACAGCTACAATCAGCTTGCTGATATAGACCAAGACTACCTTTCCTCCCCCCCCACACAAGGCTTTTCTAACAAATGGGCAAATAAAGTTTCTTGCAGCAACAAACCCTGCGTGGAATCATGATAGCGTCTTAGGTGACAGTCTGACAACTTTGAACTAGAATTTCATTTGAATATCATATTAATCTAGTAAAGCAGATCAATCCACAATTTACATTATCCGGCCAACAAAAAATCTAGTCTTGAGAAATCTGCAATAAGCTACCAATCAAAGATACTTTGCTGCTAGGATACCCATCCTACATCTAAATTTCAACTCAGATTTCACTCAACAGTGAAGCCAAAGCTAAGAAAGGCTCTTCAGTAAATGAAAAAACTAATATCCCTAGCAAATAATTCTAGGATGACATGTTCTAGAAACCATAAAACAGTAATTCAAATATATAGATATAACACAGATCTATATTTGCCAAATTAAAAAAGTGAGAGATTTCTTCCTTCTTTTGCTTGTTACCACTAGGCCAAGACTCACAAATTACATTCTTGAGGAAAAAAAAGAAGTTAGATTAATAATAAGCACAAATTTCATAGCAAAGCAGCTCAAGGTGCTTCTTTGATTGGATTATGCACAAGCATGACAGCGAAACCTAACTTCTTTCTTATAAAGCAGCAAATTGCTCATCATACTAAGTTTAATGGACCTAAATTCCTTGTTGATGACATAAAAATCAAATTCTCACGCCATATTAAGTCAGAGCAAAACAGTGCATAAAATGCAACTTGAAGTAAACCACAATTACGTATGGAATACACATTGGAAACCTACGATTTCTCTATGGTAAACTAGAAATTATAGATAAAATATTCTGATAACTCCTAGTTTAAAGACGAACTAAAAGATGCATCAGCAGAGGTCATTCCATTAATTACAATGAAGCAGTTAGTCAAATGTTGGTGGTTAAATTCTGTAGAATGGCAGTTGCATGTAAGAATAAGTGGGTTTGGTTGTCACAACATCAATCTGGGTTCAAGAAAAGTAATGATCGATAGACAAATACATGTAAAACATCATGCACATGCCAAGACAATGAAGTCAAAATGCATGAGTACAACAATGTAGAGGTTCACGTGAAAATGAGGAAGTGACAATCTAGGAAAATTTCTGAACATCACATAAACTAAGGATATAAGCAATGAATAAAGAATTAATGCCTGGAAAACACGAATAAAAGTGTGACTGTGTGCTAAACAGCGGTCACAAAACAGGTGTCACGTAGTTCGGATGGTTTTATTGCTTTCTGGAATCAACTGACTACGGATTGCATGAAGAAACACTAGGCATCATTGTCTACAAGAGCTCCCCAAACCAAATAAGAAAAGGGTGGCCATGTCTGCTCTCACTAAACTTCCAAAATCATAGCAAATGGATTCTCCCACTAATGCCTAACCATAGATATCAGATGAGCACATAATGAAATAGTTTTCAAAAAGCCTAAAAACAATATAAGATAAACACAAGTCAAATTGCAACTACTTTTGAGAGCCCATAAACTGCAATTCTCCACAACTAGGTGCTCTTGCTTCCATCATTAATATGAGTTGAAACCAAATAAGTAGCACATTCAACTTATATAGAACTGCCAACATCAAATTAACATATTATATAAGGCCCAGTGAAATAACTCATGCTTCAGCATTGTTACCAAGCACAAAAGAGAATAACTCACGCACAGGGGAATACTCCACCAACCCAATATCCATTGCGTAGCCAGTAACAGGTAACTTCAATTCCCTCAAAACACAAAAGGCCTCAGCCATTCTTGTCTTGGGCACTTCTTGAGCAACAGGACAACAAGGAATCCAATTATCGGGACGAAACTCGTCGCCACACTCAATCCCTTCTCTTTTGATAGCTTCGCAAAGCTGAGACTGGAACTGAAGTAGCGGAATTGAAGGCGTGGGTGCAAGAAACAAGACATTGTTGTCGTTGCAGAAGCTGCCGATTGTTGATAAAGATAAGGGGAGTGGTTCTTGCTTTGAAGCAAAGGTCTTGATGGTTGATTCAAGCTTCGCTGGCTCTATGGTGGGGCTCGAAAACAGCGTTATGTGAGGACGTGATTCGATTTCAATGAGTTGAGTACTGATTTGGCGGCGAGCCAACACATTCCATGCTTTCAACACTTGGTTTTCTAAAGCTGGATCGAAATACAGCTCGATTGCATAACCTTGTGACATTTGAGGCAAATTTCTGAGTACCCAAATGCCCAAATTGAGATCCAATAGTACCCAATTGAAAAAAAAAAGTGAAAATCAAAAGGGTAGACAAAGAACCAAATTGAGATAATGAGGAGGAGCTAAAGAAACCCAGAAGCTAAAATAGGGATCTGAGAATACCCAGAAATCGAAAATTGAGATCTGAGTAGTAGCAATGAAAAAATTAAGAGTGGAAATTGAAGTGATGCGCAGGTGGTTTATTAATTAATAAATAATATTATAGAAATCAAAACAAAAAGAAAATATTGAGAAGGGAAACAAATGAGGATGTGAAAATTGTAAATAGCGAGAGCGACGGAGAATAAAAAAGAAAATATACACGAGTCTAGATAACATTTTTTTTAATTCTTTTTAAAATGTGACATTATAATTTATATTCTCAATTTTTTTTAAAAATAATTATACATTTTAATATTCATTAATATTAATACATATTAAATAATTAATGATACATTAATAAACAAAAAGAAAATATTGAGAAGGGAAACAAATGAGGATGTGAAAATTGTAAATAGCGAGAGCGACGGAGAATAAAAAAGAAAATATACACGAGTCTAGATAACATTTTTTTTAATTCTTTTTAAAATGTGACATTATAATTTACATTCTCAATTTTTTTTAAAAATAATTATACATTTTAATATTAATTAATATTAATACATATTAAATAATTAATGATACATTAATAAATATTCAAACTAAAAATATTTAATTTTAACACCCATAACAAATTTTTTATTACATAAATTTATTATTTACACTATAATTTATATTACTAAATTATTACTAAAATAATTTACATCAATTCTTATAAAATATTATATAAATTTTTTAATTTTTATTAATATTTTAAAATATTTATTATACTCACATCTAATAAAATAATTTATCAATTCTTACGAAATACTGTTTAAATTTTGAACTCTCATTAAATTTTTTGGAATGTTTATCCACCTGAGAGGCCGAGCAGCTCAACACCGACAACATTATTACGGTATATTTCAACTTAATACTCATAAACTAGAAGATGAGGGACAACTGAATTTTTTTCTTAACATAAGTAGCACTAATAAAATGACAATATAAGTATACAACAATCCGAATGCAAATATAGAAATTAATTAATTAACTGCCCGATTAAAATTTAGCAAAATAAATTATATATATTCATTTTTAAATAAAAATAAAACAAATAAACGTTTAGAGAGTTGCATGATAATTGATGAACCCCGGTTGCCAATTCAGTGCTCTGGTCGTTTTTCGTTCAAAACCCTAACCACCCTCTGCGGCTCTGCGTTATCTGCTCGAAAATGGTATTTTCTTCTCCCGCAAATTTCTTAAAGATTCATTTTTTTTTCCTGAAAGTAATTTTTGCCAATTTGTTTTTTGTTTTATTTTTAATTGAATTTGCAGAGCGGAGAATCCGTAAACTCGAAAGCGTACCCACTGGCAGATTCACATCTGACAATTACAATAATGGATCTTGTTCAACAAGCGGCTAACTACAAGCAACTCAAAAAGGGCGCCAATGAAGGTTTGCTTTTCACTTATTTAATAAATATATATTTATGCTCTTTGACCCCTAAAATAGTTTTTTTTTTTGGCATGAATGATTTTCATTTCAGCAACCAAGACTCTTAACAGGGGTATTTCCGAATTTATTGTGATGGCTGCTGATACTGAGCCTCTTGAGATTCTTCTTCATCTTCCCCTGCTAGCTGAAGACAAGGTTTATTTTATTTATTTATTTATTTTTTGCAAATAATGGTTGATTACATAAATTAATTTCTTAGGTTTCTCAAATTTTAACTTTTGTTAGATGCAATTGACTCTTTTATTTTAGTTAGAATAGTTAAATGGTTACGATGTGTAATACAGGCGAGATTATAAATAATGGAATGGTTTGGCCATGTCTTCATGCTTCATAGAGGGTCTAAACGTTGTTTGAGACTTTGAGTGCATATCAGTCTAATGTTTTTCTCTCTTTTTAAGTTGTTTTTTTCCTTGGTTCATTGTGCATTTGGAGGATGCCACACGTCACTTGTTGTAATTTGAGGACCATGCATGTTAGAATGCATTTGCATTATATTGGAACTATTGGGAAGCTTATTGTTTGATATCATTATCATAACTAGTACTTCTTGTCCTCATACTTGTAATATGAAAATAGGATATTGTGTGCTTATTAAGACTTTCAGCAAGCGTCATATGAAAACAGGAACTCACTTTAGGATCATTGATAGCTTGTGAATTTAATTGGTGTCACTATAAACTTCAGCCCCTTTGGAATGTTTATACTTTTGAAAAATTGGAAAACTTTTTTTTTGATATTTTCACAGTTGCAATTCCGAACCCTGGTAGATGCAAGGACAAAGCATCTTTTACCTGGTGTCAGAAGGTTTTTGTTTGAGACACATACAAATATTTTTGAACCCCTATATTATAGGCTACAAGGTGTTCATTCCGTAGAATTTGAATCATGGAATCAGCATGCAAAATCAACATTGTTTAATCAAGGACAAAGCATCTTACATTCTACAGCTGGAAAATATTTTCATGGGTCCTAAAGAGAGGCATGCCTACAGAACAGCCACTGTAAGGTACAGTGGTACCCCATTCAATATTGAAAACCTCAACTTCTCAGTTAAACCCTCAAGTTTTTGATACTGACACGGTGAGCCCCCAGCTTTCCTAGCATTGTGTAATCCTATAACACATGACACATAATTTGGGGTTTGTAATGAAACCTTAAGGTTTTAACCGAGATTTTAAGTTTGCAATGGGAAGTTGGGGGTGCGGTTATGACTGTCAATGGTTGTACTGTATGCTTTCTCCCTAAAGAGATTGTTATTTCTGCCTGTTCAAGTTAAAGTGTTCTCTGTGCACTGTAGCCAAATGAATGCTGTGATTCCTTCCAAGAAATGCTGAGTTTAAAAAGTTAGGTTTCATGATTATAGCCAACCTATAATTTTATTTATGTTTGTGTTTTCTGTTTTCCTTTCCCCCTAATGGCTTAACTAGGATTATAGAACCAAATAACCTTTTTTTATTTGAATTTGGCAGAATGTTCCCTATGTGTTTGTCCCTTCAAAACAGGCTCTTGGCCGAGCATGCGGGGTTACAAGACCTGTTGTTACTTGCTCTGTGACATCGAATGAGGCTAGCCAACTGAAAACTCAGATTCAACAACTGAAGGTAATTTGCTTCAGTTGTCATCAAGCGATATTATTGAATGTCATCAATTTATTAATCGTTTTGATCCTGCATACTGAGTTTGCTTTCTGTCAAATGCAGGATGCCATCGAAAAGCTCTTGATATGAAATATAAGAGGATTCATATTCAGTGTGATGGGCCTCCTGGATGGAGGTTACTCCTTTAGAGGCTTTGACTGATGAAGTAGTTGTGCCCCTAGGAAATCATCTAACAGTAATCTCCACACTCTTATTTCCCATGTTTTCTTTTTTGGGAATTATATTTACCATAGAATGATGCCATATATTGTTTTTATATCTTGTTTAATAAATTAATTTTTACTGGTTAAAGATATAAATGTAGTTTCGTAATTGATTAAATGTGAATCAAGCCCCAATAGACTTGGCATTTTGAATTTTTTTTTTCCCTTCTGATTCTGAAATTAAGTTGAATTATGGTCTTTCCACTTTTGAGAACTTACTGCAAAAATCTATCATTAGCATCTGAAAATTCTTCCCCTTAGAGCTTATGGTGCTTTTACCAATTGGTAATTGGAATGAGTTGGAATTAGAGTGAGTTAGATTGAAAATGAGGAATAGAAGTTAGAATAAGTTGTTTATTTGAGCTGTTGGAATCGAAATTGGAATGAGTTGTATTTTCATTCATGTGATTATTTTGTCTAGGAATTAGAATAAATCGTGTTAAGTTATTAAAATACTATTAGTTAATTATTGTCATTTATATTATTATTTATTATAATAATTGTGAATTGTTTTAATATTAACAACAACAATAATAGTGGTAGTAATAATAATAATAACAACAACAAAAATAACACTAATTATTATTATTATTATTGAAGTATTTTCTTAAAGAAGCGATAGAATTTTTCTTGAAGTATTTTATGCAAGCCATGTTGACAGGTGTGGTTGGTTCGAACTTCGAATAGACAGAACAGAACCACAGCTTTTTTTATGCCAATCTGATCTCTATATTGAATATTATTTGCTTATAATGAAATTTAGGTAGATATTAAATGATAAATTAAGATTACAAATCAAATGGGTGCAAAGAGTAAAATTATTTTTACCTGAACATGATAAATAATGAGTAGCTTGATGAGAATTTTAGTAATTCAAAATTTAACAAAATTATTAGAGACACTATAAGTGGTTAAGAAAAATTCTCCTCAGAATCGGTCACAAAAACCTTTTCTTGGGATACACATACCATTTTATATTACGAAATTATAACATAAATCTTAAAGTTTGTCTTAAAAGAGACATTTTGATTCATGGAAGATAAATTGCATTATAGATGTTACTATGTAACCTAAGTACAAAGAAAATCATGTTAATTAATGAATCTTTCGTTGCACTCGACAATTATTGATGTGGTGGTTTTATTCATGATGTTGACAACCAACTTGTGATATTTTTAAAACTTTTTGAGTTATAATAAAGAAATAATTCCATATATTCAAAGAAATATGATTTAAAAACATAACGTTTTGAAATATGAAAACCAGTTTGTCCAGGCAACGCATGTCATGAATGTAATAAAACTTTATAGCAAGTAGTAGCATTTCATTTATTATTGCAAACCACAAACAGTAGAATAATGAAATTAAGGCGTTTGTCACAAACAGCTTTACAAGATACAGAAACAATTAAGTGCACAAAGAATAATAACCCAAGGCAATTAACGAACAAATGAAACAAATATTAAAAGGGTTGGGGGTTCACTGAGGAACGCGAAGATAAAGAGGGATGGGATTGTGAGAATTTGGAGGTGAGTCCCAGACAGAGAAAGCACTTGTTGAGTTCATCCATTTCTCTGTAATTTCAGGACAATGACGATACAATACATCCTTCAGGCTCTCTGTTGTGTTCACCCACTCAAGTCCTTTCTTCGTGTATGTCTCCTCATTGAAATTGCTTGTGAAGAACCTGTCGGCTTCAAGTCTCCTGCAAATATATGGATGCCACATCACACATTTCAATAATGTCTCGTCGATCATATAATTTGTCTTAAATATCTGTGGAGTTCTGTTTCTTTAACATTAGCGCTTGGTTTAGCAGTTAAATTACCTGGATGCCATCAATAGGAAGATTACGAAAGCGGTCTCGCTGATAGCGAAACCCTTGATCTTTTTCTCCGCCATGAGGCCTACTTGAAGATCAAGCTCTTCAACATCCTCGCCGTACACTTCATTAAGCACTTCAATCGCTTCCTTATCCTCCGTCAGATCTTCCCACTTGGAGATAGGAATTAAGAGCAGAGCCCTACGGAACTCATTGTACCTAGCAACTTTTCTCTCCCTGTCCCTGTATACTGCACGCATGCATCATCATAAGCAGCCAATTTTGATTAGTTACCCTGCCTGCCATGAGCTCTCACTCACTTCATGAAATGAACGGTTGAGATCATCAGCTGATATATATATTTTACCTTCAAGAGCTGGTAGGTCCACATGATCGGGCCTATCCGTGCCGTCCGCATTTTGTGGAATAAGGTCCCTGAGCCAGAGAGGATAATTCCAAAGCTCCAATGCCCCACAAGCTTGGTGACCCATTGAGACTATTCGCTTCTCAAATCCAGTGTCTGATAAGGCCTTTTCTCCCTTGTGTCCAACCAAATTTTCCATAGGCACCCTATTTAAACAAGCAAGCAAATAAATTAATAAATGTATAATCTCACATGTAAGAGTCATCTTCAGGCACATATGTTTGTACTTTATAAAGAGTAAAGCGTATATTCACTCCCTGCTTTACAGTGATATAGAAATGGTGTATAATACTGTGGAGTATCGCTACAACACTGTGCAAAGATAGCTCTGTATTATATAAAGTGCAGACGTCAATATTTTACAACAGTTACCATATATATAATAATACATATGCTTACTTCTCAGCCGACGGAGGAGATTTATTGGGTCCCGGTTGAGCGTCGATGTCCCTGAGATTAAGGGTATCTGGTAGAAGCGCGTGCATGCGGTAAACGCTGGTGAATTCCTCGGTCAATGAGTAAGGGACCCCATGATTTTCAGGCTTCTTCATGCCCACAAAGCCGCCCAAGATGGCTCCTCCAACGTGCCCAAATGTGTCTTTGAATTTCTTTCCCAGAATTCCATACCTGCACAGGATATTAAAAAAAAAAAAATTAATTAAATTCATAGCATTAATATCACATACGATGGGAAAATAAAAAAGAAACACTCTGTTAGATAATGGTGCCCTCGTAAATTACTGTTGGATCATTGTAGTCAAGCAATACAATTCTCTTAAAAGAGTCTACGTAATCATCTGAGAATAGAGGAGTTTACATTATCATTTTGTCAAATCAAGGGTGTCGCGGTAAAGCAATTGATGGTTCATTGTTGAAAAGTAATTTACCAGTTGATACGCATCCCTGCAAGCAGGGTGTCGGTTTTGAGGAGCTCCACAGTCCAATCAATGGTATGAACTTTAGCAATCACAGCTGAAGTCACTAGCCTTGCATGGCGGTAAAGCTCTTCATCTCCCAAATCTGGATATTCCCTCTGAAAATTAAATTGGAAAATTAAAATATCATGCAAATTTCAACGATAACTTATAATAATATTTTAATTTAACAAGGGATGTGCGTATATTTATTCAATTAATTTTACACACCAACCTTGAGGGCCTCACAAACCGCATTATGCTCTTTAACGAAAAGAGCCTGTAATGTTGAGAGACCAGCCCAAGTATTGCGAACATCTCCTGTTACAGCAACTCCGTTTTGGTCATGGAGAAGAAGCCCATCTTTTGCTATTTTCAGCTTCCCGTCCTTGAAAGTCCTCAATTTATGCAATCTCTCCGCGTTGCTTCCGTATATAGCACTTCCATCCCTTCATGCATGTGCATGCAACAATATCGATTCAATCTCAATTTATGATCGATTCACTCAATTTTAAATTTCGATTTATACATAAACATCTCCTGTTATATTAATTAATGATTTCTTACCACCAAGGAGTACGAACGTTCAAGTGGCCCTCTTTGATTTCATAAAAGCCGGTTGGAACCTCCTTTGTCTTGTAGAATTTGAAAGAACTAAGAGGGCATTTGCCTGCCACTTCTCTGGGCGCCACCAGCTCAACCTATACATACCATTATTATTATTAATTTAATTTCCGGACAAAATAGCTTCTTTAACTGTATTTTTAAATACTTTCAGGAAATGCCATATTAAAAAAAAAATACGGTGATATCCCCCTCCCTCTTCATTATTATAACCCAGACCTAAGTGTTGATCTAAAGAGCTAGGTCTTGCTGTCAAATGATCAATCCAATCATGTATATAGTAATTAAAATTTACAAACCTGATTGGTATCTTCCAAATGATCAATCCAATCATGTATCATAAACTGAATCCAAGTAGCTGCTATCATATTAAATTGCTTTCCTGTGTCTTTGAAACTTCTTCGTGATAGAAATTTTGTGGCAACTACGACTGGATCTGGTTTCAGTAACTGCATCAAATTAAAGTCATGATTAGAGCGAATTTAAAATATGAAATATATTTTTATTGTTACTGTACTTGAACGATGCGTATACATTTATAGGATGTATTATGTAATTTTAAAATCTATATAACATGTTTTATGTGAATGTTCTATAACATTGGGGCATTGACTCAAAATCAAATGATAAAGTTCTTTGAGATGCAGGCCGAAACTTTGATTTGAATAGTAAAATTGCAAATTCTAAGCTTATTCCATGTTCTCAAAGGGTTCCTATTTAAGCCTCCAAATAGAGGATATACTTCATTTATGTTATATTTGTACTTATTCGAAATTTTTGAAGTCAAATTTTTCATGATCAAGAAAAGATTTTGGTGTCTTTTATTGAAAACTCGGTGGTGTACATGACTATTTTCTTAAACCTTGGGGGTGTAATTGTCATTTTTCTTCTTTTTATAGATGAAAAAATAATTTGTTGAAATTATTATTTAATATTTAATTTCATGCTGATTTAAATAATTAAAAAATCAAAATGATATTGATATAAAATATATAAATATGTAATTGAATAAAATGCATACTATAACGAAAAAATATATAAATATTTCATTAGTTTTCGTTTGTACTAATTTAGACAAATTAATAGTTAAATAATCATAGAAATAATTAATTAATTATTCTATTCTTAATGATAAAATCATTATCTACAACCCAATCCAATTTCATACTACGCCCAATAAGGTGTAAAAGAGTAAAAAAAACAAATTTGAATTCTACGAAATAATAAATTATATTTTTACTATAATTAAAATCTGTTTATATTTTTTACTGAAAATTAAAAAGAAAAAGAATGATGCTGTCTTAATTCATGCTTCAAAAACCTAATATATAATATTTAGATAAGTTGAACCACAAACCAAATATAATTGTATCAAAACCAATCAATGTTTGACTTTATTCTAAATTGGCTTTGGTTTCTACTGTCCAGGACTCATATTTAACAACTTTTTTGGGGTCAATTTAAGTAGTTGGTAGATTTTTTATTTTTTATTTTTTAGAGATAGAAGGGCAGGTGAAGTTCATAAAGATAAATTATTTAACCGACCTTTTTATAATTTGATTTTTAGTAGCCAATTAAATAAATATGTTAAAAATCATACGGCTAAATCCTTGGGGAAGTAGTTTGTAGATTGTGTGTATAATATTATAATAATTATACATCTACAAATTGTTGTGCAAAATTTCTTATACAATCTGAGTGGCGATTTACATAATATTTAAGGGCCGGATTGATTATTTTCACTTAAGCCGCCACCTCAAATTGTACAAGAAAATTTATAAAACAGTTTGTGCATGTATCATTATTAATATTATTGTTGGATATATATGTATATACCTTGTGTTTCTGATCAGCAGGGAGAATATTCCTCCCAAAGAAAGTTCCTTCACTGCCAGCACCTTCATTGAAGGGATCGTTATATTCGCCGTTGGCAGTCCGGTACGGATAATCCGCCGGATTAAACCGAACACCTGCCGGGGTTTTCCCGACGTTGAACAAGTTGTACTCCTGGTGAAGGTGTCGTCGAAGTCCCAGATAAAATAAACCAACAAACACGGGCAACCGGTGCCATAATATTCCCAGCTTATCCATGGAGTGCACAATCTGCATATGCATGAGCACGACATATACATAATAAGAAACCAAAAATTCAACAACAAAATGAAAAAATGACAGTCAATATTATTAACGTTTAACAAACTAAAATAGTTAGAAGCTGCATGCATGCATGGAGAGAGAGATATTTTACGAGGAAGAGAAACTTGTCGATGAGAGTCATCCTGGAGACAACTTCATGGAAGTCTTTGTGGATGAAATGATGCAGAGGTGCTGTAAAAAGATTCTTCAGAAATTCCATTTTAATTTACGGAGATTTAAACGCAGTATTGTTTAGATACACTCTTCTAAAGACATGCTTTCGTTTGCTTATATAGAAGCAAGAGGGATGACTATTTCAATTGAGTGCTTGTGCCTCTTTTTTTTGGTAAAATATATATATATTCTGTAGACAATTGCGTTTCTTCTTTTTATTCTAGAATTCCTCATTAATGAGATGTTGAAAATGTCGATGGAACTTGGAAGCCTCGCTAGTCGCCAACATTGATTACCTAAAGTTGAAACGACTTGATTTTCTTTCATTTTCTTTCCCCAAAAAAGGTATTATATCAGATTTTACGTACTGAGGTTTAAAGATTTGTTCATTGTGAGTGGAATTTGGATTTAAAGATTTAAAGGTATTATATCAGATTTTACGTACTGAGATTTAAAGATTTGTTCATTATATCTTAATAATGATATTAAGATGTCAAAAGGAGTATAGGAGAATTTAATTACACTGAGTGAAAAAATTAATTATTAAGAGGTTGGTGATAAACCAAAATCTTTGTCATGGTCTCGTAAAAGTCAACTATTTTTTATTTTCATTGGTCAGGATAACAAAATGAGTTTATTGACTAAAATAATTCTTTTATAAGATAAATTGACAATTAAGATCACGTGATTAAATGTCAATAATCTCGCTTTCTATATGATGCGCGGTAACTAATAATTCTAGCCCGTGTTTTGACATTTAGCATTGTAATTGCTGTGTGCGCACATATAAACATTAACAAGAGACGCGAAAAGTCAGCATCCACAAAATAGATGTGTTTAATTTTAAACAACACACAATTACTTAATGTCCTATTTAGTATTGTAGTTAAATAGTTGTAGTTTAAAAACTACAACACTTAAATATTTCATAAGTCCTCACACTCTACTTTAAGGGGTTAGTAATTTATTGTGATAGAAATGAGTTAAAGTTACTATTGTGTTAATTTTACATATTAATATTTTTGTGTTTCAGATTTTAAGTTAATTTCACGTTCTAAATCACAAAATTTATGCGAGCGTACGTACGTTAATTGGCATAAACTATCAATTTATTGCATTTCAAATTATGAATTTCTCACACGGCATTGAATAAATGGTAAATGTAGGTGAAAGTTCAAAGTTACGGAATTTTTTTTCTCTAACCCAATCGTCACACCGAAGAAAACCTGGTAAATTGATTGAAAAAATTTCATGAAGAGTAGAGATGGCAATGGATGGCAATGGGTGGGGAAGCCTACTCCATTCCCCACCCCATTAAAAATTTTTGCCTCCATTTCCCAATAAATTTAGTGGGGTGGGGATGGGGAATCCCCATGTGGGGAATGATTTTTCCATCCCAACTCCATTCTCTATTTGCCTATTCTATAGTAGATATAAATACATAATTTCAGTAAATTAAAAATTAGAGACTTAAAATAAAATCATTACTATATTACAAAGTATTTAAATTATTTTAAAAAATATCTAAAAGTTTGAAAAAATATCTTAAAATGCTATCAAAATTTAAAAAATATTCGAAAAGAGCAGCACCGTAAAAGAGAAAAAGAAACATAACATGTTTTAGAGTTGAAAATGAATTATATTGCAAGATTTTTTTTATATCATGTTTATATTACATAAAAATAAAAAATTTATTAATTGGCATTATAGTTGACAAATAAAAATTATTAAATAAGAAGTAAAAACATATTTATATATAATGAGAATTGGGGTGGGGAGTACAAAACCAAACCTCACCATGTTATGAGTTTGGGGATAATTTTTCCTTCACTCCTCACCTCATTCCCCAAAAATTATTTAAAATTTTTCTCATTTGGGGTGAGGCTCCATGGGACCCCAAATCCGTAGAGAATTTTGTCATCCCTAATGAAGAGTTCACGCTCCTTCAGATGAAATTCAAGCTATCGTCATGGCCGAAGAGGATTGAAATTCTAGGATGGTCAAATTTTATAGAGTTAATATTTTAGGCATTAAGGTTAAAAAGAAAAAGTATATAATTATTTCATAAAATATTAGCTATGTAAATTTTGCAATACTATAACAGTTATTGTAAAGTGACTGTAAATTAATATTCTAATAAAAAAGTAACTATATAACTATATGTGTGTGTGTGTGTGTGTGTATAGCCTTTTCATCCTTATTTCACTTGACGCTGTTAGAATTTTATGTCATCTATAGAAACAAGGTTTTTTTTTTCTGTATATTAAACCATCTGGTATCTGAAAATTATATTGGGCCCCAACTAATCCATATTCGAGTCGGGTAGGACCATTAGGGCGGCAAATCTCTCCCAACAAGTATTTAACGCAGCTGCATTCCCAAAGTCTTGAACAAGACTTAATCATACAATTACCAATATCATAACTATTAGGATTGGTGAATAATCATTAATTTAAATAAAATGTTTTTATTCAATTGTTAACCGAAGAAACTATGTTAGAAAAAATGAAGAAGGTGTTTATTATATTCAGCATATTAATTATCATTTACTTAACTAGTTAATAAAAGAATGTTATTTATTATAATCAATAATACCCTAGGGGTCTAAACAAGTGATTTTCAAACAATTTTATTTGACAATAGGTAATAAGAGAGTAACACGTGGACACCAATATTTCAATTTCACTGACAGGAGGTGAATGTAAAGATAATGATGATGATCTTTTAATGAAGACAACTATAATAATTTTCTTCACAAAATTATAGTTCTTTCCCAAAATAATTTCGCAAATTTATTTGCCATTTAATTCTCATCAATTTAAGTTAATATAATTACCACTTTCATTTTAGTTTTTCAAAACAAATGAACACATGAAATAATATTATTTACTTGTTATATAGTTGATATGGACCTCCGATGTATTCTAAAATTTCTCATTAATGAGATGTTGAAACGATGATGGAACTTTGAAGCCCGGCTAGTAGCCAACTTTTATTGGCTAAAGTTCAAACGAATTGATTTTCTTTCATTATTTATTGAGAATACATATTTACCTATAATCCTCTAAAAATACAAATTTACCCTTCAATCTAATCTATTTAATGAAAATTTTTAAAATACTTATAATGTATTACAATCAATTAATGCATGTATGATCTAACAACGGCAAAATATAACATAAGACAGCATAAGTCCTCCCTAAAAGTGATTGGATGCATTTGTCATTTTTACAAAGCAATGAAATTATTTTAACCCAGACTAAATTAAAAAAAATATAATGCAAAGCATTATTTATTGAGTCTACTATGAACTATCTTATTTATACACATGAACTTTTGTTGGGGCTAATATAAATATTATTAATTTTATTAAGATTATAAAAAGTTAAGTCCCTAATACCGTTTTGGCTAAGGCACACAAATTCACACCTCGCCCCTACTTTATCATGGGTTTCCTACTTTGGTAAGTAAGGGGTTATGATTCCTCGTATTTAAAAGCGTAAATGGATTAAAAGGCCATTTACGTGGGTTTTAAACTTGATACTTAGGTTTTGTTACTGATTTCCTGCGCATTCGACTCTATCAATGAATCGAGGAGTACCTTTGATTTTATATTATAAACAATTTCTTAAATTACTTGTAACGATCTCCTTAAGGGCTTGGAGGATCGATTACGGTAAAAATAACATTTTCGGTATAATGACCAGAGACTTTTTTAATTTATCTCATATATATATGTAACCAAAGCCGAGGTTTTTACTTTTACCTATAGAGAGTAAATAGATTGATTATTTGAGCTTATTCAAGAGATTATTTTTTAACATTACATTTACACGTAAATTTTAGTCCAACGGATACTAGCATGGAAGCAAAGAGTAGTTTGCGACCTAAACACGCATGTGACAGGTTATTGCGTTCAAGAATGTGTTAGTTGTTAACAATTTCTAATCAATTAGTTGGAATTTTGTACAAAACAATTGTAAGACTTTTGATGACCGGCTTCCAACGGTAAGTTGGCAAGTTTGGTAAAGACAAAAGTGGGGGGTATGTAATCACTGATGCAAGGTAGTCGTGGCCTACGTAGATACCTCAAAATAAGTCATGCATCTTTAGATTGAAGATTAAAAAACAATAACCCATACTCTATATAGAATACGAAATCCCTGACTTCATATAGAATTAATTACTCTTTATCAGTGGCCAATTTGGCTTTTGTCCAGTGTAACGCTTAGCTAGTTCTCTCATTAAAAAGATCAAACGACCAATTCAATAGTTTCTGCTTTGCACGTCTTTAATGCTTTGCACGTCTTTCACTCTTGGATAATAATAGAGAACATGTGATTAAATAATTTCAATGGAAGAACCCAAAAGCCAATATTTTGACTGCAAAAATTGGATGGCGCAGAACGTGGGTGGCTGGCTAGCCGCCGCGAAATTCTTTTAAAAAATGCAAAATAAATCAATAAAATGAACAAAGTAGAAGTGAAGCAAATCGCAGACCATGTGCTTAAAATTTATTTTGTTTGTTGTGAATGCCAAATTGCCAGTTGCCGATATTCAACTTTTAGAACATAGAAGAATACTTTTCTTTTGTAATATACCTTGCTTTACGGTGGCTTTGTTTCTTTATTGATTATTTAATTCTAAATTTAATTAGCAAAACATTCACATGCAGGATTTTGAATAGAATATCGATTCCTTCTTGAGCTTGGATAAGATGATGAAGTTAATAATCTTGGTTTTCAATATTTATTTGAAGATCTGGAGCCAGTTGCTGTCTGCTAGATTGAGATCTTTAACTGCTAGTTGTGACGTTATTATGATAATAGTCTTTTATTAGGGTTTAGACACGTCTTAAATTTTAAATAGTATAAGTGATTCTGCAGAGAGATGAGAATGTCCATACAAATTTAAAAAGTTATTATTGATAACGAAAAATATGACGATCATTAGTTAATATAGTGGAACAGCGATAAATTAATTCTTAAGAAATTGATAATCTCAATAACTCGATTAAATAGTTTTTATTGGTCCTAATTACGTCAATGTCGTAAATTAATCATTTGATAATCAATTTAAAAAAAAAATCATATTTTCCTATAAGATCCACCTACTATATGCATTTATATTTGCCAAATTTGAAACTAAATTAATCCAAGAGATATGTCATGTTTGGCTATTGCAAAATATATTTTTAGGGCACGTTTTGGATTGCTTTTAAGAGTCTTAAAAGTAATTTTGAAAAATTAAAACCTAATTTTAATGTTGGTTAAAAAAAAATCAAAATTATTTTTTTCAAAATCAACCCCTCCTGCAGCTAATTTTGAAAAACAGGGAATGAGTAACTTTTAGATTCTAATTTTGAGAATCAATTTTATCCTTTAATAAAATTTCATAAATATCCTAAAAATTATTAACTAAACCCAAAATTATCCTTATTCAAATTAGAAACAAAATAAATATTTTAATAAAATTTTATTATAATTCATCAATATAAATTTATTAATATCAATTTTTTGGTCGAATTATTATTAAATTTTGTTTTACTATATTATTAATTTAATTGTCAATTGTTTTAAGATAAAAAAATAAAAAAGTAAAATCAATATATTATAAATTTTATTTTTAGTAAAAATTATTATAATACACAATTAAAAATATTATATGTACATGTTTTTATAGGTATAAGTAAATTTTATCTTATATTATGAATATTTTAGTCATTTATTTTCCCTTAGCAGTTTAACAGTAAAATTTACCAAACATCCATAACTGCTTTCAAAACTCACATTACTTCTGAAAACAAAATTTATCAAACACTTAACTGATTTTCTTCACAGTTGATTATTTGTACGGCACAGCTAACATCAATTATTTTAAAGGGAAATTATCAGCCATATATCCTTAAATGACACCAATATCAAACGTGCATGAACACTTTTCAAGTGTATCACTCGTATATCCTAAGTTGACAAAACACTTCTGCCGTCCACCAATTCGTTAACTTCTGTTAGAAAGTTAACAGAATTATGGCAAATTGACTATTTCACCTTTGAAACTGAAAATGAGGTAAAAAGATAAATTTACTCTAAAAATTAACGTAAATTTTCAATACACAATTTTTTTATTTTTTATTAACAATACATTTTTTTGATTAAAAAATGAATTATTAATGGTACATAATATTAACAATTATCCATAAAAAAAATTCATATTATACCATAAAAAATTATCAACAACATATTATTTACAATTATACATATTATACCATAAAAAATTCTAGTTGGAGCTTGGAGGAGTAGATTTTTAAAAATTTAGGTTAAATTTTGGAGGAGTAGATTCGGTTGTAAAGTAGTTTTTTTTAGCAATTATTAACAATTATCCGATAAATAAAAATGACATTTCATGTTTATCAATATATATCATATGACATGTCATTTGTTAATAGGTAAATGAAATGACATGTCATTTTGTAAAAAGACTATATTACCCTTATGACGTCAGCGCTTGCAAACGGTAGTTAACGGATTGGTGGATGGCAGAAATGTTTTATCAACTTAGGGTATACGAGTGACACACTTGAAGAGTGTTCACACACGTTTGATATTGGTGTCATTTAAGGGTATATAGCTGATAATTTCTCTATTTTAAACTTGAAATTAATTTGGAATTAGATCTCATCTCTACCTTTTTTTGTAATGTGAAATTTCAATACACATTGTCGTTTTCTAACAACTACGAGTCGAGCTCTATCTGCCATCTTTAATATAAAAAAATAAAAACTCTAGAATAATCTAGTTACTACTAAAGACAACTAACTACTATTCAAATAAAACATAACAAATACTAGATCAAGGTACGTAAATACTAGAAACGTGATTACAGTTTCCAAAATTAAGTAATTTTTTCATAAATTAATAATTTATTACTTGTTTGGTATATTAATGCTGCTAAATTAATAAATTTTTTAGTTTTAGATGATACAGTTGATAATGTGCCAGAACGAGTAAAAGTTTGTTACTCCTAATCCCATCCTATGTACACAATCAGGATACTAATGGTGTGTTCACTAATCAATAATCGGAATGGGTTGGAATCGAAATGGAGTGAAATCGGAATGGGGAATGGGAATCAAAATAAATTGTTTACTTTAGCTATGGAAATCAAAATTATAATCAACTTTATTGCCATTAATATGTTTACTTTATCTTGAAATTAGAATTGATAGTTATAAGTTCTTAAACTGATCTCAATTTATTATTGTCGTCGTCGTCATAATAATAATAATAATAGTAGTAGTAGTAGTAGTAGTAATTATTATAATTATATTAGCAATAATCTTATAATTATCCATTATAATTAATACTAATAATAAAATTACTATAGCAATAATATTTATTTATTTTTATTATGATGATAATGATGATGATGATGATGATCACTAGCAATAATAAAAAGTACTAATTGTAGTGATTAATAACTATAATTAATATTAATAGTAACAATTTATTATTATCGTCATCATCAATAAATTTTTCATCATAATCATCATCATCATGATCATAATAATAATATAAGGAAGGATAAAATGAAAACTTCATGATTTAAGTGAATGTAATATGGTCACTTTAAGGAATGGGAATCTCATTCCCACCTTCCCCAGAGGAATGAGAATTCCAGTGATAATTCCTAACTTTATATGGAGCCTACCACTTTAATTTCCATTTCAACTCTTATTTAAGCAAATAAATACATCATTCATTCACATTCTTTGATTCTCATTCCCATTCCCAATAAGTAAACACACACCATAAAAATGTCTATTTTGCGTAAACCTTTTTATATAAAAAAAAAAATCATTCCCCTCCCATCCTGCTAAATATATTATCCTATCTTGTTTTATCCCCGATAATCATCCTCATATGAAGGGTCATCATAATTAAATCTAAGAATAAATATCACTAACAAGTAGAATAATATAGCAATAACCTCTTCTTGACCCTAGACTTCTCTATTTATATTTGCGTGTGTGTATATATACACACATGAAGCTAATCAAGTGTGTGATTGCATGTGTGTCAAGTAGCTGGCCAAAATTGGATTCGAATCGGGTTCGGCTCGACCATATCGGATTTTCGGTTGATCAAGTTGGGCAGAAATCTATCCAAATTATATACAGACTTATAACCCGATCCAACACTATTCAAATATATATTCAGATCGGATCGGATCGGGTCAAAAAATCAGTTTGAGTTCGGTTCAGATCATATTCGTATTAAAAACGGTTTGGATTGGAAAATGAAAAATTTATGCCCATCATTGGAAAAAATTAATACATTACAGCTTTCTTTACTGCTGGTTTTCTTTATTATTAGCTGGTGAACATTAAAATTTTACAATTTATATATGATAATAATCACAACATCAAGAAATACCATCAAAATTTCAAAACACAAGGCTCGGGTTGCCGGGTTGGGGAAGTCGGGTTGCTGGGTTGAAGTGGAGCATGGAGGCGAGAAACTTGGTGATGGACGGAGCCACAGATCCGGTGGCTGTGTCTACAAATGATCGCCGATTGTTGTGCTATGTCTTTGCGTCAGCATCAGTTTACTTTTGTGACTGAAACCTGATCGGTTAAACCCGATTGTGTGAGAAACTCGATTTGTGAAAACTGGAGAGTGAAGACTGAAAAAGAAGAAAGCGGGGCTGTGAAGATTGAAGAGTGAAAACTGAAGAAGAACTTATTAGTATTAAAAATTATTTAATTATCAAGCGATAATAATGTTATTTTGTGCGTATGTTATAATTTATATTTGTGTTTATGCAATATATTAGAAATTATTAATTATGTTTTAAATATATCTAATTTTGTGTATTTTTGTGTATTTATTAGGTAAAATATTAATTTCATGTAATTCGAGGCTCCAAACAGATAAATGGATGTCAAATTTAGATTCTGGAGGTCCGAAAACCTTACTATTAGTCAAAATCAGCTTAAAATTGGGCTTGTGTAAAAATAAATTGACTTTTTTCTGTTGACCGAGCAGTGATTAGATGATAAAATGAGCTTACAATAGATATGAGTGCATGGGATAGCTAGCAATTTTGACTAAATATCAACTGTTCATAATTCAATGATCATGATTGTGCCACGTGACAATGGTTGGTGAAGCAAGTTGTAGGATCCGAATCTTTGTATTTGAGTCGATCCGATCCACCCATTAACCCGCCATATCTTAACCGTTCTTTAGTCAAATCAAACGAGTCAAACGATGCCACGTATGATGTTGACTTTTGAAGTTTGACCAGCCATTGAATCTTGATCTAATGACTATGAGTAGCGAATATATGAAACTTATGATGAACCGTAAAATACTGGATTATATGTATAATTTATAGATTGTGTGTATAATATTATACATCTACAAATTGTTGCACAAATTTTCTCGAACAATCTGAGTGGCGATTTACATAGTGTTTAAGGGATTGATTATTTTCATTAACTGCCTTGACTTTAAGTAATCATTTCATGTCACGTAAGCCGCCGCCTTAAATTGTTCATGAATATTTGTAAAACAGTTTGTACTTATATCATTATTAATATTATTGTTGGATATACATGTATATACCTTGTGTTTTTTATCAGCAGGGAGAACATTCCTGCCAAAGAAAGTTCCTTCACTGCCAGCACCTTCATTGAAGGGATCGTTATATTCGCCATTGGCGGTCCGGTACGGATAATCGCCCGGATTAAACAGAACGCGTGCCGGGGTTTTCCCGACGTTGAACAAGTTGTGCTCCTGGTGAAGGTGTCGTCGAAGTCCCAGATAAAATAAACCAACAAACACGGGCAACCGGTGCCATAATATTCCCAGCTTACCCATGGAGTGCACAATCTGCATATGCATGAGCACGACACATACATAATAAGAAACCAAAAATTCAACAACAAAATGAAAGAATTACAATCAATATTATTAACGTTTAACAAACTAAAATAGTTAAAAGCTGCATGCGTGCATGGAGAGAGAGATATTTTACGAGGAAGAGAAATTTGTCGATGAGAGTCATCCTGGAGACAACTTCATGGAGGTCTTTGTGGATGAAATGATGCAGAGGTGCTGTGAAGAGATTCATCAGAAATTTCATTTTAATTTAAATAGAATGAAACGCAGTATTGCTTGGATGCACTTTTCTGAAGACATGCCTTCGTTTGCTTATATGGAAGCAAGAGGGATGACTATTTCGGTTGAGTGCTTTTCCTTTTCTTTTTTATTCTGTTGACAATTAATGAGATGTTGAAATGTCGGCGGAACTTGGAAGCCTAGCTAGTAGCCAACTTTGATTGGCTAAAGTTGAAACGACTTGATTTTCTATCACCATCATCGTCCCCATCATTATCATTATCATTATCATTATTATTATTATTATTATTATTATTATTATTATTATTTTGATATATTAACGATTTGATATAAAAAAATTACATTGTAACCCGATTAATCTTGAGATAAATAAGACCATTAAAATAATAAAATTCTTTCAATAAATATTTAACGTAATTACGTTCTCAAGTCTCAATTTAAGAATTTATATTAAATTACAATAACTTCATACCAATTGATTCACGTATTCATTGAAAAAAAAATTAATTAATGAATTCATACAGTTTATTATTAGTTTATGTAGTTGTGGCTATCAATTGATTTAACTGCTGAAAATAGTTTAGGTGATCATTCTTAATTTGGGGTCCCGCCCACCTTAATTAGGATCATAAAATTGAAATTTGCATTTATGTTGCTAAAAAAGAAAGGGTAGGTGTCTTGCGTACTAGGTGGGTATTAATATTCCACAACCACCATGATGGGAAGTAAAGAATTTAAAAGAGGTTTAAGCGATCCTCTTGAAAGTTTGGACGAATTTGAATTTATTGGTGTTTTGGATTGTTAGAAAAATACAGTTGATCTTGTTAAATTAATATTTGATATATTGATGATTTTGAATAAATAATAGTTTTTGTTAGTCTCAATTTGGGGCTAACGTAGTAAATTATCAATTATATATATATTTGATAATAATTTTTTTTAAAAAAATTATTTTTCTGTAGGACACAATTAATACATAAATTAATAATTAACTAATGTATAAACCAAATTTATATGGTATGTCTATGATTTTCTTCGTCATACTAGCTGTTGTACGCATTTCATCGATCATTATTACTTTTTTTACCCCTTTCAGATAATAAGTCATTTTTGTATTATATGTGCTGTGTTATGAGAAATTAGAGAATGATTGGCTTAATATATTGCCCCCAAAAAGTCTTTTGTGATGAATTACCGTGTAATCATAATCCAAGCAAAGTATTAGTAAGTGATTGATTCACTCAATCAAAATTAAATCAGAATTGTATCATAAATTTAATAGGATGACTACATTCTTTGATTATACTACTCCTATATTTTATAAAAATTCCTATTATGGTGCGGCACACATATAATAATTAATAGGGTTATTATTATGTTACTACTTCAGAAATTATCAAATATCAAATGACTACAAGAAGTATTGTCTTCTATCATTTTACTACTACACCTTTATAAAAATATCATTTTACTACTTTTCCGTTACAATTGTTAGTTGACCGTTAGTTGACCGCTAGTTGACCGTTAGTTAACCAGTTAATTAACTAACAAAATACCAATTTCACCCTTCATGATTAAAAAAAAATATTTAAAGGTTATTTATAAAATAAATTTGTAATATATTTATTAAAATAGATATAAAATACCATTTTTTTGCTAGAATTATGATATATGAATTACAAA
This sequence comes from Atalantia buxifolia, assembly GCA_030444775.1. NCBI lineage: Eukaryota > Viridiplantae > Streptophyta > Magnoliopsida > Sapindales > Rutaceae > Atalantia > Atalantia buxifolia. The sequence goes on along the minus strand of CM059832.1, from coordinate 25,946,359 downwards.
TTTATCTTACTATTTTTTTTAATCATGAAGGGTAAAATTGGTATTGTGTTAGTCAACTAACGGTCAACTAATGGTCAACTAACAATTGTAACGGAAAAGTAGTAAAATGATATTTTTATAAAGATATAGTAGTAAAATGATATAAGACACTACTTCTTGTAGTCATTTGATATTTGGCAATTCCTAAAGTAGTAAAATGATAATAACTCTAATTAATATTGCTAATTATGATTCAATCACAAAAAGAAAATCTCTGATATTATTAGTCTGTGGTCGTTGGAAATTGAACAATTTATGTTAATGTGAATTTGAGTGTTTTACACCGGCCTAAGTCATATTGAGATCAACCAAGTTAACAAAAATCAATTTTAATAGTCTTGAATACATCACATATTATATCATTTAAGATGAATTTTCTATATAAAATTTAGGATGTCTATTTACTCTTCCTTTTTATCAGTTAGATTTTTATCGTATGACTTTTGTCTATCAGACAAATTGAACAAACTATTATTACCCAAATTACCGCATCTACCGCCTATAAATAAATAACCTTCAAGCTCATTCTGGATCAGTCAAAAAAGAAATAAAAAAATAACTCACTAATTAATGTCAGGTTTAATTTCCAAAGCAATTATACTCTTCCCTGCGTGTTTCATGGCAACTAAACAACAAATAACCATACGTTGTACGGAGTAGCACGAAGGTTCTTTTTAGGAAAAGCGACCAAAGTATCTCTCTTACTTGGCGAAATATACAATTTCTTCGATGATGTTAATAATTAATGTTCTGTTAAATGCTTTTTTTTTAATTCCGAAATTAGCATTAAAAGTTAATAATAATTTTTCAACTATCTGATTGATCAGTTACGAAAGATTGAATTAATCTTCCAAACGTTTGTTGGACTGCTTAATATTTTAACGATAAGGGATCCAGTGGGTTTAACAAAGTGAAAAAAGAATGATCAATTTTGTTAAAGAAAAGGGAAACTTTGATTGTTTTTCCGATCTTTTGATTCTTCAATTCCTATTCATACGATTTATTAAATTTGTTGGCCTTTTGCCCTATAATTAATTAATGCAGAAAAGTGCAGGTGAGGGGATGGCTGTAGGGGTTGGTAATGGTGTTTTCTCGATGATGTAAATATTGCTGAAGCTGAAGCGTTGTAATTTTAGTCTGCGACTTGTTAATAAGACTGATTTATATTTTTTAGTTGTTGAGTCGAATTATTTACAAGCGGGTTGTTCATCTAGTGTCTGGACAAGTTCGTACTCGTACCCAACTTTTGAATTGTGTTAGAGGTGGTGTAGGATATCAGGATTTGCTTATTCTTAGACGTAACTTTCGAATTTAATATATATTGAGGGGGTGTGATCAAAATGCAGATACAATAAATAAATTTGCAATTGATGTGTGAACTAAATAAATTGAGCTACTTGAAAAATTGAAAACCACTAGGCGGAGAGAGCAGCCAGTCACATAATTGAACACATGTTTTGCACGAGTGCAGCCAATCACATAACTTAGGCCCAACCAGAAATTTTATTGGTATCATACCTACTTTGGAAGATTTTAAGGCTACAGCACAACTTGCATCAACAACGTACCACGTATTTCACGACTGAACCAGCACAATGGCCAAATTCCTAGGATTAACTATCCCATAATCATCCATCTGTATAGCTACCCCGCAAATGGCAACTAACCAATCGTATAATTATTGCCTTTCGGCCTACGCACAATTGGTTAGGTAGCGTTTGTTTTTTTATCTGAAATCTAAATAGGTCTGAATTTTTCTAAAGTCTGAATGGGTCTGAATACGAAAATTTGAATGACATATTTGTTTTTCTTTTTTAAATACCTAAATTTAAGTGGCATCTTGTTTGTTTTTACAATAAAAAAATCTTAAATTTGGTTATTTGACATTTATGTCCTTATAAATTAAAACAAAAAAGGAAGATTAGATTTTATAGTTTAGGAAATAAATTATTTTACAGAGATATTTTTGGAATATAATATTTAGTTATCATTAAGACCTTTTTTCATTCAGATAAAAGTCACAAAAGTTTACTTTTTCTATTCAGACATAAATGTCTGAAAATCAGACATAAATGTCTGAAAATCAGACATAAGTTCCAAAAAACAAACAAACATATTTTAGAAAATAGCTGAAATTAACAAAATTTCAGACTTCAGACATTTAACAAACAACCTCTTAGTTTTGGATTAATACCTATTTAAGAGGAATTTTAGAATATATTAAAGGTAATATAATAAATTAATACATATATGACAAATGTAATTGAATTTAATTTAACTGCCACTTACATAATAATTTTTTAAAATAAATATAAATATGTCATAACATCGTTTATTTATTGTATAATTGACAAAATACTTTTAATATATTCTAAAATTTCTCTTTAAACAATGAAATTTTATCCTAAATGACGAAATTCATAAGATTAACTATCCCATGGTCATCACCTATTACCTGGGATTGGATTGGGATTGGACTACTAGAACCAACCAAAAAAAAAAAAAAGCAAAATCAAACTCAGAGAAAAAAAAAATTAGTGCTTCTTTTGCAAGAACAAACTATTTAAAATATTCAAAAATTAACGTACATAATAATCAAACTAAATTAATTAATTAATGAAAGCTTAAATCAGCTTTTTGAGCTGTTTTCGTGTGAAATGACGCATTGCCCTTAGGTACATTTGACTTGCAACAAACCTAAATGACCAAGTTCTTGGAAAAAAACTTGTGTGCAGCTCAGCACAGTCCAATATTATACTGTTATGTGATCAAGATCAGCACAGCCCGATAGTATATTCTCATGTGATAGAGTAATGGATTTCACTGTTTTAATATTAAATTTAGTAGGTCTACAGTGAAATTCACTACTAGTCTTTCAGTAAAAGTCACGACTCTACCATATGATAAAGCACTATTGGATTGTCCACTAACTCAGAAGTTGGCATCTAGCCTAATTAAAGAGAAAAAAGAAAAATCTCAAAATTTTCTCTCTCTTCCTTCTTCCCCATCCATCGGACTGTGTTAGGAGTTTTCGTTATATTAACTTTTTGAGTATTTTTTGTGTTAAATGATGCTACCGGCCTGAGTGCTGAAAAAACTGAAGAGGACTAAACAGCTCAAAACTGAAACCATTTGGGTAACAGAAGAGTTTTGTTAAACTGAAGAACTATCAGTATTTTACAAGAAACACTGCACATAACTCACGGCTCACACTTCTTATTTCTCCCTTATTCTTTACTTTTCACTTGATATATAACAAAATGATACAAGAGGGTATTTATAGTACATGATAACAAATTTAAACCATTCAAATAAAAAAAAAAAAGCTCTTGTACCATTGGTACAAGGGGGTATTTATAGTACATGAAAATAAATTTAAACCATTCAAATAAAAAATTACAAAAAATTAATAATCATTTATTTTCACCTACCACTAAGGCTCCATTTGATACAACTTTTCAAGTAGAGCATATTTCAACAGAGCTTTTATTAGTAGAGTTTTTATAAATGAAGCTTTTATTTAAAAAAAAATTAGTTGTTTGGTTGTCAATAAGAGTTTTTATTAAAAATTTATAAAATTACTTTAATAAGCAAGTTTTCTAAAGTTGTGTTATGAAAAAAAAAGATTATCAAATAAATAAAAAATATTTTAGATATTTTAACATTCAAAAAAACTTTTCAACCTTTACTGCCAAAAGCTTAAAATTTAAACTTTTACTAATAAAGACAAAATAACTTATTTAAGCTTCAAAAACGCTATTAAAAAATAATAAAACAATAAAAAATTATAATAAGAACTCATTGGATTAAATAAACATTTATACCCATTAAATAAGGCATATCAAACAGGCACTAATAATTTCACTTACCATACCTACCACCAATAATTCAAACTTCACCAACCATATCTACTCATGGAACCTTCCATAGGTTAGGCTTATTAATTTGAGCTTAATGAAAGGTGGTGTTTGATTTATTTTTAACATTCAGGTGCTTTTGACCTGCTATAATGTCAAGTTGTTCTGTAAACAGTCGCTAGTCCTAATTAAAGAAAAACAAAGAAATAATTTTTGTTTTTCTAACAGTTTTCCATTAAATGGGTGTCGAGAGTATTTTTTACAATATTTTATAAAAGTGATGATGCAGCCACAAACTTTTGTACAAACTGATGTGGCATTAATTCATTGGTTGAATTAAAATATAAAATAATAGAAATAAATCATGTGGGCCAAGAGATATTTAATTCAACCAATTTTATCATGCCACATCAGTTTATATAAAATAAATTTATATAAGAGTTTGTGGTTATATCATTACTCATTTTATAATGATAACCCGACCTAAGAATAAACAACAAAACCATCTATTGTATATTTAATTGCACTGTTGATTTGGGCTTTTACAGTAACTCAACATAATATACTGTGCATAGTTTTATTTTTTACTAAATTAATGAATAATTAGGATCGATTATTATAAAACTGAAAAAAATACTAGCAAGCCGATGCTCTTCATATTTCGTTAAAGAGTCACGGCAAAACTACTAGAATTCTCTCATAATTTGCTTATTTCTGCAATCCTACCTTAATTGGTTATCGATGTAAAGTAATAAACTGAAACAGCGAAATTATGACCAACCAAAAAAGAAAAAAAAATGAAGGCAATTATAGAATTTTTGCTTTAAGTCCATGCCTAGAGAAGCACTTCAAAATATTAGAGTTCAAAAATTAATTTTCAATAAATTTCTAGCAATGCTTACTATTCTTTTTTCATTTTTTCAATAAAGACTCTATTGTTAATGTATCGGAACGAAAAATAACGACGACGATAACGGGGAGAAGAATGTAATTTTGGCGATGGATGTAACTGAGCCTTGTGTTGATAGCAATAATGACAAACTAATGACAATTTACATGGAGTCCGTCCACAGCTCCAACATGAGTTTACTTTAATCGTTGAGTTTCAGGCTACTGCTCGTGGTTCGCCTGGTACTCAAAATTTTTCTGATGGGCTCTCGGGCAGTGACTCTGAAAGGGAATTAGACTTTCAACCTGTCATAAAAAAATCTAATGGAGCGGAGTAGAGGAAGGGGATTGATAGGATATATATATAAATATTAGATATCGTTTCTAGTGTCGGACTAAATAAACACTAAATATCATTTCTAGTACTGGATTAAGGTAAGACGATTAGGTTACGTTCTAATTAAAGTATGATTAGATTTCATTCTAATCTAAACGAAAATAATTTTACAAGAGAGATTTTCTATCAAAATTTTAAAGGAAATTTTAGAAGAGGGGTTTTTTATTAATCAAATGTTATGAAAATAATAACAAAAGCTCCCTATTTATAATAAGGTAAAACCATTCCCAGAACATCTTAGAAAGAAACTAAATTCTCTAATTACAATAAAAAAAAATATGAAAACACCTAAAATAACAAAATTCTAAAATATTAAAAGAAAATCTTAAAATAACGAACATCAAAATCTCAACAAAAGAGGCTTGGCAAGAAGACTATGGGGATCGATCCAAAATTCAAATGAGGACAAGGTAAGCAGTCAAGCAATTTATGTTGAAAATCTAATATTGGAATATTATGGGTGTGACGAACCGCCTCTCCTGTGGATTCAGTGTGGCTTTAGCATTTTTTGGGTTCCTCTCTGTTGGTGGGATTATGTCTCTTGTATCAGTTCCTGCACTTTGAAGAGATATTGTCAATATATTTAGATACAAGATTGGAGGAAAGATCATACAAAATTGCCGTGGTTTTTATGTAATTAACAGTAAACAAATTCCGATTTGTTTACGGCCGTGGTTTCGTATAATACATTGGTGCTATTGATAATATCGATTTAGCAGAACCCCCGAGGGTACTTGTACAGTCATTCATGAGGGTACTCCTAATGGGTTGAAAACCAAATCAATAGGCCTTCTATCTTGCGAATAAGGCATATCTTCTCTAGGCAAAATTTTTGAAATGATAACCTTATTTCCGTGTCTTCCATTTACTTTATCACCTACTTTAATTTCACATTTCTGTGAAACATATATAGGAAACCTAATACCTATTAGACTTTAGCATGAATTGCTCTCGAGTGTGCTTATTATGTTACATAAAAATACGCCAACAATTTAGATAAAACAATACATTAAACTGATCACAATCTTGGTTTTTATCTTAGGTCCCCGCTGCCTAAGAAGGATCTTTTGATCATTTTCCAGTCTGCGGAGAGCTTCTCTGATGCCAGTACGGCCATGGGGAGATTCAGTGGTGCAGGACAGCCAAACTGACCCGACGATTGTGATCAAATCTTGGACGATTATTATGCAACTACTTGGGCTTAGCCCAAGTGGCCAGAACCTCTCCCTCACAAATGTGAGGGAAGGGGTTCGAGCCCCCGCAGACGCATTGCAGGGGTTTAATTTAAATTTCCTTCCTCGGAGTCCCAGAGCTTGAGTGAAGGCAGTCTTTCTCCCAGGAGGGGAGTTGACGTCCCTCGAATATTTGAGAGGGTTAAACTTCTTTCTCCCAGGAGGGGAGTTGACGGCCCTCGAATATTTGAGAGGGTTAAAAAATCTGAGCGGTACCATATCAGAATTGATGTAAACGGGTCTCAGTATATGTATGATTGTAAATATCATGAGCAATAGTCTCTTCAAAAAAAAAAAAAGAAATAATGTGTATATAAAGAGCAATGGTAAGCGGGGCTGCGTGAGATTACCCGCTACAATGCGATTATTGTATAAAAAGGGCCTTTTGTCGAATAAGAGAATCACATGTAATTAAGATAGGACAGAAATTCAAAATAATCATGAAATAAAGTTTCAAAATTAGAACGTTGACATCTTTGTAAGGAGTCCTAGTAAAGGAGAAGTTATTTCGTTTAAATCTAAATTTAATAATTCAAAATAATTTCTTTTGTTGGACGAATTTTTGATAGATATGGCTCCACAAAATAACTTTTATCCACACACCAAATACAAATTTTGATTCCTGATTCAATCAAGAGAATGGAAATAGTCCTTCTTTTTATTGTTCTTTTGAATACAATAACAAATATTTTGTTCCTTTGAATACAATAACAAATATTTCATGGGGTTTGGGAAGTGGCGTGTTTTAGGGGAAAAATTTTCAGTTTTTGATTAGACAATTGAAAAGTGAATTTGACTCTTTTTTTCTTCTAAATTTAGAGGATTAGTTCCTGACAAAACCCTCTACATTCTTAATAATCTTGATTTTTGTTTAATTTTCTCATTGACTGTTATTTGAGATAATCACTTTTTAGATAGATAGATATTAAATTATTACTGTAAGCCAAGATTGTTAAAATTTTGGATGTTGTTAGCGTCTTCTATTATCTCATTATTATTACTATAGTCCCATGATTTTTCCCAATTTGGGGGTTCCACATTAAAATCTTTGTCTCTTGTATTTGATTTATTACTTTTGATTGTGTTTTTCATTTTCTGTTTATTCATTTATAGTACACATCCCATTTTAATTACACAAATCGAGAAAAAGTTTGATTATGTTTCTTAAGGCTTCACATTCAGCAACAACCTTGACTGTGACATTAATACGTCCCAGTCAAAACAACACTTATACAATGCACAAGATTCTCTTTGGGTGAGAATAAACTGCAATAATGGGATAAAATATTTTTCGCCTTCTTCTATTAACGCATCTAGTAAATTTAAATAATAATAGAATAACTACTCCTCTTAACCTTATAACATGAACTCCTATATTATCGACTCAAGCAACATACTTCAAACAACCTTAATTAACTTACTACAATACAATAATTAATAATATAATAGACTACACCATGTCTTCATGTAGAACTCAAGCAGAACTCAACCCTCACAACTTGGCCACGTCTTCCGCGCATGCATGCCTTTTGTATACAATCTTCCTTTGCCCACATATTGCATCCTCTAAGCTTATCAATACCTTTCTTTGGAAGTGAACTCTTGTCCTCGAGGTCCACATTTTTTGATATATTAAATAGCTCCTCTATAATTTGATAAGGAATGCAACGCTAGTACATTTGTAGAGGTAGTGATGGGGAGAGGCGTAGCGGAAGCGGGATTGAATGGATAAGGATACTAAATATCGTTCTAGTATTGGACCAAGCCAACACAATTAGCTTACGCTCTAATCGAAGCGTGATTAGATATCGTTATAACCAAGACGACTCAATGAGATTTTTAATAACGCATAAAGCGAGATTAAATGATGTTCTAATCCAAACGACTCTACAAGAGAGATTTTGATAGATAATCCCAAAAGAGAATTATAAAAGGGGAGTTTTATTGAATAATTGAATTTGAACCTCTAAAAATAATGATAAGGCCTCTCTATTTATAATAAAGGAAACCAACTTCTCTAAGTTAACTTAAAAAGGGAAAATAAATCATAATTATTATAAAAATAAAAGACTAGGATATATACCATAATTGACTCAAACTAAAATAGAAAATAAATATTCTAGAATCCTAAATTACCCAAAATAACCTAATTTACCTTCATACATCAGGCAGGCAATGCCATTAGTGTTCCGCTAGCTGGGAATAGCTGAGAAAACTTACGTTGGACTTGGTCTGCTTTCATGCGTACCAAAATGATAGCTTCTTTCAAAGACTTTGGCTTGAACATCCTGATGCCATCAGATATCTCAGGCTTAAGAGCGTCTATGAAAGTTTCAACTAAAGCTTTTACATCCAACCATAAACCTGATTGTCCAATCTCTCAAACTTCCATTGTTAATCACGTAAGGTGCCTGCCTCTCACACCCTAGATAGAGCTTCATCAATATCTTCGCATTCTATAGGTCCAAAATGTGCCCACAATTCTTCTTCAAAATCTGTCCAGGTCACTGTTCTTCACTCCTCTTCATAAACTTTATGTAGCCATTGCCACCATTGTTTGGCTTCACCTTCAAGGTGGAATGATGTCAATACAACCTTTTGTGCCTGCGCGATTCCTTCTTAGTCAAAGGATTGGGAAACTTTGCTGAACCACTCGGTAGGATCATCGCTAGTGTACCTTGGAAACTCTAGCTTAGCCATTTTTTATAAGAAAATCATTCGGCTTCCATCTGCTTCCTCCTTGGTATTCTCGTTGTAAAAGTGGCTATGATTGAACCCTTCTTTGTTTGAAAATAAAGCCTTAGATATGCGATTGATGGTCTCTTTAAGCTGATGCAGTTTATCATTAGTGCCAATCTCCATTCGCTGCATTCCATTCTAAACTCTTAATCCTTTCTTTTCTAGTTGCCATGAGAACAATAAAGTGTTTAAACAAGATAATGTAGCTGTGATATCAATAATATGTCCTAGTCAGAACTACACTTATACAACACACAAGATTCTCTTTGGGTGAGAACATATCGCAATAAATTGGATAAAGTATTTTTTGCCTCATTCTATTAATGCATCCAATAAATTTAAATAACAATAGAATAATTACTTTTCCTAAACTTACGGCATGAACTCTTACATTATTGACTCAAGCAACATACTCCAAACAAACTTAACTTACTACAATACAATAATTAATAATATAACAAACTAGACCAAGTCTTCATGCAGAACTCAACCCCCACAACTTGGCCCCATCTTCCACGCATGCATGCCTTTTGTACACGATCTTCCTTCACCCCTCATATTTGCATCTAGGCTTATCAATGCCTCCTCTAAGAGCCAAAGGAAGGCATCCACGCAATAATTTGTTGGTGCAACGCGATGACCAACTTTAATAATGGGATTACAACAACTCATGTCAAGCTCTCAACTTATATTTACAAATGTTGTTGCGTATGTACACATATAAAAAGAGACGAGAAAATGAGCATATTTATAATGTGTTTACTTACTAAGAATGAGAATGAGAATTCTGGAATTGGCATCAATGACGTATTTACTTGCAAAATTAAGGCTTGGAATTGGAATCGAAATTGAAATAGTATTGGGTCCACAAATTTAGGAATCATTACCAGAGTTTTGATTCCCAAGAGAGGGTTTAGGAATCATAACTCTATTTTCAAAAATGACTTTTTTATTCTCAACTAAACTTCCTAATACCATATATATATATATATAATTTTATGCTTGATTTAAATAATAATTAAAAATTAATAATGATAATAATAATAACTATAAAAATATTTTAATAAATATGATAATAACTTATTATTATAATAATTAATATTATAAATTTTAATTATATAATATTTTCATAAATGATAATAAAATAATAAAAATAATGAAAATAATAACAGTAATAAATAAATAAATTATCATTATAATAATATTTAATAAATAATAATAATGATGTTATAAAAATAATAATAATAATAATTATTATTATTATTATTATTATTATTATTATTATTATTATTATTATTATTATTATTATTATTATTATTATTATTATTATTAATCAAACTCATGACTCCTTCCACTTTAATCATACAAAATGAACAATTAGTGGACGAGTTGTGATATGGCTTTTTTTTAACCTCTGCCCTCGGGTTGTCAAAGTTTAATGGCAAGTTAACATGTGCGATTCTTGGTAATTAAGTGGGTCGGCATAAATATCCAATTCAGGTATAACCGTGATAACATATGCATGAACACTGCCATTAAGCCAAAAGATAATAGACAAAACGCTAACAAAAATAATGTGTAATTCTGTGCGGGTTTAAGCATTTACAGTTATTTGGCTAATTACTGACAATGTAATTATAGGATATGAATGTCTCAAAAAAATTAGGCAAAGTAGGGGTAAAAAGCATGGGTGGGTAGCTCTCAAATTAGACATTAGCAAAGCCTATGATAGAATTGAGTGGAATTTCTTGAAAACCACAATGCAGCAGCTAGGCTTCTCTTCAAATTGGGTGAACTTGATTATGAAATGTATATCCACATCAAGCTTTTCAGTTTTGATTAATGGGGTAGCAAAAGGCTTAATCTATCCTCAACGAGGATTAAGACAAGGTTGTCCATTATCACCATATTTGTTCATCATTTGTGCATAAGTGCTCTCGAATTTACTCATGCAGACTGAAAAACATAAGCTGATCCAGGGGCTGAAGTTCAGTCCAAATGTGTCTATCTCTCATCTCTTATTTGCAGATGACAGGTTGGCTTTTTCAAGAGCTTCCAGTATTGATTGCAAAAATTTGAAGAAGATTTTTTATGTGTATGCTGCTGCTTCGAGTCAGATATTCAACTTCAAGAAATCGTCAATGTTCTTCAGCAACAACACAAATCAAAGCCAGATAGACGAAATAGGAAGCATTTTTAACTTGAATGTTGTTTCGAGACATGGAGGTATCTTGGATTGCCATCTATGGTGGGAAGAAAGAAGACCAATTTTTTTAACCATATCAAGCTAAGGGTGCTCAACAAGCTAACCAGCTGGCAAAATAAAATGTTTTCTTGTGGGGGAAAAGAAGTGCTCATAAAAGTTGTGGCTCAAGCAATGCCGGCATATGCAATGAATGTTTTTAAAATACCTCAAAGCATTTGCGATGACATTCAAAAAGCCATAGTAAAATTCTGGTGGGGCTCCTCAGGAAAGCACAGAGGCATTTACTGAGCAAATTGGAGAAGACTGTGTTAGGCCAAAATAAGAGGGTTGGGTTTCCGAGATTTCTTATACTTCAATCAAGCTTTGATTGCAAAGCAAGGCTGGAGAATTATTCAAAATCCAGAGGCTTTGATGGCCCGGGTGTTAAAGGCTAGGTATTTTAAGAATTCCAGTTTTGTGGAAGCAAAGTTAAGTGCAAAACCATCCTTTGTGTGGAGAAGTATCCTTTGGGGTAGGCAAATTACCCACAAAGGTTCAAGATGGAGGATTGGCAATGGAGAGCAAGTGTATATTTATAAAAGTAACTGGATTCCAAGGCCTGATAACCTAAAACCTATTTCCATTCAGTCACTGCACCCAAATTTTGTGGTAGCTAATCTGATCAGCAACCAAGCGTGGAGAGAAGATGTGATTTCTCAAAATTTTATAGAAGAGGATGCAGCAAGAATTAAAAGAATCATTCTCTCAAATTCTCCTCAATCGGATCAATTGATATGGCATTTTGACAAACGTGGAAATTATTCTGTTAAGATTGGTTACCAGGTAGCTCTAAGACTGAAATCTCCAGACGTCGCCAGCAGCTTAGACATGTCAAAGACACATTGGAAGGTCATTTGGTCAAAGGATATTCCGAAAAAAATCAAAATCTTCATGTGGAGTGCAGCTCAGAATCTTTTACCTACAGCCTACAACCTGTGGAAGAGAAAGACTAAAGAGGAGCCAATCTGTGGCAAATGTGGGAAGGAAAAGGAAGATATCATTCACGCCCTATTTAGTTGCAAGTATGCTAAAAAGTCCTAGAAGTTGACTGACTTTCACCAGAACATTAAAGGGTTGGCTCAGCAGGATTTACTAAGTACTCTCCAGGAGCTGGGGAATCTTGTAAGCACGAAGGAGATGGAACTGATTATTGCTACATGTTGGTCAATCTGGTCTTCTAGGAATCTACTCATTTTCAAAGGAACAGAAGATGATGCTCAATCATCAGTGGGAAGGGCTGCAGCAGTGGTAGAGTCATATAGAAGAATTAAAATCCCAGCTAATCAAACAGTATCCAAGAACCAGAGCAACAACCAACAAACATGGTTAATTCCTCCGCAAGGGTGGTACAAGGTGAATGTGGATGCTGCCGTTAGATCCTCAAACTAAGACGACGGGATTATGAGTGGTTATCAGAGATGAGAAGGGCAAGGTTGTAGCAGCATCTGTTCAGAATACTGCTTATAAAGGGAATGTGGACCGTATGGAAGCAGGGCAGTTAAGTTTGGCATCCAGGTAGCTCAAAATGAAAACCTACTAGCAATGATCATAAAGTCTGATTCGAAAGAAGTGGTAGAACTTGCTTGTAAAAGAAAGGGAAGTAGATTGGAAATTTTCTGGACAATAGCCACAATTCAAGATAGCTTAAAGAGGCTAAGTGGGGTACAAATCCAACATGTTTCAAGAGCTTACAATTATACTGCTCGTGCCATAACAAAGAAAGCTCTAGATTATGTAAGCTCTGTTGTTTGGCTGGGAAATTACCCAGATGAGATTTTGCTGTTACTCCCTGTTCAATCTTAATGAAAACTTTACTTTCCTCTCAAAAAAAAAAGCATTTACAATTTTTTCAATACATTAAACTTGCTTGTGTCTTTGGACTGTTTTTTTCAACATTTTGTTTCATTCAGTATTTTTTTATATACAACCTCTACAAAACAATATTTTTGGAGCTAGGAAAAAGTATTATTTTAGCGAGATTTTTTATTTATCATTGCATAAATAATTTGTTAATTTATCAGTAAATATTTATTTATTAATTTAAGAGGAGTGTTATATTTTAATTACTTTTGTTACCTTGGCATGTGAACAATTAATCTTTGACCAAGATTCATGTATGACTTTAAAAAGTTGTCGTGTATATACAAAAACTATTAACAAATGTCAGGCACGTGCTCCTGGAAGCCCAAAAATTAATGTAATTATATTGTGCATAGACATGAAATTAATAGGGAAATTTACAAAAACAACCACAAAACTTTAAACTATTTTCATTTTAACCATAACAAAAAAATTCTATCAACATTAGCCAAAAGAAAAAGTTTGAGACCAAACTATCCCTCTCCCCATCTTCTTCGTTTCCCCTCATCTCTCCCAAACCGAAGCAAAGCTCATAACCGGCGGCAACACTAGCGCTCATCGGCGGCGGCTTCATCCATTAACGGCACCCGATCTAACATCTACAGTCTTCAAAACTTAGGTTAGTGATTTTATTTAAATTTTCTTTATTTAAAATGAAATTTTAGGGTTTAGGTTACCAAATTGAATATTGAGAATGTTGGTATTGGTGTTGTTTGTGGTGGTGTTTGTTATTTTGGAAGTGTATTCTTTTGGGTTGTTTTGAATGCAGGGAACGGGTGTGCGCTGGAGCGCGCGTGCCGCTCGGCAAGCGACGGGCGCGAGCTCGCACTTGTCGCTGCCCAGCGTGCGCGAGCTCGCGCTTGTCGCTGCCCAGCGTGCGCAAGCTTGCGCTCATCGCTGGGCAGGAGCTCGCGCTCGGAGCGCGCGCGAGCGCGAGCTGCCTGTCGCACCAAAATTGGTGCGACAGGTCGTCTGGAGCACCAAAATTGGTGCGACAGTTTGCCCGTCGCACCCAAATTTGGCCTTCGCACTAAAATTGCAGTTGTTTTTTATTGAACTATATTTTTTTATCTGTGTTAAATGTTATGTTATAAATATTATAGATACATGGCGAATAAAGAATTCCAACTAGGCAGGATGTATTTTCCTTATTCTGATCATTTTCCGGGCCGAATTTCGAGCATGTGTAATTTATCTTCAGTAGTAAAAGCCATTGAGCGAAAATTGACAAGCCGGCAGTTGAATTTATTCAAGAAAGATATATTTGGACATTTTTTGGAATGTCGAAGCTTTCCATTTAGTGGTGTAATTTTACACAATATTTTGCTTAGGCAATTGATCGATGAAGCGGCATACAGGGAGAATCAGTTATGGTTTCAGATTGGTGGACATTTGATTCGGTTGTCAATTGTTGAATGGTGTCTGATTACTGGACTTTCTTATGGTGTAGATAAGGCAGCAACCAATAGCACAAACCATAGATTAGTGAAAAAGTATTTTAATGGTTTGTATCGCAACATCACTGTTAAGCAATTTGATGCATTATTTGAGCAGTTAAATTTTGAGGCAATGGATGATATTGACGCATGAAAGATTGCACTGTTTTATTTTGCGGACAAGATTTTAAGTGCAAGAAAGGGTCATTGTCAAATCAATTTCGCATGGCTTGATGAAGTCGATGATATAGAGTATTTCCGCAATCGTCCATGGGGTTTTTTGTCTTGGGAAATTATATACGAAAGTCTTGACTGTGCATTGTACGAGAAAGACGAGAAATTTAGGAGAATGCGGTTGGAAAATCCGAATCATAAAATTGAAAAATACAATGTTTATGGTTTTACACCCGGAGTTCAGATGCGTTGTTTTTTTTAATTTATAAGTTTTATAATATTAAATATTTGATAGTTGTATTAATTATTTTTTGACTTTTGGTTGGTGTAGGTTTGGATTTACGAAATGATCGGAGGTTTTCCGTCAGAATGGGATGTAAAAACGAAGAAAAAAATTCCCCGTATTCTGCAATGGAAGCCCATGGCTTCTTCAAACAGCCCGCCTGTCGCACCAACCTTTTCTGGGTTTTTTTTTTCAAGTATTGATTAAATTTATTTAATTTAATTTGTAAGTTTTGGTAGAACAGAATGTTTAAAATTCAATTTAATTTTTTTCAACAAGATTGCAGTTGATATATTTAATTTGTTTAAATTAAAAATAATAACATAAAAAATTCATGACACATAAGTGTTGAATACATAAAAAATAATAATAGTTTTAAGTAAGGAATACAATTAATTTTGACTCGATGCAATGGGATTCTTACATCGCTTACGATTATGTCCTAGTTCGTTACACCGTCCGCATCTAACAGTCCGTCGGATAACGTCCTCACCAGCAGAGGGTATTATGAGCTCTTTACGACGACCAGGTTGTCGTGCCTCAACTGGTGGATTTACTTGCATCTGTTGAATTTCGTCTGGAACTTCCCAATCAGCCACATCACCAACCGGCTCCACTGGTTGTGCGTAAGCCATCACCAATGATTCTGTAGTGTAAAAGTCTGAACAAAGATTTATGAAATCCACTCGGATAATTAGACACGCCGCAATTGCATGAGCACATACAAGCTGATCAAGCTGAAATACTCTGCAGGAGCAAGTTCTCTTTTGCAGGTCAACCAAACCTTCCTTAATGCCACCACCAACAACTTGAAATCGATGCGGAGACACCGGCCGAACGATCATTCTTTCAGCTATAATTCTTCTTTCAGTGACTATTTCATCCGCCCATGTTGTTAGTCGCGTACTCATTGATTCAGCTACAATTTTCCTATCATAAAACCATTGCTGCAACGTTTTCCTAAAGTAATCAACAAGATGAGTAACCGGAAATTTTCGCGGTTCTCTCATTAAAGAATTCACACTCTCTGCGATGTTGGTGGTAAGTATGCTATACCTCCTCCCTTCAAACTGAGACATTGCCCAATTACATGTACCGACATTATTTTCTAAGTAATCACCACACTGAGTGGATCATCCACAATCCTTCAAGTTGTCTTTTGAAATCTTCATGTCCATATGCTTTTGCTGCATTAATAAAAGCAGGCTCAAATTCATCCCAAAGAGCTTTTGACATCCTAAACCTTGCTTTAATGTTACCTTTGACATGGTAAAAGCAAATACCATGACTTGCATTGTGAAAAATTTTCAGAACGGCTCTCCTTATGGCAGTGCATCGATCAGAGATAATTACCAACTCAGGTCTATCGCCAATCACTCCGTGTAACTTCATCATAAACCATTCCCAAGCATCATTATTTTCTGAATCCATGATCCCAATGGCTAACGGGTATAATTGATTGTTACCATCCAGACATGTTGCTACAAATATACTTCCACGATATAACCCTTTTAGATGAGTACCATCAACAGCAATGACAGGCCGAATGTACTGCATAAAACCCTTGATGGAAGATCCAAGTACTACAAAGTAGTACAAAAAATTACCATCTCCATCCCGCTCGAGGTGAGTGACTGAACCCTCATTCGCTTTACTCAATACGTGAGAGTATTTCGGGAGCAAGTTGTATGACTCTGCAGGGTTGCCTCGAACAATTTCAAGACCAACTTCTCTGGCCCGATATGCTTGTTGGTATGTTAACTGAATACCATATTGTTGTTGCATATCTGCTCTTATGTCATTCGGAGTATAAATTCTCTTGTCTTGAACATATTTATCTGCAATAATATGACCGACAACCCGGCTCCTTACTTGATGACGGCCGTCAACCAATACCTCATTATGACAAGTGTGTATACTGTCAATTCTCCGCACCACCCAAGGAACATTTTGCTCATTCGAACTTCTAGTTGCTCGAATACGCCATCCACATGATTCCGAACAACAGTGAGCCTCGAAACGTGTCGTTGTAGACCGTGCAATCTTGAAATCAAACTTATCCCTAAAGCCAACCTTACGCAGTTGTAATATCAACTCATTCTTCTCAGCAAATAGTTTACCCACACTGATATCATCTGAGTCACAACTGCTAATAAAGCTTGGACCAACTGTGTTCGAAGGTAAAATTAGAGCAAGACTTGTGAGGGGATCAATTCTCCTTCTCGATCGAACCATTGGAGGAATAGATCTATTACCTCTGTTATTCACAGGAATATCATCATCACACTCATCCTCATGCTCAAATGACGGAATATTAGAAGGACCGGCTTCTCCATTATCACATGTATTATTGAAATGACTGCCTCTCATACTATTACCAGGCTCTGCACAATCATTATTCACCTCTGTCTCAGCATAAAAATCATCAGTGTCCCGAAAGTCGTTGTTGTGATACGGAGAATGCCGTTACTCTAACGACGTCCTTAGTGGTAATATACCTTCTCCAACATCTTCTAATGTAATACCGTCGTTATTAATATTATCATAATTATCGTTGATTGGAGAGTAATATTGCTGCAAAATGACATTGTCCTTGGCAACACCTCTTCTTCATTATCGGGGCTGCATATTTGCTCCAAAAGAAGTTTCTGTTTCAACATGTGGCTCAATATTTTCACTCGGTACTCGAGGTGACGTAGTAACAAATATAGGTATGCATCCATAATTGGCCACATTAGATGCCATATATAACACAACTCTCACCATTTCATCATCACATATATCCATAGGCATTGCACATATACGATATGATGTATTACTAGACTTTAAAGTTGTCTTCATTGTAATACTATATTCATTAGGATTTAATTGTAACACCTCATAAACTCTCGATAAAAACTGATCAAACAAACAATTTTTCCCCACTAAAAAAGCTCTGTTTTGACCATTCACATACTCCATACTGCCATTTTCCGCCGTCTCCCACCAACCATCATAACACAATTCTAGCACAACTGAATCCATGAGGTCTGAAAAAAAAAATATTTATCCACTGTCAAAATTAATAAAAAATACAATCAATCTATTTTTCCGTGCGTCTCGCACATTTGTAAGTGCGACAGGCTGCCCGTCGCACCCAAAAGGCGTAGCCGGCCACTGCCAGGTGCGACAGCCTGTCGCACCAACCTTCGTGTGACAGGCTGCCCATTGTTGCAGCAGAGGATAAATTGCTCCGACTGAAATTATATTTAAATATTAAAAAATAACTCGTATTACTCACCGATGTCGATTAATGTTGAATCTGGATGGATTATAATTGGATTCCCGTCGGCATTTGCCGTTGCCTTTAAACGTCCACGCTGCTGATAATTTGTAAAGCTGCTTTTGGTTTGAGAACGGAGAAGGAAGAAAAGTTTTTTTTATTCGTAAATAAGGGTAATTTGGGGAGAACAGCGTGCGTTTGGCTAATGTTGATAGAAATAAGTTTGTGTGGTTAAAATGAAAAAAAGCTAAAGTTTTGTGGTTATTTTTGTAAATTTCCCAAATTAATATACATACTTTTTATACTCAATACCCTAGAAGATTGAAGTATTTCATATGTTTAAAGTACATTGATGCATAAACTCTCTAAATACATCGGGCATTAATTTTATTTTTAGTCTCAATTCACAGAATTGAAGTTGTCAATAAAAATATTCCTTAATATTATGAATTTTATATATTATATATTATTTATATTTTTTTGACTCGACTAATTATTTATTTATATTTTCATTGGGTCCTAAAAGATTTTTAAAAAAAATTAATTATCTTATGCATATAGTAAATTATTAATTTACTACATTGGTCCAAGTTGGGATTGGAAAATTTTATTATTTAATAAAGGTTATTAATTTATCGAACATTCATTATTGAGGTTTTACTATAGTAAGAACCAAACTTATTATGAAAAATTGTTAAGTTTTTGTTATTTTTGTTTTGAAATATTAATATATTTACAATAAGAGTTTTACTAATATTTTAAATCACAAATTTGTTAAGGTTAACCCAAATTGTTTTCATCATAATACAACTCATGTTTTCTAATCATATAGTTGAATATATCCATACTACTAATATTCGAGATAATTCTATTCTATTTATATTTATCGAAGAGATTGTATTTGCTCTACCTACTTATAAGAGAAAAACAATGTCTCCAACCTGTCCCACAGAGTGGCACCAAAAACTTTAATAATAATGAGGAACCAAACCATGCTGTACTGAAAACCTTGAAGCTTCATTATGAAAAAGCTCTATTAGATGACGTCTTTGATGGGCAGAAACAACTATATATCGACTCAATTGATCTTTGGACATTCACACAGATCTTTAAAATGTCAAATACTTTGATTTTCATTGATGGTTTGTTGACTAAAATAATATTTTTTATAGGATAAATTGATAATTAATTAAGACCGCGTATATTAAATGTCAATAATCTCACTTTCTATAAGATGTGAGGTAACTAATAATTCTGGCATGTGTTTTGACATTTGACAGTGTCATTGCTGTATGTACGAGAAAGTAAGCATCCATTAAATAGATGTGTTTAAAAATTAAACCACACACAATTACTTAATTAATTATGATGTTTCATTGAGTGCTTCACTCACCTTTAGGGATTAATAGCTTGTTGTGATGCAAATGAGTTGAAGTTACATATTAATAATTTTGTGTTTCAAATATAAGTTAGTTTCACGTTTTAGATCACAAACTTCACGCGTATGTACTTACGTCAGAAGGGAAAATATTTTTTTATAATAAAAATCCTATTATTTGGCATAAACTATCAATTTATTGCATTTTCTTATCATGAATTTCTCGTACGCCATTGAATAAATGATGAATGGAGGTGAGAGTTCAAAGTTCCGGAATTTTTTTCCTCTAACCCAATCGTCACGCCAAAGAAAGCCTCGTTAATTGATTGAAAAATTTCTTGAAGAGTTCACTCTACTTCAGATGTAATTTAAGCTATCATCTGGCCGAAGAGAATTGAAATTCTAGGACGGTCAAATTTTATAGAGTTAATATTTTAGGCGATAAATTTGAAAAAAAAATGTATTTAATGATTACATAAAATATTACCTCTGTAAATTTTGCAAGTTATTGTAGAGTAACTATAAAATTAATATTGAAAAAAAGTAACTGCATAAGGGTCTAGCTATGGTGCCACAGTTGTATGGTACTACAGCTAGATCCATCCATTGGATCTAGTTCTGGTGACAACTGTGGATTATATCTGACTTTGGATCCAATGTGTCTCAGGATATAATGATATCATAGTTTTACTCACTACATAAATATATTTATGAAATAATTTCAAGGTGTTGTCTCTTTGTAGTTCGTGTTCCATTGGATCGACTTTAAACTGGTAGAATTTTTCGGTATCTATAGAAACATGATTAATTATACAATTATCAATATCATAAGTATGGTGAATACTCATTAATTTAAATAAAACACTCTTATTCAATTATTAACTGAAGAAACTATATAAAAAAATGAAGAAATTGTTTTATATATTCAATATATTAATTACCATTTACTTAACTAGCCATTGGATCTAGTCCACAATGTCACACTGTGAACTAGATCCAATGGATGGATCTAGTTGTGGTACCATACAACTGTGGTACCATAGCTTTGCTCACTACATAAATATATTTATGAAATAATTTCAAGGTGTTGTCTCTTTGTAGTTCGTGTTCCATTGGATCGACTTTAAACTGGTAGAATTTTTCGGTATCTATAGAAACATGATTAATTATACAATTATCAATATCATAAGTATGGTGAATACTCATTAATTTAAATAAAACACTCTTATTCAATTATTAACTGAAGAAACTATATAAAAAAATGAAGAAATTGTTTTATATATTCAATATATTAATTACCATTTACTTAACTAGCCATTGGATCTAGTCCACAGTTGTCACCAGAACTAGATCCAATGGATGGATCTAGTTGTGGTACCATACAACTGTAGTACCATAGCTTTGCTCACTACATAAATATATTTATGAAATAATTTCAAGGTGTTGTCTCTTTGTAGTTCGTGTTCCATTGGATCGACTTTAAACTGGTAGAATTTTTCGGTATCTATAGAAACATGATTAATTATACAATTATCAATATCATAAGTATGGTGAATACTCATTAATTTAAATAAAACACTCTTATTCAATTATTAACTGAAGAAACTATATAAAAAAATGAAGAAATTGTTTTATATATTCAATATATTAATTACCATTTACTTAACTAGCCATTGGATCTAGTCCACAGTTGTCACCAGAACTAGATCCAATGGATGGATCTAGTTGTGGTACCATACAACTGTGGTACCATAGCTTTGCTCACTACATAAATATATTTATGAAATAATTTCAAGGTGTTGTCTCTTTGTAGTTCGTGTTCCATTGGATCGACTTTAAACTGGTAGAATTTTTCGGTATCTATAGAAACATGATTAATTATACAATTATCAATATCATAAGTATGGTGAATACTCATTAATTTAAATAAAACACTCTTATTCAATTATTAACTGAAGAAACTATATAAAAAAATGAAGAAATTGTTTTATATATTCAATATATTAATTACCATTTACTTAACTAGCCATTGGATCTAGTCCACAGTTGTCACTTGTCACTTCAACTGATATCCATCAATGGATGGATCGATTGATGGTACCATATAACCATATAACTGTGGTACCATATAACTGTGATACCATAGCTTTGCTTACTACATAAATATATTTATGAAATAATTTCAAGGTGTTGTCTCTTTGTAGTTCGTGTTCCATCAATCGACTTTAAACTGGTAGAATTTTTCGGTATCTATAGAAACATGATTAATTATACAATTATCAATATCATAAGTATGGTGAATGCTCATTAATTTAAATAAAACACTTTTATTCAATTATTAACTGAAGAAACTGTTTTATATATTCAATATATTAATTACCATTTACTTAATTAGTCAATAAACATATATTATTTATTATAATTAATAACACCTTAGGTGGGTAGTTTTCAAACATATTTATTTGACAGCATCTAATAAGGCTTTGTTTGGTACAGCTTATTAAATAGAGCTTATACCAATAGAGCTTATAGGAGTAGAGCTTATATTAATAGAGCTTTTGGACAAAAAGCCATTGGGTGTTTGGTTATTAATTTAAAAAGTATTTTTGAACCATTAAATTGTTTGGTTGTGTAAAACTAAAAGTGTTTTTGTGTAATTAAATTACCAAAAAGGATATGTATTCATAATTATATAACATGTAACAAAATGCATCCAAGCTATCAATTAATAAGAAAAAATCAGTTCATTCATTTCTTTAATTTTCAAAATTAAAAATTGTATCATTGATATATTCTCCTAAACAAATAATACTATCCAAATTAAAATGATAATCAATAATATCTTCCTCACCCAAAACATTGGCTATGACTATGATTGCTCTCTCGAGTATTGGATATGTCTAGGGATTGTAAAATTAAAGTGCTGGTTATTTTTTTTTAAAAAAAAAAAAAGAGAGGTAAAGTAAAGTGGCAGTAGCAATATGTTTATATGGCAGCAACAATTTTCGTTGGTTAGGTTTTATACAAAGAGTATTATGTAATTAATGAAATATGTTAAGGATATTTTAGATATTATATATTTTTTGGAAAAGCTCTCTAATCTCTACTGCCAAAAGCTAAAATTTTGGGTTTTTATTAGTAGAGGTAAATTAGCTTATTTAAGCTAAAAAAACTCTACTAAAAAAATAACCAAACACCATAAAAAATTTTAAAAAGTGCTTATAGGATTAAACAAGCACTTATAACTCTTAAATAAGTCATACTTAAAAAAAGAGCACGCGTACTTCAATTGAAATGAATCCAACACAACAAATAGAAAAATCATTCCTCATCGTCGCCTCTTGACGGTATCAATAATTCATATTTCAATTTGGATGATGGGAGGTGAATGTGGAGATCAACATGACAAGTAATAATGATGACCTTTTAAACCAAGGCAACTATAGTCATTTTCTTCACAAAATTAGAGTTCTTTCCCAAAATAAATTTACAAATTTGATTTTTAATTAATGCTCGTAATCTTTGTTGGTATTGGAGTTTTCCTCCATTTATATTATTTTCCTGGAAAACCAAAATTAGAATAATTAATATGCATACGTATACATTTAAAAATAAGATGCTATTGAATACTGAGTCTCATTGTCTATGAATAAAAGAATAGAAAATGGCAAGACTGATAGCGCTTGTGAAAATTTTTAGGCAGACAGCACTCAGCAAGAATGAATTATTAACTAAATTTTTCAAGAAACATCTTCTCAAACCCAAATATACATTTAGTTCAAAATTAATGTGTAAATTGGCATCAACAATGAACAACATCTTCCTCTTTCGATAGTCATCAATAAAGACAAAATTCCTATAATTACCATTGTTTATTTTTTTCAAGGGTTGGTAAGAGCAGTTAAGAGTGAAATCTTGCCATTTTTAGAGAACGAAAGAGAGTGTGTGCATTGTGTAGAGATGGAAAGGAGCAACTCATACAAGGATGGTGTGTTATTCACGGCCATGGTGGTAGCGGAGTGCACAAACGTAGGCTTAAACATTCTATTCAAGTTAGCTACTAACAAAGGAATGAGCTATTTTGTCTTCATCTTCTATTCTTCTGCCACTGCTACTCTTGTTCTCCTCCTGTTTCCCTTCATCTTTCGCAGGTCCTTATTCACTATTATTCTCTCATCCTTCTTTTGATCATCAGATCATTAATCAAAAAAATCATCTTTCATTTGTTAATATTTGAGTTTGATTTTTATCCAGTAATACGGCGTCGCTTCCTTTGTTAAAGTTTCCTATCATTTCCAGAATCTGCCTTCTTAGCCTCATTGGGTATGTAGAATTTTCAGAAAACAAAGCTTTGATTGATTTGTTTTGTTATTAATTAATTTTCTTGAATTTTTACAATTTCTTTTTTTTTGGGAGAGCAGTTCTTTGCTTCGGATTCTTGGGTATACAGGTATAGCATATAGCTCTCCAACTCTTGCTTCAATGATCAGCAATCTCACTCCTGGCTTTACCTTCACCCTTGCCATCATTTTCAGGTTCGTTCATTTTCACATCAACATACAGAATTTGGCGAAATAGTCACGGAAACACTTTTATTTTTAAAAGTAGTCATACAAAATTATTTTTTAGACAATTATACTAAAATGAAGTATATTTTGATCATTATAGTTTATGAACATAATTGTCAAAAAAAATTATGATTATTTTCTTTAAAAAAAATCTATGTGATTATTGTACTAAATTACGAGGCTGGTGTTGATTTTTTTATTATTATATTTTCTTAAATTGATTATACACCACTGAAATTATTTTGATACACCTATGATGTTCCATGACAACGAAAATGGATAAAAGCATGAGGATAAAAAATAATAAAATATTTAAATGATTGGCCATTAAAAAAAAAGAGTATATTATGAGAAATTTTAGAATAAATTGAAGTAATATAACCAATTAATGCATATAAGACAAGTGTATTTAAATTTTATATAACCATCAATTATATGTTGGTTCTTCAAAATAAATATATATATACTATAACATCGTTTACTTATTCTATAGTTAATATAGTATCTCAAATATATTTTAAATTTTCTCCCATATTATATATAGGCCATGTCATGGTTCTACATCATTTCTTTATTTGAAATATCTCATCGTTTCTGAACTTTCAACTTGTTTGCTTTAGATTTTTTATGGAATGGTGAAAATTAGTGGAATAGACAACAAAAATAGTAGCGACTTAACAACTGATAGAATAAAATTACTAGACAGTTTGTCAAATTCATCCTTTTATTCATTTATATGTTTCTGCGTTTGTTTGATCATTTATGTCCATTGACGCATTCAGTACTGTTAATTAATTGTAACAATGCACAAGGGTTAGCAATTACAGTTTGCCAATATCCATGATGTTGTGTGAAAGTGTGAATGGCCTCATTAGCGGGTAAGTCTCACTCGCTTATGTCCCTAATTTTATTCAAAATGTCAACAAAGTCCCGTTTATATGAGTTTTTACACCATATGCAATAAAAATATAAAATAATATTTTTCCTCTAATTACGGTTCTATATAAATTATACGATCCCTAATAATTATAGTTATCTATCCACATATCAAGTCGTAAACTTGACTTTTAGACTAAATCTAATCGTAATCTAAGCTTAACAACTAAATAAATATTATCTATTTTGAACGTACAACACGTCACATATTGTATTTGGTCGGATTTTGTCCTCCCTTGCTATGTAGGATATCATCATAAAAATTAGTCTTTTTTTTTTTTTTTTTAATTTGGAACAAACATGGACCTGCATGGA
Organism: Atalantia buxifolia; assembly: GCA_030444775.1. Lineage (NCBI taxonomy): Eukaryota > Viridiplantae > Streptophyta > Magnoliopsida > Sapindales > Rutaceae > Atalantia > Atalantia buxifolia. The sequence continues at coordinate 25,920,750 of CM059832.1, read as the reverse complement.
AATTACCCAAAAGAATGGCTAACTTGTCGTGTAGCTTTAAGTTGGTGACCTTGATCCAGTATTCTTGATCATTTTTTGTTTTTTGTGAATATCTCCTAAGCCATCACCGTCAACTATCACTTTTTCATTTTTATTTTTTTCCCGTTCCTATTTTCCCAAGTAGGATGGAAAAACTAGCATTGAGGACTTCAAGCACTTGGGCTAAAATAATTGGCACAGTAGTGTCAGTATCAGGAGCAATGCTGGTGGTTCTTTACAAAGGCCCAACAATCATATCGCCTTCATCAACAGCTTCGCAATCTCTTCAATGGCCTCTACAATCAACACAATCAAAATGGGTCATGGGTGGCCTTTTGCTTCTTATGGAGAACCTGCTTATTTCAGTCTGGTACATTTTACAGGCAAGTAACAAAATTATTAATAATGCTCGGAATTTCAGCATATGAGTAATCCCAACTAATGTGCCAGCTTATTTAGAGTACCACACTCTGTAAATTATTAATCACACCATGATGTTACAGTTACAGATAAAACTATCATATCCATTTAGAATTCAAATGGGACTTTTAGCATTTTTGTAAAATTACAACATTCATTCTTTATTATACTTTCATATAAAGATTTTTAGAATTCTGTGACTTTTTAACAGACCCAAATTATGAAGTTATACCCAGCAGAATTTGTCGTAACATTGCTTTACTGCGTGTTTGCAACAATTATATCTGCGCCGATATGTTTCATGGGAGAGTCAAATTTGAGTGCTTGGAGGCTAAAACCTGATATAGAATTGGCTTCCATTGTCTATTCGGTAAGAATCCAATAGAAAAGGCTTGAATTCCAGAGAAAGGGATCAATTGAAATGTCTAATGAAAGATTCTTTTCTTTTTGTTTCAGGCATTCTTTGGATTAACATTTAGTACTGTTGTGCATACATTTGGCTTACACATGAAAGGCCCTGTGTACACAGCAATTTTTAAGCCTTTATCAATTGCCATTGCAGCAATTATGAGTCTCATATTCCTTGGCGAGTCTCTTCATCTAGGGAGGTACTACTATTATAATCAACTCCGCACTAGTTGGCTTGCTAGTCTCTGTTTTGAAATTCGACTCGGTGCTGAGCTTTTTAAAATAAAATCTTTTATCATATGTATATTTATAACAATGTACAATTAAGATTTAAAATTTTATTATTTATTATCTAATAACTACTGATCATAACATTATTAAAAAAAAAAAAAGTAAAAAGCTTATCAGGTTAGCACAGAATCCAAATTCATTTTTGTTTTTGTATGATTTATTAGTGTCTTTCAGAATTGTAATCCTTTATGTTGCATGCAGTGTGATTGGAGGAGTAATAATATGTGTTGGGTTTTATGCTGTAATATGGGGAAAGACCAATGATGAAGAAGGGGGAAACGAAGACCCTAGTAAAGTCTCATTGTTGCAAAACCCTTAAAATTGAAGATATACGTAGAGTGTACGGTATCCATATCAAATATCTCATCGCTAGCCACTTGTATGCACTACTTTTGCCATGCCTTTAGTAGTTTATTCATTATTTTTCACTGAACTGTATGTTATTGTTATGATTTATAGGTTATCGCATCTAAGAGCTAGTCTTATATTTGGCTTGAATGCGATTCTCTTGATGTCCTTATTTATTTTCAGCATTTAAATTATCATTATTACCCTCCTTATGATCTCTATGTTCGTTGGTTGAATTGCATTCTCGTCTTAAACTTGAATCCTTCAAATGCTCTCATATTTATGGAGAAGGGAACGCAGTTGCTAATACTTTTAGCTAATATTGGCTTGAGTTTTTGTAATTAGACTTAGTAAAACAGTCCTCTTACTGTTATTTGTAAGAGCTTGCACGAGGAGGAGGAATACTGGGGCATGCCCAGGAATTGATTCATTTAATCGGTCTAGCTGCTCTTATTTGTTGTTGTTTTTTATTTTTTCCCGTTAAGATACCTAGGCTGTCCTCTTTATCCATAGGTTTGCATGCAACGCAGGGGAAAAAAAATTGACACAATGGACGAAGTAATCTCCCCTCATTGGTCCACAAAAGCCTGCTAGTCCAAGTGGATTCCTAAAGTAGAGGGTCACCCCGCATGACAGGCAATAACAGAGGAACACATGGACTTCAGCCATAACTGTCCCCTGCCATTTGCCATTTGCTAATCCTTCCAAGACCAACTCACTAGTGCTGCAAAAGTTATAAGGCTCACTCGTGCGTCCCAAAAGGTCTACGTTTGAAAAAACATTGGGTCTTACGTCAGGCCCATTAGTCCACCATGCCTACTACTACGTTTTCAAAGTAATGTCACAAATTTGATTATCATGTTCCATATGCTAGTATTGTGGATAATTTGATGTATGTTATGGTGTGTACGAAGGTCGATATATCTTAAGTAATGAGTATAGTTAGTAGATACATGTAAAATTTGAATAAAAATCACTGGCTTGTGGTGAAATGTTTTTTAATAGCTCATCACTTTTGTTGGTACCGGAGTTTTCCTTCATTTATATCAATTGGTTCTACATGTAGGACTAGACGCTATCCAATTTGGTTCGGCTTAAATTAAGAATTGAACCGAATTAAAACCGATTAATTTTTTAAAATTAAAATCGAATATAAACCAAAATTTAAAATCGAACCGAACTAAATCAAAATAATGGTTTGGTTCTGTTTATATTGGATAATGAAGCCATTGTTTCTTGATTCATTCAAGTATTTTATTTATAAAACACCAACAAATTAAATCCTAATCTAAGGATCCCAACTCACAAAATTAAGGAAAAATGTTAAGGGGGATAATCAATGAATAAATGAAAAAAAAGTCAATACAAGTTACATAACTTCACTGGCGCAACAGCAATGGCAGGCTGCCAGCAACACGAGCATGATGAACCGAAGAGGAGGTTGACACGGACGAGATGGGGTAAACTATGACAGGCTAGTTGCAATGATGATGACAGCAACGCCATTGCAAGACGAACATCGAAGGGATGGCTAATAAATGACGACGGTGAATGGGGGTGTGTGTGTTGGCGAGAGTGAGAGAAATGGTGAGGGTGTGTGTGTATCAGTGTGAGATAAAGTAAGAGAGGTGGAGGTGTGTGTGTCGGCATGAGATGTAAAAGATGGTGAATTGGTGAGGGTGTATGTGATGGTGCGAGAGAGATGGACTGGGAGTAGGGATGGCAATATTTTCCGAATCTGGCCAGGACCCGGACGAGCCCGGATAATTTAAACCGAGATCAACCCATACCGGATTTAGTTTTATCCAGAATCTGGATATAATTCTATGAACCCCGATATATCCGGGTTCGGATCCGGTTTTATCTGCACCTAGAAATCCAGAACCCGAACCAGTATATCTTTATTTTTATATTAAGTTTTAAAACTATTTTTAATATAAATAGATAAGTTTAAAAAAATCATGTGCCATAATTTGCAAATTGCAATTCACAGCCGCATCGTATGCTTCCTCTTCCCTTTATCAAATCTTCATCGTCGTCACTCTCATCGCTTCGCCGCTTCACCACCTTGTCCTTCGCGGTTGTGTTCACTATCATCATCGTCATCAGCCGCCTCTCTAGTCTTCTCTGTCGCGATTGGCGACGATTGTGATACGGATTGAAGTTGCACGCAGATCATGGGAGGAAACGTTGGGTTAGATGCTTTGGAGGATTATTTATTATTATTAATTTTTTTTTGGTGTCATTAAGAGCTTTAGCTCTGTGGAATGTAAGGCCCAAAGATTCCTTTTATACCAAAAGTTTATCCCTGTGACAACTTGCGGGTGGAGCTTAAGGAGAACCATAGGCAAATTTGGGTGTGAGTATTCATACGTCTATTGTCGTTGTGTGTTCATCCGTTTGCAGTTCGAAATTCAGAGCTGTGAGAAATAATCGAAGATGACTGTTTTCCACAGCTGAAATCGAACTCGGGTTCAAGACCCGGAATACAGAAACCCGGTATTTTTTGGTTCAACCCGTACCGCACCAGGAGTTGAAAAAACCGGGTTTTTATCCCAGTCCGGTAAAGTAAAATTGGCATGCGGGTCCGGAACCGGGAAGGCCAAACCCGAACTTGCACCCAGATTTTGTCATCCCTAATTGGGAGAGATGGGGCGCGCGCTTGTGTGTGTCGGCTGGTGTGAGAGAGATGGGGAGGGTGTCTTGTGTGTGTGATTTAGGGTTTAGAAAAACTTTATTTATTTTAAATATTTTTTAGTTTTAAGTAGAAGAATTGATCAGTTTGTTGGTTCGGTCTAGTTTTGACATGAACTGAACACAAACCAATCGGTTTGCTTATTTTTGACCCGTTTGGTTCTTACTCTCCAAATCAAACCAAATCGAATGGAAAAAATTTGATTCGGTTTGAAAAAACCGAACCGTTTGCCCACCCCTACTACATTATTAAAAGTAGAATAATTAATATAAATAATTATACATTTAAAAATAATATGTGTTTGAATACCAAGTGGTGCAACAAAAGATTAATGTTCTAATATTCAGTTGATTCTAGATAATACTGAAATAAAAGAAGGAATTCCATTCATGTTGATTCGAAAAAATACTATGAACTTAGGGGGTTAAAACTCGTTGATTCCTCAAAACGTCGAAAATCAACTAATCTCAAAAACTCATATAGTAACTCTGAACTGAAAGTATTATTAAACTTAAATTTACCTTCAAATGCTATAAGAGATGGATATTTATACTAGTAGTAATTATCTTAAACCATAAAGAAAAATGAAAATAAAGTCCTAAAATTTAAAGAAAGGAATAATAAACTTTAGAAAGTAAGAAAACTAATCCAAGTATGATAAGAATTCCTAATAGGCATCACTGAATCTCATTGATTATGAATAAAATAATAAAAATAGCAAGACCAATACCACTTATAGAAATATTTAGGCGGACTACACTCAACAAGAATGGTAATTAAATTTTTCAATCAAACATGTTCTCAAACCCAAATATATTTTTAATTCGAAATTAATGTGTGAATTGGCATCAACAACGGATAGCATCTTCCTCTCTCGATAGTTATTGTTAAGTCTATTAGTTATAGAGTTAGCATTTTATGGCAAGTCTAGTTAAATTAAAAATTTATTTATTGCATATCTTATAATAAAGATTAATTTATTAATTCCCCAATTTAATGAGATTCTAATTTATTAGGAATATTTATTTTCTAATTTAATTAGATATCTAACTTAGAAAGTTAATTAATGGTGGGATTGCATAATTGGAGTATGAAATCTATTTAGAGCAAGAAGTTGGTTCAAACAGAAAGTTTATTAAATGCTCTATATATTTCTTGGGAGACAAGTAAGACAAGAAGATCATGTTTATTCCTATTTAAATTCATGGGAATTATAAAAAGAAATAAACTCTTATTTAGAAAGAATTCAAGTCTTTTAAGACTTGCTATTTTAGTGAAACCCTAATGCCTATATAAAAAGAGGTATTTTACAATTGAAGGCATGCACAACACCGAGTATAAAGTAGAGAAGCAAAATTCAGCCTCCTTCCTAGAGAATCCAAATTTGGTGCATCATGTTGTATTGATTTGTTTTCTTATCTTCTTTTCATCTCTGTCGAGAGTCTATGTAGATCTTGGATCACTAGATGTTGAAGAATTAAAGAATTGCTATTGATCACTTGTGAAATGCCTTGAGGATCGTAGATCAAAAGGGGTAGCAATTATTCAAGAGAAACAAATTCAATCTAAGGTTGAGTAAACTGTACGGTAATAAACTTTAAGTGAGAGTTTTAAGTTTAGTAAATCCATAGGTTGTAACATCTCAACTTAGTGAATTGTTTTTAATCTGAGCGTGGCCTCGTAAATGTATGATTGATTAATCTGAACTACGTAAAAATTTTCGTGTCATTTATTTTCTACATTTTATTATGTTTCTAAAAAATTAATATTTTTATGAGGATAAACAGTAATCGTAAACAATAACTATGAACAGCAACGATGAACCGTAATTATAAATAATAACTATAAACAATATTTTCAAAAAATTAATTAAATTATTAATTTTTATTTTTAATAACCTACATCTATTTCTAATAAATCTAAATTCATTTCGGTTACAAAATTCCTATAATTGTCATTGTTTATTTTTATTTTTTTAATGGTTGGTAAGAGCGATTAAGAGTCAAACCTTGCCATTCTCAGCGAACGATAAGAGAGTGTGTGTACTGTGTAGAGATGGAAAGGAGCAACTCATACAAGGATGGTCTGTTATTCACAGCCATGGTGGCAGTGGAGTGCACGAATGTGGGCTTAAACATTCTATTCAAGTTAGCCACCGGCAAAGGAATGAGCTACTTTGTCTTCGTCTTCTATTCTTATGCTGCTACTACTCTTGTTCTCCTCTTTTTCCCCTTCATCTTCCGCAGGTCTTGATTAACTGTTACTCTCGCAAATCTTCTTTTGATCATCAATCACATCACTAATCAAAAAATCATCTTTAATTTGTTAATACTTGTTCAGTAACACGGTGTCGCTTCCGTTGTTAAAGTTTCCTGTGATCTCCAGAATCTGCCTCCTTAGCTTCGTTGGGTATGTAGGATATTAATCATTGGAAACAAAGCTTTGATTGATTTGTTTTGCAATTAATTAATTTTCTTGAATTTTTACTTTTTTTCTTCTTTTTTTTTTTTTTTTTTGTGGTGGGGGGAGAGCAGATCCTCGTATCAGATTCTGGGGTATACAGGTATAGCATATAGCTCTCCAACTCTTGCTTCAATGATCAGCAATCTCACTCCTGCTTTCACCTTCATCCTTGCTATCATTTTCAGGTTCCATCCTTTTATTCTTAAAAGTACTCTTATATTTTTAGACAATTACATCGAGCTAAAAAATATAAATTGACCATTATATTTTGAGAATATAATTATCAGAAAAAAATAATTATATCCTGAAAAGAAAAAGTTTCTGTTATTGTTTTATTAAATTACCAGAGTATTATCGGTCTTTATTATTATTATTATTATTATTATCATCTTAAATTGATTATGGACAACAGAAATTATTCTTGATACAGCAATGATGTTCGATGACAACCAAAATGGACAAAAAAATAATAATAAAATAAAAAAATCTAAATTATCGGTGGTTAGAATAAAAGTCCATATATATATATATATATATATATGTCGAGTCATGGTTTTAGCGCATTTGTTTTATTTAAAATATCTCATCCTTTCCGAGCAACTTTCAACATTTTTGCTTAAGATTTTTTTTCAGCTATGGAATAGTGGAAATTAGTGAAAGAGACAACACGAAACAGTCGCGATTTAACAACTAGATGAATAAAATTTTAGGAAGTCTGTCAAATTCGTCAATGATCTCATTTACATGTTTCGGTATTTATTTGATCATTTATGTCCATTGACTCGTTCAGTACTGATAATTAATTGCAACAATGCACAAACATTTAGCAATTACAAAAGGCCAATATCCCTGATGTTTTGAGAAAGTGTGAATTGTTTTATTAAAAAGTAAGTTTGCTCACTTACGCCTCCAATTGTCTTCAATGTGTCAACAAAGTCCCAAATGCTTATAAGAGTTTTACACCATACGCCATAAAAATTTACTTTTATTGCGGTTCTATAGAGATCACACAGTTGCTAACAACGCCACTTACCCCTTAACACGTTTAGTCATGAAAATAGCTCTCAGACTAATTCTAATAGTGGTTTTTAAGCTAAATAATTAAATAAATATTATTTATTTTAGACATACAACCCATCATAGACTGTGACTTGGGTGTAAAATATCTGTAAGAATGTCCACGTTGTCATTTAACTTTTATGGCCGTGACCTACTGCCGTTGGTCCATTATTTTTTTTTTTATCATTTTTGTTTTTGGTGTCGAAATGTCTCCTCAGCTATCATCATCAACTACCACTTTTTCATTTTGTTTTTTTTGTCTTTCTTATTTGCCCCAAATAGGATGGAAAAACTAGCATTGGGGAGTTTAAGCACTTGGGCTAAAATAATTGGCACAGTAGTATCAGTATCTGGAGCAATGCTGGTGGTTCTTTATAAAGGCCCAACGATCATATCGACTTCATCAATGCCTTCACAATCTCTTCAATGGCCTCTGCAGCCAACACAGTCAAGATGGGTCCTCGGTGGCCTATTGCTTCTCATTGAGAACCTACTTATTTCAGTCTGGTACATTATACAGGTACATAACAAAATTATGAATAATGCTGAGAGTTTCAGCATACGAGTAATCCCAATTAATGTGTCAGCTTATTAAACAGAACCTCATTTGGTAAATTATTAATCACACCATGATGTTACAGTTGCAGATAAAACTACCATACCTATTTAGAATTCATATGTTGGGACTTTTAGTATGATCGTAAAATTATTACATTAATTCTTTAATATCGTAAAATTATTACATTAATTCTTTAATATACTTTCATATAAAGATTTTAGAGATATTTTGGATTCTGTGACTTTTTAACAGACCCAAATTATGAAGTTATACCCAGCAGAATTTGTGGTAACATTGCTTTACGGCTTGTTTGCCACAATTATATCTGCGCCGATATGTTTCATGGGAGAGTCAAATTTGAGTGCTTGGAGGCTAAAACCTGACGTAGAATTGGCTTCCATTGTATATTCGGTAAGACTCCAATCCAATAGAAGAGACTTGAATTCCGAATAAGGGGATCGATTGAAATGTGTAGTGAAAGATTCTTTTCTCTTTGTTTCAGGCATTTTTTGGATTAACATTTAGTGCTGTTGTGCACACATTTGGCCTGCGCATGAAAGGCCCTGTGTACACAGCAATTTTCAAGCCTTTATCGATTGCCATCGCAGCCATTATGAGTTTCATATTCCTCGGCGAGGCTCTCCATCTAGGGAGGTAATATTATTATAATCAATCCCCCACTTGTTGGCTTGCTATTCTTTGTTTTGAATTTTAACTCGGTGCCGAAATGTTTATAATCTTTTGCTAACGTGAATTTATAACAATATATAATTAAGATTTAGCTTTATACTATTTCTTATTTAATAACTACCAATTACAAATTTTAAAAGAAAAAAAAAAAGTAGAAAGATTATCAACTTAGCACAAAACTCAAATCCATTTTTGTTCTTGTATGACTTATTAATGTCTTTCTTAATTATAATCTCTTTTGTTGCATACAGCGTGATTGGAGGAGTAATAATATGTGTAGGGTTTTATGCTGTATTATGGGGAAAGGCCAATGATGAAGGGAGAAAGAACGAAGACTCTTATAAAATTTCATTGTTGCAAAGTTCTTAAAGTTGAAGATATACGTAGATTGTACGGTATCAAATATCTTATTGCTAACCGCTTGTATACATTGTCAATTGAAGTTAATAGTGTTTTTTTTTTCTATGTCTTTAGGGGTTTATTCATCATTTTACACTGAGCTGTATGTTGTCGCTATGATTTTAGAGGTTGTCGTGTCTAAGAGTTGGTCTCTTATTTGGCTTGAATGTGATCCTCTTGATATCGCTGTTTATTTTCGGTGTTCAAATTATCGCAATCCTAATGATCTCTATGTTCGTTGGTTGAATTAAACTTGTCGTTTTAGACTTGTATCCTTCAAATGCTCTCATATTTACAGAGAAGGGAATGCAATAGCTGATACTTTAACTAATATTGGCTTAGCCTCTTGTAATTGCACTCAGTGGGGATAATCCTCTTGTTGTTATTTATAAGAGGTTGTTACATGAGGATGCCTAAGTATTGATTCACCTAATTCGGTCTAGCCCTAGCTGCTCTTATCTGTCTTTTTTTTTTTTTTCCTCCAAATTAAAATACCTAGGCTGTCCTCCTCATTTGTTGTCATCAAAATAAGAATGACCTTTAGGTCAGAGCATCAAAATAACGAGAATTAATGGAGACAGTCCGGTAATGAATTCTCAAGTTGAAACTCGCGCTCTTTCCTTTATCAAACTTACCAGCTCTGTGGTCTCAAGTGAGAGTCTACTTGAGAGCCTTCTCAAAAGCTTCAAAGCCTAGTGGATGCATTAGTCCCCTAAAGGAAAAAGCATAAAAGGTCAGTTGCCACTTTGCCAATCCTTCAAAGGCCCACTCATTAGCGCTCCAAAAGCTTACAACATTGGGTTGTGTGTCAGGCCCACAGGCCCAATAGCCCATCATCTCCACTCGCTCCCTCTCATTTTCAGTAGTTCCTACGCCTGAGAGAATCCGATTCAAAAACGAAAAACCAGGAAAATTCTACAGAATCTGCTCAAGTGGCCAAACCCAAACCCTACCATCACCACTCAAAAATGCCGGAACCCAGAAAACGTGGCCGAAAACCCAAACCCAAAACCGAAACCGAAACAGAAACCGAAACCGAAACCATCATGCCTGCTACTACAAAAAACGGCACCATTGCATCACATTCGCTCTCCGCCACCACCACCAAAGACAGTCGCAGCACTTCACCCGCCCGCCGCGGCCGCGGCCGGCCAAAGAAAATGAGAAAACACGCCGACAACAGCTCCAACGACAATCACAACAGTGCTAATAATACCAACTCCAACGTTGGCCATGTGGCATCCCCCGAACGGAGCAGGCACGGAGAGGGGAACGAGATAACGATACTGCCACCGCGGTGGGACAGCGTGGCGGTGAAAGCAGTGCCGTCAATGGACGCTGTGGTCAAAGTGTTCTGTGTTCACACGGAGCCCAACTTCTCGCTACCATGGCAGAGGAAACGACAGTACAGTTCGAGTAGCAGCGGGTTTATTGTGGGAGGAAGAAGAGTGTTGACAAATGCGCATTCAGTTGAGCATCACACGCAAGTCAAGGTGAAAAAGCGTGGCTCTGATACCAAGTATTTGGCCACCGTTTTGTCTATTGGCACAGAGTGTGATATTGGTAAATTTTTTTTTTTTTTTAAGTTTTTTCATTTCGAATTTTCTTTAGTGGGTTATGCATTGAGTGATTATTTATGCCGTTTGTAATTCTAGCAAGTAGATTGATGATTTGGTTTCTGCAGCTTTGTTGACTGTTAAAGATGATGAGTTCTGGGAAGGAGTTTCACCTGTGGAGTTTGGAGATTTGCCGGCACTCCAAGATGCTGTCACTGTTGTAGGCTACCCAATTGGGGGTGACACCATCTCTGTGACGAGTGGGGTTGTGTCCCGCATGGAGATACTATCTTATGTTCATGGCTCGACTGAGCTTTTGGGATTGCAGGTAATGGTTCTAGATTTTGGCTTATCTCTATGTTAAATTTTGTGGCATACAGTTGGAGCTTAGGATTTGCTCCAATTCTGTTCAACTTCAATTCTACGAGTCATTGAATGCCTTTGATTGTTTTAGTTATGTTTGTTTGATCTAGTAGGTTGCTGTATCTTACTGATATCAGTTTTTGTAATATGCTATTATAGATTGATGCAGCTATAAATTCAGGAAATTCCGGTGGGCCTGCATTCAATGATAAGGGAAAATGTGTTGGTATTGCATTTCAATCTCTGAAGAATGATGATGTGGAGAACATAGGTTATGTGATACCAACCCCAGTTATTATGCACTTTATTCAAGATTATGAGAAAAATGGGGCATATACAGGTATCTTAACATATGTGTTTAAGTGTTTTTTTTTTTTTTTTTTTTTTGTGTTTAAGTGTCTCCATTGTTGTTTTTCTCTCTTGCACCTCTTACCATATGTGTCTGGGGTTTAAAGAAACATTGAGGATCATCGTCCTTTCCATGCCTAATTCTTATTGTTGTTTTCGCTGTATTAGGGTTTCCGATTCTTGGAGTTGAGTGGCAGAAAATGGAAAATCCGGATTTGCGCATTTCGATGGGAATGCAACCTGGTCAGAAAGGTGTCCGTATTAGAAGAATTGAGCCAACAGCTCCAGAATCTCATGTTCTGAAGCCATCTGATATTATCCTTAGCTTTGATGGAATTGATATTGCTAATGATGGAACAGGTGAAATTTTCCTCTCTTTTCCTTATTCTTTTTTATTTTATTTTATCTTTTTACTTCTGAATAAACTGTTGAAAATATCTAGGTTTTTCCATTAATTTGCATGCTTGTAAAGACTATATCTTCATGATTCACAATATTTGTGCTAAAAGTTGAGGTGCTTTATCGTTGATAAGTCGGCCGTTCTAGGAGTTTTATGCATCTATTATTTATTTTATGTTCATTTGGAAATGCCAACATGAACCTTTCATGTTCCATATGATTTAGGGCCATAGAATCCTATGAAAGTGGCTTATCTGTATAGGAATTGGAGAAGAAATGTCATCACACCAAACACTTGCTATGGGTGAAAAACTGTCTCAAATTAGGAATTTCAGAAGAAAAAGTACCGGCCAGGAAATTAATTGCTAAAGCTTGTACTGGATGAGGAATTGAGGTAGCCTCTTCAGTGCCAACACAAAAGGGCAGGTAGGTGCTGATCATATGATGATATAAATCCCTGGAAGCATTATTGTGTAGTTCTATTGATGGAGTTGGTAGCACAGAGATGTAAATGGGTGGAACTAGTTTTTAGCTTAATTTAACAAATATGTTGCGCATTAATTATAGATCTGTAGTTGATACCAAATATACTCTGTAGGAGGTAAAAGATGTTGGAGCTTCGCTGCCACAATATAGGCAAAACATTAGATGTCTTACCTTTTCTAGGTGCCGATATGTGTCCTAAGGCCCATTATTACCTTTCAACCTAGTACTAGCTAAAGCTTTGTGTCTATCTGGTGGAGATCATATTCACGCTACTGTGGTAGGTAAACTTGAGGGGGAAGGAGGCATAACCTTGTCAGAGCATAGGGCACACATCCAGTGGAAATTCTCATTTTTCTATTTTTGTTGTTTACTTCAATAATCTTGGGTTTATAATGCCTCAATATAATGAGGGGTATATGCTCACTTGAAGGGTAGCAATGGGCTCTAATCTTTTGTTAACTTGTAGTTTTTTCAAAGTATGCTAAATAGTTTTTTTCATGGAAACATTTTGTTTTAGTTTCTGCTATATCTTTGTTTTCCTTTTTCCAACCTGAAATCTTTCTAACTTCTCTTTTGAACTGAATTTTAGTTCCATTCAGGCATGGGGAGCGTATAGGTTTTAGTTATCTTGTTTCTCAAAAATACACTGGAGATAGTGCTGTTGTAAAAGTCCTCCGGAATTCAGAGGTTCATGAGTTCAACATAAAACTTTCGACTCACAAACGGGTAATCCCTGCACACATCAATGGCCGACCTCCTTCTTATTACATCATTGCAGGGTTTGTCTTTACAGCTGTGACTGCTCCATATTTGCGTTGTGAGGTATGTGGCATTGGTGAACTGTCTCTCCCTCCTGACTTGAGATCCATGATTTTTTTAATTTCTTTCTCTATGCTCCCTTCTTTGTTGATTTTTGAATTATTATTATTATTTTTTTTGTGTGCGTGCGTGCGCGTGTTGTAATATTGGTTTCACCATTTAACATCCCAGAACTGATAGTGTAACTTGTAGCTTGCACGATTCCCATTATTTATATACGGTTTCTATCGCTGGACTATTATGCCCCTTATTAAACTCAAATGATAGGGAGTAGAGGTGCTACTCTAGCACAAGGCTTTTCCCGTTATGTTTGTTTTTGTATGCATGCGCATGTATTACCTAGCTATATTTTCTGCTTTTAGGTTTTGACAGCGTGTTGGTGTGAGACTCCTGTTGCTTTTGTGGCTTTTTTTCTATTTTTGTTGAAGATATTAAGTATTAGTATTTGAGGCGATAAAATGTGATCCATTATTTTGGGCCCATGAAATTTTGTCCACATTCCAATATTTGATTCTTATTTGTATTCAAATCCAGTATGGAAAGGATTATGAATTTGATGCTCCAGTGAAACTGTTGGACAAGCTTTTGCACGCAATGGCACAATCAGTAGATGAACAAATTGTTGTTGTTTCTCAGGTTCTTTCTCTGTTTCATCTCCTGAATTCTGCTTTCTTAGTTTTCCGGATTACTGCCAGTTTCTCCGTATTTGAATTCAATTCTTTTGTATTCCAAAATTTTCACTAGAAAATGATTGTTATTGTATAATCTGAAATTTGTGCTAGGTCCTTGTGGCTGACATTAATATTGGATACGAGGAAATTGTCAATACGCAGGTCAGTTTTATCTTATACAATAATGGTGCCTGCTTCTGCTAAACTGCTGGAAGAAAGGAACAAATAGGACTCAACTGCATTTATTAAAGATTTTCTTTTGTTTGTTTCTTTAGGTTCTTGCTCTCAATGGTAAGCCTGTGCGGAATCTGAGGAGCCTGGCTGACATGGTGGAAAGCAGTGAAGATGAATTTCTAAAGTTTGATCTAGAGTACCAACAGGTTCTCTTTCTCTCTACCTCGCTGTTCCCCTTACTTTTTATTTTTTATTTTAACTGAGTTTTAAATTATTTGAGCAGATAGTGGTCCTAAAAACTAAGACTGCCAAGGAAGCAACTTCTGATATCCTTGCAACACATTGTATACCTTCCGCTATGTCCGATGATCTCAAGACTTGAGAGAATTTTGAAGAGAAGGTATAGAAGAGTACCCCTCTTTATCTCTCGCTCTGTAATCTGTTTTTGAATGAAATCATTCTGCACCATAATATGGCAATGTTTCCTTTTAACTTCAAGAGGGTATAGAAGCTCACTGTTAAGGCTGGGGTCTTGTGATTTTGTACGATTTTGATATCTTGATGGTTGTAGAGGCATCTTTATTTCCAATGTTTATCTTACATACAGTTTGTGTTTATTGGAAGAAACCTGGGAGAGCATTTGAAAGATCGTTTTGCTAGAGCAAGAAGTATCTTTTGATGATGAATTTTTAATATAATATTTGGGGTATCTTTTTTTGTTTGAATTTATCATATAACAGAGAAGATAAAATATCAATAGCTGGTCAGCTCACCATAGTTTTCATTGTTACTTTCATTTGAAATATTTGGTGTGGTGTTGGTTGCTGGTAGCGGTTATACTGCCTGAGTCTAGGAAGTTCCTTGAAATTTTGTTCTCCATCAGAATGCACATGTGTTGGCTTGTCAGGGTTAAAATTTGTTATCTTGCCCTAATGAAGACCACTAATTACTGGCAATTTGCTTTCCTTGAAGATGCCATTATTGTCTGTACATTGTATGCCTTCACCTGAATGTTATTCATTCTGCTGGATGGAATAGTGAGAGTGTTCTCATTGAGAAATAAAACTCATACAAGAGTTACTGCCGGTTTTTGATGAGGATTATTTCTGTTTTTGACAGCGACTCTGTTTTGGGGGAGTGAGTAAAAGTATTGTACGCGTTCACTTCTTGCAATAGTGGATTCTTGTCACCATTTCTTAGATCTAGGCGTATCGCTGAACCAAGCAAAGTTTTCTTGTCCTTTATTTGCTTGTTGTTTGTCATATTGTTTAGTTGTAGTCTTTATACAAATGATATTGCTGATAAGTTCCCCTTTCTGTTTCGATGCAACTAACGAAGCTAGTTGTAAAACATATTTCTACGTCATTGTGCCCTGCGTTTTTGTTGGAAGTAATCTTGAACATTTTTGTGTAGGTTATTGTGTTAGGCAGACAACTCTCAGGAATTTGGAGAGCTTGGGTAGACTGGTGGAGAGTTGCGATGGTGAATTCATGAGGTTTGAACTTAAAAGAAGACAGAAGGTTGTTCCTCCCTCTTTTGCACTGAACCATACTAAAATTCCTCTTAAATCCATATGCAGAGTGATATTGGAAATCGAATCAACCATAGCACTGGTAGCAGCGACTCCCACAATTCTGTATACCATTTTTGTACCTTCAGCTATGTTAGATGATTGTGGTCCACTGTTCAAAAGAAAAAGTAAAATAGAAATCTGCAACATGTAGAAGGTTGAAAGTTCATAGTTCCTTTTTTGTCATTGCCACAGAAATTCTACTGTGGAAAGAATTTAAGGATAAACTGTTTGGACCAGTGGAACATAGAGGCTGGCCATGTATCTGAGTATGTTTCAGCTTGGGTTTTGCTTCTTCATGTGGATTAAATTTGCTACAATCATGTCTAGAATTTTTTCAGTTACTAGTTGAGTTCTCAAGAATGTGTGACTGCGCATCATCAGTTTTCCAAAATACAGAAACAGAATAAGTCTTAGTCTTCCCACTACAATTGAATCACTAGTATTCGTCTTGATGAGGACAGTGGATCCACAATGTTGAACCTGGTATTACAGCCTGAAAAATAATTATACTCCATTTTGTAATAGAATACACATAACATCAAGACATATTGTGTGATTCTATCGGAAGATGTAGTACCTAGGATAGACCCTAGGAATTGCAGAAAAGCTTGACCTGGGTCCAGTCCCAGTGTGTGCAGCCCAATCTGACCGGGCTTTGGATGTGTGCACCATTTTATGGCATGATTTAACCAATGACTATAGAAAGCATCAGAAATGGTGGAATCCTGTATAGGGATTGATACTATTGCATAATCCTTCGCATACACAAATTCTTCTTTTGTGCCTTTTACTTTGGCCTATTAAGAGAGAATTTGCGATCGTTTGCTTCTAGACCCATTGCATATACAGACCCTTTTGACTTGTTTTACATTCTGCTATGCTCCTAAAGCATCCTACAGAGATAAATGTTGAGTACTCCACATTTGACCATTAATTTGCTTCTTTTTTACTCTATACAAGTTCATTTTTATGACTCCGCAATAAAGGTACTTTCGGGGCAGCTGCTGATTCCTGATTATCAACTCCAAGATCTTCACTTACCTCTTCTTTTGCTTTTCCCCACATCACAGTATAAAAGCCTAGAGATATTATTGTTGCTCCAACAAGGCTGCAAAGTTCAAGAGTTGTCAATTCAGAATTCCGTCCAAAACTTCCAGTAAATCTATCTTCAAGGTTAAGTAAAGTTTTTCGAGATTTTTTCAGAAACCATTTTGTTCTTTCTAATATAAAGATTACCTTCCAAGATAGAGTGTATCACCGAGGAACATGACACCCATGGCAACTGCAATGGCTATCGACAATGGCTTGAACATTGCAACAAAGACCGGTCCCTTTAGGCGCAATGCCCAAGTGTGAACAGAATTGTTCATGCATGACCCAAATAGTCCCTACAAGAAGCGGCCATCAATCATTCAGAATATTTCCTAGTTGGTTTTTTTTTTAAAGCTAATTAATAATTAACTGCATTGTTATACGGAAGTTTCTCACCGAGCACACGACGGAGGCCAATGCAATTCCTGGTCCTACTTTCCAGGCACTTGAATCTCTTTCAGTGATTAATCCCACAATGGCAGCTACCAAGCTCACACATAAATTGTAAAGGAAGACTACAGTTAATTCTGCGGGGTACTCTTTCATTATTTGTGTCTGCAAAAACATCACAAATTCAAATTTTAATTCTCCCAACCTCCACCAAATTGCCAAAAGTTTAGTAAAATTCAAAGTTTTGGGTGGCTTTACATTCACCTGAACGATGTACCACAGAGGCACCAGAATATATTCAGCTGTGAGGAAAAGTCCACCAACGGCCCAATTTGAATTTGACGAGCGAAGAGCATGGGTAAGTGAAACCTTTGGAGATGAAATTGTGGTGATCGGAGGGCCCTTATAAAGAGTCACTATGAATGCTCCTGCTATTGATACTATTGTCCCCAAGACTTTAGCCTGACTGCTTGCTTTCCTGCAAGCTACCTTCTCCATCCTTTTGATGCCAAAGGAAGGGAGCGTAAAAAAGTTGAAAAAGAAATGAGAATGAATGAGAATAATCAAATGACATATGTGATCCGCAAGAAGAAAAGGACTCTTAACATACTAATTGATAGAGAGAATTATCATACTCACTAAACTACTCTGTCCAACAAACCATCCCAAGTTCTTATCATGGTTACAATTATGCTCTTATCCTGCCATATTTTCCGATCAGAAACCCCATCGAAAGTTACAATCATACCCTGCCACACACATTTCCTTACTTGAGACTCTGAGCAATAGGCACATGCTACTACACATGCTTTATGGCGTATAGGGACTCAAGTTTACTTGTGTGTATCACGTATCATAAATCCAAACACGTTGCTATCAATCTAAATGACTAATCTACTGGGCATTATGGCATACACAATTTGCCACAATTTCGTGATATGGAAAGTTTTCTACATCAGCACTTGACAGATATGACCAGAAAAAAAAAAACAAACCTAAAAGACACTCAGAGAATTTTCCAACCACTAAAATTTACAACCATTTAACATGCGACAATTATCGATTAGTTTATCGCCTCTATCAGCGTACGATGAGTTTTAATATTCGATTTTTAAAAAAAAATTTATGAACGAGTAACGGGAATTTTTTATTTTTTATTATTTTTTTCAAAAAAAAAAAAAGAAAGAAGAAAAGTTAGCATATGGACAAATGGTCAAGATTGGAAGTAACGTCCTTCTCCCTGTTTTCTTAGAAAGCGGACGCGATCAATCCACTTTACTAAGAAAATAAAACAATATTGAAGGGTAAGGAGGGCATTTCCGTAATTGTAAAAAGGTGGAGGAAAAGAACCTGAAAATGATGGCAAGTATGAAGGTGAAAGCTGGTGTAAGGTTGCTGATAGCTGAAGCAAGAGTCGGAGAGCTGTGATTGATGCCTGTGTAACCCATTATCTGAGATGAACTCCTGAAAAAATAAAAATTAAATTTAGAAAAAAACCATAAAGTAATAGAATTATTGACAGAAATAATAATAATAATAATAATAATACCAAAGATTCAGAAACTGCACACTTACCCTATAAGCCCAAGAAGGCCAATTTTACATAGGATAGAGAAGGTAAGTGGAGGAAGCACTCTTGATCTTCCATAAAAATCAAAGAAAAGAAAGTGTCAACATAATAATTTCTTTTGCTAGGATAGAGAAGGTAAGTGGAGGAAGCACTCTTGATCTTCCATGAAAATCAAAGAAAAGAAAGTGTCAACATAATAATTTCTTTTGCATGTTTCAGAAAAATTGAAATTAGTGATGATCATGTATTATTATTTAAGAAATTTTAACATGCATAAACATGTTACCTGTAAGAGAAGAAAGGGGCAGGAAGAAGAACAAGAGCAGCAACACCATAAGAATAGACAACGAAAACGAAGTGACTCATCCCCTTCGAGGTAGCTGCTTTGAACAGTGTGTTTAAGCCCACGTTGATGCATTCCATAGCCACCATGGCCGTGAACGGCAGCACATCTTTGCAGCAGTATCTTCCTGGTCCTGCCATCACCAATGAGCTTCCTTCGTTGGAGGCTTCTGTGATTGTTTTTATTATTTTTTTGGCTATTGGTTGTGTTGTGAGATGTGACTAGACAATAACAATGGGAGTGGACTAAACTGTACTTTATTTTACTTTTATAGGCTCTAGCCATTTGCTCTTGAATTCATGCAATTTGATATTTTTGGGGGCCCATTCATTGCTTGGAATTTGGAAAGGTAATGGCAACACTTGTCCTGCTTCTGTAAAACAGGAGGAATTTTATAATATATATATAAATTAAAAATAATATAATTAATTAATATATGTATGATTTATATATTTAAATTATATACTCCATAATTATAATTTGATTCTTTAATATAAATATTATTATTTATTACATAATTACTATAATATCCCATAAGTATTTTAAAATTTCTCATAAAATAATTATAGAAACCCTTTTATTTTAAATAGTAGTTATGTAAATTTTTTTAAATTATTATATTTAGATGAAATGTAGTTAAGTATTTGAATTATTGTAACAATAATGTTATGCTTATTTAATTTAAATACTTAACTGGGATATTTATTGATGTATCATCAATTATTTAATAATTAATTTTATTATTAATTATAAATTTATTATCATTATAATATGTCGTATCAATAAATATCTTAATTTAAATATTTAGAATGAGCAAGCGTAGAATAGCTAGTTATTATAATGATGGAACATAATTATCTACGAATCAATGTATCTATTTATAAAAGAAATTTTTGTAAGATGTCATTATCCTCTCCCGTAAAGAAAGAGATAAGGGCCTCTCGTTTTGTTGCAGTATGGATCCGTTAATTTGATGACTAATTTCAATCATGTTGATCGTTATTGGAGGTAATTATATCTATTGCTGTACATTATATGAAAATGGGAATGGTGTGAAAAGGACCTTCCATCAATTAATTAATTAATTAATAATCTAACCTTCATAAATTGAGATAACTAAAATTAATAATATTTGTGTGGTCCTGTGCGACAGGGTTATCACTTTTCTCTTTGTAAGTGGATGTTTTGATCTTTCCTAAGCCTACACGCATCCGCTGGCAGCAACACGATTTGCTCTTTTAAAACTCATGTGATGGATTTGACTATTACACAATTTTCTTTTTCTTACAGAAAATATTAAAAAAATCAACACCAAATAATTTTACATTTTTTTTTTCACGCGCGAAGTGACGATTACTTCAATGGATGTTTAGACAAAGTAATAGACAGCATCATAAATTATGAGATTAATTATTTAATAAATGAAAGTCACGTTAGTACTTAAAAAAAAATATATTGAAATTATATAAAAATGAGGGATCAAATGTAAAATTTCTACTCACACTTTTGTTTTTCCTCTAAATTTTTTTTCATCTCGTACATAATTCCACCATGCTTATAATATATACATGTAAATGCTGTATTAAGTTACAAATCTCCTAGGTACAATTTTTGGTATTTCTAAAGACTATTCTTTCTTTTTCTCTACTATATATATATATATATATATATATTTCTGGATTAGAACATTTGTTTATATGAGTAGTTTTTTGGTTGAAAATTTTAAAATATGAAAAAGTCTGAGAAAATTTTAAAACGGTAAGGTCTTAAGCTTTTAAAACCATGTGGTTTTAAGTTTTTAAAACCATGTTTTGGTAGTAATCAAAACTTTCTTTTATAAACCACCAAAACACACTATTTTTTTGACAGTAATCAAGAAATAAAAGTTAATTATAATTAACGGATCTTGTTAAATTACATTATTTATAACTTACATTAATCTATTATCAATTTTTTAACACTCAATCATTGTTTGTCAAACAATTAAAGAGTCATAAAAAGTTATTTTAAAATCAACTATAAATTGTATATAATGTAACTTAGCCGCTGACTTAATTACATAGGATTGCTTGTTTAAAAAAAAAAAATGACAAATTGAGTGATGAGGTCTCAAGTGGTACTCCTTTCCCTTCGGTTATTATTTGCTTTTCACAGGGGAATAAAATAGTGACTCAAGTCGAGTCCAAAATCAAAGCAAGTTGAGAGTTGAGAGACTAATTGAGATTTTGACTTTTGAGAGCCAGAATTAACCAAAAATTATTGAAGGGAACGTGCCCTTCACGGTCCTTGTGCGTGTGTGTGTGTGTTTTTAAATGCGAACGTGTCTCAAACGCTTGCATCGTAACGGGCCCCTCCTTTCTTCCCGTATTATGATTTTGTATTCTTTTTGAAAAGTCCCCGCCGCCCATCCCATAAATTTATTTATGAAGTTTTTTGAAATCTAATTTATTGATTTTACTTTGTGTTTGTATACTCCTTTTGTTTTGGTTTGCTTTGTTCTTTCTCAGAACGGCTTGAAGCATGGAGCATTTGAATCAATCGAGGATAAAAATTAATCTTAAGAACAACTTAACGAGACCAGTCCATTGAAAAAAAGCTCAAAAATCCTCGAATTAAAGAGAAAACAGCAGCACATATTGAAGTGTCATTTGCCCCCGCAAATAAAAAATTATTTTGCTATTATTTCTCTCAGACTCTCCGTAATTCTTCTTAACGTTTATGTGTATACATCCACTTGTATCGTAAATTATCAATATAAAAATTTTACTGTATTGTGATCCCTTACTATATTCTTGATATTTACTGGGATCTTTTGATTGAAGCAATTCTGCTCTGTTACTTACTAACATGTCCATTCTTATGTATTAAAGTTTTGCTCAACTGTTCACCTAAAAAAATTGAATTTCCAATTATTTAGTTTAATTAATTGAACTCGCGACATCGTGGATACTGTTCACCTAAATACATTGACCCCACAATGGAACCCTAGATAAGCCAAACAATCGGCAACACTATTATTTTCTCGGAAAATATATATGAGAGCACTGAAAATTCATCCTTGAATCTTATGTGCAATATCCTCAAAGCACAAACAATTAAATTAAATACAACAAGAAAAATCATGCTGCCAATCAATTAAATTTAGCAATGATACTTACATAAAAAAAATCTGACAACATGTTATTGTCAATTTTCTATCAGTTTGCCAATCTAATATTCTTAACCTGCAGGCTCAGTTGTACGTGCAACTCTTTTCGGCAACTGTTTTTCACAAAATGACTCCAATTGAAGGATAAAATTGTAGTCACTGGCGGTTTATGCAGACTGCGCATCATTGAATCCAAGTAGTTGAATTCAATTCTAATAACAACTATTGATTGGATTCAACGGTTGGATCTAGTTGTGATCTGCAAATAATGAATCAATGTCACACCACAGATCCCAATTAAAATCAAACAATTGAATCATTTTGGATTTAGACTATAAAGCTGTATTGTGACTTTTTGATGCTATGCGACTCTCTCTCTCTCCCTCTCTCTTTTAAAAGTCGCAGTTCAAAATTGATTTCAAGCAACAAGAAAACTTTCGTGAAGGATTTTGGAGCGTTGAATTCTTCTCTTTAATAACAATTTAATTTTACTCTCAGTTTCTTCTTTACTTGTTAATTTGATCCGGAGTTTACAAACGTAAGTTGATGTCCTTAAAACCATGAATGATGCTTTTTCACGCTTGGTCCTATAGCCAAGCGGGCCTGGAGGAAATTGGGCCGCGTAGTGCCGACCCACAAGAGTGATTGGGACTAAGCTAGCTTGCACGGCCCGTTGGCCATCTCTCCATGCATGCATTACTACAACAATTTCATTTTGGTTTTGTGGCAAGACTACATACATCAAGAGAACAGAATTGAATTGAATCCATAAATTCAGTTCTTAATAAATCCAATAGGACCATGGGGAAAATAGGGAATTAGAAGGCACCCGAAAATGATAGCAAGTGTGAAGGTAAAGGCACCTGAAAATGATAGCAAGAAATGGAAAGCTGTGTGTTAGTGCCTTGTAGCCTAGCATCTGAATACAATATACCTCGCTGTATATATCCAATAAGGCGGCCAAGGAGTCAGATTTTGGAGAGGAGTGGGAGCTTGAATGATGGAAGCACCACTGCACTGCATAAATCATACAAATATAAAATATAATGCAATTAATATTATTAATGGTTTCTCGAGAATTTATAACAAAATATATCATTTGATGATTACCAGACAGAGAGAGACTTGGGGAAGATGATTTGACAAAGGGAGGAGGAGAATAAGAGTTGCAATAGCAAAAGAGTAGGTGATGAAGGCTGCCTTGAAAAAAGTGAGCGTCGTAATACTTTTGATAATGGGACAATTTAGGAGTGGAAGACTGATAATTTTCTATTTATCAATTATCATAAATAAAAGAGTCAACATGTTAATTTAATTAGTAAAATCTTGATACTGATAATCTCACGTTCAAATAGCATGCATGTGGATGCGCTTTGCTTTCAAAAAGAAAATTTGTCATTTTAGTTTAAGCTCCACTGAGTTCTCAAATCAACGCTATCTAAAAAAAAAATCGTTATAATCAAACTCAGTTCTCCCAAATTTCTCCAACCTGCATCTTCGCTTCTCCATTAAATTTTTAGTACCAATTTCAATTAATTAAAACTTATTTTGCATGTGTCTTTACTTCATATTTCACATAAAAGTTAGATACAACTGTAATTTGATTGTTTTGTATTTGCATTTTCCTTCTCTGGTCAAAAAAATAGTGATTAATTCTTTAAACAATTTAACATGCGTTTGGAATTGACGTTAAGGTTGGATAGTTGTAACTTTTAACACTAAAATATTTGATAAATACTAACTATTGTAACTTAAAAGATATGTTAATATAATTTTTCACTTGTATGAAAAAAAATTTATTATATCTTTAATAAATTTATCAAAATTATTTTTTAAATTTATATTTATTACATATTATTAACTTTTATTTCATAATTATACTTTTTTTTACAGTTACTGTACATTTTAAGATAAAGCAACTCAATCACCTTACCTCCACAAGGTTAAATATACATTCTTCTGCCCTTAATTAACATAATCAAGAGATTTCATCAGACATTAATTTCACACCAATATGACTCTGCATTTCCTTAATTGCTACCATCTGCTACCATTTATAACCTCTGCGACTTCAACCTTAACACTTTGCAACAAAGGGGTCGTACCATCAGATGAATCCCTCGCTCTCAGGCTAGCGAAGCCAGAGTCACCGTCTGCCACTTCTTCATTAGCCTTCCCCCATAATACAGCATAAAATCCTACACATATTACTACTGCTCCAATGACACTGCAACATTAGGAACACAAAAGACAAATTAATGAATCGTTGCTAAAATAATTAATTATAAACAGATCAACTAAGCAAGTAATAATCAAAAGCAAGTTGATTTATTAAATTAATTACCTCCCTAGATGGAGCGTATCACCAAGGAATACGATACCCGTAATGGCTGCAATGACAACTGATAATGGCTTGAAAATTGCTATGTACACAGGACCCTTCAGGCGTAATCCCCACGTATGAATAATTGTATTAAAGGACGGTCCAAGAAACGCCTGAAAAGCAAATAGACTAGAATTAATCTCAGCTTACACATTTTCATCATTTGCAATTTTTTTTTTTTGTTTACAATTTTTCCGCAATCTAATCTATTTTCTTCTTACCGAGTATACAATTGAAACCAATGCTATGTCAGGTTTGAGTCTCCATGAACTCAAATCTTGTTCTGCAAACAAACATAGAGGTACTGCAATAACAGCGGCGAACAAGTTGTACAGGAAGGCTACTAGTAGCTCTGCTGGATATATATTGATAATCTGTGTCTGTTAAAAATGTCATAGAATTGAACTTTAGAATTAATCACTGGAAGATTATGGTTAATTTTTGGCTGCATTGCAGGGGTTTAATTTTTCATACCAGGAGAATGGACCAGATTGAAAGAAGGAAGCATTGAGCTGTGAGCAAAAAGCCGCCAGTGACCCAATTTGATACTGATGGTGAGCCCATAAGCCAATGAATTGACTTTGTTGAATGAGTTGAAGAAGGTGAAGTACCCAGAAGAATTGTTGGTCCCTTATAAAGAACCACCAGTAATGCACCTGATATTGATACTATCGTCCCAATGATTTTAGCCTGAGTGCTTATACTCCTTAAAGCCAGATTTTCCATCCTTTTGGAGTCATGAAATAAAAATATGCATCCCCCATGATGGCCAAAGATTAAAGTACATATATTAAATGAAAGAGCTGCTATATTATTAGCTGGTGCTTAATTGGTAAGACCAAAATTTACAATCGGCCAAAAGACATGAGCCCCAAAGTGAGCTAAAAATTTAAAAAAAATAATAATAATTAAAAAAAAAAAGATTTGTGGCTTGACCCAAAAATTTGGGCGGGTAGATAAAGAATTTGCACATAAAGGAAATCGAACTTGAAAGTTGAAACCTTTTCACTGATAACCAAGTATTTGATCCAAAAACTTAAATAAATAAGTATTCAAGACATGTGGAAGAAATTGTTACAGTAATTTCAGTTAACTCACGAATTTCTTTAGCCAAGACAGTCGTGAAGTGAAAAAAGAGAAAAGGAATTATTGAAGAACCTGAAAAGAATGGCAAGTGTGAAGGTAAAAGCAGGAGTAAGATTGCTGATTGCTGAAGAAAGAGTTGGAGAGCTACATGCTATTCCAGTATAGCCGAAAATCTGAGACAAAACCCTGTTTCAATTTAATTCCGAAAAATCAGCACTAGCATGCTGTTGATTTATAATCAAAATATAAGAGAAGAATAATCGAATTACAATCAGTCTTTTATTTGAAAAAAAAAATTACCCAATAAAGGAAAGGAGGATGATTCTTGAGAGGATAGAGAACTTGAATGATGGAACCGCTGTTGTAGTGCTGCGTATATATATATATATTAGACATACATATCAACACAATCATTCGATATGATGAACAAATTAATTAATCAATAGAAGAGAAGATGAATAAAGGGAGACTTGTGCCTGCGAAAGATAAAGGGCAAAGGGAGGAGAGCAAGAGTTGCAAGAGGATAAGAGTAGGCAACAAAGACATAGTAGCTCAGCCCTTTGGAAGCCGCTGCCTTGAATAGAGTATTTAAGCCTACTGTGGTGCATTCCACGGTAACCGTGGCTGATAACAACAACGCTTCCCTGAAAAATTTCCTCCTCTCCATTTCTTGCTCTTGATGTTAGAATTTTATTTTTCTGTTTTTTCAGCTTGGTGGGTCGCTCTAGTCTCTACTCCCTTCTTCATCCTCCAACAATTAAAAATGAATTAATTCCCTGTCTCCTTCTTGTGTATCAAAATATCTAATAAACCTTTTGCTAATGGTGCTGCATCATCCAGAAAGTGACACTTCCTTATTTCGTGCTCAAAACAAAAAAATTTTAACTTCTCTTTGACCTTCACACTTCGGGCGAAGATAGCTACTTCCATTGGGCCTTAATATCTTCAAAATTCGAAAATAACGTTTACATCTTTCATTAATAAAAAATATAAATTTAAAAAATTTTAAAAAATAGGAGAGGAATAATTTTAAAATATTATTTTGAGAGTTAATTTTATATTTATTATGATTTTATAAATATCCTCACATATATTGTAAAAATTAAAAATTATTTTTATTCAATTAGAAAATAAAATCAAGAAATTTAAAGAGATTAATATTAATACCAATAATATTGAGATAACAAATTAAAAAATTAACTTAATAAAATAAAAAAATTATTTTAGTTAGCAATGATCATATATACGCAATAAAAATTATATATATATTATAAATAAATTTTATTTAATATTATGTCTATTTTACTCATTTGTATTTTTACAGTAGTTTTAACATTAAGATTTATCAAACACATATAACTGCTTTTAAAATTTATAAAACTTTTAAAAATAAACTTTATCTACTATTTATTTTGTTCTTTTCGCAGTTAATTATTTGTACAACATAACTAAGAATAATTATTTTAAAAATTATAGTATTACTAAACCGACTCTTAAAAGTCTACTTCCACCCATATATTTGTATTTTGTGGAAGAGAAAATGTAGTCCTTGCGAGAACACAAGCTTAAAAATAGGATGAAGTCTTCGTGGCAATCAACAACTAATTGAGTTGCTAAAAATTTTTTTGTCTTGAAAAATAAGACATAAAATTTGAATTCCGCTCACATGTTTGGAAAAAGAATTAGATTACCGTTTGCCCCAGTTAATAAGGAACTTATTTTAATTGGTCAAAACAAAGTAAGTAAAAGACAAAATGAGTACTTATCACCTGTAAAAATCAAGCACATCTTCTCTGAATAAATGTAAAGTGAGACTGTTAAAGTTAGAAATTAATAACTGTAACATTGTACGTATATTGAGTATAAAATGATTTACACCCTTTTCATCATTTATATGATAATTTTTATCACTTATTATGGAATGATAAATTAGACGTGACATACAATGGGACACTTCAATTTTTCTTTTTAAATTATGTGGTATTAAGAACATATCCGTTACGTTTAAAAGCTTTAAAAAACATGATATTTGTTTAGTTATATATAAAAGGGTTTTGCTATCTTATGTTAAACGTAAGGTACAGTCCTCTCACATAAATGATTTGTGGGCTCTATTAGGACCCATCACTCGTGAGAGGGCTGTACCTTACGTTTAACGTAAGGTAGCAGCTCCCTATATAAAATAATAAAAAGAAGAGAAAGAAAATATTGGTTGATTGAGATAGACATTTTCTTTCGTCGTTTTGTGGCAGATATTTGGGTAACATACCCGACTCGATTAGAAAAATTTTGGGTTCGGATCGGATCGGATTGTGAATAGAACCCAATCAGGTGCAAATCGAAAACTCGATTGGGTTGAAACAAAATTGAAAAAAAAAACCGAACCCTAAAATTAGACTCTAAATTTTACACACACCACGCAGATGCCATACACACAAACCATTACAAACAAACATTGCCATTAACATTAACAACAACAATACACGACACAAGCACTCAAGCTCAATCAGCCAGCCCATTATCGATCGGCGACATACATGGCCACACCCACCCACAGTCTCTGTAGCTCGCATCCCACTGTCGCCAGGCAATAGCCACATAGCCCACGCCCAAATCCAAACAAACGAAACACAAACAGTCAAACACACACACACAAACTTCATCCGGCCACCATACACAGTAACCGCCATCGAGAACGATGCCAACCAAAGCTGATTCCTGAGGATTGTGACCCAATCTACCGATTTGCTACTACCAAGCACTGGATCTACTGTGCCACCTCCACGCCTCCAATCCTCTACTCCACCATCACCTGATCTGATTGAAGCTCCATCCGGCAAGCTCCTTTGATTTAAGCTTCATTTGGCTATTGAGTGTTGATTTTGAGTTTTGGAATCGGAAGCCTTGGCCTTTGATACTTAATAGTAATGGTATATATACAATCCGAACTCCACCATCACCCGAATTCGATCTGATTCGAACTCCACCCGATTTTTTAACTTGATTCGATCTGATCCAAATTATATTCGGATCGGATCGGATTGAGTTATAAGTTCGGGTGGAGTACGGATGAATTTTAGTCCAACCTGACCAATCCAAAACCCGATCGGGTTGATCCAAACCCAACCCGAATTCGATTTTACCCAGCCCTAGTGGGCCATTGGAGCCACAACACTGCCTTGCATATTTTTTTGTCCATAACAATTTTTTTGAAACTGCTTATTATTACCTTATTACTATTATTAACATTTATAAGTAAAGAAAGGGCCATGGCTAAGTTGTTATTATTATTATTTTTCCCTAGCATAAACAATTATGTGATCTCTTCCTAATTAACTTGCAAACAATGTTAATTGTCCAAATTCATATATGGATTAACAATATATAACATGCACAGAATTGTGATACATTAGTAACCTCCATAAATTTTTAACTTGAAACCTCTGATGGTCCCAATAATTTCTCGTGATATTTTTAAAGTTACATGTCAAATTATTAATTTGGCAAATGTTTCTGATTTTCAAAATTTAGATTATGTATGAAATTCCAATTAATTTCATTCCAATATAACTTTGCATTTCATATTAATTACTATCTGCTACCACTAGTCTTTGTATATCCAACTTTACGACTTTGCAACAAAGGAGTCTTACTATCAGATGAATGAGTTGTCCCTTCTTCATTGGCCTTCCCCCATAACACAACATAGAATCCTATGCATATTATTATTGCACCAATAACACTGCAACATTATTAAGAATATGAAAAACATATCAATAATGATACTAAAGTAAACTAAGCACAACACAAATAATGAAAAGGAAGCCGATTATTAATTAATTAATTAGTTAATTACCTCCCTAGATGGAGAGTGTCACTCAGGAATACGACACCTGTAATGGCTGCAATGGCAACTGATAGTGGCTTGAAAATTGCTATGTACACATGACCCTTCAAGTGTAAGCCTCAGGTATGAACAAGAGTACTAAAGGATTGTAACGCCCAAAGTTCTAGTAGGGAATTTGGGCTTTTGCTTGGAATCGTGAAGGCCTTATAACCCTTTTTAGAAAGGAATATTAAGTCATTAATAAGGGTTAGCTGTGTGTTAAATGTTTTATAATGGGTTATTTTTACAAAGATATTAGGGCTTCTTTAGAATCACTATAAATTCATATTTTTCTTTCTTATTCTATAACCCTAATTCAACAACGCTATTTTTCTTCTCTGCTGCTCTCAACACTCTCACCACACCCTAGGGCTTTAAACGATTGTGTATGAGAGAATTGGAGCGATTGGTATGTCATTCTTTTCCCTCAATACTCCTAATCATGTTATCTAGGGTTATAATGCATGATTCACATTGTGATTAGGTTTTGTTTAGGGTTTTGATTAATTAGGAGGTTGGTTAATCAATTCTGTGCATAATAAGCATGTAGGATGATTCTGGACAGCATGATATCTCGATTTTTAAATTATATTTTGTGAACGAATTTTCTTAGGAAATTTTACATGCTGGAAACTAGACATGTGGAACTTCCTTAATAAATTTTATGTCATGAAATTCGATTTCGTTTTCAATTTTATGTGTATTTTCGAAATAGAACTCACTGCTCTAGGAAACTGCGATTCCAGCATTGCGATAGGATTCACAAAATTATTTTCACCATCAAATGAACTCTAAAAATCATGAAATTTTATAGGGAAGTGTATACATGTGTCTAGTATTCCCAGTTTAAAGTTCATAATTTTCCGATTAGTATTTTATTTTATAAAAATCCCAGAACCCGTTCTGTTTGGTTTAGGTTATGTGAAAACAGTTTCGAATTGGTTGAGAGATAAATAGTTTTGAAAATGTTTTTGATATCGGATTTCCTTGAAAATTTTATATGGGGTACTCGTGGATGTCCAGAATAGTGTCGTAGAATATTATGTCATTCTGAGTTTTAGATTAGGAGTTAAAATTTCAAGAATCAGACCTGTACGGGAATGATTAGAAAAACAGGTTCTTAGAATAAGTTATTAATTATCATATCTCGTTTTTATTTAAGGTGTAGAAGGTGTTTGAGGCTCTTAGAAGCTTAGCGGTGTGATTATTCGAATTCTCTAATCGATGTAAGTAACTTCATTCCTAGTATACTGGATATGTATAAGTATGTTGATATTATTATTATAAGTATAAATGTTTTTATACTACTTAGAAGAAATTAAATGGTTTTCGTAAAAAAAATCAGTTTTGGAAATGTTTTCAAATCTAAATTCCTTTGACAAAATATTTTATAAATGCTTTTCAATATGTAAACTATTTTAATGACATGACTACGTTTTATGATTTTATCTATAAAATAAGTTGCAAGCCTAAAGTATTGTTATGGACTTTTATGAATCTGATACGAATGTTTTGTACTCATGTTTGATTTCAATTATTGATGAATGTATGAGATTCCTTATGTTTTGGCTCATTGTCCATAGTTATTCTGATTCTGATTCTGATCGTAATATACGATATATCTGTCTGGACCAGAACTGGGTTTCTGTTATGAATGTGCACACAATATTCTGATTACATGCAGCCGGGTCACCGGACTATAGGTGACACTATGTGACATGAGCTAACTTTTCGTTTTCTGTGAATACCATATATGAATTTCTTTTATAAGTAATTATGTTTTTGATACTCTGAATTACTGTGAATTTATGATACTTTATCGTGATATGAGGTTTTATGAAATTATGGATTATGATATATGTATGTTTTTAAATAAAAGGAGGCTTGCAATATTTTATGTATCGATAGGCCTAGTGGGATAGGAATGATTTTACTTACCGAGTTGACGGCTCACCCCTCGTCACCACTTTTTGCAGATTAAGTTTCTTTTGAGAGGTGCGATTAGCGTTGGAGTTAGAAATTTTCATTTCTGTCTGCCATTGAATATGAGGAGGAAGAAACTCATGTTCCTTTTAGTTTATTTCTGTTGGGAACTTGTAATTTGGGTTGTAAGACTTTTGTTATTTTTTATGTTTCTGGGAGATTATATAGTATTATATGTATAAACTTGTGGATTTATTTGATTAATAAATTTGAGGTATTCCAATGTGAATTTATGAGTAAAGATTATGATTTATAGGTAACCTCCTTCTTCACGTGCTCCGCACGTGTTAGATTTGGGGTGTTACAAGGATGATCCAAAAAATCCCTGAAAATAAATCAATTAAAAGAACAATCTCTCGCATCACAAACATATTTTCATTTATCATTTGCCTTCTTTACAACTAATTCTAATCTATTTCATTCTTACTGAGAGTACAACCGAAACCAATGCTACAACAGTTTTCAGTCTCCATGCACTTAAATCTTGTTCTGCCACCAAACATGCAGGCAGTGATATTATAGATGCGCACAGGAGGTAGAGGGAGACCACTACAAGCTCCGCAGGATATATCTTGATAATATGTGTGTGTTAAATTATTGTGATAGAATTTCAACATCAGAACCTCTGAAATATATGAGCTGCTAGGAAATTTTTTTGGCAGAGTTTAATGTTATACCTGTTGAATGTACCAGATTGAATTAACCAAGCACTGAGCCATAAGCAAAGGCCGCTAATGACCCAATTGGATAGTGATGAGTCCATAGGCCACTGAAGTAGCGGCTTTGAATGAGTTGAAGGTGACGTCAAAAACATTGCTGGTCTGATGCAGAGTAAGAAATTGAAGAAATACTATTTAGATTGAAATTTAGAATATTTAGAAATATTATAATTAATTTATATTCTACATTAATTTAGTTTCCTATTTAGAGTCTTATTGTTTAGGCATTGCTTATTTGAGTAATATTCCTAATTTAGGTATAAGTCTTCTTAAAATAGGTTTTCTAATCAAATTAGGATAAGTCTTAGTTAGTATAAATAAGTGTTTTTTGTATCTTTTACAAGTAGAGATAGATTTTTGAGTTCAATAATATTTCAGTTTTTAAAACTCTGTATGAGTATTTGAATTTAGTTAATTCTCGGTTGAATTTAGTTAATTCTCGGTATTCTGAGGAATCAACGAATCTTAACCCCAAAATTCACGGCATTCTTTTGAATCAACGTGAATTTAGTTGTTCGTTTATTCCAATATTCTCTAGAATCAACGAAATATTTTGAATATTAAACTTCCGCTCGTTTATTCCGGTATTCTCTAGAATCAACAGAATATTTTGAACATTAAACTTCCGCTGCATCAGCTTAGTATCAGAGCTAAAACATGTTATCATCAACCTAACCCCCTCTACCACCAAACCTTTTCTTTTTCCTTTTGATTTTTTTTCGTTTAGTTTCATTAAAAAAAAAACCCGAAACAGAAGCAAAAACTTCAACCCGTGGCCACCGTCCAAGGCTGCATGCCTTACTTTTCCGTCACCGATCCAGACGCAACCACCACCATTTGGATCAAAGATCATCGGCCGTCAAACCTCAAGCATCTACCACCACCAGTCAGCCATATAACATCGCAAAAATAGCCAAAACAGCCACGGAAACGCCTCTGTCGTTTATCGATTTCCACTTCATTTTGGCCGTCATCACCACCACCAATCAACTCCTCTCTATCAACTGAACCTCTCTCGCCAATCCCCACCGCCAATCACCGCACCGATCGCCGGAAATCAAAACAACTCCAAACCCGTCGCTTTTTCTCCAATTTCCAGCCAAAACACCGCTTTTTCGGACAAACCACTGCCACCATCATACTCACCGACCCCAAATCTTTCAGATCCAGCCATCCTTGTCCAAATTTTCAATTACCGTTGCCGATAACCCTATCTTTTGCTTATTCACAATTTGACCCTAGTTCTTTCATTTATACCATTGTTGCCCTTTTTTTTCTGAATTTAGCAAAAGAACCCAAACAAACACTAAAAAAAATGGAACAAAAGAGCAAGAAATAGAAAAAGAAAAAAAATTAAATCATGAAACCACAACATCGTTGTGAAGATTTTGTCTTGAAAGAAGTTTTAATTAGGATGTTGAGGATTTTGCGTTTAATTTCTCAAGATTTAGAGAAACTTCGAAATAAAAAATCTTTACACATAAAGCACAAATATGGATTTGACGAAGTTGTTTGTGATGATACATGTTATGAGGAAAATGGGGAAGATGGCGACCTTGTTTCACTTGACAATATTATTCCTTCCAAGGAGAATATTAATTGGCCATTCATGTCTATAACAAATTCTTCACACACAAACATTGATTTAGATCATACACCGAAATTTGGTGAGTATCTTTATATTGTAGGACAATACAAGGTAATAGTTCATTCATCTTTTGATCTTGTGGAAGAAAGAGAGGTAGTTGTTGATACAATCTCTTATTGTTCTCTTGATTTGTCACAAGAAGACAAAAAAAGTTCTGATATTTTTCAACAGTTAGTGGATTATGAGAAGAAATCATTTTTCCTTAACTAAGTTGAAGTTCGACATGAACAATACAAGAAGACATTATTAGAGAAATTGTTGATAGAAGAATTTATTTTACGCCATTGGAGTAATTGGATGGACGTTATTACAAAAGTTGAAAAATTTAAAGTTCGTCGTCTACGTCGAAGCTCTATTTTGAAAATTAATCCTTATGTACATGAAGATGTTCATGAAGACTACAACATACAAAATTCGGGGACGAATTTTCTCCAACCTGGCGGGAATGATGCAAAGCAAGAAATTTAAGAAATCTTAATTAGATTGAAATTTAGAATATTTAGGAATATTATAATTAATTTGTATTCTACATTAATTTAGTTTTCCATTTAGAGTCTTATTGTTTAGGCATTGCTTATTTGAGTAATATTCCTAATTTAGGTATAAGTCTTCTTCAAATAGGTTTTCTAATCAAATTATGATAAGTCTTAGTTAGTATAAATAAATATTTTTTGTATCTTTTACAAGCAGAGATAGATTTTTGAGTTCAATAATATTTCAGTTTTCAAAACTCTATGTGAGTATTTAAATTTAGTTAATTCTCAGTATTCTAAAAAATCAACGAGTCTTAACCCCTAAATTCACGGTATTCTTTTAAATCAACGTAAATTTAGTTGTTCGTTTATTCCAGTATTCTCTAAAATCAACGGAATATTTTGAACATTAAATTTCCGCCGCATCATGGTCCCTTGTAAAGAACCACTAATAATGCACCTGGCATTGATACTATGGCTCCGATGATTTTAGACTGAGTAATTCTACTCATTAAATCTAGTTTTTCCATCCTGAATCAGTGTTTGTTAGTTTGGTAAAAGAAATGAAAAATAAGTTTTGACCAATGATTCAGTCCTCACCAGATATTCAATTAAGTATTGAATCCCCAATTCTTTGGAGTCATGTCAATTGGAAAACTTATAAATTAGTTAAATTTCTAATAATGGCCAATTGTTGACAAACAAATTATGAATATGGTTCAAAAAGCAACTCACTAACAACTGTATCAATTAATTAATGAAACTAATACATGAATATGATTTGGAAAGTCTTCAGTCGGTGGACAGTTTGTGCTAACTACTTTGTCCATTTTGCTTGTCAAGGTATCGTTATTACAATAATAATAATTTCAATCCAGCTCATCATTTTCAAATAATTACATAAATTAATAAACAAATTAAGAACCTGAAAAGAATGATAAGTGTGAAGGTAAAAGCAGGAACGGTATTGGTGATTGCCGCAGAAAGTGCTGGAGAGCTGTATGCTATTCAGACAAAACCCTGTTTAATTTCCCAATTATCAGCACATATATATATTTGGATAAAA
The DNA here is from genome assembly GCA_030444775.1 of Atalantia buxifolia. Classification (NCBI taxonomy): domain Eukaryota; kingdom Viridiplantae; phylum Streptophyta; class Magnoliopsida; order Sapindales; family Rutaceae; genus Atalantia; species Atalantia buxifolia. Next base: position 25,885,224 of record CM059832.1, on the reverse strand, counting down.
AATAAATAAAATCAGATGGTGACAAAACAATTATAAATTTAATTAGGGTTCTTTGTGATATTGAGATATTATAATTTTTAATTTATAATTATTATAAAAAAAATTGTACCTATGAAATCAAACATAATAATATATAAAACAAATATAATTTTTAATATTTAATAAATTTTTTCATACAAATATAAAACTAAATCAACTTAATTTTTAAGTTATAATAATTAATATTTATAAAATACTTTAATATTAATTTTTAAATTACAATTATCCGATCTAAATCTCGGACGTTTGCTCACTTTAATACGGTTGTACATTATTCTGTCGCCATCATGCGCTGTGTCCATCTATCATTTTTTATACTACTACCCAAAATATGATAAAGGAGAATAATCAAACGATAATTGGTGCTATATGTGAAGTAAAAATACCCAATGGAGGAAAGGAGGAAGATTCTTAAGAGGAGAGAGAGCTTAAATGGTGGAACCACTGTTGTGGTGCTGCATATGTTAAATAAATCAAGAGAAATTCTCAAGATGCTAAACAAATTGATTAATAGAAGAGAAAGATTAATAAAGAGAGATATAGGGTACCTGGGAAAGATAAAGATCAAAGGAAGGAGGAGAAGAGTGGCAAGAGGGTAAGAGTAGCCAACAAAGACATAGTAGCTCAACCCTTTTGAAGATGCTGCCTTGAATAGAGTGTTTAAGCCTACTGTGGCGCATTCCACGGCAACCATGGCTGCTAACAACAAAGCTTCCTTTAAAAATTTCCTCCTATCCATTCTTGTTCTTGATTTTAGTTCCCCCCCCCCGCCCCGCCCCCCCCAAACCCGCCAATCAGCTAGCTCTCTCTAGTCTCTTCTCCATCATCGACTACCTTAAAAATGAATAGTTTCAAACATAGAGCACTGGGGAAGGGTGCCGGACCATTCACTGCATATGGCCCACCATGAATAAGCAACAATAAAAAATAAATAAATAAAGATTTGGGGGCCGTTGGATTCTTTGGATCAAAATCCAACGGCCCCAGTATCTTTTTTGAATGGTGTTCTAATCCGGGATTTACGATTGGAATATATATATTAAAAATGAATGAATCTGTCTCCTTGTGTATCACAAATTAAAATATCAAATTATAAATAAGCCTTTTTCTAATTAGCATCTTTGCCTACAAAGAAACATGTACCTAATTTCGCGCTCGAAACAAATTTTTTTATTTCTCTTTACCTCTTATCATTAGAAAAAAAGGAAAAAAATTTCTCTTTCACCCTCCCAATTTGGGCAAAAATAGCCGGGCAAACAAAGTAGCTTTTTCCTCAAATTGAATAATTTAAAAGTTTAACGTTAATTTTCTCTCTCAGTAGCTAAGTAATAGATACACACATATATATGAAAACAACTTTTGTCGAAAGTAGCATTACTCCAAACCACAAACTACTTTTGTCATAGTAGCATTAGGGTGTAGTTCGTGGTAGATTTGTAGCCGGCCCATCTACCCGGCCATTGGAGCTATATACAACAGTACTGCTGCATATTTTTGTTGATAATTTTTACTATTTTTCAAATTAAGAAAGTTGCTATTTTAGAGAAAATTGGGCTGAAAACTTGTGCTGAGTTATGTTCTATATTTGTCAGGAAAGGAGATTTACTACATAAGTATGATAGGTCATTCCATTCAATAAACTAGTCTTTTAAATTGGATATCTAAAAATTTTGGGCCGAGCCTCCCCGTAACAAGTGATATCAAAGTCAAATTCTTATAGCCAGATTCTGGTGGTGGAACAACTTAATACTGCGTTTACTTTGCGGATTGGAGAATCAAAATCCAGAATCATAATGATTGACGGTGTTTACTTCGCAAAATAGAGTAGGAATCGGAATCGGAATCGGAATTGTGAGGCCCACCATAATTTGGGAATGAGGAATGAGAGATTGATTCCTGTGGGGGAAGTGAGAATCAATCTCTCATTCTTTGGAATTCCCATTTTGCCCCATTAGTATTCAAATATTCCTAAAATGGCCCTCCTTTAAATCAAAAATATAAATATAAAAAATAAAAAGCCAAATATATAATTAATTAATGTATTCATACATTATTAACAATAATTATTAATAATTACAATTTTTGAATAAATAATCACAATAATTAATATATTATTATTATTATTAATTACTATACTATTATAATATTTATTAATATAATTATTATAATTAATTCATATACATAATTATTACTATTAATTAATATATTAATACATTATTAACAATAATATATTAATAATTATAGTTTTTGAATAAATAATCACAATAATTAACATATTATTATAATTAAATAAGTAATATTAATATTATTAATTAATATATTTTATTATAATTAATTAGTAAATTATTATAATGAATTAATTAATAATTTTTACAATCAATTAATATATCAATATTTTATTGACAACAATTAATAATAATAATAATAATTTTTTAATAAATAATCACTATAATTAAATATATAAAATAATAATTATCATAATAATTCATTAAGTACTTTTTAGTAATTTGTTACATCTAACTTATTTCGATTTCGATTCTAAGACAAAGTAAACACATTTATAGCAATCCAGTTCATTTCGATTTTGATTTCGATTCATACAGTTCAAGTAAACAACTTATTTTGGTTCCCATTCCCTATTCTCATTTCAGCCCATTTCGATTTCAACTCATTCTGATTCTACTTTAGTAAACGCGGCATAAATGTATTGGATGAAAGAATTGGGCTCCAAAGGTGGTTTTATCTTGAGTTGTACCTTACACTAGCTAGTAAATGAGAATCATCTAAGTTTATAAGTATGATATGTCATTCTACCTAATACATTAGTTTTTTAGTATAATACCTAAAAATCATAGGCCAAGCCACTCAACAACTTGAAATATATTGATCAACTCAAAAAATAAAAAAGTTTCGTAAGAGATGGTAAAAATGGTCCATTTTGAAGGGTATTGAAAGAAAATGAAATGAAGGCGGTCACATTTGTCATATGGAAAGCAATGATATCGATGGACATCCTATGATATGAGCAATAATAGCCCTCACTCGTTACAAATGTTTTTCTTAAAGATCTTTATTCCAGTGGGAAAAAAAATTGTCCAAGAAGTTAATAAATAATTTTTTATATTATTTTAAAATATTTATTTTCTCTCATTACTTGATCTTACTGTGACTAAAGTTCAATTATTTGAGTAAATTTATTTGTACCAATTCAATAATCTGACTTCCCCAACTATTTGTATATAGATATAGAGTAACTTTTTAATAAGAGATCTCCTATTTTATTATAGTAACGAATACGAAAAACAAAAACTTTAATATAGTGTATTTTATCTTATTTTAGATAGATTTTGGATGCAAAAGAAAACATGAAAACCTATCTAAAACAATAAATTTATTTTTCTTGGGGAAACCATGTTACCATATTTGATCGTTGTTTGCAATATTTTAGGATTTAAAGGAGGTGAAGGAGAGTGGGAGGATGGTAATGATAGCGAGAGGTCGAAATCTATAAAGGAAGTTCTTGGAGATACTTTTTTAACCTGCAAAACAATGAAAAAAGAGGTAGAAATGAAGTGGCAGACGTCCACACTCCGACGCTCAAGTCAACTACTCAAGCTTTTTACATTGACAAGAGCTTGCAAGCCCTCTAAAATAGTGGCCTAAGGTTGAAGAAGACCTTAGCCTTTTATTGAGGAGTGTGTGTGTGCAGTGTTGAATGATGAAAATAGAACCTAAATGTCTTTATATATGGAGTACCTCGGCTGTCACGTGACGCATTTCTAATGGTTATTGGCTGTCATTTTTAGGCTTTTTCTGTCTTTTTGCCTTTTTTTTCATAATTTTTGGGTCGTTAAGAGCATGCTTAGGGAGCAAGAAGCCGTTTATGGCGTAATTTATCCTGTTGGACACGTGGTGTATGCTGGAGGGTAGTACAGGATACCTCAGCAGAGGTTACCCCCCGTACCCTCTTAATCGCCAGGTGTACTTGGTGTATACCGGGTATCTTAAGTACCGAGTTTATGGTGTAGGTTGGATATCTCGGATACCGAATTTATGGTGTAGGTTGGGTACCCCCTGAGGATAACTTATAGTAGAGACGAAGCTCTGAGGGGGCTAACCCGAGTTGTAGCCCAGGTTAGCTTCTTGAAAAAAAAAATTAATTATAAAATTATTTTAAAAAAAACTTATAGTAAAATATAAAAATATAACTAATGATTATAGTCAATATCTATTTTCTCTAAATCGAAAGACTCACCCAAATTCCTAACTCATTAATCCAATTATCTAAAGTCTAAATTCCCCAAAACTTAGCTGTTCAAGTCATCAAGTTGCCACCTCATGAGTGACGGCCAACCTCTGCCACACCCGCATGCTCATACTATTTTTGAATTAGTTATTAGCTTATATTTTTGTCAAATCTTTTGATAAAATAATTAATAATCCTCTAATGTATTATTATCACAAAAATATAATTCAAATGTGATAATATATGAGTTTTTTTTTTAAGAATCGCAAGACAAAATTTCACCGATAGTATTTATTTTATTTACATTGTACTTTTATAGTCTTATTATTAGTTTTTTTGCTTGTCTAGTGTATTTTTTTAATTTCATTTGCATAGAATAATTTTTTGAGAAGTAATTGAATTTAAAAAAAATCTAGCCCACCCCAAAAAATAGTGCTAGCTTCGCCACTGACTTATAATTACATAACTTTTGCATCGACACGTGGCGCTTCATTTTCAATATTCTATTTATCCCTAAAAAAGCATCCCCCTAATTTCTTTATGGCGAAAGTATTTAAGGCAAAAGAAACTCTTAGAAAAATTGTGAATCACACCTTGTAATACTTAGCTCACCTTTACAAATGGTTGAGTAAGAAAAATGGGTACCTCGCTTACCCTTCTCTAGGCTGACCACATTGGTTCGCATGTCCAAAAATCGCTCCCTCGCTCCTCGGGTGTTCGGAGAGCTACTCTGTGAGACCTATAGTATATCAAGGTTAAGTACTACATTCATTCTTTGGTTGACCTCCGGATATAAGAATGAAACCCCAAAGCACCCTAAGACAGATGGGAGAGCCCTTCATATTGATATGGTACTCCGCATATCCCTCTAGTCCAGCCTTTAAGTGCTGTGGTCAGAGTTACTTGAGAGGGATATTTCGCTTAAAGAGTTGAGGTGGCTTTGCAAAGGACGAATGATGTGTTAAGCACATGTGAGCTACCAGTGGGCTTTACAAAGGGCAATAATGAAGAAGTACAAGTGGGCTTTTCAAAAACTCAATTTCCTCCCGGTTGCTTATCAACCTAAGTCTTATTTAGGATCAAGGTATTTTAATTTTTAAATTACAATTGTTCTAAAAAAAATTATAATTATAAAATAAAAATTAACAATATGTAATAAATATAATTTTTAACTAACAAATTTGACAAAATTATTAAGATATAATAAATTTTTCATTATATAAATAAAAAATAATATAATTTTAACCTACAACAGTTAGTTAGTGTTTATCAAATATTTTAATCATATAATTTTTAAGATACAGTTACCCAACCTCAATCCCAAACAGGGCCTAAAAAGAGCATAACTTTCTGCATAAGCATGATCTGTGTGTCTGAGCTTCAGCTTTCAAATGCACAATATTGTCACTGCTTTTCATGACCAGGACTTCTCATAAACTACCAAGTCTGCTTGGTAAATTAATTAACATGAGCAGAAGTTTATATTTTGCGAATTCAACATTTTGGTTAATAATGTGTATGGTTGTCAGTGTAAGCGAGCAGAAACCTCTCTCAATGATTTCTTGCATTAAAGGCAACTGTCCACAAGAAATCTTCCTCAACTACCATCATAAGTTAGTGGAAACTGCTACATATCTTCATATGTGTATATGTATGTTCTTATCATCAGGATCAAAATAATTCCAACCAATTTGCTGTAGTCAGACTTATCTTCCTCGGTCTGTTCTATCATGTATTTTTCAAAGGTGGAATCTTTTGGTTCGGTGATTCCAAGCTGCCAACATTGCCGGTAGTCATGTTGCTTTCTTTGCCTTGCGCCCATATTACAGCATAAAATCCAAAAGCAATTACCACAGCTCCAATCAAACTGCACAAAGATTATGTATGATTATGGTTCTGTTCACATAGTTTAAGATCATAATATATATATTCATGGAACAACATGAAACACACCAACCGAACATCGTTGATTCAGATTGATGAGTGTATATGCAGAGATGAAGATAGAGTTTGGTTTCTGAGGGGTCATAGTGTGTAGAATACAATAACTTGGGTTGTTGTGGGGAAGTTGTTGGAAAATGACATTCTTTGAGGATAAATGTATTGAGCATGACTTTTTATGGAGCCGATGTGCCTAGTGCTGAGGGTTGGGAGAGACTCAGTCCAAGAATAAGTCCACGTGGCAAAAAAATTGTGCGAGAGTGATACATATAATAAGTATCAGTTGCCTTCAGCATTGTTTGAGACCAATTCCCATGGAATATGCATGCAAAAAAATTTAGAATGCTATTTACCTGCCAAGATGAGGTGTTTCGCCGAGGAACATAACTGCCATGAACACTGCAATGGCAGTTCCAAAGGGCTTAAAGAGAGCCACAAATACGGGCCCCTTCTTTTGCAGACACCAAGCAATAATGCTGCTCCGGATCACAGTCCCCACAATTGCCTGAATTGAAGCCAAAGCAGTGTGTCAACAGAAAAGATTGAAAACTGAAACTTTTTAAGAAATTTCAAAAGCATAATCATAAAAGATTTGTGCGGTGCAGAAATGCAGGCATTAAGTAAAGTTACTCAAAATATCATAAAATGAAAATAATAGGACCTAGAAACCTATCATATGACATGTGATGAACAAAAATGAGTGTCGAACTTCGAATAACTGACTGGGGGTGAGTCCATACCGCATATATGACAGCAGTCCTTTGAATGCCAGGTTGAAGTTTCCAAGCACTTGGATTTCTTTCTACTATTATAGATACAACTGCACATTGGATAGTCCCAAAGAAGCAGGAGAAAAAGACTAGATTTATTTTGTCTGGGTACTCCTTTAGCACTGCTGCCTGGAATCAAAATCAGGTTAGTTTTCTCCAAGGAAGATTCTTGCTCAGTGTCCAATGATTGTAAGCATCTGATACATATTTTGCTTCAACTTTCTATGTAATTTCTATTAGCACCTTATGAATACATTGATCACAGAAATATTAACTTCCAACATTTACATGCTTCTGATAATATCTTAAGAAAGTTCAAGCATATTACAATCATGTCTGATGATATATACATCTATCCTATGTATGTTCACAACTTATAGTCAGTGAAGGAACGAGAAATAGTCTTTAGAGACATACATAAAGTAATGGATTTTCCTTTTCTGTGATTTTATTGAAAATAATAAATTTAGAAAATGCAAGGATTAATTCATAATACTTCCATTCAATAAATATTGTAGTCTTCTATGTGCCTTCATGTTAAAAGATGCATGCTAGTCTCATTATCAAAACCACAATAAACAGACTCATAAAATGCAGCACCTTCATGTTTGTAGTAAATACCACATAGAGTTCAAGTGCTTTTGTGAAGGTCAGTGTTTTACTAAAATGATGACGTAAATATGTTCGTAACTGACATTATTTAGCCACAATAATAAATAGTGGAATCAGCTGATATTACAGGCAAGTAAGATAACAGGTAGGCATCACCCATTTTTTGTCCCTATCACTAACACTATGTTTGATATCAGGGGGAAAAACTCAATCAATCAATTCAAGCACGTTTCTGCTCACATAATTTAATCACAATTAAATATTCACATCTTTCTTGTGCAATGTTTCTAATAATTTTCTCATGCATCCCATTATAAATTTAATTAAATGTTAGACAGGATATGAAGTAAACGTGTATTCAAATATTTGTTCAATTAACTATATTAGAATCTTTTTCTGAGAAAAGATTATGTTATTCTCTCCTTGAAAGTAATGTAAGTGCACAGTACACTTTAACACTATCAAAATAAATAGAACTTAACAAACTATTGTAACCACCACACACATATAAACATAAATTAACAAACCCCACAACATAATGTAAATTTCATGCTTTAGCATTTAAGAGTTTGGTGTAGTCTTCAGTTTAGTGTTCCGGATTAGGTGATGAGTTGATTAAGAGAAGTTCCCATCCTGCAACCTCCTTTTAGTATGTAGTTCATGGTAGGTAGTTCCAATGCGGTGATTAACATCCTTTTAATATGTAGCTAGATCCGTCCTCCAACCAAGGGATTGATATGCAAATCATAACTAAGGCTAGCCCAAGAAAATAAACTAAATGCTGAACATAAATTGGCTGTTACTTCAACAGCAGAAACAAAAAGCAGCATGGATGTCTATAAGGGCAGTTATCCCATCTAGCTCCAGCCTGCTTACAGTAACTGCATTCTAAGTAAAATTGTTAAATTATTTGCATTGGCCACAATAATGCTAAGAAATATGATTGCACCTGGAAAATCTTCCACGTTGCAGATGAGAAACAAGTGACTGTTAGGAGAAGGCCTCCAAGAGCCCAGTTTGAGTATTCTGCGACAGGAAGCTGAATATACGAGTTAGAAGGTGAAGAGAACCCCGGCAGTGGTGGGCCCTTGTAGAGACTGACTATAAATGCTCCTGCTATTGATACAACGGTGCCTAGAATTTTAGCCTGACTGCTCCTGCTTCTTATAGCTATCTTTTCCATCCTTCATTTTAGGATACATTAAAAGATACATAAATATTAGACCAGCATCCAAGTAAACAGCAGAGGACCAAAAAAATTTTAAATTCCTCACTCCAAAACAACGTGAATAATAGTTATTTCTGAGTTTAGAAACCTCAATAATTTTATCAAATCCGCATGGTACGGCTAGAATGAACAATGAATTTTATGTTATTTACACAACCGAAAAACACCTATATTATAAACTATTGCCCTGCCTACCTGAAGAAAACGGCAAGCAGAAATGTAATACCGGGTATCAAGTTGCCCATGGCAGAAGCAAGAGTGGGAGAGCTGTATTTGATACCTGTAATTGCAAATATTTGCACCAAACATATCCTGCAACAAAATTTTTTTCTTTCCCATTACTATAACAACATTTCACAGAAAAAGGAACAATCCCATTTCACAATTTGACTAAAATTTGTTACCCGAGTACACCAAGCATGAAGAATTTACAAAGAAGCGAGAAAGCCAGTACAGGGCCCTTGCTTCTGTAGACATTAAAATTGGGAAAACAAAAATGAGAAGCAAAGTAATTAAAAAAAAAATTTAACAAGTAAAGGGAGCTCAGTCGCTACCTGTATGTGTTATAAATGAAGTAATGCAGGAGGATGAAGGTGCCGAGGGCATTATAGTAAACGACGTAAACGAAGTTGCTCATTCCGCTGGACATGGCTGCTTTGCCCAGCGTGATCATGCCCACTTCGCCGATCTCCACTAATGCCATCGCGACAAATGGCGCTGTCTCTGTCGATGAATCTAGCTTCATCATCTTTCGGCACTAAGCTGGAGCGTGTAGGCGCGTTGCTCAAAATGACGCGCCGGGTTTTGAAGGGTTGTAAGATCCGTGGCGTCTGGTGACGACGACGATGCCGATAAATGAAGATGATCGGAGTACGCTGTTTTGTTTGAGTCAGTGGCGGATGTACTAAACGGAAAAGAAAAGAAAATTGCATAAAAGATGAGAGAATTTTGTGAGATTACAGAATTTACAAATCAAATCGCTGAAATTACGAAGGCCATCATGGCTTATTGAATTGAAAACTCTCTGAAACTCCAAGTTTATTTATTTATTTTTTTCCCCGTTATAGAGTTCAATTTTCGTTCATATAATCATATTTCTACGACTCGATATAATTCGTTGATCGTCAAGTCCAAGGTCTACTGGAAGTCTATGAGCCGTATAATCCATTTAAATTTGACAAAAATGGGATTCCCTCTAAAAATAAAGAAAAAATAAAATGGGATTTAGTAAAACACAATTGGCAAGTCAAATAATCAATACAGTATTTTTTTTTTTAATACAGATATTAACAATCAGCTGATATTATTTCAAAAGAAAAAGAAAAAATCAATCAGGTGATATTCTATCAGAAATTTAACGATCCACTGATGCATGGTCCAAATTTCACATTGAATGGGAAGCGGTCTACCCATTTGAGGGCATGGGTTATCTCTTATCTGGCATTAAATATAATTTTTTTTTCTTTTCTTTTTATTTTTTAATGAGATATAATACAATTAATATATTTATCATCACAATTCAATTCAATATCTTCACGATACAGCTTGGAAATTTTTGCCTTTACGAATTGCTTACAAATAAATTACAGAACTGAAGCTCACAAATTTCTTTAAAATTTAGAAGAATAGCAGTTCCACGCACAAATTAGTGATTAAATATAAGAGGGAATTGCATGGGATATACCCCGTTTCCCTCGTAATACCCAAAATATACCTCCACCTATTAAAATTTGTAACTTTACACATATATACTTAAAAAAATTAGAGAACAAAAAATTAATACTCAATTAATTCAATTTACTTACTCGACTAGATACTTGACTTATTCAGTTGCCTTCACTTCTTACTCGACTGAATGCTCAACTTACCATACTTCATACCCGACTTCGTATTCGACTAGATACTCGACTTATTCAATTGCCTTGACTTCTTACTCGACTGAATGCTCAACTTACCAGACTTCATACCCGACTTCGTACTCGACTAAATACTCGACTTATTCAATTGTCTTCACTTCTTACTCGACTGAATGCTCAACTTACAAGACTTCATGCCCAATTTCGTACTCGACTTATTCAATTACCTTCAGTTCTTACTCGACTGAATGCTCAACTTACTAGACTTCACTTCTTTAAAAATACTAATACTCGACTCAATATACTTACCCGACTTAATACTCGACCTTTTTAAAAATTACATAAATTTTACTCGACTTATTTAAAAAATTTACTTGACTTTGACTTAATACTCGACCACTTAATACTCGACTCATTCAATATGTTTACTCGACTCATTTAATATGCTTCCTCGACTTCGTACTGGACCATATACTCGACTTACTTATCTCCAATTCTTACTCGACTAAATTATCGACTTACCCGACTTCGTACTCGACTTCTTCCTACACTGAGAGGAAGAAAGTGTGGATTCTTGATTGTTTTAAGGTTATTTTTTACTTTTTTTATATTCGTGGGTATATGTATGTAATAGAGTATAAATTTAGTATTTAAGGACAGGATATTTAAATAAAAACCCTAAATATAATGTCTAATAATGTAGATTTCGAGGAGCATACATCCTAAGAATTTATTATCCATATTAAAAATTGAGTAATAATAGAGTCACAAATTCTTGTACAAATTTATCTTGTATAAACTGATGTAGCATAATAAAATTGGTTGAATTAAATATCTCTTGATCCACATGATTTATTTTTATTATTTTGTATTTTCATTCAACTAATGAATTAATGCCACATCAGTTTGTACAAGATAAGTTTGTACAAGATAAATTTATACAAGAGTTTGTGACTCTATCATCACTCTTAAAAATTAAGTCACTTTTTCAAGTAAAAAATATATCTCTTCTAGGCTCCCGTACGTTATCTATGCGGGCTGTGGCATAACAATACACCACCACCTCCAAGCTTCTTGTTGTAGTTGGCTATTTGCTAAATTGATGGAAACATTATAAATAGGCTAAGGGGGGAATATGGTTACCAGCCAAGAGAGAGTGCTTTAACTGCTACTGCAAGAAAAGACACTGCCTTCAAGTTGATGTTTTATTTTTGGTTTCAGCACAGTATTGAAAACCTTTTTATGCATCTTCAGTGCATTTTCATTGCAGTAAAGGAGTCCTTTGACTGGCTGATATCGAGATACAATCTTCATTATTTCGAACCAAGTCCTCTTTCATTTGTCCCCACATCACAGTATAAAATCCAAGTGCAATTACAATTGATCCTATTACACTGCAATAATTAAACATTCAATTAAAGCACCATTACTTGTCTTTTTTCAATTGTCTGTCGTAAGAGAACAAAAAATAAGGCACTTAAGTTGCGATAGTGTAACATACCTGCCAAGATAGAGATTATAACCAAGGAAAATTACTGTCAGGACTACTGCAACGGCCATCCCCAATGGCTTGAACATGGCCACATACACAGGTCCCTTCTTCCACAAGCACCAAGTATGAATCCCTATGCGGAACACACTCCCGAATATTGCCTAAAATTACCCCAAGTCAGTAACTATCACCCCTAATGGTTAGAACAGAATGTCAGCCACATATTAACAATAGTCAGATCATGCTATAGAGAAGTGTACCGACATACAATAATTTGGACTTCTGATGTGTTCTCACCGTGCAAACTATGGCCATTATTTCAACACCAGTCGTCAATTTCCATGCATCTATATCATTTTCCACTATGACACAGAAAAACAGAGCTTGGATTGTTATAAAGAATGTAAAGAAGAAGACTACAGTCATTTCTTCTGGATACTCCCTAACTGTGGCTGCCTGCAAATAGAAAACCACACCAATGATACTCAGTTGTTATTAATGTGAAAATTCGTTTGCAAGCATATTCTTTTCATGTAACGAGTCACAATTGTGGTTTAAATGAGATGCTTTCAATGGTTGAATATTCTTCGACAAGTGCTGGTAAAAGTTCTTTGCATCGAGTCCATCCAAATATAATAACCAACAATGATACTAGAGGTTATACAGGCACTGATTGTGCTCGAATGTGAGTTTGTAGATTGAATGCCATTTACCTGAGCAACATTCCATATCGCAGACGAAATGCATACGAGAGCAAGGAGAAGACCTCCTATGAGCCATTCTGATTGCTGTGAAAAAAGCAGCTGAGGATGATCTGGAGAGTCAGAAGTGGACGAAGCCATCAAGAGCAGTGGACCCCTATATAGAGTTATCACAAATGCCCCTGTTACTGCTACAGTGGCACCCAAGGTTTTGGCTTGACTGCTTGATCTCCTTAAATCGAGCTTCTCAATCCTAGAATTTTAAAAGTTTTAAGTGAAGCAAAAAATCTTCAAACAAGACTGAAATCATTGAACAACTGTTTGAATAACAGATGAGTTGACTAAGCATAATCAAATGATTCTCAATCATCAATATCTAAACAAGCTTTCAGCGTTTTATTCAACCTGAATATGACTGCAAGCAAGAAAGTGTAGATAGGAATAAGATTCCCCATAGCTGATGCAAGAGTTGGGGAACTGAATTTAAGACCAGTAAAGTATATTATCTGCCCCGAGCTCCTGCAACAAAATGTTTGTCTTCAGTTATACAATCCTGCAGATCTGAATTTCTATATGCCAGATGATAACTACAATACCCTATCAGGCCAAGGAGGAAAAATCTCCAAATGAGTGACCAAGTGAGAGAAGCACCCTTGTTCCTGCCAAAAGACACGAAAGGTTTATCAATCAAATCTGTGTATAACCTTCACTCGAAACCATTCAATATTGATAAGCTTTAAAAAAGCAGAAAATAGAACAAGTTTAAATACCTGCGGAACAGGAAGTAAGGGAGAAGTATGAGAGTACCAAGGGCATTATAGTAGACTACTGAAACAAACTTGTTCATCCCTTTTGTCAAGGCTGCTTTGCTTATTACTGATAGGCCAACATCCGTGCACTCCACCGTTACCATTGCCACAAAGGGTATTGTATTCTGCAACCAGGAAGGCAACGCCATTTTCCACCAATCCACCTGCAACTCTTCTAAAAGATGACGGTACAAATATCTCTGTGACCACGCAACTAGCTTAATTCGTGTAAGTGCTCAATTCGTGAACCTTGAGTAGAAAGCATTCTTAAACAATAATTAATGGTCCCAGACGAAAATGTTTCATAAATTGTTATTGCAGGAAAGCGATAATTCAACACCTTTATTTATGTCAACTCGTTTTAATGTGAGATGCGAGTGCCGGGTAAGGTCACATCAGATATGACAAATCATGTTGACAAACTCTCAATCAAAAGATAAAATATCAGTATCCCTCTAGAGACACCATCTACGAGTACAAAATATACTACCCCCAATTTGCAAATAAAATTTATCGGTGCTGTACAAAATTTATATCTGATCATGCTTATAACATGTTCCTGGAATTTCAAGACGTACAAAATTGGGACAATCAAGACACGATCATTTACATTATTTCGAAAATTTGCCAAACACTGTATAGTTCAACTCCTCCGACGTTTTCTCCTCAAGAAAGTCATAGCAGTAAGAAGACCTCCGGAGGTTCTACCAGCATCGTTCCTAACATTATCAGTACTGGTTGCATTTTGAACGTCCGGATTCGGCTCTGTATCAAATGTGCCCGTCCTCCGGACATTTTCAAGTCCATTTGTTGCTTCTTTAGAGTTTGAACTGGTAGTCGAATCACCTAATCCAACATCACAGTGAACTCCATCTGAAGAATCAAAGCAAGTAGATGGACTCTCCCCAGTGACAACTGGGTCCTTAGCAGCAACTTGGTCCTCGTGTGTCTCACTTTCATCATGACAAAACCCACCTCCCATTTTCAGGTAATCTTTGGTGATTTCTGCCTCAAGAAAAGTATCATCACACGGGCTCACACTCGGCTGACCAATTTCCCGATCATCAATGCAGAACCCACCTCCTCTTTCAATATAATCTTTATCAATTGAAGGGTCATCTGCCCTGTGCTGTTTCTTTCTGCTATAGTCAGCAGAAGCTTCGCCAGTTACACCATGAACCGAATCTTGTTTTGCTTCCTCTTCGTTAGAAGATTCTTTATTACTCAAAATCTTGCCAACATCAGCAAGTTCTGGGTCATCGACATTGTAATACACAGGCTTCCTGGAACGTGTTGACTGGGAAATACACATAGAAAAACAATACATTATGAATAAGATCTTTTGAAGCAAAAACCTCTCAGGTATACATGCATGATGCAGACCAGCATGTTCAATCTATGGAAGGCACAACAGAAACGTATTTGCAAAGGTCAGACCAACAACTCAACATGTCCCAGTTGGAAAGCTCAGGCACAAATTGTGCTGTCAGTCAATCCAAAAGCAATATACTGGCCAAATCATACCACTTTCTAAATGGCATAATGCCCTTGTAGAACTTCATAAGAATGATATTTTTGTTAATTAACATTTATCATACACTGTGTTAGGCAGCTAAGTGCCTAACATTAGTGCAAAATTTTGTATTCAACTCCCAATTGAAGAAGAGGGGCAGTCCATATCATAGTAATAATTTACAAGGATTTAATATCAATTTCTCTTAGGATGTCATGTTTCATGTTTGACTAAACTCCTCACTCACAGGCAAAGCAAGAAAATTCAGGAACCACACTAACTCATAAGAATTAACAATCATACCAAGAACAGGGCAAACCATTGATAACCAAACCCACTACATTCTATTCAAAAGTTGAGGTAAACCATGTTGGAAAGCTAATAAATCAAGTGATCCATTGCTTATGTTCCTCATAATTCTACTAAAATATAATAGCAGGAACAGAATAGTTAAGCTTACCCTTCGCACTTCTTGCTGCCCTTCAAATTTCTCAGGATAATATTCTTGGGTATCATCACCACCAATATCATCACTGGAGCTGGTTTCAGATTGTTCAGCACAAAGCCTTCCTCTTCCTCTTCCTTGTCCAACTCTCTGACCTTTACCTCTTCTATTCCCACGAGATACATTATTGGCATTTTGTCCGCCACCGGCCGGTGTAAGTCTTTCTGGATTCTCCATCTCAGCCAAAACAAGCTTCTCAAGTACCTTCCTTTTCCTACATTGACTCTGAGATGATTCTTCCATATTGTTCTGAGCTCCGGACACACTTTCCTCCGCTTTCTTTGAAGCTTTTTGTGATCGATTATTGCCATTTTCAAGACTATTATTCTTCCTCTTCTTTCTACTTTTGGAAACTTCTTGCCCAGCATCATCCATCAGCAGTAGAGATTGGTTTCCAGTTATTCCTTTAACAGCCTTCTTAATTCGCTTGCTACGAATTTTTGCAAATCTTTCATTGAAAGTGTAGAAAGCTTCAAGTCGCAGTTGAGTCTTTCACATAATAAAATGTTGTCAGCAATTGTACTACAATAGGTTTTTGGGGGTTAAAAAAAAAAAGGAGTGGTTATGGCCAACAGAGAAAGATTGCTTAGCCAAAATCTTTTTAGTCTTCAATATTTTTTTCATTTTTCCCCCTGAAAGAAGTCTTAATTTAGCTTGCAGGTGGGCATTTGCATATGGTTCATGTGCAAGTGTGCATGTAAATGAGAAAGAGAGTGGTGCATAAGTTCTAACCTCACGTTTCTCATATTCCTTCAAAACAGGTACGAGCAACTCATTCGACTTGTCACCACCCCACCCAAATTTATCCCAGCAGAATCTGTACAAAACCAGCGCACATAAGAAAAAGAAAGCCTTTTTTTTTTTTCAAATAATAAGATATGCAGATAAACAATGCCCACAGTGATTTCAAGTTATCATGACAGTGCAAGCAGAACAGATTATGTTGGTGCATATTAAAAAGTAAAGACAAATCACTCAGTCAAATACATAAACCATACATGTTGGTAAGTCAGTTCACGAGACCTGAAAACCTTTCATGATGTATATTATGCTAGATCATATTCTTCCATGAAAAATAAAAATTATAAAATAATTAGCACAGAATTCATAAAAGCGTATAACGGGTGCAGTGCTATATAAAGGGGAAATGACAAAGAAAAGGAAGATCAAGATACTTTCACAAATTGTGAATCAGACCAGACCTTTATAGTCCACATCATAAGATCAAATAAGTAGATAATAAGACACCAAGAGCTAAATCAATCTAAAAATTAATAAGTATCACTATAAGTTCACACACATTATATGGCAGATGTATCAAAATTAACTATCGAGATCTTCAGTTGATGGTTTACTGGAAAGAAACATCTTTAAGCCATCTGAAAAGGCATAGGAAACTGATGAACCCAGCCAAGTTTCATGAAAATCAAAAGCTAAATGTAAGAGAACTTACTTGCGAAGAGCAAAGAGGTCTGGCTTTCCCCACGAGAAAGATTCAGTAGACTTATCCACTTGTGGACAGAAATATGCTGAAATAACTGCTTCACTTGGAAAAGAGGAAGGTATGTGCCAGTTCTTGCTCACATTTCTCTATGAATTAGAATATATAAATGCTCAGAAACATATAGAAAGTGCATGCTAGAAGTTCAAAATTGCTGCTAGGCCCTCAAGTATAAGTTTAAATCATTAGGTCAAGAGATTACTCAACATGATTCAAAGCCAGTTTAACAAAATGATCTCGTACTTAAATCAATTATATTTAATCAATTGGTCTAGTGCTATGTTTGTAATAGTGTTGTGTTGGATCCATGTGTGTTGCACATAAGAGGGTGCAACGGGGCCTTACCTATGAGCTGAAGTGTTTAGGTAAAAGGGTAGCTTAGCAATGCAAAATGATCAATGTCACAATACAAATAAAAAATGTTGAAGAAAAGAGTGAGAAATTAATTTATTTAGTACATGCTTATCCATGAAAATCTTCTTCATATTTTGGCTGTACTCAGCTGATTGCTTGTCCTCATCAAATTGGGAAATGCTTTCATCAAATTCAGAGACACCTTCCACAGAGTTTTTTGCGTAATTAACATCTTTGTCACCATCACTTGAACGTCTTTTCCTTGAACTTGCTCCTGTTCGTACATCAAACTTCCCTAGGATGGTTGGATCTGGTGATTCAATCCACTCCCGGAATTTAGAAAGGCCATCTTCCTCCGGGAATGCATTTACTACCTCAATGGCATTGACAATACCAATCCCACTGCATCAAAATACTCCCGTTGAAATCCAAAAAACTAATAACCAAAGTCAGTTGAACTACCTACCACGCAGGATTAACATTTGAACTACCACTACTGTAAATGGAGAACTAGTAGAATATTGTTTCCTGGTCTGTGGTACAAAATGATTTTTTTTTTTAATTTTAAAGGATAGTACAAAACAAATTTAAACAGGAAAAGAAATATAAAAAAATTCTATAAAATCCAAGTTGTACACGACTGCAGTGCAACAACATAAGTTCAAAATCTGAACACTAAAATTTGTCACAGTTACCTAATCCCTTCAGTATAATCACTCCCAAGAAGCAATGCCATGCGAATTAGCTTTTCCCTCGACAGACCAAGGTCCTTTTCGATGTCCTGACCAAAAAATATGATATTAATATTTATAATGTATAAGCATAATTATAAGCAACTAATTAGCACACAGCAATATGCCACAGTATGAGTTACCAAAAAAGAAAAACTGAAAATGGTAGGATAAGAATAACCCAAGATATTAGAAAATCAATGTTTGTCTGTGTACATGTATAAATTAACAAAAACCATCGAATAAATTTAAAAGTGACAAGCAAAACACAATGAAAGATGAGAACAAGAAACAAACTCAGGTAAACAGAATTTAGTTTCTGTGAAGCTTGGTAGTGAATCAAACTCAGCAGTATGAAACAAAAGCGTTTTGAGCTTGATATTACATTTAAAAGGTCACGAGATAAGCATGCATCACTTATGAATTACAAAGATCAAAATGACATCTGCTTGCAGCCGTTTTGATCATTACTTAAGTGATGCACCTGACAAAGTGAGTCAAGTTCGGTAAAGCCATTATCCACATGTCCTCAAGCCGTACAATCTGGGTTTGCTAGTTCATTACAGATGCAGTTATAAAGCTGGCTAACAAAACAGATTGGGATAATCACTGAGAAACAAATTGAGAAGAATAGAAGAGAGAGTGTGTTCTAGCTTGTTCTCTGCAAACTGTTGTAAAAGTTTTGCAAAGATTCTCAATTGTTTGTCAATAAAATCTCACCAGAAAGCTTCTCCCATGGATGTAGGTTGTGTCATTCATGGTACGGTTGAATCGGTTGTGTCATTCATGGTACAGTTGAACCACGTACATCTCTCTTTGTTCCGTGATTAATTTGTTTTTTGGTTTATGTTCATCAAACTTGTTTCTTGGATCTAGTTAATTGTTCTTGCTTTATGATTTGGTCATTTCAGGTTTCAATCATCAAGTTGAGCATCTTGTACTGATCTGTTCCAGATCCAGAGCAGTGTTTGAGGGTGATAAGCAGGTTAAATCAGTACAGTTTTTATATTCAGAGTGAGGCAAGTTTTCTCAAAAATAGAATTTCCACAAACAAGGAGATCCAATCCTGATAAACAAAAGTTCACAAGAGTACACCAAAGAGAGAAATGGTGTAAAAAGCCCAACATCTAATGTACCAAAAAGAATCCCAATGAATGATCCAGAGTATAAAAATAAATGAAACCCACACACACACACACACACACGGATTTCTTATAGAGCATCGCAAAGATAATTGAAAAGAAATTAGAATACCATTAAAAAGAAGACCATTGATGCATGGTTAAAAATGAAAAAGCTTCTCGGGCAACAGAAAAGAGGGAGAACCAGTTAGCGGCTTGCCACTTCCATACCTGCGTGAAGTACGTCTCCACGTATTTGCGGTCATCGAATATATTCTTGTAAACACTTCGCGCCCCAAACAAGAAAACATCAGAATCATCAGTCACAACACCATCAACAAGGTTTGCAAGTTCCATATAAGCACATTGAGCTTCTGCTTCCATAGGTGCAATAATATAGGGTAAGCCAAACATTTGCAGCAGTTCCTATGGAAAACAAAACCACAATGTCTATCATTAGTCAAGATCAATGCTACAGACCTTTGTTATATCATAATCAAGTTGTTTATCCATCAGGACCAAAAAACCAAAAAAAAAAAAAATTCAAAATTCATATTACAAGTGACCAATAAAATATATTCTAAAACAGGTCAGTTTATAAAAAGGAAATATTCTATAATTACTTGCAATTTTCTTCATGAAAAAGCTAATTTATTGATAACATAAAGCAACATAGTCAACCTCCCAAATCTATTAACATCAGAGCTTTATGTAAAGGGTGAAGAACATATAGGGATCATAGAGTGAAATCTAGGACAAAACCCGAAAGACCTACTCACATATGCTAATTATGGCACCCTAAACTATAGAAGACAACATAACATAACATGAAATTTAATGCACACCTGACACTCTGCAAACATCTCACTGCTCACAGATTCCGCGTTACGTTCAAGTTTTTTCTGCTCATCTCCAAGATATATATATTCATGATCTAGAATCTGCATCTCCTCCAAAATTTTCTCTGCAGCTTCGGCACGGACATTTTCAATTGCCTTTGTTGCCAATATTCCCGTATTTTGTTTGCTACCTTCTAAATATGTATCATGCGTTCTTTCTTCAGCGAACTTTTGCTCAATATCAGCGTCATAAATCAATGCATTCCCAGATGATTTCACCATGGGGATACAAGTATCACTTGTCCCCACTGTACGACATGATGGTTCAGCCGTGAAATCACGTTTCATCTCAACTTCAATTTCATTTTTCTTATCACCAGGGAGAACAGATGTTTCAGCTTCACAATTATTTTTCCTATCTTCATCTAGAATGGCAATGGATGAGTCCTCAAATACAGCATCAGCACTATGAGATCTATCATCAGAACACATTTTATCATGGGTAAGATGCTCATCACCCTTAGCAGAAGCACTCAGACAACGCCCCTTAACTAATTGGACCTCTGTCAGTTCCATAGTACTTGAGTCTTCACACGGTGCAGCGCTACACAAAGACCTACCGTCATTTGCTTCTTGCCTTGACTGTTCAAAGTAGGAATTGTCCTTTTCAAATGGTTTATTTATCAGCATCTCCTTTTCATCAGAATTATGTGGTTCAGACAACTTCAACTCTCTGTCTAAAGAACCAATCACTTCTGAGTTATTTATTCCACCAACAGTATCCAGTTTTCCCAGTCCATCAACATATTCACAAATTGATTCATTTTGCTGAGAGACATTTTCTCCCAAAAAATTTGGATCATCCATATTATTTTCTCTATCATATAACCAAGTACCATCACAAGCATTTTCTCCTAAATTTTCACATTTGTTATGTTCAGATAAAGCATAATTAGGTTTCTCAATGCATACATCCAAGAGACTTCTTCTTATTGCCTCCTGCAAGTTAGCTTCCTCTTCCATATTAGAAACTGTTTTCTCTGACTCAGCAGGAAATGACAAGGAACTTTTGGGAGCACAAGACGGTCCTTCTTCCCATTCCACTTCACTCTCATCACTGATACCCCCCTCCTCAAGATTAAGAGGGGGATTAATTCCTGCATTGGCATCATCAGATAAGCTATTACCTTTTCTTTCAGTAGTTCCTTCCTCCCAATCACTATCTGAAACAGAAATAGAAGAATGTGCCCTTGGAGAATTAGGAAAGATTACAGGTTTTCCTGCAGCTAAATGAGCAAATATATCACCATCGTCATCACAGTTGTTTTCGCTATTGTCTTCAAATGACAATTCTAAAGAAATTCCACTTTTTAACGTGGAATGCTTATTTCTCTCTATCGAGCTTACAGATTCATTAGTATCATCAAGTGATGTTCCTATAAACTTGCTTTTCTCAGAAGGAACAGCCTTCGACGTGCCAGTTTCGTTCAAAGTAAGCATAGACTCTGCACCTGTAATATTGTTTCCATTTGGTCTCTCTTGCTCAATCTCTTTCATCATTTCCAAATTCCTTTGCAAATCACGGGTCATACGAATCCCCATAGCTCTCACTTTACTGACTCGCACACGCCCTCTCTCGTCCAGGTATGTCTCAACATCATCAGCAAAACTCTTTCTAGACTCCTCTGGGCCTAATTTTGTGACAGAATTGGACTTATCAATAGACGCACCATTATTCATGGAATCTGAAACAGGGTGTTCAGATGGTGTCTGTTGTTGCTCATCTTTTTTACCCTCTACTCTTGAAGATGTAAGCACTCTGAAACGTATGGAATGAAAGTCATCCATCAAAATGAAATTAACTTTTAAAAAAGGGGAAAGAACAGAAAATCTTTGAAAAAGACACAAAAGTGCATTAGATTTGGACCTAAAATAGGCATGGGACTTGGCTTACACAATTTTCAAAACAGAAATTAAACCAATACTTACTGTTTGTCCCCAGTAAATGATGATGAAAAGATAAATTCTCTGTTGGCTTCAGATGCTATTCTTGAAGTCTGAACACCAGCTACCCCCCTCCCAGCAGCAGCTTTCTGCACTTCATCTATCTCCCGCCGGAAAGCAACGGTTTTAAGATAAGCCTGTATTTGTAGCTCAGAGAATTTCTCGGGGGCCTAGAGGTACATGAAACAGACAATGAGATGAACCACACATGGATCAAAGAGAATCATCAAATTATTTGTACAACATAGCTCTTAGCAAGGGAGCTTAAGTACTTCTAGCGCCCTTACCTATCAACTTAATCTTTTAGGTTAAGTGGTATCAGAGCTAATCTTAACCAAGAGGTCTAGTGATCAAATTCCCCACATGATTGCATTGGTCTTAATTATTTGAATTTTATTAAATCCCCCCTGAAAAGCCTGTTAATAAATACTGTCTTGCAGATGAAGGGGCTTGTTAGAAAACTTGATACTATAGTTTGGGCCATTTCCATCACTGTAAGTTTTTAGACACATGGTGACATAACACTCATAATATTGCTTGATTCCTTTTCTGTTTGTGATCACGTTGATTGTATCTATTTTCATATAATTCATATAGTTTGGATTTCAGATATAGATTTCCCAATTCAAATGTATCAAATATGTTTCCATAACATTCTGATGTAATACAAAATCTGCACTTCTATCATACTTTTGCTGCATTAGAGTACACTAGTGGACGCTAGCAAAAATCATATCAGAACTACTCACCAAAAAAATTATGATAAAAACTAAGACATAGGTTAGTTGTATTAATGTTCACCTATGTTCAAGTTTTAAGTAGATTGGTCCATCCTTTTCGATACTAGAATCCATCGTCACCTAGAAAATTCCATTACAAGGACGATCATGACTGCCATTTGTGCATCAGAAAAAGAATTTTATAGCAAAGTCCCACATACCCCAACAAAGTAGTATAGACCTAGAGATTCCACGCATTTATCGTTATCAATTGCAACTTTAATCAGTCAAGAATGGACTATATCAGTATCAACTACAATTGTCACTAATACAGAGATATCAGATACATTTTAATCAGTCAAGAATGCAGAACCCACTATGACTGTTGCTAATACAGAGTCAGATATTGGAGCACTCATGCATTTGCGATTTTTCTGATATATTTAACATCAATGCAAATCAGAAATAGCACTTGAAAACAGACCTTCTTGACTTTTTGATATTTTTGTCTGTTTTCTGCCATCAATCGCTCTCTCATCTGCAGAAAAGGGCATTGATAACAACCATAAGAACAAAAACCATAATACAGTGAAAGAAGTATACCTTAACTGATAAGAATCCATTATTAAATATATTTGATGCTCACCTGAACAAGCAGATCGAGTTGCATTGATGGAGGCAGAGCAGCTAAAACGGCTGGATCAACATTACCAGTCATTGCAGGCTGCAAAATCCAATAAAACTATAGTTTAGTCCATAGGAAGACCAAGAAATCGACCAGATATCTACATCCCAGAGAGTGTGAGCTTTATGAGTCAAATAACAGAGTCAAGTAAGCGATCTGATAGAGTTTAGACCAACTAAATTCCCACATAGTGTTTCAAAAAATTAAGAAAAGGAAACAAATAAAAAAGCATCCCCAAAATACTTAACTTCCCAATGAATTTCAGCTGGGCAAAATTATAAATTCATTGCTAAACCTTCCCGAATTTAATGTTTGCGGGGGTGAAAAAATCAAGTCTACTCATTAAACCAGTCAAGTCTACAACACTACTATTCAAAATCCTAGATGCACAGTCAGTGCAAACCTACCAGTATCATCTCTTCATCTTCATCACCATCCTCTTCCTCCAAAGGAAGTGAAGCAGCTGATGCAGATGCATTATTACTTAAACTTCCATCTTCTTCTGCCGCAATAGATGCTGCCAACCTAAACTAACTCATTAAAACAATTCAAAAATGCTACTGAAACCAGAAATATCAAATATCCTTATAACTTCTACTGCTAATGTAGCCTACATCTCATCAAGCTTTTTGTGATCACGACTCTTTGATACCACATCATGACTTTCTGGACTAATGCCCACCGTATCGGCTTGGCCCAAATCATCCGATAAAATGTTCTTGCCCTTTGCGTCATTGTTCTGCTCCTCAATAAAAAAGTTTTGAGTTGAAGCTATTATTAACCATTAGTAGAAAAATGATGAGGAGAAAAGATAAGACTAAATTCAGGTTTGTCAAGCACCATACTACATATACATACTTACCCGAACAAGAAGCTGAAGCTGCATTGATGGAGGCAAAGCAGCAAAAACAGCTGGGTCAACATTTCCACCCATTGTTGGCTGCAAACCAAGATACAGTGGTCATGAAACCCATACCCACAAGTCTAGAAAATCCTAACAAGTGCTGATTTACAGATAAGACTAATAACAGCACAAGGCACATGGAAAGAATCTTTATTCTTAAATAAGATACTGGAGTAAGCCAATCTGAAATATTTTAGACTAATTCGCACTTCATCTTTAAGGTGTAATTAGAATAAGGAAATGGATAAATAAAGCATCTACATAATTCAAAAGATAAATACCCCGTTACCCCTCGTGAAATGACAATCTTCAAAATACCCCCAAATTATGGTTAACCTCAACTTACACCCATTTTTGTTTAAAAAGATAAAAGAAAAATTCTTTTAAACAAAAATGGGGGCACATTGATGAAATTTTTTTTGTCTTCTTAACAAAAATGGGGGGTAATTTGAGGTTTACAATAGTTCGGGGGTATTTTAAAGATTGTCATTCCATGAGAGCAAAATTGATCCTAATTCTTCAGAGGCGAATGATCCAATGAACTTAATAGTCAGTTCACTCAATCTACATTTCCAACAACAAGCTCCCATCAAACAACCATAAAAGAAGTATCCACATAAATGCCAACAGTCATAACTAGATTAAACTAACCACGTACCAATATTATCTCTTCATCTTCATCACCATCCTCCTCAAGGAGATTCGCAGTGGCAGATTTTGATGCACTCTTACTTGAACTCTCATTAGCCTCCACTGCAATAGATGCTGCCAACCTAAAGTAAATTGTCAATCAAAAGTCAAACCACATAATTGAAAATAGAATCACAACTACAACAGTTAAAGCAGCAGCTTACGTTTCATCTAGATTTTCCTTGTCATCACTTGCCGACACCCCATCAGTTCTTTCCGAACTATTTTCCATATCTGACAAAACCTTCTTTCCCTTAGGGTCTCTCTTCTGTGTCTGCCTTTGGTTCTCAAGATCCAGCGCGAGTTCTTTCAACCTCATTGTCTTGAGCTGTTGGCAATAATCAAGTTATCAAACCGAATTCTACCCGATACTACCAAAATCAAGTACTGCAAATGAAATTTGAATTCACCAAATGCGTTTATCTACTTCCACCAAATAACGACTACAAGGCAAAATGATGTTTACATGATTAATAAGCAGTTTCTCAGCTGTTTTGCGGATCTTAGCCTGGGCGTTCTCGCGCTGCCTGCGGCGGGCAATGACAGTGCGGCGCTTGAGTGCCGGAGTGCCACCGTCGAAGACAAACACTGGCTTTGTCTTTAGATACAATAACTTACATATTCGACGAAAAAACCCTATCAAATGCGCGTTCCGTACCATCTCTCCCTTCTCGTCTCTCATCGCCTTCATAAATTGGATCATCCATATACTCGCATCTAACCACGATTCAATTAAATTAAATTAAATTAAATTGATTAGGATTATTTATTAATAATTACTAATATGTATGTATAGAGTGTATATGAGAATAAGTGCTAGGTTTCGAGGCTAACCGATGGCAAGTTTTTTGCCAGAGAGAGTTTCGACGGACACGCGTCGGCCAACGGGGGCGAGTAAGTCCCAGAGACCGTGGACTCCCATTCCTGTTGTTGGTTTGGCTCTGACCGACTTGTTCGTTGAAGATGATTTGTGATTTTAATGCTGGTTGCCGCCAAGACGGCTTCCGTATACACGTGAGCACAACGAATAAAACGACGTCGTGCCTCCGAAAAAAAAAAGAAAAATCATAGCCACATGTGTGATTAGGCTTGGCAAAATCCGGGTCCGGTCCGGGTTTTGGTGTTGCCCGGGACCGGACCGGATGCTTGAAACACAAGATCGGACTCGGGTTAAAATTTGGGTTTTTCGGGTCCGGTCCGGGCTCAAACCCGGCACCCCCAGATCCGGGTTTTTGGATCCGGGCTTCTAAGCCCGTATGTAATAATTTTAATTTTTTTTCTTTCATTTCTCTAACAATGCTTACTTTTTTTTTTAAAATAGTCAAAGAAACTCATTCAATCTCATGCTTTAAAAAAAATAGTTAAATACAAATATATAACATACTAACAATGTAAATTTTACACAAATAATAAATAAAAATTATTTCAATCTACTTTATAATACTTAAATTCATCCAATTTTTAACCTAAACTCATTCAATCTATATAAAAAAAATAAATTAAATTAAATTTAACAACACAATAAATCTAAATAACATCCAACATATCATAAATTCATAATTATATATTTATGTATAATAAATTTATATATATTTTTTGTTAATTTATTAAAAACCCGGATCCGGGTTACGGGTTTTCGGTGTTAAGCCCGGACCCAGACCCGGAAATGTCCTGAAATTCTCAAATCCGGATCCGGATTTTTTATGAGTGCGGTCCGAATTTTACCCGGACCGGATCACCAGGGTCCAGTCCGGGCGGGCTTTTTTGACAAGCCTATGTGTGATGCGTATAACAGGTATGTTTTTATCGGCGAAAACAGAACACTACGAGCCGTGGCGCAATGATGACAAGAATAATTTAACACTATTTTTTAATTAACGCTATAACATTTTACGATTATTTTATCGTTATTGGGTTCAAACACCAACATCTTCTTTCTTAAAACATTCTCAAACTCTTAATACGTTCGCACCTTCATCTTACAGTGCTCCGCTTGTGCTCAGGAGTGCTGTGCGGAGGAGCAAGAAAATGTGAGACACTCCATGGGATTTAAGAAAAAATTGTCGGAATGGGAGTTTATATAGAACCCGGTAAAAGATTGCTATACATGCATGCATGCCATGGTATAAGGAACAAAATATTTGGAGGGTTAGAGAGATTAAGCAGTAAAACCCTTGTGAGTAGTATATATGCTGATCACATCATGATTAGCCTGTATTTAATTTGGCGTGCTTGTTTTGATTATGGCCCTTTGCCATCATTCTCTGCCTGTGGCCATGTTTGTTTTGTGAAGTTGGCTGCGTGCGATGGCTGGACATTAAGGTGAAATCCCAGGGTAGCTATTAAAAACATGACATGTGAGATCAGTATTGCTAAGAGGGACATCAATTTAGGCGATCGAGTTCATCGGCAAAGCTCTTGATATATAGTTTGAATGCATTCAGTCACATATTTTTGCCAACCTCTTAGATCATGTTATAACTTTTTCCTTCTTGATTAATTCACATGATGCGATCCCGA
Source organism: Atalantia buxifolia (assembly GCA_030444775.1). Taxonomy (NCBI): domain Eukaryota; kingdom Viridiplantae; phylum Streptophyta; class Magnoliopsida; order Sapindales; family Rutaceae; genus Atalantia; species Atalantia buxifolia. The sequence goes on along the minus strand of CM059832.1, from coordinate 25,857,444 downwards.
GAGGCATGCGCGCCCACTCTCTCTACTTAATTAATTTTCCTTGAGGGTAGGTGAAGGGTTAGTTTAGGTTGCACCAAGATAACTCATTAAATTAAAGCATATCCAATTGGAAGGGAATTAAATTGGGATCTTCAAGAAGTATGTATAATTTGAGGTGGTAAGTTTTAGTGGAGCTTGGGCAACAAAGTTGTTGGTAGACCCAGTGAGATTGATAATAAAGGAAGAAGTTTTTGAGATTTATTCAGTCATTAAATTTTACTCATTTGAATATTTGATGCTCTACACCATATAAAATACAAGGCAATTGAGAAAAAGAAAATAATAAAAGTATAGGTAATTGTTGAATTAAAAAAAAAATCATAGGTAATTAAATCTTGAACTTACAATAATATAAACGCATGGTAAAAGATTATAAAAAAAAAAATGTAGTACAAGTCATCACCGCATGCAAACTCAACCTCAATATTTTCATTAGATATACACATACAGCGAATGATAATTGAAATTAGATTCAATATCAAGCCTTACTAGTGCAAGATTAATTATAGCCTATATCGCTAATACTATGGAAAGACAACAGTACAGAATAAAGAGTGTGACACATTATTAAAAGAGTATCTCTAATATTCATCATAACATAAAAAAGTTAGGTAATTTTTATATTAGGTGGGAAATAGACGAATTATTCATATCGAATAAATTAATATTGAAAACACTCGATCATAGATGTTATAGATAGCCTAGCATATTAGTTCAAGGGAATTGCACTAATCATTTTATTACAAACTTATATAAAACAACAATATTAAGTTCATTTTCTTCTCCTTTTTCCTTCTTATAAACTTACTTTTGCCTTTTCTCTGCTTTCTTTTTCTTATTTTTCTTTCAAAACAGTAATATAATCACATTTGAGTTTCTTTCTTTACAAATCATTTATTTTTCGCACATACCATTGCGTATTCAATGGAAAAATTTGTTTTTAAATTAAATGGTTTATCTAAAAAAAAAAATATTTCCATACATGATAATGGCATGCAATGTTACATATCACATGATTTTACATCTTAATTTTTCACCAACTTCACCATGATCTTTTAGTATACACTATATAAAACGATATTTTTGTGAATCTTAATTTTTTTTCCTTTACGAAGATATGAATATTGAAAATTTGACATGCACTTTACACATTCATATGCAGTTTTATATTGTAAAATATTCTAACATAAATAATTGATAAATTTATATAGATATATATACAGGGGCTAAAATAGAGATATTAAGTGTAATTGAACAAAATTACGTTTTTTACTATATTGAGTTCAGTCCAAATAATGATATTAGTTGCAATGTTTATGTTAAGTGTGTTTGAGATGTTGGAGAAAACTTTGTTTACCATTATCATAGGCAAATAGACTTAACAAATCTCTAAAATGAGTGGGTAAATATAGATTATCGCACGAAAGATTGATTATCTTTGAGGGTTAAAGTTACTTTTCTCTTAAATCGTCTTACCCGATAGAAAGTTAACAATTGCTTTCATATAAAACTTCCTGTCTAGGTACTAAAATTTTTTGGTATAACAAAATTTAATTAAAATCTGTCAAACTTGATTAAGGTTTTGATAATATTTTAAGTTATATTTGTTGTGGTTTCATGATTACCAGAACTAAGAAACCGAATACTTGATAATAGATCAAGTATGATGACAGAAACCTTAGATTCAACAACAAGAATAGAGTGCGCGCACACGAACCTTTGAAAGAAAATCAGCCCACTTTATTGATCGATACGCACAATACAAGATCAATGGCTACAGAGAACTTGTAAAGCTAAATAACGAAACAAGAATCTAAGGAATTAACAAGACATGAAAGAGTACAAGCCCATCTCAATCGAGCTAACAAATGAGCTCTTATACAGGTTCTGGGTTTGTTCTGAAGATAACGAACTTCAACCGCCTTGGCGTGACATGTCAGCATTCTTTATTTTTAAATCCTTTAACTGGGTTCTATTTGCACACTGGCCCAACTTCTTCAGCTAGTTTGCTAATAAACTTAAAGCTATTTACACATTAGCCCACAACATAATTTGATCATAACATGAAATTCGAGCAATAATAAAGAGTGAGCAGTTGGAATTTAGTGGGTGATACGTTCATCCAAACCTTAATTATTTTAAAAATATTATTTAATAAGCATAGTTTGTTATGTTTTATGAAATACCTGCTTGACAAAATTTTTGGAAATTAAAATAACTAAAAAGTTAGTCATATATTATTTGCTTAATTATAATAAAAAATAATAATAATGATAAATAATTATAAGAAAGCAAGAGTATACAAGTAGAGTTGATGGGGCTTTAGTGGAGAGGAGCCAAACACGGATAGTTTCCATTGACAGTTAGAAAACCGGTAACACTTGCCACGTGTATGCATGTGGTGCTGAGCCTGAACTAGTCCCGTTTTTTGTTCCATGTTTTTGACCTGCTTCTTCATTATGTCTGGTCCCCATTTTCTGCTTTTATTTACTTAAAAAGCTGCAAAAAATTCACTCCTGATGATCATCCTTCGGGGGTTTGTATTCCTTTTCTTGATTTTGCTCAAAATTATTTTCCTCTCTATTACTTGTTGATATGCTTACTGCTGATTTGATTGTAGCTGTATCTTTAAGCAAATTCGTATTGCAAATATCATCTCTATCTAGCTCTTAACTTTCAAGTAATGTTTTGTTTTCATTGTAAGATTACTGATGATCTCTTCATTATTTATTATTGCAGTGCCTTTGTTTTATGATTATCTTGGGATTTCGAAATAAGAACTTGAACAAAGTCACTAATTGAAATGTTGCTAGTAATATGTTAATCAAATGTAAACATTTTGATATCCGTTAAAATCAAAACGCACAGATAATAGTTCACTTGGTTCTTTAGTTATTCAAAAGTTTCTGGCAGTGAAATGGTTCATTGTGTTGGACCAATATTCGTGCCGCTAAGTACCAAATTAACGGTTAGGATTTGTCTAACGCGAGCTCCACGTAGGTCCAATTAAACCTTAACCGTTAATTCAATGTTTAGCACAAACTCAACTAAGCATGAAATTTTTATCCGTTTGTGTCACGTATATGTTGCACATTATGGATTTTAACATTGTTGTGTATTTAAAGCCTTTTCATTTTTTTTATTAGATAACAAAAAACAGTTGACAAATCTGAAGAATTCAATCAAATAAAGGATGTCCTCCCCATGCAAAAGAAGAGAAATGGATGTCATGAAATTGTAAGTGTAATCTAAATTTTTCATTTTTTATTTCTTTCACATTATTGTTTTTTGCAATTCCTTTTGCAGTTCATTTTCTAAAGAAATTATAACTTATCATTTCATATTGATGTTATGTATATGGATGTTGATCGTTGACTCATTGTATTGGTGACTGGTGTTTCCTCTCTCTTGTGTTCATATGAAATAGGATGATGAGTGACTATTCTGTGGAGCCAATTAACGATGGGATTAGTGAACTCAAAGTCGAATTCCATGGTCCGAAAGACAGTAATTTTCCTGCCTCTCTCTATGCCACTGCTCTTTTGTTGTGATAGAGACTTGAACTACAGACACTCTGCTGGAAAATATGGCTTCTCAATATCTCTTGACCCTATGATAACTTTGGTTTTGTTTATTGCATCTCAATGGTCACAGGTCTATATGAAGGCGGTATCTGGAAAATCCGCGTAGAGCTGCCGAATGCTTACCCTTACAAGTCTCCTTCCATTGGGTTTGTTAATAAAATTTTTCATCCCAATGTTGACGAGCTGTAAGCTATTTTTCACTTTGTAACCCAACTATTCATATCAGTTACAAATTTTAGGCCAACTCTATTGAGATTGACTGTTGTATGGGACATTTTATTAGGAAAGGCATAAGAATTTTGTGCATTACATATTATATACTATATAGTTTTGGTGTTACATTGCAGAAAGCATTGGCAAGTTGTGTGTTTTCTGCATTGAATTCTGTTGAAATTTCGTGTTACCTCGAGTTTTTTCAGCCAACAGGCCTTTTGTGTGATTTGCAGGTCCGGTTCTGTATGCTTGGATGTAATCAACCAAACATGGAGTCCAATGTTTGGTAATATCAAAATTTTCTTCTGATAAAAAAATAAAAAATAAAAATTTGACTTAATAGTTACTGCAATGTGCGCAAATGAACAAAGATTTGATAATCCTCCAGCTTGGATTTTGCGAAAGAAATCCGATGCTGCCCTTCACCGGCTAAAAGCCATATCTCTGAAAGAATGTATGAATAACAATTCCTGAATTAAGCAACTTGGTCCTATTTCATGTGACGGAACTACAAGAATTATGCATACGGGATGCCTTGTTGCTTATATTTGTGATTGCGTGATCTTAAGCTTTCATTTTTTTTCGATTTTACTTTTCCTTTCCCTTAAAATTCAACCCTCAAGTATCTTATTCCAGCTTCTCTCGGCTGCAGATCTTTTGAATATATTTGAGGTTTTCCTTCCACAGCTGTTACTTTATCCTAATCCTTCAGACCCCTTAAATGGTGACGCGGCGTCGCTGATGATGAAGGATAGGAAGCAGTATGAACAGAGGGTGAAAGGTGAGATCCTTCCATTTACTTTTTCATTAAAATAATTTCCCTTGGGAGAAATATTCGCCAGTTATCCAATCTTGAGTTCAATTTACTTGCGATTTGAATAAACGGGCTAGTCTTGCGAGTAAGCTGACTAAAAACAATGTCACTGGATGGGCGTTTCTTACTTGTTTTGTCGATTTGTTGTGACAACGACAGAGTACTGTGAACGTTACGCGAAGAAGGAGAATATCTCCAGCATAAACTCAGAAGAAACTGATGTGGATATCAGCAATGAGGACATAAGTGATGGACAAAGCACGTCAAGTGATGACAACATTGCTGGAGTAGTAGATCCATAAGGAGCTAATTTAACCTTCAGCACTATACTTTATAATCAACCAATTAGAATAATTATATGTTCAGCTGCAATTGTTATCTAATGGAGTAGTGGTTAGACTGGATATATGGATAACACCATGCGTTTGTACCAAATTTGCAGGCACATCAAATGTAAAGATAAACAGAAATGAACTAGAAATATTGAATCAGTTTCCTCTTTTGCCGTTCTCAACTTGTTATGTTCGAAAGGGGATTCTGTAAACTAATAATGCACCAATTGGCAATTGATCATTCGTTAATCATTTCCTGGAAATCTCTCTCTGCAGGCATATGTTGTCGAATTCTCCGACTTTTTTGAAAGCAATCATCACACAAACCAATCGTGCAGTCACTTCAATCTGCTTTTGTAATCAGCTTGACAACTTTAAATTCTTGTTGTCTATTGCTTCGACAGTGACCTGTTGTAATACATTGCAAATATTACAATCAACTAGATTCCAATGGAGTATCTTTAGAATTCTCAGATTCCTGACAAAATATTTTTATATTTATTAACCCTTTGAAGCTGCCGGCCTCCTGAAAATAGATTAGTCCTGAGCCAATTAAATGGAAAAAGCAATGTAAAAGATAAGAATACAAAGACATCGTAGAATCAGTCAATGAGCAAAGTGCTCGTCTTTCTAAATTCCAGCCACCAGTAGGGCATAGAGATTTTCTCCATGTTCCACAATATCAATAAATTAAAAAGCCATCTTCGTTTACAACCCTGGTTGTGTGTCTGCAGAGCTATGCAGTAGACCTTTTTTCTTTTTGAATCAAGGCTCGGATTGCGCAGCAGAATGGATCCGCAGAATCTTATCTACTCGGGATATGCTGCAGTAGGACTTATTATTGTAACTTTTGTGATCATTTTCTGGCTACATAAACAAAAGAAGCAGGGCAAGAATGTTGAAGCAGGGAAAGCAAACAAGGTAGCGTCATTTGATGAAAATGATACGCGTAGTATCATCACAAAATCTGATCAGTACGTAGCAGGTGAGAGCAAATCAGGATTCTTCGTCACTTCATCAACTGAACAAAGCGCTAATTTTGCATCAACCTCACTGTTAGTCCTCACAAGTCCCGTAGTGAACGGATTAAAATTCGATGACTTGCTCAAGGCACCTGCTGAGTTGCTCGGGAGAGGAAGGCATAGTACCCTCTACAAAATTGTGTTGGAAAATGGTGTCCTGCTAGTTGTCAAAAGGATTAAAGATTGGGAAATTTCAACGGATGACTTTAAGCTGAGGATGCAGAGACTAAACCAAGTGAAGCATCAAAATGTACTGCCAGCAGTTGCCTTTTATTGCTCCAAACAAGAGAAGCTATTGGTCTATGAGTACTTACAAAATGGAAGTCTCTTCAGGCTTCTCCATGGTATGCTAGCAACTAGTAACTTCATTTTTTTTTTCTGTGTCATTTTTGTATTAGAGATGTTGTAAATTGCTGTAATTTTAATTTGTATTTCAGGAGCTCAGAGGGGGCAAGCATTTGATTGGGTCAGCAGACTAAGCATTGCAGCTACAATTGCTGAGACATTAGCATTCATGCATCAGGAAATTCGCAGTGATGGAGTAGCTCATGGTAACTTGAAATCATCAAACATCTTGCTGAGCAAAAACCTGGAGCCTTGCATTAGTGAATATGGACTTATGCCGTTGGACAATCAAGGCTTCAAAGCAGACGTTTACGGATTCGGCGTGATACTATTGGAGCTGCTAACCGGGAAGCTGGTAAAGAATGAGGGAGTTGACTTGGCAACATGGGTTCACTCAGTTGTCAGTGAAGAATGGACTGGAGAAGTTTTTGACAAGTTGCTAATATCAGGAGGCGCAAGTGAAGAGAGGCTTGTGAACTTGCTGCAGGTTGCTCTAAAATGTGTGAACAAGTCTCCCGAGGCCAGGCCTAGCATGAAGCAAGTTGCTGTCATGATCGTTACTTTAAAAGAGGAAGAAGAAAGATCACTTTGTACTTCTGTTTCTGTATTTTCTGAAAATTTTTAAGTCTTGGTGGAGGACAAATTGCTTTCATCTCATCTGAATTAGTTAAAGTTTCAAAGAAATTTTATAATAATGTACACTATTAACAAAAGTTAGTCAATGTACATTATCAATGCATTGGACTTTAGGAACAGTAAAAAAGGCACGATCAAACGCAAAATAAAGCAGGCCCAAAAGCATTATGTTTGTTTTATTTTTGAAAACAATTATATCTAGGACTTCGTATCTAACTTTCCATTTCAGGTTTAAACATTTTTAATCACCCACGAAGTAAAAAATAAATAATTAATGCTATAATTGGTTACTTGTGTTTCACTTAAAAAGGAAAATCCCTCAAATCCCTAATATTTGAGGTAGGGCTTGAGAGTTAGAAAGATTTCACAGGAAGAAGCTTCTATACATTTAAGTTTGAAGGAGGACCTCTATTCAACTTGCTACGTGCTAGAATTCCTAGGTTATATAGTTTTAATTTGCTTATTACAAATACACATTAAAGTTGGGAACTTTTTTTTTTCTCTCCAAATTTAATTTTAGTACATTTCTCTAATCTTGGAATCCGATGCTGAAGTTGTGCTCATCACCAGTCGCCACTGTGTTAATGAAAACTAGTCTCAACATATTTAAAGTTATAACTTTTAGTTTGCTTTCGTATTTATATTTCAATTGATATGACATAAACAATATGAAAAATAAAACATAATTAGATAAGTTAAAGTAATCACTACTACATTTACATCTCAACTTATTTTTACGCATGATATTTTAATTTTTAAAAATTTAGGCCGAAGCTCTTTGAATGAATAAATCATTAAAAAGAAAAAGAAAAAAAAAATTAACATGTAAAATTTTGATAGTCAATGAATATAAAATGGCTATGACTACCATGCACCCTGCAAGATGCATGACCAACCCGGCTTGAAATTATCGGATCTAACGCAGAAATAACTTCTGCGTTAAATCCAATGATTGTTGGGCCATGGGGTACCATGCACCAGGTGCATGGTACCTGGACCCATATAAAATATATAAAAAATTTTTTTTTAACTTTTTACGCATGAAATTTTAATTTCAATCTCATACGAAATGGAAAGTGTCCACGTCTTATACTTTCTAATGAACCGATAACCATGAGAAGAGGTGCTAGATATGGTGGAATGGTGAACAAAATCATGAATTTTTTAAGGCAAATTTGGCGGTGTACAAGTGGTCAAGCGAAAAATTGATTATTTGAAAGACTTTCTTAAAACTTTAGGAGCCTGAAATTAAACATTGACACCAGGCCAAAAATTCAATGCACAAGCATGTATCAATCACACAACCTAAAAGTCAGCATTTAATCAAGTAACAGCCAAGTAATAATGTTAATAATTACTAACCACATTATTGTGATTGTGATTATTATATTCCAGTCTCTTCTTTACAACCCTTTTCTGATAGTGGAAATATTTAGACGATCAATTCAATGCCAGTAACGGTTGGCCTGAATTAAATAAAGTAATTGATTAGCCTTGGAACCATGATTTTGATTTTCTTCAATTATCTTTATATATGCGTATGCTCACTGATTAAATAAACTCAAATGAGGAAAAAAAATAAATCTAATACATGATAAATAAACGAATCTCTAAAAAAATAATTTTGTAATCGAGATATATTTCCCTCTTTCTTTAGTTTATTATTTTGTTTAAACTAAACAAAATAATAACTTTATTTTATTATGTGCGAGTGAAAAATATAAGACATGAATGAATCGGCCATCAGATCATTCATAATGTGCAAACTCAATCTAAATTACGAATAATTATGGTTTTTTTACTTTTTTTTTAAGAAAAAAAGGAGGATAGTAGGAAAAAAAAATTATAGGAATAGAAGTATTATTTATCCTCTCAAAATTAAATTTTAATGGCTGTTCATCAAGCATCGTGTGTCATTCGCTAGAAGACTCATAATCGAATGGAAACCTACGAAAATAATGAATCTAAAAACTGTTAAACAATTAATTTGGCGATATGATTTATGTATGGCTGGCGAATTGCGATTGAATGGCAAATTAATGTGTGCATGGTCAAAGACAATTAAAGAGAGGCACACTTGCATGCCATTCACCGAAATTAACAGTCTTAGTCGTCCTTCTTGATAATGTAATTATTAGATACTTTAATAATTGTTATTATTCATCATTTCTTTAAATTGTGTGTGTGATCCAAAAATCTTTACCTAATTGCCTTAAGACTTAAGAAAATAAACTAAAACAAGCAAAGCATTCACATCACAATTCACACACGCTTCATCCTTCAAGCTATGACCATATATAAAACCCATTCACACAAGTAATCTCCTGCTCAAGATATGTGACAAATCATCTTAGTTTTTAATAACGTAATCAAACTGAAATAACATCACATGTTAATCAAAGATTTGAAAAATTAAATCAATGGATTTTGATCCAGTAGAAGAACCATTACACTTGTAATAGTGAGAGCAACGGTTAGAATTAGTTTCAGTTCTCCCTCAATTATCAAATCTCTAATTGGAGATAATTTCTCCCTTAAGAAATGTGAGTGGAGTAGTCACCCTCGACTATTAAAGAGAATTAAAAGAACTTGAGTACTGCTTCCGAAGATCAATATACACATGGTCATTGATCAAATGTATCAATTAATCAAACGCACGAGTCTGATTCTCTTATCATAGAGTTGAATCCACTGAATCATCTTGAGTGAAGGCCCAAAGACCCACATAAAAAGCCCAGAAATGACGAGATCTAGTTGTCGCTAATGGTTGACCAACTGACACCCACGCGCTTCCGGAGCACGTGGGACCACAAGTTTTGTTCTTTCTTTAACTTTAGAGCATCCTTTACCTCGCACTTTGGAAACTGCTGTCACTGCTGCCATTATAAATCCAAAGAGAGAGTGACTTTTCAAGTTTTTTAATAAGAGAGATAAATAATAAACAATAGATAATTTTATTTCATTTGAGTATTCATTATAAGTTTCCCATTTCTTTGAATTCCAAGAACATCATCTCAAAGAGAATCAATCAAGTTTGGTAGAGTTGAGCTCGAGATTGAGCCTGAGTTTGAGTTGAGTTTTCAATCTTATTATTGTTGTAGTGCGTGTTGTCAGCTTCTACTACTGGCCTTATTATTGTTTCCTCAATTAGTGACCTTTTTGTGGGGTTTCATTTCATTTCAAAACCATATAATTTTTTTTTTAAAACAAAAAAGAAACTTGTAGCACCAAGCAAGGAGTAACCACCACCAGCAACAGGCGTTTATGCAAATATTTTTTGTCTCAAATCTGCTGAAGAATAAAAAGTTGTGACTTGTGAGTTGTTCCTTTTTTTTTATGGGTTTTTTGTTTTTCATAAGAGCATGGTTCTTGAGTGTTCTTCATATATTATGATCTGCGTAATGTTAGAAAGTGAGCACAACCACTTGAAGATGTCTTGGATTCATCATCAAATGAAGCAAAAAGATGATTTTTACACTTACCCGCCTCCACTTCCCCCTTCTTCTTTTCACAAAGAATCTACTAGCCCTTCACCATCATCATCTGGTACAAGAATTAGCCCTGCTGTGCTTTTCGTCATAGTCATTTTGGCTGTCCTGTTTTTCATTTCTGGGCTGCTTCACTTGCTTGTTAGATTCCTAGTAAAGCACCCATCTCCTTCAGCTTCTAATAGCCAATCCAATGCTAGATACCCCAATGAGATTTCTGGCTCTGATGCCCTTCAGAGACAGCTACAGCAGCTTTTCCATCTCCATGACTCTGGTTTGGATCAAGCTTTTATTGATGCACTTCCTGTTTTTCAGTACAAAGAGATTGTTGGTCTAAAAGAGCCTTTTGATTGCGCTGTTTGTTTGTGTGAATTCTCGGAGAAGGATAAGCTCAGGTTACTTCCTATGTGTAGCCATGCTTTCCATATTAATTGCATAGACACTTGGCTGCTATCAAACTCGACTTGTCCTCTTTGTAGAGGCACTCTTTTCACGCCTGGGTTTTCTATTGAGAATCCTATGTTCGATTTTGATGATTTTAGGGAAGAAGATGGTGGTCATGTTTGTGGAGAAAATGGGCTCACTACTAGTCAAAAAACTGCCGAGATTGAAGAAATTGTTGTTGATAAGGGTGTTTTACCTGTGAGACTTGGTAAATTTAGACGACTAGATGATGGGGTAGCAGTAGAGGCTGGAGGAGAGACTAGTAGTAGTAATTTAGATGCAAGAAGATGTTATTCAATGGGTTCATATCAATATGTGCTTGGTAATTCCAACTTGAGGGTCTCATTGTGCACTGACAGGCGTGGCCGTGATACAAAGCTATTAAAAGGAAGGGAAAACAATAGGAATTCTCCTGTTGATGGGGATGTGGAGGCGAAGAAGATTAGTAATATGGCTAAAGGTGAGAGTTTTTCTGTTTCCAAGATCTGGCTTTGGTCGAAGAAGGGCAAATTTTCTAGTTCAACAGATGCTCAAATGGGTATGCCTCCGTCACTCAAAATTGATTTGCCATGGTTGGGAAAAACAGAAGAAAAATGAAAGGTATATTTCCGGTTGCTTGTATCAGGCTTAGTTCGATCAAACCTTTGTCATGCCGCTGTCTAGCTTTTCTTCTGAAAATTTTTTGTTGTTGTGCTAATTAAAATATTCAAATGGCTGATTGTGGCATTTTGAAACCTAAGAATCAAGTTTTACTTCAAAGGCATGTTCTTATTATAGGAATGACATAGTAGGATTCAAATAGGCGACTTCAAGTAGTTGACAGATTATGCTATGCTGTTGTTATTCATGCAGTGGAGAACTGGATATGTCTTCATGATGTATTTGTCATATGAAAAGCAGATATCTATATGATTTGTTTCAGTTCTTTGGCTCATTTCGCCTTTCTAAACTTCTTGCATTAAGCTTTGGTGGGAGAAAATATGAAGGTTTGCTTGTTTGAATGTGTTGCGTTGGCTGTAAAATTGTATGTTTTTTGAATTACATGTAAAATTGTATGTTGAACTGGAAAGTAGAATCATATTTCATTGGACACACTTACATGTCATAAGCTCTGTTCCTACAGTTAATTCTAAATCTCCTAGAAGAAACTACTCCTTGTTCATACTTTGATATTTACTTTTAGAATAGTTTTGCACCTAGAAATCATTTGCTAGGTCGGAAGCATCAATCACTACTAACTTAAAGCAAGCACTCTGTTTTAATGGTTTGAGGAAATCCTTGTTTTCTGTGTAAAGTTTTGCAACCCAGAATGAGGAAATAAGAAAAACTGTACATAAAACTTGTGACCTTTAGTTCCTGTATGCGTTTAGTTAAGCGTGCAACATGAACCCTATTGATAGCAGAATATGCATATCATAGAACTATATGCTAACCATTTCCATTAATATGTAAAGCCTTTAGCTTAACACATAACAATGTCGGTCTAAAATATAATCTTGGTTTACATATGTAGAATGATCTAAGGGATCAGGCAACTGCTTTTGCTTTTCTTGCCTTTTGAGGCATTGTGTGCTTTTTAATTCTCCTTTATCTTTATTTTCCCTTTCATATGCATATGCATAACCCTTTTGGGATGATAAGGTGAACCCAGTATTTAGGGCTGGGCAGTTGGGCAGTGATGTTGTGGGATCAATGAAAGCAGTGACACAAAATTTTTGATGATCCTGTGATGAAGCCTTTAATTCAAATCTTGGCTGTTATTGCAATTGTACGTGGGTCACATTTTGCCGTTCCCATGTGATCGTGTTGAAATTAAGCCATATAATAAATCCTTGTTTATTTTAAAGATTAAGATTGATAAACTGAGGAGATTCTTAGTCAATGAAAGGGCAGCTGACGTGATTAAATTACTTAGCATTGTCAAAAGAGAGAGAGGAAAGAGAAAAAGTGCCACCATGAATTTAAATATTTAATTTAAAGCGTTAGAAAGGAAACTTATCATGGGTGCATATTTTCGGGCTTTTGGCAATGTCAGTGACTCAGTTCTTCTAAATAATTGTGACAGAAAAGAAAAAGAAGAGAATGAAAGGAAAAGGGGGAAAAAAAGAGCAAACAAGAATTCTACATGTAATAAAAGATTTATTAGGAAAAAAGGGAAAAAATTACAAAAAGTCTATGATATTTGGTTTGAGAGTTAGAAATTGTATGTTAAATGTCTCAAGTTTAAAATTTTATTAATTTTATATTTTTTTTAAAATTTATTTGTTTATTCTTTTAACTTATTTCTAATTTTCAGACATTTATATCTTAATAAAATAAATAAGTTTTTGTGAATTTTGTCTGAATGAAAAAAGGTCTAAATAATAAGTAAATATTATATTCCACAAATATCTCTATAAAATAATTTATTTTCTAAACTATAAAATAGAATTTTTTTTATTTTAATTTATAAAGACGTAAATGTCAATGAACTAAATTTAAATTTTTTTTAGGGTTATTATTATTTTATTACTTCAGAAATTGTCAAATATCAAATGACTACAAGAAATATTGTCTTTTATTATTTTACTACTATATTTTTATAAAAATATTATTTTACTACTTTTCTGTTACAATTATTAGTTGATTGTTAGTTGACCGCTAGTTAACTAACATAATATCAATTTTACCCTTCATGATTAAAAAATAAAATAAAATAAATTTGTTAGTATTTTATATCTATTTTAATAAATATATTACAAATTTATTTTGTAAATAAGCTTTAAATATATTTTTTTAATCATGAAAGGTGAAATTAGTATTTTGTTAGTCAACTAATTGGTCAATTAGCGGTCAACTAAAGGTCAATTAACAATTGTAACGGAAAAGTAGTAAAATAATATTTTTATAAAGATATAATAGTAAAATTATAGGAGATAATACTTCTTGTAGTCCTTTGATATTTAACAATTTTTGAAGTAGTAAAATGATAATAACATATTTTTTTATTATAAAAACAAATAAGATGTCACTTATATTCATATATTAAAAAAAAACATGTGATTCAAATTTTCGTATTCAGATGCATTCAGACTTTAGAAAAATTTAGATCCATTCATATTTTAGGCTAAAAAAAACAAATATTACCTTAATTTGGAATTGATGTTGAAGGTGGTGTAAAAAAGTGATTTTAAACTAATTAAAATTAACTTAGATATTTAATTATCAAAAATTAATTTTGGGTAAATCATCTTTTTCATAGATGATAAGTAGACGGAAACATTTTGTTATATTATTGAAATAACGAAGACAATGTTACCTAACTCCACCCGAGGAAGTGCCCAGCAAGAGTGGTGAGAAATGATTGTGTCACATGTGACATCTATCCAAATTCTATTTAAAGGAAGTGAGTGACAAGTTCAAACCAATTTCATTTGCTACTTTTTTTCCACCCCTCATGAAATTATTATAAAACATTGATTAGTTTAGAAATATAAATACACACAATTATTTTTTAGGCCTCTTTTTTTTTTTTTTTGACAATGCAAATTCAAGTTGCTGGCTGAAGAGAACTGTTTGAAAATCACTCAATTACTTTGTCACTTTTAAAAGCATTTTTCAGTTTGATATATTATAATCTTTAAAATAATTACTATTAATTGTGTTGTAGAAATTATTAGTTGTGAAGATAATTAATTAACTATTTAGTAAAGTTTATTTAAAAAGTGTCATTAATTTTAATAACATTCATATGGGTTTGGTAAATCTTACTGTTAAATTATTGTTAAAATATAAATGACTGAATTAAATATAACCTTAAATAAAATTTATTTATATATTTATAAATATGTATATAAAAGTTTTTTTATTGCGTACGTATAGTTATATAATAATGATAGCTAAAATAAATATTTTATATTATTAATTTTTTTTTCTTATTTTGTTATCTCAATGTAATTGGTAATAATAATAATTTCTTTGATGTTAATGATTTTTTAATTAATAAGGATAATTTTTTATTTATATAATATGTATGTATGTATGTATGTATATGTATGTATACACACATATCCAAATTCTCAGGTGTAGACATCCTCTTTTTTTTTTTTTTTAAATGCGGGCACACTATTGAATAATATCATTTGATAGAATTAATGTAAAATTCACTGTAAATCCATGTGGCTTAATAACGAGTCTACATGAAAAAAATAATAATCACATCATCCGCATGAGTAAAGTTACTATTTATAGTATAGGATATATATGAAATAGTATCAAGTATAAACTATTAAAATTGATTTTCAAAATCAATTTTTGAAAAATTACTATGTGATGTAGGATGATGTGATTTATCAAAAGTAATTTGTACAAAGAATTTATCAAAAATCAAAATTAGCTTTTAACCGTTTAAAATATCTTTTGATACTCCCAAAACAAATTTCAGACGGACTCTTAACGTGGCTCGTGGAATCTGCGAGGCCACTATCCACCAGCCAAAACTAGGCCTAGCCTCTGCGTAAAACCGTAGCAAATTGTGCTTTCAAGACTAATGCAAATAACAGAGGTGTAAACGTTGTGCCGCGTTTGCTTGCATTCCGTGAGAACCATTTCCTCCAGCGTTGTTGTTCTTTAATTTTTTTATAAATGGACACGATTTGTTGGCCATACATTCAGATTAATTCAGGACTTAACTGAATAGTTTTCAAACATATTTATTTAATTGGTTATCCAAATTTGAATTTTGACTTCATAAATTCTTTGTAAAATTAAATACCAACTATTGTATAATTGATTAAGGATTTAAGGAGGAAAAAAGGGACTTTGATAGAGTATCATTATATTTTTGGTTAGTACAGAATGGAAAAGTCCACCAACCATATATAGACAACACAAAGATGTTAGTTTGCTAGCTAACAACTCATCCACTAAATGGTAATAAGTGAGACAAGCCAAGCACTAAGCTACCTCACTAACAACTCCTACTAGTCTCTCTCCTATAGTATTCTTTGAAAACGAAAGGAATGAGAGTGAGTAGTGGGGTCTTTATGACTCGCTGAGTCGCCCCTTGGTGGGTGGTTTTAGTTATTTTGCTGCCAGTGTCCATCTCAGTTCATTCACTCCAGTTATTTATTTGTCAAAAGCCTTAAATCACTTGCAACATTTGCAACCAACCTTGACCACACTTAATTATCATCATAATAAAATGGATATAGAGGAGTTAATAAGGAAATGTAGAGCGATCAGACTGACAGAGGAAGCAGAAGGAAGAGTAATATTCAAAAGCAAGACGAAAAAGAAAGGAGAAAAGATTGTAGCAAGGCGCTTGATTGGCAAGATGGTCCTAAATAGAGGATTCAATGTTGAAGGATTAAAAACAACCATGCAGCAAGTTTGGAGAGGAGAGGTGAAGATAGAAAGTTTAGGAGATAATACTTTCATGTTTAAGTTCAACTCTGAAGAAGACAAAAAAATAATAATGGCGGGAGGCCCATGGCACTTTAATAGAGCACTCATAGTACTCAAGGAACCAAGTGGAATAGGGGATATCATACAACAAACATTCACACATGCATCATTCTGGGTACAAGTTCTTAATGTGCCTATAATGTGCATCGAAAAGGAGACCTTGGTGGAGGTAGGAGAGGTGATAGGCTCAGTGGAGGAAGTAACAACGGATGAGGCAGGGGAATGTGTGGCAAACATTGCGCGATTAAGAATAAAAGTAGATTTCACAAAGCCTGTAAAGAAAATAATAGTTCTAAATATAGAGAATGGTGAGGAAGAAAGTAATAGAGATGAAGAGGAGATGGAATGAGTAACTGAGAATATTGAGGCCAGAGACAGAACAGAAGTTGAGGTCCATATGCCAGTGGTGTATGAAAGGTTACTAGATTTTTCTTTTTGTTGTGGTATTATTGGCCATCAATACTGAGAGTGCATCAAATATAAAAACCAGCCTTAAGATAAATTAGAATTTGGCCCCCACCTCAAAGCCACTACAACAGCCAAGAAGATGGAACAAGATAGAGAAAGGAATCGATGGAAGTCAGAAAACAATCGAAGTAAAGAAAATGTTGCAGAACAAACAGAAATGGAGGATAACCAGACAGGGGCAACAAAAGGAAAGCACAACCTAAACCTTCCAAACTCGGAAACAATAGTAACCCGCAATCAGTCGGGTGAGGAAGTGAATCGGGTTAGAAGATCCGAGACTGATGAGATGTTAGTTGATAATCATTTAATGCAAATGGCTCTTAACCCAAAATTGCCAGAGAATAGTTGTACAAAGCAGTCGGAATTAACTACTGAGGTCACATCTCCTAGGAAGGCGAGCAGCAAGAAAGAAAAAGAGGAGGAGGGAAATAACAAGTGAGAAACCGAAATTGTAAATGAAAAAGGGGGAAATGTCAAAGATAACGGAAGTAGGAGAAAAAGGAAAAAAATGATGTATGGAAAAAAAGAAGGTGGGCTCAGATGATACCAAAAAATTGGCCCAAAAACAAATAAACCGAGAAGTGTCTGGAGTAGAGGATACAGAAAATGGGCTGGAAGTAAATGTGAAGCCAAAAATTTGAAGATGGAAGCTACAAGCTCGAAGAGTAGATTATGAAAAAGAGGGGCAAAGAAAAACCACAAGGGCCAAACGACCAGCAAGTGAATTAAACCTGGAGAGCCCAAAATCAAAAAAGAACAAGGGAGGCAGTCCACACAAGAGTGAATGTACTCAACAAAATCATCACTCAACAAAAGTAGCTGATATAAAGGAAGATCAGGCAAAAGAAACTGTTGCAGTAACGGAAGATGAAGTTAGGCAAGACAATCAATCGGCGGTGCTGGATTCAGCTATGAAAATTATAAGTTGGAATGTTCGGGGTTTGGGGAAGACCCGAACGTTCCAGGAAACTCAGAGACTTCTCCAAGAGCTTAGACCTCATATTTTATTTTTATGCGAAACAAAAATGATGGCTAAGCAAATGGAAATCAAAGGGAAAATGTTAAAGTTTGACAATTGTTTTGTAGTAGATAAAAGTGGAATGGGAGGCGGTTTAGCTTTGTTATAGACTTCGGATGTTAGCCTGGAAGTGAAGTCGTTCAGTAAGCCTCATATAGATGCCGTTATTCACAATGAAAATGGGAGCTCGTGGAGATGCACAGACTTTTATGGTCACCCCGAATTAGAGCAAAGAAAACATACTTGGACGCTTTAACGAAGGCTAGCAGGTATGTCATTCTTGCCACTGCTCTGTTTCGCGAATTGTAACGAAATCCTAAACTTAAATGAAAAAGTGAGGGGAAATGAGAAGAACTCCAGTAGGGTACATGAATTTAGGCAAGCTGTCAGGGATTACGGGCTGAATGACTTAGGATTGAAGGGTTACCCATTCACTTGGTCAAATAGAAGATTTGGCCCCTATTTGATTGAGGAGTGTCTGGATAGATTCTTTTGTAATCAAAATTGGGGTAGTTTGTATCAAGAGACAACAGCTTAGAATATAATCTCATGGAGCTCAGATCACAATCCTATATTAATGGAGATAATCGAGAAAAACAAGGGGCCAAGATACAAGAGAATATTGTTTCAAAGAGTTCATTACGAGGACATGTGGAGTGGGTACGAGAAATGCAGAAAGATAGTCCAGAATGAGTGGCATGATAAGAGTAGATGGACTGAAGAGAATCTAGTTTATTTTTTCAAAAGACGGCAAAGGAATCATTGGGAGAGCTTCAGCTTTAGAGTAAAGAAGAGTTTGGAGGCAGGCAGAAACAATTAAAACAGCTTTAGAACAAGTTGAAAATAATTCGGCACACTTTTGGCCATTACGACTATGGAGATGAATTGAAGAAAACAGAAAATCAGATTGATAACATTCTTCAAGATGAGGAAATTTTCTGGAAACAAAGGTCAAGAGCAGATTGGTTGAAAGAAGAAGACAAAAACACAAAATTCTTCCATGCAAAAGCTTCTGCAAGAAGGAAAAAAAATAGAATTTGGGGGATTCTAGATGAGCAAGGGGAGTGGACGGTGGACAGCAACGAAGTGGAGAGAATCTTTTGTGAACACTTTACAAATCTATTCACAACAACAGCCCCTACAGCAGAGCTAATCGAAGCAGCACTTAAAGAGATGAGTGCTAAACTGAACCAAGAGATGAACAACCAGCTTGATGCCCCATTTACGGAAGAAGAAATTACTGAAGCTCTGGTTCAGATGTGCCCCACAAATGCGCCTGGACCGAATGGATTACCTGCCGTTTTCTTTCAAAAGCACTGGAGATCAATGAAATAAGGAGTGATCACCACCTGTTTGCATATCCTCAACGAGAAAGGTAACCTAGCACCCCTCAATCACACCTATATAGCTTTAATTTCAAAAACCATAAAGCCTAGATCAGTGAATGAATTTCGACCTATAAGCCTTTGTAATGTTATCTATAGAATTATCGCAAAATCAATAGCTAATAGGTTGAAATATATCCTTGATAAAATTGTATCCCCAAACCAAAGTGCGTTCATTCTAGGTAGACTTATTACAGACAACATAATCATTGGTTATGAATGTCTTAATAGAATAAGGCAAGGAATGGGAAAAAATAAAGGATTGATAACTTTAAAATTAGACATAAGTAAAGCTTATGATCGGGTGGAATGGAATTTTCTGAAGTGTACAATGCAGAAGCTAGGTTTCTCCTCTAATTGGATTGAGTTGACAATGAATTGTATTACTACTTTCTCCTTCTCAATCTTGATAAACAGGGTGCCAAAAGGTCAAATTCAACCCCAAAGGGGATTGAGACAGGGCTGTCCCCTATCACCGTATCTACTTCTGTTATGTGCAGAAGTCTTCTCCAAATAGCTTAGTGTTTACAAGAGCAACAAAAGAAGATCACAGCAACTTGAAAAGCATTTTTTATCATTATGCTTCAGTATCCGGGCAGATTTTTAACTATGAGAAGTCATCCATGTTCTTTAGCAACAATGTGCATTCGAGTCAAGTAGAGATAATCAATGGTATCTTTCAGCTCAATATAGTTTCGAAGCATGAAAAATACCTTGGGTTACCGTCTATGGTGAGGAGGAGAAAAGTCAGCTTCTTCAATGAGACAAAGTTGCGAATTTTGAACAAGCTTGCAAGTTGGCAGAGTAAACTTTTTTCACGTGGGGGACAAGAAGTTCTTATAAAGGCAATGGCCCAAGCAGTTCCGGCATATGCAATGAGTGTGTTCAAGTTACTAGTAAGCAATTGCGAAAATATTCAAAAGTCAATAGCTAGGTTCTGGTGGGGATCCAGAACAGATCGCAGAGGCATCCATTGGGCCAAATGGGAAAAGCTCTGTAGGCAAAGATGAGAGGAGGGATGAGTTTTTGAGATTTTGTAAGTTTCAACCAAGCTTTGATCGCGAAACAAGGGTGGAGAATCATCCAGCATCTTGAATCTTTAATGGCAAGAGTATTAAAGGCCAAGTATTTCAAGCAAACCAACTTTATAGAAGCGAAATTAAGGTCAAACCTATCATTTGTTTGGAGAAGCATACTATGGGGTAGGCAAGTTTTACAGAAAGGTTTAAGGTGGAAAATAGGCTTTGGAAATCAGGTGAGCATTTACAAGAGTAATTGGTTGCCAAGACCGGAAGCTTTTAAGCCTTTCTCTCCACCAACAATGGACACTTAAGCAATAGTAGCTGACCTGATTGATGAAAACCAACAATGGAAGAAAGAAATGATATACCAACACTTTATGAAAGAAGATGCAGCCATGATTTGTCGACTTCAGCTTCCAAAGACTCTAAAGCCTGACCAATACCTATGGCATTATGATAAATATGGGCGATATTCAGTCAAGAGTGGATATCAGATTACTCTGAAGTTGAAGCTCCCAGATAACTCGTGTGGCTCAGACAGCTCGATAAGTCAATGGAATGTCATCTGGGCAACTGAGTTACCGGAAAAAATTAAGATATTCATGTGGAGAGCATTGAAGAATCTCCTGCCAACAACATCAAATCTTTGGAAAATGAAGATTGTAGAGAACCCTATCTATCAGAGGTGTGGAGCGAAAAGTGAGGATGTAATTCATGCTTTACTGGAGTGCAAAGTTGCAAAAAAAGTGTGGAAGCATACGGCTTTTGCAGAGGATTTTAAAGAGCTAGAGCAGAAAGATTTGATGGCTGTGTGGTTAGAAATGTAGGGGAAAAAAGGTAAAAAGGAGCTGGAATTGATAGTTGTTCTGTGCTGGCCCATTTGGTACTCAAGGAATCTTTTCATCTTTGAGAACAAGAGAGAAGATTCACAATTATCAATTGCTAGAGCTGAGGCAAGGCTGGAATCGTTCAGAAGAATCAAAAAGCCATCGTCTAAAATTCTGGAACAGCAGCAAATAAATAGGCAGCAAGTCTGGAACCCTCCCCCTAGTGATTGGTTTAAAATAAACGTGGATGCAGCTGTAAAAACTAAGGACCAAATAACTGGGCTGGGTGTGGTTATAAGAAACTCAAGTGGAGAGGTAGTGGCAGCTGCTGTCCAAAGATCCATGTTTCAACTTAACAGTACACACATGGAAGCCGAAGTTGTAAGCTTAGGTATCAAGAGTGCTCAGAATGCAAGTTTCTCCCCAATGATCATAGAAACAGACTCAAAAGAAGTGGTGGAGCTAATCTTAAATAAGAAAGTCAGCATAACAGAAACCTCTTGGATAATTGCAGACATTCAAGAAAGCATCCAAAATTTCAATCAAGCCTCCATTCATTATATTCCAAGAGAATGCAATGTCACAGCCCACTCCTTAGCAAAGAAAGCTTTAGATTTTGAAAATCCTGTATTTTGGGAGAGATCATTCGCGCCTCAAATTGCATCTCTGTTTTCTAGTTCCATTCAATGAAAGCTATATTTTCATATCAAAAAAAAAAAGCTACCTCACCAACATTATTATGAGTGTCAGTTTGAAATTTATAAATGCATGCACTAGTATGAAACTTGAAAAAAAAAAAGATTATAAAAAACTTCTAGTAGTTTTTGAAACTCTAGTACTGATTAGGTTCTTTTGTTGATTTGAATTTACCTAATTACTTTCTACTCTAAATTAAACATGGTATGAAGTTACCAATTGAACTTCCTTTGAGAATACTTTTATTAGTCTTAATATTTACATATTTTATTATTTTTTTATGTTGCATTATTCTTTTAGCACCAATGTCACTCACATTTTAAAATATGATCTCAAAATACAAACATCGGTGTTAAAATCCCATCAAACCAACATTATTGGAGGATTAACTTAACTTGCAATGAGATGCAATGATTAAAATTAAACTTAAACTAGTAAAATTATTAAAATTATCTAATTTAATTAACACACTTACCTGTAATGTATATATTTTTTAAAAATATTGATTGTTGTTTATAGTGTCAATTGACTTAACTGATAAAACAATTCTACGAAGTTAAATGTTCAAGCTTCGCACGGAAGCTATGAATGGGTTATCATCGAAGGTTTTTTTTTTTTAAAATTTATATTTTCTTTGTTCAAATCACAAATAAAAAACCCAAAAATTGGGCAGTAATGCATACAAGTTCCTTTGAATTATTGTTGTTTGGCTGAATTTGAAGATAACAAAACACCCTCTTTACCTCTCACCCACTCTCTCTCATTTACATCTCCCACCCCTCTTAATTTGCTAATTATGTGAACCCCAAGCGTAATTTAATGTAATTTACATTAAATCACATTATCAGTAACCCAAAAAAAAAACAAAAAACAAAAGCAAATCAAGGAAATTTTATCCTCACTCCTCAGCATCCCTTGGAAAGAAAAAAAAAAAAAAACCAACCGCCAACGGCATGGCCCCACCACAAAATACGGGCATGGGGCGCGCACGTTAACCTCCCACGCGGCGCACGCAGTTTTTAAAACGGAAGCACGAGAAGCTCACGTGACGAGATTGAGCGGGGGAGGCGCGTCTTTTGCGAAAACGACGGACGCGAACCTCGAGGAGAAGTCCCTGGACGCCAAGTCCTCGTCCGCCGATCCCTCGTCGAAGTTCAGGGAGTAGCTCAGGGGATCGTATTGGAATTTCGGCTGCTGCCTATACTGGGCCCCGCCGGAGCAACCACCGCGGACGCAAATGACGAAACGCCGGTGGTTCTTCCTAAACGTACGGATGAAAGTCTTCCACTTGGGTCCCGCGGTAATCTCGGACCACTCGCGGAGCCTCTTCCATCCGCGCGTCCACCAGGGGTCGTCGTTCGCTTTGTAATTGTAATCGACGGCCCTGATTCGCTCCCACCAGACCGACGACGGCGACGGCCCGGGTTTGGAGCCGAAACACGGGATCCAGAAACAACACCCTCCACGGGAGGAGAACCTCTGCATATCGATATCATCAATATCGTCAATGTCAGTATCAACAACGTTTTCGGAGGTGTTTTCGTGAGATTGTGGGGGCATTTTCGGGAATATAATTATGACGGGGCTCCACACAGCCTCAGAAACTCTCTTTAGCTCAGGAGGAGGTGGCCGGTAGGGTGGGGTGGGGTGGGGTGGGGTGGGGTGTGGCGTGGTGGTGAAATTAGGATGCGGTCGTTTTATCTGTCCACGAAGAAGAAGAAGAAACAAACGAAGCGCCTTTTGTAACGGAAATTTCGCAAGATGTGTTGGGAAACCGCCACCGGTAGATGCCGGTTGCCAGGACATATTTATTAGTTTTGTTCGTCCTGCCGCCCGCGTGCTCACTGCTTTGGTGTCAGTTGGTTAATTTGGAAAATACCTATTAAAAAGAAAAAAAATTTAAAATGGTAAAATCAAATAAGTTCTATTAGTTTTTTTTCATGTCTTAGGATAAGTAATTAGTGATAAAATAATAACATTAAGAATATAATAGCCGACACGTCCATATCCATCTAAGTATTTTAAAAATAATAATATTCGAAAAGAATAAATCACTTCGAAAAAAAATAAAAATGAAAATAAGAAAAAACCTCGGCTGTTGGTCGGGGGGTCAACTGTTGTAATTGCAACCGTTTAACAGTTACGGGCGCGGGGTTGAAGGTGCGGTTATCCAGTACACTCAGAATCAATCATAATCTTTCTTCGGACAAACCAGCAACTGCACAACAATAAATTCCGCGGGGTATGTATCATTAGAAACTAAAATTTAAATTGCCGTGTGTCGAGGCGTATTTGATCAGGAGCACTCTTTCCAACTTACTACCAAACGTAAATCATGTGTTTTGTGGGATGATGATAATTGGAGAATCTGATAGTCGGTGCTGGCATTTTATATACGAGAAAAAGCTATTTCCTTGAACTTTAACTCCGGCTCGCGCCTCGAACTGAAAATGCACCGTTTAATATATTTTTTCTTTCTTTTTAATGAAATACAAAAATATAAACGTACTCTCTTATGCTCACACCCACAAAATCTACAATCACATGACGGTTACAGTTCAATAAATTTAGATACAAATGTTCATGGTTTCACTATTCAATTCACAATCATTAAATTTAAGAATAATAATATACAAACAAATACTTAAAGTTCAAGATCAGACGTGTCAAGATCCAATTCAAAACGAACAAGCTGAAGGTTCAAGTAAACGTTGAGGAACCGTTGGCTACCTTATGCCAAAGCTCACGTACAAATTGAAACTAATTTTAAAGAACCAGTTGGGCTTTTGCAATGTAAGGTTCACCACTCAACTTTCACGAACTAGTTGGCGTTTTGTAATTTGAAAGTTCTGTACTTAGGGTTTGCAGTTTGGAAGTTCTGTAACCAGCGGAGTGTTGTGGTTGAAAGCAAATAGAAGGACGAAG
This sequence comes from Atalantia buxifolia, assembly GCA_030444775.1. Taxonomy (NCBI): domain Eukaryota; kingdom Viridiplantae; phylum Streptophyta; class Magnoliopsida; order Sapindales; family Rutaceae; genus Atalantia; species Atalantia buxifolia. The sequence goes on along the minus strand of CM059832.1, from coordinate 25,832,741 downwards.
CATATGCTCGCGATATCGTTTGGTTTGAAATGAATTGAAGCATAACGACGTCGTTCGGTTTCATAAGTAATGCTCACACACGTGCTGCCCAGCTGAAATTGAAAAGTAAAAGGATCAAAGCAAAACAGCGTCATTTTTCACAATATTTGGGGCTTGACTCAAGATTTGACCCGGCATATATAACAGTGTTGTTATATATATAATCTCATTTATTTATTATAAGGATTTATTTATGTTACACTCAATGTAACATACACTCAAAATCACAACCACACAAATTGTGGGATCCACACAATTGTGTGGTTGTGATTTTGAGTGTATGTTACATTGAGTGTAACATAGGGGGCTCCTTATTATAATTATTGCTGATTTATTTTTTCAAAAAAGTAGGTTGGCTGATAGAAAATTCTTGATGCCTTCGGGTACTTTTTGTCGTTTGCAAGTATTTTTAGTATTGTATTAGTTTCCTAAAACCAAAAGTATTTTAATGATCATTCGTTTTACTTATTATAAGAAATGAAAAATTGTTAATGATGATTGACGGATCCAAGAATTTCTTAAGGCTGCTTGCTTTCTAATCATCTGTATTGTTAGAACTGATTTGATATTTTATTTTATTTATTTCATAACATAATCATAAAATTTTTATCTATTAAAATAATTTTTATTGTTTTCACTTTTCAGAGTGTTTTGGTAATTTAGATTTGCACCTCTCACATTATCATGGTGGGATGAGCTGTTCATAAGGGCTTTTATAATTGCTTTGCCAGGAGCGTGCCTTAATAGATTTTTGCATAAGCTACGCATGTAATCCGGTTATCAAGCTTCGGCTTCTTCCTTTTCCGTAATCACTGTACGAATAGATCTAAGCCCAAAGAATGTCAAATAGGGCCAAAATTTCCATTTTATGAAAAACCATTTTGCCTCCATTTAGCACCCGGTTGAGATTGTAGTGGGTGATAAAATAAGTTAATTCTATCATATGAATAAAATAAGTTGTTAGTTAAAAAAATTAGCATATGAATAAAATAAGATGTTAATTAAAAAAATAACTTAAATTTGATAAATTATATTGTTGTGGTTGCTGTAAGTTTAAAAAATAAAGTACACGCATTTGATAATTTTATTACAAATTACTATTTTATTATTCAATTTCCAAAGTACACATATGTTTAAGGACGCGGCTACAATGCCCCCGTGACACCGTACCCCTCTTTTGTCTTTTTTTTATTGAATCCCTTATATTTTTTCTTATTTACAATTTAGTTATAAGTATAGTGATAATTTTATTTTTCCATTCTTCTTCACCTTTCCTCCATAATCAATCCGATTTTTTCTATTTAATATTATTTTTGGACCGTGAGATATGAGAAATGAGATTTATTTATAATAAATTGAAAAAACTACATTTTGAATAGAGCTCATCTGACCCAAATAAAGTTTGAAAACTTAGTACTAAAATATATTGTACAATTCTTTTTATTTTCTTTCCTCTTATCAAATTTATGAATTTTATAGTTCATTTTTACTTTCTTTTTAATTATCAAACTGGGCAAAATTATGTTACTAATAGGGTAAGTAACCCCTTGCTTTGTCTTTTTTTTTTTTCATTTAATTGCACTATAGTTTATGTTTTGTTAAAAAAAAAAACTAAATAGTATTCCTAAATTTTGACACTCAAGTCCTATTCATTTCAATTTTTAATACTGATATCGTTGAGTTGACAATTAACAAAATTTTACCCTTACAAAAAATAAATTAAGCATTTTGGATATTTAAATAATAAAAATATATGTAGTAGCTCCTTTTAATTAAAATTAGGCTATTTGACTTTAAAATACTTTTTCACCTATTTTTTAATTAAAAATTTTAATTATTAAAATGCCTATGAAATAATTTACTATTAAGGACAAGATATATACTTAATTAATTATACTTTTCTTTGATCTTATCCTAATTAAAATTAAAATTTTATTTATTTTAAGCTAAACGTAATTTCATTGTAAACAAATGATATTCATTCAAAAAGAAAAAAGAAAAATAGTGTAAAAATTAATGGAACAAAGGAATCAAATTGAATTACCACCGCCTTTGTTGTTGGAGGCCTTTAATTTAAGCAAGTTTTAGCATTAATTTCACGAGACATGAATTGGGCTTTTATGGAATCCTTCAATAGAGGAATATTTAAAAATTACATAAACACTAGAAGTGTATATATAAGAAGAATTGCATAATGATCATGAATTAATTGTAAAACCAAAGGCAAATAGCACAAAAAAAAAAAAACACAAAAACAAGATCTTAGCATCCTTACTTAATATTTAGCACCAATCCCCATTTGAGAGTAGTAAGTTTGCAATTGATAACAAAATTGCAGAGAATTCTTTTTCCATTACAAGTAAAAAGAAATGAATAATAAAGAGATAAATCAATGTTTATTGCTATCAAATTAAGAGTTGAATTTTTAGAAGCTTAAAGTACTTTTTTGTTCATTTTTATTGTCCACACTTTGTAAGTTTATCTAGTCCATAAAAGATCAATTTTGATTAAAAAAACAGAGGTGAATAATTTATTATTCAAAAAAAATTAAATTGGGGTTATTTTCATTATTATGAGGTGTACATTATCTAATTTTTATTTAGGCTACGGGTTTTTTGAGCAATTGGATGTAGAAAGTAATTTAGTGGGTTCAAATAACCTCATACTATAATTAAATCATAAAAAATATTATAAAAATAACCATTCATTAAATTACTATTAAGCACAAATAATAATAATCTATATTTTATAATAATTTATTATCTACCTGTGTTATCTTTTATTTAACATAAAAATAGTCATTTATATAAATTTAAAAAAAATTCCTAAGAAAAAGTTTATAGACCAAAGAACTTTAGAGAAGGGTAAGTTTATAAAAAAAATAAAATTTTAAGAGCTATAAATCTTTATTCAATGGCATGTGTGAAAAATTAATAGTTCTTTTAAATCACATTAATGCATAGACCAAAGAATCAATAGTATGATTTTTGTAGATCAAAAAATCTACTTCTAAAATATGATGGTTTTAATTAAACTATTTTATTAGGTTAGAGTTTATGAAAAGAAGGAAACAAAAATAGAGGATAGAGTTCATGGGTGCTAAACTACCAATTAGGAATAAAGAAAAAACATAAATGAAATTTAGTTATCGTACACAAGAAGATAATAATATCAAAATAAAAAATATTTAATTAAATATACCTTAGGAATTACGTAATTTTTTCATTAATAATATTATTGGAAACATTTAATTTAGTCATATACATGTTCATTATGATCATATATTATTATTGTTAACAAATTAATATATTGTTATCATGTATTCTTTTTTAATTGACATATTCAAAAAAATTATTGTATATTAAATAGATATTATGTTAAAAAAAATTATTAAGGCATGTTAATTTTTTGTGCATTTTAAAATTTTTACATGAGATTACATTATTGTCCATACACTATACTCATGGTAATAGTCAAACTAGGTCAATAGATTTAATTGTATAAAATTTTGAAACAATATGAACATATATGTCAACATTTAGAAACTTTTATTTTTTTTATTTTTTTAATAAACATCAGGGATGGCAATGTTAATAACCATAAAAACCATCAGTACCGTTAAGCAACTTTTTGGTTAGATTTTATAATTAAATCACTAAATGACGAAATAAAGGTACCAAACATATTGTTTTAAGTGGATTTTGGGTTGTAAGGAAATTGGACAAAATCTCACCAAAAAATGAATTTATTTTTTAAGGATCAAGGTACCTTACTTGACCGCGGTTTAGGGGCTCTTTTGGGCATCAAATGAGATGAAAAAAATGAAAGAGGGCCAATAATGGTGAGAGGTCAGATCTAGAACGCGAAAACCTTGAAAGGGTCCTTTTAGACCTACAAAACAAGGAAATGAGGTTAAAGGTGGAGCTTGCGGTGGCTAGCGACCACACTCCGACAGTTAAGTCAACTTCTTAAACTTTTTTGAGCAATGAGGGTTTACAAGCTCTCTAAGAATGGTGGCTGGAAATTCAAGAAGATCTCAGTTTTTTTTTTTTTTTTTTTTACGTATTGGTGATGAGTATGAGAGAAATAGAACATTTTTGTCTTTATATAACATACTTTGGGTACCTTGTCACATGGCATGTTTTCAATGGCGATTCTACTATCATTTCTAAATTCTCACGTCTTTTTCACCTTTATCATGCTTTTTCTGTCGTTAGGAGCATGCTCGGAGGGTAAAGAGGTGGTTTTTGTTGTTTTGTGTATGTGGCGTACGCTACAAGTGGTTAAAGGTTCTTTTTGTAGAGGTTGTTTGGACAGTAGCAGGCGTGACAGTTAAGGACCAATGTCATTTTTGTGCTGCTTTTGGTTTTTTATAGATATTACAGTCAATTGTCCCCTCTTTTTCAACAAGATATCCTTTATTTGATTTTACCAAATCAAATATTCTTTTTGGGTGAGGTAGATAGCACGTGTGGTGGATGATTTTAGATATTTTCTTCAACACCTCAATCCTATCATGGCTTACCTTGTGTACCAATTTAATTAGCAAGTGTAGCCGGTATAGGTCGGGTACCCTCCGAGGATAACTTATAGTCACACAACCTTTGCATCGACACGTAACGCTTCATTTTCAATATTCTATTTATCTCCGAACAAAGATAAAACTATCTTTTTATTAAAATATTAAGGTTATAATAGAATTTTAAAAAAAGTGTGGTGGCTTATTTAACAAATTACTTATAAAAATTCAATTCCTTTTAATTTTTACGATCAAAATGAATAAATTTATAAAATAAATAATTTTTTAAAATTTATCAAACGCTTAATTTATCAAAACTTATGAAATAAGCAGGTTATAATGTTTTATCCTCAATTCCAAGCGGCGCTGTAGTCACTGAGTCATTTACAACCTCTGGCAAGATAATTTTTTTTTTTTTTCAGCCCACCGGCAGATAATTTGTTTGTATGAAAAAGTTTGCTTATATATTCGTGGTTTCAGTTCACGAACCGTCGGAGTGTTGTTTGCCTATCCAAAACTAAACTAGCACAATTAATCACAAAATTCCAATCCAGAATTAGGAGAAAAAAGAAAATTTAAAATAGACTTTAGAGAACTCCAAAAATTACACAATAGAAAAAAAAATAATTAAATAAATTTTATTAGAACCAGAGGATAGATTATAACGTCTAATAATTTTTATTAGAATCAGAGGATGGATTATTATAATCTGGAGTTTACTGGAAACATGAATACACTTATAGCACGGCCCAAAAATCTACTGAACTCGATTCCAAAAATTGTGCCAATTTTCAGATCAAAGTTATGGTTTGCCTCGTTTTATATCCAATAATGTGCTGATCAACATTTTTGTTTTCCTTTTGACACAATTTCTAGAAGAAATTAAACATATGTTGCATACAACTTTACTTTTTTGAAATTAATATGATTGAGAACAAAAGAATATGCAAAGAAGCTATATTGAAGTCAAATTTAACATACTCTAGATAGTAGATTCTCTTGATTTCTAGTCAAAAGAAAACAGGGAAAAAAAAAAAAGAGAACAATATACATCATTTTACCTAAGAACAAACTTTGGAATAACATTCCTCCTAAAAGAAACGTTAAAGCCTCCCTCAGTCCTCATCACATATATCTTCTTTTGCTTTTGATTTTATCATATCTAGTAATAAGCTGTCAATGTACTTGGGAATAACTATTGGAATAACCCATGTAATTCAACCGCGGTCGAATGTTGTGGTGGCTATATCTAGGATCCCCGTAATCAACAGCCTTTATCACCACAGCTTCACGTCGTCCATCCTGCTCTTGAACTGCCCCAAAAACAATCTCATTTGACTCGCAGCTTTTCTCATAGTAAGTTTGAGGACGTGGTGAGAATTGCCGATGATGATGATGTTGTTGTTGGTTTATTGGCATCTGCTGTTGCTGCTCGTGGTGATAATCAACTTCCCATCCATTATAGTAAGACCCGCTTTGCTTGGTATACTGTCTTTTGTCCAAGTCTTTGATTGTATATGGATGATAGCTCTTCTTTGGTGTAGGGGTTCTTGTTTCTAATGGGGGTGGCTCATCCTCATCTGGAATTACATAGCTCTCTTGCATATGCCATGTGCTTGGAGGTACATTTCTTTGCTGGTACTGGTGCTGAGGCTGATAGTGGACAGGCTTTCTCCTAAACATGGAAAATAATCCCCCAAAGATTTCACCCACTGTTGATCCAGTGTTCAGGACAAGCCTCCCAATTGAACAAAAAAAACCATCCTCTGGTTTCTCAAAATCATCTTCGGTAGGAATTAAGGGTGGCCTGGCAGATTTAGGAGGCCTTTGATACGGTGCCACAGCCGGTGGACCTCTCTTCATCTGGGTTCTTGGGTCCTACCATGTAAAAAGCCAGAAATTAATTTCCTGGGTCATATCATGCAATGAATTTGGAATGGATAACTTACGATAGCTCCGATCATCTATACACAGGGAATTCGTGGTCAAAATATGGGATTAGAAGATTAGAAACCTGAGATCACTTACATCTTTCGAGGAAAACATTGCTTGTACCCTACGCTGCAGCAATGCTAACATGTAACCAAAGAAAACAGCTGCCACAAGCACAAATATTCCTGCAACATCGGATGACATATCTTATAGATCATGCAGAATTTGAAACAAAAGCCACAAGGCTGAGAATTTTCTGGTTCTACCTAAATGAAAAGTACCATCATAATGATCAGAACAATCATCATCATGGAGTTGGATCTCTCTAATTGCCTGATTTCCTCTGTCTATGACCAAAAGAGAGCAGCTACTTCCAACATAAACCAGATCAAAGTCGTTTGAAAATTTTGCATCTTCACTCGGACCATCAACATGACCTACACCTCGGCTCCATTTCCCTCCAGCAATAGTCGTAACCCCTGCAGAGTTGTAGATCCAGTTCATTAAGTTATTCAGATAACAACAAATATTGTCAAAGACAAGGACTTCAAGAAAGCATGCTTCGTTTGACAAGAGATCATTTGTTAGAAATTTTTTCCCTTACATTTTGGCGGCAACATCATGATCCAAAGGGATTTGACATACTTTAATCAAGAGAATGCATAAAGTATACAAAAAATTTACCAGTATCACTGATCTTCCTGATAGCCATATTCAATGTATCAGCAATGTATATATTTCCTCTGTCATCCACTGCAAGCCCTTTTGGGTGGTTCATCCGTGCTGCTCTCGGTCTCCCATCTATGTGCCCATAGTACCCTTCAGGTGACCCAGCAACTAGCTTGGGCCTGCTATCTGTTGTTTGACATTTTAAATTTGCCTCATAAAAAGACTGACAATGTCTACTCAAACAACTTGTTGGAGCAGACAAAAGAAGTAACTCAAATTGGTAAATTGAAACTGTGAATGTGGCTGAAGAAGTAAGAAGTTTTCATCTTTTTCTTTTTTCCTTAAATTAAAAAAAAAAAAAGAGCAACTGTTCTGTTCAAGAAAACAAGTTAGCTCACGTCATTTACAACTATACAACAAAAGAAGAATTGGTTACGCATCACTCAAGTAACTAAAAAGTTTAAGCTTCTGGAAGAAGCTTAAAGGTATTCTCACATCCAAATCAAGATACTTCAGTTTAATGAGGTACAGAAATTAGTTAGATAAGAAAGATAAAGTACAAAAGCAGTAAAAGTTGAGTAAAAAACAAGTCTTATTGATAGGAAAATAAAATCAGTCCCAAAATAGAAAAAAAGTGGAAGGGTGAAGCTAATCATAAAGAAAGATTTGGGTATGCAGAAACATAACTAAAAGGTGTCTTGTACTTTTAAAAGTGGAGACTTCTACTTAACAAAAGCATTTTAAACTCTAATCTAATAATTTTAAAGGCATTTCAGAGTCTTTAAGGGGAAAAAAAAAGAGAATATATTGGTCGTTGTGATGTCCCTAGTTTGAAGTTAAGTACCACAATTATACCAAAACAGAAAAATGAAGGAAAATTAAAATCTCATTAATTGAATAAAACCAACTTAATTATCAGAAGAATCCGAGGAAGCATACATGGCATACTGAGAATTCTAACAAAAAGAAACATACACTTAGACAATGGAGTTGAAATCTTGTAAATGTTACTGTTTTCACTATCCAAAACAAGAAGCTCTCCACTTGGCGACACCGCAACCGAGAATGGTTCCATTCCAAATTTGCTTCCATCAAAGACTGTCTCTACAGTGTATCCACCTTCAAATTTCATCATTGAACTGCTAGAAACGGCTGAAATTCAAACCCCATCAACCTCAACAAATGCAAACAACAAACTCTAGACTCAGTATATATATATAGAACATTACCAAAAGAAAAATGATAAATACCTGTTTTTGGAGAACCTTTAAGTGACCAAAGCCATTTCACAAGAGCAGAGACCACATTGGAGACAATTCCAGATACAATTTCTGCAAATTTATTAAACCATTAAGCAAATGTGATGTAAAAAAGAATGCAAAAGAAATTTAAAAAGAAAAAAAGAGTAAAAGCCGGTACTCACTAGCAGGTGGAGTGGAAGCTGAAACTGAAGAGAACCCACCAAAGAAAAACACTAAAATCAGAAGAAACACAACCAAATTCCTCACCATTGTTGATCAGTTGGGGTTTCCTTGTTGAACCTGAGAGATGAAGGAATGCTCAAAATGTTAGGATTCCAACTTTGGCATCTTATATATATCCATTTAAAAAAGCAGACCCCACAAGGCATTATCAGTCACTCCTTTTGCTTGCATGCTAATCAGCAGAAGATTAACCTTTTCTTTGAGAGTGAATGAGACAAAGAGAAAGCAGTATGGAAGGGTTGAGCATTCCACAAGAAGTCTAGAAACACATACGGAGTATCCGTTCAACAAAACAAAGTAAAAAGGGCAACAGAGAGAGAGAGAGAGAGAGAGGAGAGAGAATCTGTGTTCTCTCCTACATGTCACAGAGAATCATACGCCTGTCTTTGTTGCCTTTTTTATTTTTTTTAAATCTAATAGAAATCTAAACACATAGTTATCAAAAATTCTACCATATATTAGAAGTACCTCCTCATTTATACATACAATATGTAAAGATGTTATGGTATATGTATTTTTATTTTAAATTATAATTATATAAATATAATTACACTTAACTGTCATACATCTGTTTAAAATTTAATTTTATTAATATTTAATCATATATTTATCTATACACTGATTTGACAATTATTTTGAATCCATGTAAAGATTCAAACTTGTGACCCTGATTTTAAAAGAACCAAGCCCACTACTAGACCAATGATTTAGTGGTTAATTTTGTATATAATTTTTCAAAAAATTTTAAAAAATAAAGACATAGTCTAAAATATCAAAATGCTACTTCGATATTTTTATTTAGTGTTTAAGATTTGGATCAGTTTGGGCAGAGTATTCACTATTCAATGTTGGGATCTTGTCTTGTGGGCTGAAAGAACAGTTAAAATTTGTCAGCCGCTTCACTGTGTTAACTCTTTAACCTTTATTTATTCCGTGCTTAAAAATTGTTTTATATGCTTTATTAAGAGTGTTTGTGTTTGATGATCCTTTATCATGTGCTCCTATGAGTCATGTGGCACGTGAAATTAAAGTGGGTAAAACTCTCTAGAGAGAATATTTACATCTTCTTTTAATTTTTTTTATGCTAAAGTGTAGCAGCTCAACCTTAAGTATATTTAGGCAATTGTTTACAGTCCTATCTAAAAAAAAATTTGTAATTTAGAATAAATTAATTTTTTTACATCTTAGTTTATACTTTAAAAATAAAATTTAAAAGTAAAATTTTCAATTTAAATAATTTTTTTCTTTTTTAATATATCAACAAGGCCCATCTAATTCTTTCTAAATATATTTTAAATGGCACATTAAAATTCAAAAGATGGTGTCTATCTATTTCAATACATCCAAACCAAATGGAAGTTTACAAAGCACAAAAATGATTAATAGTGAATCTTTGTCCAATCTCAATCTCATCACCTATTCATTATCTTTTTTGAATTTTTCTTTTAAAGTTGTTATAATTCTAAAAATATAGTGTAATCTAAAATCTATTGAGATTTTAAATACATTACACTTATAATATAATCCAAAAATCAGTCGAGCAATAGTTTGACAGTATACCTGAAAAACAAAAAATTACTCTTATCTTCACTTTTCAGAGCTATACTTATAAATTATCTTTTTTAATTTTTTTACCCTTTAACACAAACATTAGTTTTTAGTTTTACACCTGAAACAAAATAATTTTTAATTGTAATATTTATATGAAATTTTTGCCAAAGCCCCACCATTGTCTTGAGCCAACCTGCCAGTAGGGATGGCAAAAATTCCCATAGGGATGGGGACCCTTAGGGGGATTTTTCCTATTCGGGGAGAGTATGGGGACGATTTTATACCCAATTACTTATTCGGAAAAGAGACGAGGGTAATTTTTTACCCAGTTTCTTATTCGGAGAAGGGACGGGGATGAGGTAGAATCCCCATCCCCTACCTCATTTCTTCGTATTAATTTTTATTTTTAGAATTATTAATAAATAAATAATGGAATTTAAATTACATTAAATATTAGTATAAATAACAAATATCAGAATATTTATATACATCTATTATAAAAATTTTGAGCCTACTTAAATAGTTGTAGTTTTAAATTACTATTTGACCAAACCTTATTTTAAAGGTCTAGGCCCAAAACTGTTTTAGATTATAAGTCATATTGCTAATATTATTTTTATTATTTTAGATTTGAAACATAATGTTATCTCTCAATTTGTCACATTCCGCGAGGAAGAACATAAGGAGCATTAGATGCAAGAGTAAATATTTTTATTAAAAATATTAATTTCAGTATCTATGCTTATTTCATTTATTTTATTATTGATATAAAAGTAATTTCTTTTTATTATAAGATCACGAAAATTGTCGAAGATAATTATTCTGATAATTTGTATTTTGTAGTCTAATTTTTGTAATAGATTACTATTAGTGTAAGATATATTGTCAAACCTTACTTTGGTTTAAATTTTTATTTTAATATAATTAAATCAAATTCAGAATTTAAATTTAAAAGCGTATCACTTATTCGGAGATCAGAGACCTCTCGGGAATTCTCTCTTATTATTCAGAGAATGGACGAAAATACCCTCATACAATTCCAATGAGAACAAAAATATATATAAAATATCAGAAATGGGTGCGAGAATGTCAATACCCTCCCTCTCATCCCCATTGCCGTCCCTACCTGCCAGTCCCTCTCATCCCCATTGCCGTCCCTACCTGCCAGTGACCTCATCATTTAATATAGTAATGCCCAAATTGATCTTGATAGCTTAGAAACGAGCACCTTGCAGGATCCTCGTCTCTTTATTTACAGGCCCACCAGGATAGAGGATGACTCGTCGTTGGCAAGCTTGGTCCGTTATCGTCAGTTTGTCGAATGAATAATCAAAATCATTTTTACGGCTATTTATTGCATTGGTATTTGTAAGATAGATCTTGCATCATTGTTACATCGTATTTGTCTTCTGGAATTTCCAGAGCTGAAAACATCCTGGGTTTGATTGGCTTTCGCTGAAACAAAATCTAACATAACATGACCCAATCCATGAAGCAGATTATAGGTTTTAGCAACCCGCAGATAAAAGGGTTTAAGGAATCCGTAATTTTTCTACTGTAACTAAAATTTAAGAGTGAAGGAAACATGATGGAAAGGTTACACTTGTACATGATGATTTTAGAGTCACTACAGAATAATCTATGGTTGAAGCTGTGATCTTTCATATACAATATGACTCAAAACGAAAGAAAAATTCTAATGCATAAGTATAATGTATTCTGGAATTTAAACAAGGTAGATCATCCCTACCTCTAGAGTAGATGCACAGGGAATGCCGAGTGCATAAGTTGGTCCCCTGGAATTTCTTCTCAAGAAATCGTATCCAAGGTTTATCACAAGTCTCTTCATCAAACTTGACCCCCTCTTGGCTCTGACGTAACAGTGTCCAAGTATAAATGCCATTCCTGCCTCCCTTGCGTCCATCAGTTCTTGTAACTCCTCTCTTGTGTCTGTATCAATCTGAGGACTCTCAGGCACAACGAATCTCACTCTCTTCCTCAGTTTCTCTGGGTTCTTTAGCTCCTTCAGCTCAGAAGTGCCTGCCATTTGGGAAAAATCTCCATCATCTTCACACATTCTTATGCCGTCTAAGTTTGATGATGTAGTCCCAACAACTGTCATTTTTCCATCGCATTCCACATCTTCTATTCCTAAACTGCATGCTGGTTTCTCCGAACGGATGAATTCGGCAATACTACAAACAAGGTCCTTTTCAAACTCCAGATCATCTTTGTGGATATCACGATATCCATAACGAGCTATGCATCTGTAAAGATGGTATTCCTTTGGACCCACTCTTCCCACCAGGAACCTTTCCTCTGGTCTGACATGGGGCACTGGAACTGATTTGATGCAGAGGAAGACCAAAACCTGGTGAAAAGCTGGAAGGTTGGTGACAAAGTGAGAGAAAATTGCTGGGATTCCAGAAACTAGCTCGGTATGTATAAGGCCAATACCACGAACCCTAACAATTCCCAGATTCGGACCTAAGCTCAAAATCCAGTTGATGGAGACCTTATTTTGAACATCAAACTCATATTTCTTGAGTGTGCCATAGTGCCAAACATACATAACAACTAGAAAGATAAAAGAGAGTGCAATGGGAACCCACGCCCCTTCTAAGAACTTGATGAGGGATGCTGAAAAGTAGAGTGCTTCAACCGAGCCAAAGAAGATAATAAAACAAATGGCAAAGAAAATGCTCTGATGCCAGCATAAGACAATGACCAGAGACATTAGACAGGTTGTTACCAGCATGACAGTTATAACTGCTAAACCTGTTAGAACCAAAAGGAAAAAGGAGATGTAGTGAGAATCACTGTGGTTTCAGCTTATAAAACATGAAGATCACTGTAAAATCTCCTAAAATGTAGTAATTTAGTTTAAATATTGGGTTAAACTCATTCATCAAAGTGATAAAACCGCAGGTGATAAATAAGAAAATCAAGCATTCTCTATATAAAGACACCACAACTTTAAAGCTTGAGTGGATAGTACTCGAAACCACACTATTTTAAATATGTTCACACAAGCAGAAAAACATTTAATGCAGCTAATACCTGATGCATTCCCCATGTGTTTTGTGTCTCTAAAACCAACAGTAATAGCCAAGCATAAAAACATTAATGTCCAGTTGATCTCTGGAATGTAAATCTGGCCATGTATTTTGGAAGATGTATGAATGATTTTGACCCTTGGAAAGCAACCCAAAGCAGAGCACTGTTTTATTATCGAGAAAGTTCCAGTGATAATGGCTTGACTTCCCACAACTGCTGCAAGTATGGCTATAGCCAGAACAGGCCATCTTAATTTCTCTGAAACCACAAGAACAATGGTACTTTAGTTTCTTCTTTCAATTTAGAGAGGATTTATTCTCATCTATAGGAACCAACAATTACCACCTACCAGGTACAGATACGTAGAATCCAATTCGGTAATCACTTTCAATACTATGATGCTTAGAAAGATAAGCTGCTTGTCCCATATATGCAAGGATTAAAGATGGATAAACCAAACAGGTGAAAGCAATCTGAAGAAAATTGGAATATATTAGAAGATCTAACGAGAATTATTCTGTAATTGATTTTGTGAATCTAAGAAACATGAATTCAAATGTGTTTTATTTGCACGAGTTGCAGAGGCTTTTGAGGGACATCAATGTACACAATTGAAGGATAATGCCTTGAAGTAAACATACTGCACTTGTTTTTATTAATAATGAGAGTTCCTTATCGGTAACAAAACCTAGTGCAATGTTCCATCAATATGTTCCAAGATTAATTATCTTAAGAGCATGCATTATAAAATGCACCATAAAAAGGAACAGAAGACCAGGCAACAATTATAGTGGCTCTTTGCTGCCAATAGTTGCTAGATAATTTAATTTATGGTACTTACAGTAGATTTGCAATAACCTTTAGGCAATCAGTTCAGCAGGAAGGACTCCGGAAACATGAACACAAATCTTAAAAGAATTTGATTTTTGACATCCAAAACAGGTGAGTGGATCTTTACTACTACATTGACGACTGTGACTGATTTTGCAAGTTCTGAAGATGGCTATGCATTTAAATTTATCTAAAATCATCGACAAGTCAGATTACCTTAATTGACAACTGTGAGAAATGCCCAAGATCAGCATACATAGCTTCTGAGCCTGAAATAAAAAAGAATAGTTGATTACCATAAAAAAAAGAAAATAATAATAATAATAACAAAAAGAAAAACCTAACTGGGAAGGCGGTAAAGTACATAGTTCAGTGTCCATACTCTCGTACCTGTTATACACAAAAGGATCCCACCCAAGGACATCCAACCTCCCTTTTGGGTCTTCTTTAAAAATTTGTATATGTAATATGGAGAGAGTGCTTTGAAAACATGGGGATTCCAGTGGAAAATGTTATAGACACCAATAGCACTGATGCATAGAAGCCATGTAATGACAATAGGGGCAAATAAAAATCCCACTCGATGAGTCCCGTAATGTTGGAGAGAAAACAAAAATACCAATATAGCACAAGCAACTGGCACTTCAACATCTGCAGAATCCCAGAATAAACTCTGAGCAAATATAGTAATAAGCACTAATTGATACTGTGAGTTCAAGTCCACACTTCCAAAAAATTTCAATGTTTTTGCTATCTTTTTTACCATTCCATAGTAAGGTTTGTCTTCCTTAAAGATTAATAGTTCTTGTAGGTAGGTTTTGACTTCTTTGAAGATTAACAGACCTCTGCGATTTCTCTCAAAGATAGGAACTGATAGAACTACTACTTCATCAAGGTATAGAAAGCCCCCTGCACATTTGTATGGGTGTGCACACACGATTACTCACATTCTCATGCGCATATAATGTGAAATACTTTTTCTTAGATAGATCTTTGTGATTGAGAAAACATAACAGGAAAACAAGAAAGTTCTCATCCTTTCAACACCATTGCTCTTGCATTTAACTTTTTCTGTTGTCGTGGACCTAGCAATTGAATACTTGAACAGCTTGCACCTTGTGTGATCTTAGAAATTAATTAACAAGAAAGTATATTATCATGCCAGCATCACCACTTCACATTAATTCTCCAACAGAAACTAAGATGAAGTGCACAAGACCTCTGCTCAACAGTGTTGTTTGTGGATTATGTAAGTAAATGCAAGTCCTTAGAGCTCAATAAGTTTCAGTCTGTCAAAATTTTTAAGTGGAATGCTGTCAGGAATTGCACTTATCAAAAGGGAAACAGAAATATCCCTTGTTTAATAGGATAAACACATAGAACTAAAGACAAGCACCTTCACAGTAGAGTAATGTTTGATTGCTTTAAGATCAAGTTATAATATAGAATCTATGATATCCAGGCGTCCAACTGATAGAGAATGTGATTAAATCATGACATGATAGCCAGTGGAGAACATGTTCCCCACAAACAGCAACATTGACAACTAGGGACGTAGGACCTAACTCCACTAATAAGTCAAAAATACCAACTTTAGCAGCCCACTGATAAAATGATAAACAAGTGTGACAAAACAAGCCAATCATGCATGTATAAGAAATTAGAGTCACAATTAAGACAGGGGTGATTATCTAGAAACTTGGAGTGCGACATGTACATCTCTTAAGATATTCTTGAGAGTGACAAAGAAGATGAATGGTGACAGCAGCCAAAGAATGATACCATGCTTCAGCCATCGTTATAATTATGTATGGCTAACGGCAGCTTCAAGTCATAGTTCTAACCCAATTTCAGCCGTTCAAGAATATGTCTATGCTGTCAATTAGGCATATAAACTCTTAAATATCCAACTGCAGTAAATTACGTGTTTAAATCCTTTTTTCTTTTTACCCAGAACCTTATCCAAACCAAAACTGCTTTTCTCTTCACTTTATAGTGACGGCTAACCTTTTATTAAAGACAACATTTTGGACTTAATTATCTTATTTATTTAAATCAAACTTCTTTTATATGCCACAGATTGAGTATGCCACAGATTGAGTCTTTACTTTAAAATGAGCAGGATGTCATCCCCTTGACCTTCCGCATTAAAAATTAAATATCTTAAATAGCTTGATGGTGATTTGAGTTTGATTAAAGCAGGAAGGTTTATCTTAATTATATTTGTACGGACCCCACAATAATGCATGCATCTGCAGCAATTAGGAACTCTCTTCTTGTCCACTTGCTCACATCCAGACAACTTAACAGTTGAAACAGAAGCTTTGGAAATTCACAACCTCGTAAATTCTGCATCTATAACAGCAAAATCAAGATGCAGACACACAGCCAAGATTTGCTTATTTTACTTCCTTCCCCACAATTATAAAGAGCCAAATAAATTGTTTCAGAAGCAATAAATATAGCCCAGCTGCAGAAATCTGGTGTCACCTAACAACCAAAATTAACAAATAAACCTATATTCTGTACTGCTATTTACCAAATACACTAAACTTTGGGCATCGAATCCGAATGTGAGCCACAACAAGAGAAAAAATGGCTAAAAGTAATCAAACTATTTCGGGCCATAAGAGTTCCTTTGAAGAGAAAAAGTTGATCATTAACAAGCTTGAACAAAATGGATTCAAGATAAGGAACTTACATTGGTGTTGCTCTTTAGACATTGAAAGTTCCAAGCCTGATACTGCTGAAAAAACTGCAAATATAGCACAAAAACCAAACAATAACAACCCAATCTTTCATCATAAATCCAAAAAGCACAGACAAGGGAAACCTCCAATACCAGAAAGTGCGGGCGTAAGCACCCCATCACCAATGACCATACACGTTCCAATCAAAGCCAAAATGAGCAACATCTTTTGCAACACTCTATGCTTCTCCAAAGTATATTTCAAACTAGACCCAATAGAACTTTTATTATCGGATAAAATTACATCCTTATTGTACGCTGATAACTCCTCATCTGCTAATTGACAATTGGGCAAAGTACTAATTCTGGCATGCCTGCAGAGCAATGAATACAAAGCAAAAGTGCCACCTTCACCATTATCATCTGCTCTAAGCACAATAAACACATATTTCAACAGTGGTATTAATGTTAGCGTCCAGAACACAAAAGATAAAACCCCATAAATCTCCTCATTAGTCTCAGAATGTTGTATGTCCTCTGCAAAAGTGCTTTTGTACACGTACAAAGGAGAAGTGCTTAAATCTCCATACACAACACCTAAGCTCTGGTAAGCCAAAGTTAACACAGTCTTCCATGAATCTTTCTGCAACAACAAACAGAACCAACATCATGAAACCGAAAATGAAAAAAAAAATTTTGAAGCAAATAAAACAAAAATGGTTGCTACATGCCATACCTTAACTGGATTGTTACCGATAACACCTTCAAGATCCATAACTGCTTATCACTAAATCACTGGGAATCCATTTTTTGAAGGCAAATAAATACAACCTATATAAATTATCACCCTCCCCAGTTGAAACAACTAGAATTTCATTTGAAAAAAGAGAAAAAAAAATGAAGAAAAGTTGAAAGGGAAAGACTGGTTTTTGTTGTTTATAAGGAATAGAATATACAGAGTAGTTAATGAGTCCAAGACTCAAGAACCCACCAATGCAGACAAATGAAGAACAAACACGAAACACAACAAACGAATATAGAGAATAGGGAGAACTTTTATGTATTAATTTGTTAGTTGAGATTCTGAAAATGGATAGAATATATGTTTATATAATTTTTATATATTCATTTGAGGTCTTGGGGAATGGTGTAATCTTCCCCACTTGGCTTTTGGCTTCTCAGTGACTGTGAGTGTGAATTTAGAAGAAATTGTGAGTGGCAATTTTGGCAAAGTGGACAATGAACGAAGCATGCACTATCTGCAAAAAACTTTTCTAACGATACCTAACTCTCATCACTCGAGCAAACTGCCAGTGTAAAGAACCTGCTTCTCTTCAGTTTTATTTATTAAGCGGTTGGTGAGTTCTTTCTCGTCTTACTGTGTGTGTATATATACATATCCAAAAAATAATAATAATAAATATAAGGGTTGCATTTTACACAATTACATCATAATAATCGACCAACAAGTACATAAATTAACTGGTATGAGATTATTTTATCATAATTAAAATTTTTAATTTGAAACTTAAAAATACAATAACGTTAAATATTTATTAAAAAATTTTTATCACTTTAACAATGATCTTTGAATACCAAATAATTTCACGCGCGCGCACACACGCACACAAATCATAATAATCGATTGATTTGGTTGGCGCCTCATTATCTTATAAATACTCTATTTATTATTTAATATAATTCTATTTATTGCAAATTAATCTGTGGTGATAAATAACTCATTTTTTTGTTTTTGTTTTTTTTTTTTTTTGTCACAAGTGGGATGTGACATGTATAATTGCCATCTCCGTCTACATTATCCTGGTCCACTGGAGTGGTACACGTTTAGAAACTTGAGTGGCATACATAATTCGGGAGGAAAAAAGGGCCTGGAGCTAGCATGCAAATGGTCTTTTCACAAATGGCTGCGTCTCTCTCAAGGACAAGGCAATGCAAAAAAACTTAAGGTGCCCGTCCATTCTGGCAACTGGCAGAAATCTAGTGTGCCGCAACTTTGCCAGCAAGCCAAACACTCAACGCTGCCTGAAGCCAACACTTGGTCGTTCAACTGCATCAGTTTCTCTGACTGCCGAAAGGGACTCTGATGCCCCGTGACTTGACGAAATGATTCAGCAAGTCTCCTTGTTTTCAAAAGTGGTCCTGTAGATTTTTTAAGTTTTTTTTAGAAAAAACAAAAAAAAAAATTATGATCATATGGAAAATAATTTGATCGCGATAGTCTAATGATATAATTGTTATTTTACCAAACTATAAAAATAATCTTATCTCTTTCTACGAGCTTCAGTGTCTGCGTCTCTACGTAAGATTGAGAATAATGACTTTAAGAAGAAAATTAGGATTGATCCTTAGGGCATAAATTTAAGCCGTCAAGAACTTAATTCATGTAAATGAATTAAATTGTTAACTGAGCAAAGTTATGAGTGTTATATTGACGATAAACTAATAATAATAATAATAATAATAATAATAATAATAATAATAATAATAATAATAATAACAACAACAACGATGATGATTCGGTCTTCAAAAAGGGAAATCACTTTAAAATATACCATTCTTAGTAAGATTAAATGCGAAAATCTTAACAACAATTACACAAGATCTGCATCTAGAATAATATATAATGCTACTGTTTTTAGTTCAAATTCTTTGAGATCTTCTTCTTCTTTTTTTTTTTTTTCATAGTAGAATAAATGCTGCAAGAATCAGATGCAGTTATATGAATTGAGCAACCTTTTTTTTATTTTATATTTTTAGAATATATGAATCCAGCAACTTAATTAGAGGGACATCATATATGCACATAAAACAGCTAATGTTTTACTGGACTGAGTATGAGCTGTTGTTGTTTCAAATAAATCGACAGTGCAATCAATCAGCATATGTTATCCACAACTTTACAATCACCACCACAAGAACAAAAAAAATGCCATTCAAATGAAATATTTCAAAAGTTTATAAAAATCAGGGAAAAAAAACAAATTTGGAAAAATAATATGTATGGTGAAATGCTTCCATACTGAATATGTTTATTAATTGAGTAAATTTTCAATTAATCTTCTTGTAAAATAACAATCTTTAAAATATTTTTAAATTTTTGTAAATTTTAACTTATTCCATTTTTGTTTAAAAAATAAAAAAAAATACTGAATGCATGTTAATGAATTTTCTTTTTATCTTCTTAATAAAAAGTGAGAGTAAGGTAGCGTTTGTTTTTTTGTCTGAAATCTAAATGGGTCTGAATTTTTCTAAAGTCTGAATGGGTCTGAATACGAAAATCTGAATGACATGTTTGTTTTTCTTTTTTAAATATCTGAATTTAAGTGGCATCTTGTTTGTTTTTACAATAAAAAACATCTTAAATTTAGTTAATTGACATTTATGTCCTTATAAATTAAAACAAAAAAAGATTAGATTTTATAGTTTAGGAAATAAATTATTTTACAGAGATATTTTTGGAATATAATATTTAGTTGTCATTCAGACCTTTTTTCATTCAGATAAAAGTCACAAAAGTTTACTTTTTCTATTCAGACGTAAATGTCTGAAAATCAGACATAAGTTCTAAAAAACAAACAAACATATTTTAGAAAATGACTGAAATTAACAAAATTTCAGACTTCAGACATTTAACAAACAACCTCTAAGTTAAGGTTTATAAGATAACAAAAAAAAAAAGTTAAGGTTTATAATAATTTAAAGATATTTAGAATATTATTATTTCGTAAAAGAATAATCCGAAAATAATCCTCTTTCTAATTTGAGCTAGACCCTGCGGTGGGATCCGTGATTGGATCATCCATTTTTTTCAGAAATAATGTAGAAGAGAATATATTCTTACAAATCTTAATTAATTACACACACGTGCATATGATTCACTAATCAATGTTCACTGCCACATGATTCCGTTGACCCAAAATCCCCACTCAGTAACTAATTATAATAATAACTAATTATAAGATAAATATTTATTAATCAAAGAAAGATGGGATGAGAAAAATCTGCCATGTTCTCTTTACCTTGGACAAATTATATGCAACAATTTTTTAGAATTGGTTTGAAAAAAAGGAAAAAAAAAAGAAATTATGGGTTATTTTGGGATCGTGCCCAAATATTTTGACATATTTTATTGCACCACTAAGGGTGCGTTTGGGATTAAGGTGCTGCAACTTTTAAGCTACAAATCACAAGTGGAAAAAAAGCTCACGATTAAACAAACATTAATAATATGTAGTAAATATAAATTTTAAATAATAATTTTGATAAAATTATTAAAGATATAATAGATTTTCTATAATAAAAATGAAAATTTATAATAACATAACTTATAAACTACAGCAATTAATATTTACCAAACACTTTAATACTGTAGCTTAAAAGCTACAGCTGCCCTATCTCAATCTCAAACACACCCTAATTGCTTTAATAACAATCACCGTATACACAAAACTTTTAAACTTTCCCTCAGCGTAACAATCACTAGGGCAAAACAGGAAATGCAAGTAACTACTCATCTAGCTAGAAACGTCTTTGGATTTGATCAATAGTTATGCACTAATGCTTCATTATTATTAGTGTCATGTATCTAAAAATTAGATTTATGATAGTTTTTATTGTAAATTTTTACTATGTCCTTGTCGGAAGATATTACTTGGTTTTTAATTTTACTGTTTACTATTTGTTTTATGATTTTTTATTGTAAATTTTACAGGTTATCGTGGTTATTTTAGCACCTACACAGCCTGTTCAATTAAAAAGAGGGACGTTATAGTCTTTTTAGTGGTTAATAGACATTAGACAAAATCGCAAAGGATATTAGAATAGGCACGCTGAGATAGTTGTTGAACAAAGTGGGTGCACGATAAAATATGTGGAAATATTTGGGTGTTGGTAGAACATAAAAATCCTAAAAATATTTTATATTTATAAAGAACATTGTGAAACGATAAAAAATAAATAATGCAAAAATTTTTTATTGTTTGGAACCATAATGGGACCCATCTCAAATGGAATGAATTTTAAATAATTTTTTAAAATAAGAAATTATTGTTTGGAACCATAATGGGACCCATCTCAAATGGAATGAATTTTAAATAATTTTTTAGAATAAAAAAAATAATTCTTAAATTCTTAATGAGGTTAATGGGGTGGGGTTTAATTTTATAATTAATAAAACAAAAATTATTGAGTAACATTAAAAAAATATATTAATATATAATGAGATAGGGTTTGGTTTTTAATTTTTAATTTATTGAAATTATTTATTTATATTTATTATAAAATAAATAAATAAAAAATAGAGTGAACATAGAAAAATCATTTCTCACATTAAAATTTTTTATATTCACCTTATTAAATTTATTAAAAAATAAAGTGAAAAATAGAGACAAATTTTTTATACCCACCCCTTGCCGTCCTTAGCCACAATCGCAAGGGCAATTGTACAATCAGCATCCGTCGCGTCGTTTTTAAAATTTTCGAGTGGGTGGTGACCACATTCCACTATAGGTGAAGTTAATGTCCTCTTCCCAATATTATTGGTCCTTTTTATTTTCATGTCTTTTTTCTTTTTTTGCATATGATTTGGAATTTTCTGCTTTTAAGTTGGATCCCATTGTCCTGAGTCTTGATTGATCAATTCTTTTTTCATTTTAATGCTATAAATAATAAAGTTAATTATATTATGTATTTCTGCTTGCTTCAGCACAAATAGAACTTGAAGAGACGTCAGTGATCAATTGATGTATATTATTTTTGACTTATTTGTTTTATTAAAGAAAATGATTTTTTTTTTCTAGAATTTATAAGATTTCTCGAGTCTTCTCAAATTTAGAAGTTCATATTTATTGAATCGTTCTTTCTTTTATAACGCTGTAAAGAATCTTTAGTCCGCTATCGATTTTTTTTAGTATAATAAGGACATTGGTTGTTTTAAATTTTAAACATTAGATTAATCTCTCTTTTTTTTTTAAAAAAAAATGTCTTCAGTTACTTGTACTGCCATTTCAATCTCTTTTTTAATTTTTTGGATTATACTTGATTTCTATCTAAAATTTGGAGAGGGAGAGAGAAAAAAAAAAAAGGAAAAAAGAAAGATCTCGAAAAGAATCTTTATCAATGATGATGCAAAAGGGGTGGCCACCATCATACTATTAGTGACAAAAAAAATAAAAATAAAGAATTGAGTCTTGATCTCATCACGAAATAAATAAATAGTTGCAAGTTATTTGGTGATGCCATGAAGATTAACGCAGTCCTCAGAATCTGGGTATTATTTACATGTTCTATGCTTTCAGATCATAGGCCAGCCAGCTCAATGTATATTAATGGATACATTTCTAGTTAAATTAATAAATTAAATATACAGTTACATGTATTTATTAAAAAGTTAATTCGAATAAATTAATGAATAATCCTATGCATAAGGGGATCTATTAATTGCCTCCAATTAAGCATCAAAGATTCGGATTTACAATTTTCTATAATTATTCCATATTCTAGCGGTGATATGTGAACATTAAAATTCCATATTTTACTGGCGAAAAACATGTGGCGGATTGATCAGGTGCTCAAGAATTCAACTTTCCCATTAATGAAAAAATAAAATTCAATCGAAAAATGATTCATCATTGATTTCTTTACATACGTAATCCATTGCAATTGCATTCAGCCGGCTCAAAAAGTTAAAATTAAAAATTAAAAAAAAAGACGATTCTTGAAATGTAAAGAATATTTTCAAAAACTCCTTTGAATTCTCTAGAGGTTTCTTCTTAATAGTTTTTACAAAAATAAGTTGGAAAAGTGTAAAGAAATTAACAATTAAATAATAAAGTAGAAAATCCAACATAGAAAATTCTTTAAAATATATAAGAGAAGTAATTTTAAATTGTCTCGCATCACAAACTCTTACATAAAGTGACACGTCGGTCGGCTCAAACAAGAAGTTATTGACTAATTTTGTATTTGTTGCCAACTTATTTTATGAATTAAATTTTACCACACTCTTTGAAAATATCATTGAGGCCCCTTTTTACTTATTCTTATTTAAAATTTACTTCATAAATATTAAGTTCATTTCTCCCAAACCCGTGAATCATTCAACGGCCAATTAACGACAAATCAGCTCACTCGGTGGCTGTGGCTAGTCGGAAAAGACAGAGGGAATTGTGGGGAACAAACCCCGAGTGGTGGGGTCACCGGAACCCGGCGAAATCACTGCGAATTGAAGCCGCGATTCTGCGGCTTTTCACGGTTTAGATCGGCGGCTTTCCGAACACTTTCCGGTGATAAGGATGGCATGGAGATGACCGGCATCGCATGAGCTTCCGATTGGTACCAACCTTGGCCGATGGAGTGGTCGGAAACGGAAACGGAAGCCGGGTCGAGTTCGCGGGTTCGGGTCAACCCGGTTCATTTTGCCACAAGGTCGGCATAGAAATGACCGGCATCGCACAAGTTTCCGATCGGTACCAACCGTAGCCAGTGGAGTGGCCGGAAATGGAAACGAAATACCGGTCGGGTTCGTGGATTTTGTGATAAAGACAGGGGATATTTTAATACATGTACAATATAGAATAAAAATTTGTAAATAATAGATATTATAAGAGTGCTAACTAAAATATTTATATGGATTCAATAAAAATTAATTTAATATTTAAAAAAATAAATAAAACTGAGTTAAGGGGGCTGAGTGATATATTCAGCGGATATGGTGCCATACCGTAGCCGGATCCTTATGTTGCGGCTTTATATAAAAGAATGAAGAACATCGCTCATTTTCCCACTACTTAGCTTGTGCCTCGTAGCATGGTGGCATGAAAATGGGGCGGGCCGGACAAGCCCAGGCCTAGTGTGGGTTGGTTTGGTGAAGCCAGGATGGGCTTTATCCAAGCTCGAATGATTTTAATTTTTCTACAAATTTGGGTGTGGGTTAAAGTTAATTAACCCTTCAATCTATTATTAGCTGGCTTAAGGTTATCAAATAATTGTTATTTTATCAATTTAATATTATAGATAATCAATTTTATATTAATTAAATTAATTATTTAAACAAATTAATAAAATAACTTATTTATTGAATTAATTTGAAAAATAGAAAAATAAATTTAATTTTAATGCTCTCATCTCTCAACCAAACTGTAAGAAATTAACAAAAAGAAAAAAAAGAGTTGCTCTATAGACATGTAGAACAATATACATTTAACTCATTATAATATACAACTAAATTCAGCCATTCAATTGAGTATAAAATATTGTAATGAGACCTAACTCACATCTGTCAAGCAAACTGTAAGAAATTTTAAGAAATTTAAAAAAATTAACAAAATAAATATACATTCTAACTCTTCACAACATGCAACTAAATTAAGACATTCAATTGAGTTAATTAGCGCCTCCTCATCTTTTTCAGAATGGTGTCTCTTTACATGTATGAAAGTTTAATTTTTTTTATTTTTTTTTATTTTTTTGGCTATATTTCCATTTTGATATGTCATGACAAATCCGACATGTATTAAACTGCATCATCAATTTCTCTACGGAAAACAATGGCGATATTTTGGAGTTTAACGAACACACACACAAACCACTGCAGAACTTCAGCAATTCTTAACCCTTCCTTCACAAATGTGAGGGAATGGGTTCGAGCCTCCGCAAACGCATTACAGAGGTTTAATTTAAATTTCTTTCCTTGGAGCCTTAGAGCTTGAGTGAAGGCAGTCTTTCTCCTAGAATAAGAGTTTGACGTCCCTCGAATTGAGAGGGTTAAAAATCTGGACGGTACTATATAAGATTTAATGTAAACTAGTCCCAGTAATTGTTGTATATATCAGTTATAGTCTCATGTATATGAGTTGTAATTTTGAGCAGTAGTCTCATGCAATAATTAAAAAAAAAAAACGAACACACACACACGCACATAATTATGTCTATATGAAAAATAATCAGATTAATCAAATGATCTAATCATCAATGGAATGATCTATTTAACCATTTTTTAAAATTATTTCACTAAACTATGGAGATGATGTTGCCCTTTTTCTTCTTTCTAAGAGCTTTTTTAGTGTCTGCTCTTTATTTTAGATTGAAAGTAATGACTTCGACAAAGAAATGAGTGTCGATTACGGGCATGTATTTAAGCCATCAAGAAGTTAATAAATATGAATTAATTAATCTATTAACTGAACAAAGTGATTGAGTACTAGTTAATTCAGCCAATGAAAAAGAGAAATATACTATTACGGTCTTTAAAAAGAAAAATGACTCTAAACTGAACCATTATTAGTGTTTAATGGGACAAAATGTGAAATTCTTACTAACAATTACACAAGATCTGCATCTAGAATGTATAATGCTGCTGGTTTTTGTTCAAATTCTTTGAGTTTTTTTTTTCTTTTTAGTAGAATAAATATTCTTTTAAATATTTCAACAGTCCATTTTTCCACATTTATGTTATCTCTTATTTATATTATTATTACAAGGATTAGGATTTTTTTTTATTTACATCCATGTCAAATTTTTAATATATTCTACATAACAATTTAAGAAAATATAATAAAAATTAAAAACAAGAGAAAATGAGGAAGTCGCGACTTCACCTTATCCTCGTTCCTTCCTCAACTAATAAAGTATTGAGTTATTTACATCTCTTTATTCCAATTATGTCCTTGCCTTTCCCGCCTTTTATTAATTTGCCAACAGCGACCCCACGTTCCGATTTCAACGCTCTCCCACCAGTCTCCCGCGAAAATCTCCACTCTTTGTTAACTAACAAAAATTTTGCCACCTCTCTTTCTCTCTTCTCACCGCGCCATCATCATCATCATCATCATCATCATCATCACACAAAAGCACAAAAAGGAAAAACAAAATCTTGATAATTTTCTGTCTCTCTCTCTCTCTCTCTTTCTCTCTCTGTCTCAAAACCTCCAGGCAGCGGAATCCGGCTTGCCAGCGGGCTCCGCGATGGAAGATGAGTAGAAAAATACTTCCAGTTCTGTCCTCGGCCGCCGCCTCCACCGCCACCGCCACAGCCAATGTCGCCTCCTCCGCTTCATCCCTCTTCCGCCCGTTCAGCAACCATAACCGGCCTCTACTCTCATCGTCCACAACTTCAGAGGTACCCACCGCGCAAATCCTCTGCTGGCGCTTCCAAATCCTGGACCCGGATTCGGAAGCCGTCTCCCACTGGAACTACGTCTTCCTTGCCACCTGCATCATCGCGCTCTTGCTCGATCCTCTCTACTTCTTTCTGCCCTCTGTCAACACGGAAGAGGCATGCCTAGAGACGGATGGAAATACGGGCTTCTTGATCACCGTCTTTCGGACGGTGGCTGATCTTTTCTTTGTATTTAATATCTTTATGAAGTTTCGGACAGCTTTTGTGTCGCCCAGTTCTAGGAGTTTTGGGAGGGGAGAGTTAGTTATGGATGCCAGAGAGATTCGCAGTCGCTATTTCAAGACTGATTTTGTCATTGATCTCGCCGCCGCCCTTCCCCTGCCTCAGGTTCGTCCTTAATATTTTCAAAGTTAAAAATGAACTACTTAACACCCGCAAACTGTAGGGACTAAAGGAGCATTTAACTTGGCAGTTTGTCGTATTTCTAATAATTCCTTCAATGAGGGATTCCAAGGCTGATTATAACAACTCCTCGTTGGCCCTGGTCATTCTGTTGCAATATATTCCCAGGCTATTTGTCATCTTTCCTTTGAACGGAAGAATCATCAAAACTACTGGGGTTGTTGCGAAGACTGATTGGGCAGGAGCTGGCTACAATCTTGTTCTTTTCTTGCTTAGCAGTCATGTAAGAAACAGGGCGCCTCCATTGTTCATTCTCCTCCCAGTTTCTGAAACTCAATTGCCTTTTTTTTTTCGCCATTTACTGTTGCTGTTATTGTCGCCGCAGGTTTTAGGAGCAACGTGGTACCTGGTGGCCGTAGGGCGGCAGTTCAGCTGCTGGAAAGATAGGTGTAATTGGGAGAACCGGCATCGCGCTTTGTGCCTTCCCTATTTCCTGGATTGCTCTACTTTAGAGGAGCCTGATCGGTTGAATTGGAGAAATGTCACCACCGTTATTGATGATTGCGATGCAGTTAGGGAAGCTGAGATTGACTTCAAGTTTGGAATATTTGCAGAATGTTTCACTGATGATGTTGCTGCATCACATTTTTATAGGAAGATTTTATACTGTCTTTGGTGGGGTTTAAGAACTTTAAGGTCCGATTTTGTTACTGGTTTTGTTTGTACTATATCATGGACTTTAATACGGAATGCCCCGTTAAAATTTTTCTGTTTATATCAGAGCTCATATTTTATATATTCACTTTATTCTTTCTTTTTGCAGTTCATATGCCCAGGAATTAGATACAAGCACATATGTGGAGGAGAATCTACTTGCTATTTTTATATGTATCCTTGGTTCGGTGTTGTTTGCACTGTTGATTGGCAACATGCAGGTACTGTGAGCTGTCGCCTTAAATATTACTAATTCTCTTTACTGCGTTGCTGTTACCTACTTTGAATAATCGTGCGCTGCAGTAGTATCAGAAGCAACCATGTTTTGCCCGTAAATAACTTGGACGCTAAAATTTATGCAAAAACCAAATGTATGTACAACCTGTTTGGACTTATGAAACTC
The DNA here is from genome assembly GCA_030444775.1 of Atalantia buxifolia. Classification (NCBI taxonomy): domain Eukaryota; kingdom Viridiplantae; phylum Streptophyta; class Magnoliopsida; order Sapindales; family Rutaceae; genus Atalantia; species Atalantia buxifolia. The sequence continues at coordinate 25,804,313 of CM059832.1, read as the reverse complement.
CAACGAATTGGAGTTACCACCTAATCCGAGGTCGTATTTAGAACCAGAAATTGAACACTTAAAAAGACTACAGATAAAAACGTATGGTCTTCCTTTTTATTTGGCTATTGGATTTTGAATATGCTTGAAATTGAGGTATAGGCGGGTTGCAAACGTTAGCTATTAAGTAAAGCGAGTGTTTGCCAATCACTTTAGCTGCCGTGTCTGTGCTTCAAAGTCTAGCTGAAGCACATTACTTCCGAGCATGCCTCTTCTCTTTTTCAGTTAAGTTATAGCATCATCGATCAATATCAGAAGGAATGTTTGCCCGAAATCTCATAGGGAGCATTATCTGCTGAGGGATTGGTTTACTACAAACTAGTTTGCAGGTGAAGTATCTAGGCGAGTAGGTTCATGTACACTTCATTAGGCAAGTGTTAGATTCTGGCTGGGAACAGCTGGTAAAGTTTGGATTAAATAAATCTTATATCTATGGAAAATATTCACGTTGCTCTTAAAATTTATGTTAAATGGTGGAACTTCTTTGTGGCTGCTGTCTAATGAAATGATACTGCTGATTGCATAATTATATATTACTAGAGGTGGATTCCAGGTCTTACTGATATCAACTTGTAATACATTAACGTGCCAAGTTTATAAGCAATGGCGATATGACTTTTTCCTTTTCGCTTCTTGAAGACATATTTCCAGTCCATGTCTGTAAGAATTGAAGAATGGAGGATTAAGCGAAGGGATACAGAGGAGTGGATGAGGCACCGGCAATTACCTCCAGATTTGCAGGAACGTGTTCATCAGTTTGTTCAGTACAAATGGCTTGCTACAAGAGGAGTCAATGAAGAGTCTATACTGCGTTCACTACCTGTGGACCTCCGTCGTGAAATTCAAAGGCATTTATGCATTGCCCTTGTTCGCCGTGTAGGTCTATCTTGCATCTGTAACATTGGTTTAACGACATACTTTTCTTGTTTTGTTTCGTTGATCAACAATCCAATTTAATTTGTTTGTTTTTCAGGTACCATTCTTCTCACAAATGGATGACCAGCTTCTTGATGCTATATGCCAGCGCCTGGTCTCATCGTTGAGCATTAAAGGCACCTACATTGTTAGAGAGGGTGATCCAGTAAATGAGATGCTTTTCATAATCAGAGGGACACTGGAGAGCTCTACAACTAATGGAGGAAGGGCCGGGTTCTTCAACTCCATCACCCTTCAACCGGGTGATTTCTGTGGTGAAGAGCTGCTAACATGGGCCTTAACACCCAACTCTACCCTCAACTTGCCCTCTTCAACTCGTACAGTCAGAGCTGTCACTGAAGTTGAAGCTTTTGCCCTTGAAGCTGAAGACCTTAAGTTTGTAGCACATCAATTCAAGCGACTTCACAGCAAGAAGCTTCAGCATGCCTTTAGGTACTATTCTCACCAATGGAGGACATGGGCTTCTTGCTTCATACAATCTGCTTGGAGAAAGTTCAGAAAGAGGAAGATGGCAATGGATTTGAGTATAAAAGAGAGTGGCTACGGCTACGTGAAAATTCCTGACAATGACAGCTACTATAGTTACGAGGAACCTGCTGGAAATTATGCAGATGGAAGTGCTCGAAAATCAGCATCCAGCAAACATAGCAGTTCGAAGAATCTTGGAGCCACAATTTTGGCTTCAAAATTTGCCAAAAATACTAGAAAAGTGGCTATCCAGAAACCTCAACCGGTTGAAGAAAGTAGTGCTTCTAGTAGCTTACAGATGCCCCCCTTGTTGAAGCCATCTGATCCCGATTTCTATGTAGAAAATGAGCTTGTTTAGTTATTAGCACAAAAACTAATTGGAAGATGAATGAGTTGATGAAAAAGAAAAAATAAAATAGTTAGGAAATTTTTTTTTATGTCATTTATGTAAATTTTTATAGATTACTGATGATCATATTTTCACTTCTCAGCATCAAACATTCACTCAAAAATTTTGCAGTTTTCTATTTACAGTATCTTTCATTGGTTTTATTAGCATTATTGGTAGAGAAGCAAAATTCATTTATGGTTTTGGGCGCTCATGCTCTTTGATTAAGCATACTTCGTGTGTTTATCTATAAATTCTGATTCTGAACTTCGTGCTTGACTTAAGTTCCATGTTGTTGGTGATCTCAGGAGACATTGAATCAATCGGCTTTTGACGTGAAGTTATTTACAAAAGTATATTTGTGTCATGATCTTCTATTATTCAAAATGGTAACGACTACAACAAAGAAACCACTAAATGATCTCTGTCACAAAAAATTCCCAAAAACATATACATAGTATTTTTCTCTTTTACGGAGTTGAAGGCTGGGTAGTTGAAGTTTGAGTTGTGGAAGCTTTAGCTGTTGTCGATATGTCAAGTGCCTTCTGTAATGTCACAAAAACTTGCTCCATGGATGGTCTTCGATGCTTAAGTGCTGTGCAGGATAGAGCCAGCTGAAGTGTAAGATCAAAAGCTTCTACTGAGTATTCCCTATCAAGTTTAGGATCAGCAAGTTCCGATGCACTGCCTGCTCTGGTAAGAACTTTTGCCAGGTTAACAGAAACATTGAAAATAAAAACATGAGCCCGAAATTGAAAACATAAATCCAAAAAAGGAAATTAGAATAAGGCAACATAGTGTCTGACCATTTTATTTAGATGCATTGGTTTCTTCAAGTTCATGTTAATGACCTTCTTCCCAGACAGAATTTGCGGAAGCACTATTCCAAAACTGTAGACATCGCCTGATGAATTTACTTGGCAGTTGCTTCGGTACTGAGGATCAGGATAACCGAAAGTTCCTCTTACTTCTGAGCTAGCATCGGTTTCACCAATGTCAATAACCTTAGACAATCCAAAATCTGAAAGCTTGGCCTCAAAGTTTGGACCCAGGATAATGTTTGTTGGCTGCGAGAACCAACATTTAGCAATAATTAATCTTTTGCATTATTCCATTCTGGAAGAAGCCTGTTTTCTGGAAATCTCAAGTCTTGAATCTCAGTAATGTTATAATTGGTGGAAAGGAGAGCAAGATAGGTGACACAAACGGTATTGTTATGAATAGATTGAGGTAAAACAGACCTTGATATCACGATGAACAATGCAGCCTTCTGAGTAACGGTGGAGAAACCAAAGACCGCGAGCACCATCAATTGCAATCTCCAGCCTTTGGATCCAGGATAGGCACTTATCCTTGCCTGTTATGGCTCACTTTCGTCAGACTGGAAATAAATTAAAGATGAAAAAGGAACTCGTAACAGATGGAAAGGACTACCAAAAAGCCACTCAGCGAGATTTCTATTGGGGCACAGCTCATATATGAGGAAACATTCGTCTACACTTAAGCAATAACCCAGCAGAGACGCAAGGTTCGGGTGTCTGACGTGAGATAAACTTGCAACTTCTCTGACAAAAGTCTCTATATTTCCCTCATTTGGTAATAATATGTTTGATGGCAACGTGCTGATTGTTTGACAGTTTTCCTTTATACACTTTTCCTGATATAATACAAAACAAGTGAAAATACAAACCAAGAAGCCATATAGTTGTGATAGGCCTGCGAAGATTTTATTGTCATTGGTGGCGAAATGAAAACATCATATGACTTGAATATTCAGTTGTGAATATTAGGTCTGGAGTGACCGTTAAGTTAGTCAATAAACATTGATTCTTGAGATAAAAAGAAGGTTGCATCGTTCTTTAGTTTACTTAGATACCGACCTGTTATTCCTTCCCCAATCAGATTTAGTTCGTTTAGTTTCTCCGTTGCATAATGCACCTCCCTGATTGTATATCTTGGACAACCAGGATCATTCAGTTGAACACCTTTGAATGCTGCCAAGTGAAATTAGCAGAATCAGCATGCATTGTTACCTATTGGCTAATGCCTTAGTTGGTTACTGGAACTTTTCAAGGCTTGCTAGTAATCTTAGCTGGAGGATTTGACTTATAGTATCTCTTCAGGCAAATGCGAGAGGCAATGATTATTATTGCGACGACCCCAACAAGGCCTCCAATGAGAATCCAAATACCTGTTTCCATATAGAGTTCTTGACGGTTAAGAGAATAGAACATGCCATCAAATGCAAAGATCCATATTCGAGAACTAAGTGCTGATTACAGAAATGTTTATGAACTCACCAGTCTTATGTGTCATCTTCCTTTCATCCAGTTGCTTGTTTCGCTGCAGACCAAAGAGACTGGTTACTGATGATCTCAACATAAGTTTCAATGCAATGATCGTGTAAAAATCTTGCTGGAAATTGAATTTAATGAAATTCATGTGTTTTCAAGATCTGTCCAGCAACTTACTAATATAGATATCTTGTGCAGCAAGGCACGTGAAAACTTTTTGTGCGTACTTCTCATCTGCAATTCTGCTACTTATCAATGATACCATCGCCGCAAATCTGCAGACATCAGATTCAATATCTATTGACTCAGCTTTGGAGGATGCGAAATGCGGTCCTTTTATCTCTTCCCAACTCTGCGCGCAGACGCCACATATTTGATCCCATTCTCCATCAGAACTCACAAATTTGCAATTTTCTTTTAACTTAGTTTATCTCCCAACATGTTAGAAACATCAGCAACAGAGTAGTCGGAACAAGCCCCAGCACCACTTGTTAATTTCTCAATCCCACAAGCCAAAGCATCTTCTTCAAATCTCTTCATTGAAGTCAAAAAACTTCTCTGCTTGCTGGAATTCAAATATATCTTTCCTGTTTGATTCGCCCGCTGCCCCAATGCATAGAGGTACTTTTGAAATGCTGAATCACAGCATTTGTTGGGCAGAAATCCTCTCCAATCTCCACCTTCACAACTCGAATTATCTGACAACGATGAAAACTGAAAATGGAGGCTGCAGTCTACAGGTGAAGGGTGACAATGTGCTAACTCTATTACAGCGGTGATCATGATGATGAAAATAAACATAAATGACAAATCCTGAGAATACATCATATGCTTCCCCTCTTGGAATGTAGGAAACTACCATAGAACATTTGCTGATAGCATTATCCTAACACCTTCTGTGGCAAAAAAGATTATAAATTTCGGAAACCATGATGAGATATGTATGTTATTGAAAGAAATTCCATTGAAACTTTGAATATAAAATTTCTTTCTAAGAACTCAGAAGAGAGGTCTCTGTTGCAGTAACAAGTGTTAGTGAACACATTAAGACAAGAGTCCTGAGAAAATGAGGTAGTGAAAACTTTGTCTGTATTACGAATTTGGATGGTTTAATTTGTACGGACTCAAAAAAGAATTGCATAAGCTTGGCGATTACGTTTTTGATTAATTAATACAAAATTAAAACGAAAGGTGTATATGCATTTGTTCATATGGCTAGCAATATGTGCTGTATAATTATATTTCTTTTCTGATTAACAAAGATGTTTCTTTTTTGCTCGCCTACGCAATTTCAACAATACACCATATGCTTAACATTTTTATTTTTTATTTATTTATTTTTTTACCGAAGGTCTTTGTAGACAAATTGTTCCAAGGAACTCACTGTTTGTCAAGGAATATGCTAGCTTTATTCTAGAGAATGACAGCTCAAGTTACTCCACCTTATTCCTTATATGTCAGTACTGAATTTACAATTGTGCATTAGATTATTAAAAGGTGACTTAATGTTAGACACTAATATTTGCACTCGAGGGTTTGATTGAATGGTTTTCAAACTGTTTTATTTTAAAAAATTCTTGTTGTCTAATAAATCTTCTTTATAATTATTCTCTATTTTTCACTTGTTGGCATGTCAAATTTTTTTGAATTTTAAGTTATATCAGACATAAATACTATTTTACACTAGAAGAATTAGATTTTCAACAATTATTATAAGGAATGACAACTCACCAAAGGTGTTTCGAGTAGTTTTTAACAATGTACATATTAACAGGGTAATTAGATTAACCTATAAGGACTGAGCATTAATTTTACAAATTGTTAATGTAAATCTTTGTTTGTACTTTTATATAATAGACATTTAACTTGGCTCTCTAAGAACTTCATCAGGTGATTTTTTAATAATTTTATTTAGTTGACTACTCAAATTCAAATACAATGATTTCAAAAAGAATAGATTTGTGCTTTGCTATCTCCTCACTTTTAAAAATAATAACAAACATTATTTTTGATTAAAAAATAATATATTTTTAGATTGGGATTTTCTTGATTTAACGTACATAGCATAAAGATGGCACAAAGAGAGAATGATAAGAAAAATTTTAGAATACATCAGAATAAGTATAATTAATTAATACATGTATAACATGTGTATTTAAATTTCATGTAACCACCAATTATATGATAATTTTCAAAATAAATACACATATTATTATATTATTATTTATTTATTGTATAACTAACTTAATACTTTAGAGGTTCTTTAGCATTTCTTGGCAAAATAGAGCACACTAACAGTTGATATGACGCGTCTTTGGATTGTGACACGTGGAAGAACACAAAACATCGGATGATTTCACAATTTGACTTGCGAGCCAACCAAACGTTAGGGGTCAATGTCCTCCAAACAATTGACCAAAAGTAAATAATCAGGACCAAATGTAATCGTGACAAGCAGCAATTATAGGCTTGCTAAATTAAGATGACCATAATTTATTAATAGGAAATTATCCACCAACCACCTATTTTTTTAAATTTTTTAAAAATAAATAATTTTTTTTTGTTAGAATCTACCTAAAGTTACATTTATTTTCACTTGTCCACTTCCGTTTGAAACCATTAAGAAAACTTGTATAAATAACTTTTTTATCCTCAAATGTAACATATAAATTATCCACCAACCACTTTTTCTTTTGTATTTTTTCAAAAATACATATTTTTTAATTTTTTTTTGCTGAACTCCACTTGAAGTTATAATAAAATTATAAAATTTTAAATATATTTCAAACTCAAAACACATTGGTGGGTGTATAGAGCGTCGTCATTTTTTATTTTGCGTCTTTAATTGTAATTTTAATTGAGGGCAATTTGTAAACGACTGACAAGGGTATTCATTAGCAGGATGTTTAAAGCGGTGCCAATAAATCAATTCTAAAAGTAGAGTAATGCTTTTACATTTTTTAAGGTGCGTTTGAAATTGAGGTGTTGTACCTTTTAAACTACAGCTGTTGTGAAAAAAAAATTATAACTATCAAAACAAAAGTTAGTAATATATAGTAAATATAAATTTTAAATAATAATTTTGATGAAATTTTAAATAATAAATATAATAGATTTTCTATTATACAAGTGAAAAATCATATCAACATAACTTTTAATTTACAGCAGTTAGTGTTTACCAAATATTTTAGTGTTGCAACTTTTAAATTACAACTATCCAACCTCAATCCCAAACACACCCTTAATATCTTTATAACACCTCATTTTTCATAATCTTAATTATGTTACTGATAGAAATTACGCAAAGGATAAATAAAAATTTAATTACACTAAAATGTTTTTACAAATCACGAATTCCTAGTTTTTTTTTAAAGCCTAGTATGTGATACATTTATTTTTGTTGATAAAATAAAATAAAAAATAATTTTGAAACAATGAAGAAATGAGTTGCGTAGCATAATGATTTTATTATAATTAATATATTCTGAGTGATAGTAAAATTTTATTGTAATTTTATAGTCTTTTCTATAATTTCATAAAGGGAGAGAGTTAAAAAAAATAAAAAGTGGTTTTGGAAGTATCACTCATAGTCTTTCTAAAGAGTTTTAATGGGGTGTGAGAAACTCCACGCCTAGAAACAAGTAGGTGTAGGTACTTTCTTAATGGGCACAGTTCAGAGCCCAAAACTTAGTCCGCTTTTGATTGGCCTCGATGAGTCGAGTTGGCCGCTTGACCCAGCAACGTAATGTATAAATTAAATGAAATCCAGTGAAAGAAGAATCTGAGTTGTTTTGGAAGAACCAAGTGACTACTCTGTTGCTCTCTGTCAACTGCAAGTTTCTACCTCTCGAAATTGGAATTTTTTTTTTTGGACTATTAGAAGTTTATTTGAATTTGATTAACGAAATAATTAAAGAGTAAGCAGCTAACACAAAAGTTACTGTTTTAGGGCTTGTGAGCTTAAATATAATGGAGATTGAAACCAAGGTAGCAATCGGAGAACCGAAAATCGATTTATTCGAAGGCGATGACGAGTTTGAAGAATTTCAGATCAATCAAGGTCTTTTTTTAATTATTATATTTGGTAAATAGATAATTGTGGTTATGTTTATTTGTTATTTCAATCTTTGTTCGATGTTAATTAACATTTCATTCTGTTATCTTGTTTCGCTTTCAGTTCTCTACAAAAATACTCATTTTCTTTTTTTGAATTTCAATTTATTATTTATTTGTTTATTTAACTTCTTTTATGGCTAATTGCTGGGATGGCTTTTGTAGATTGCAATGTGGAACTTTAATTGCATTAGGGGAATGTTAATTAAAGACATGACTGATACTCAATTTTAGAAAATAAAAAGATGCTTTTGAGAAATATGAAAGCTGGAAGGATGAATGATTTGGTAGACATAGGAGGATTTTGTGGATACTTGAGATAGTTTATGTGGGCAATCTCTAGGGTAAAACTTCGTTTCGCATTTTTGTCTAGCAACTACGGCTTTTGTTCTAAAGTGTTTGATAAATAGTAGCAGCCATGTAGTTTGGAAGTTAAGATTCTATGCCACAGTATCTTAATGAAAACTTTTATTACCTCTCCTGGGATTGTCTGAATTATAATCTACAAGTCATAGTTATTTAACATTATAAATTTTTATTTCACAGGTAGAGCTTTCATTTCATAGCAGTACCACAATAGTAAAAGGAGCCATAGTTTCATGAGGATATGATGGTTTATATTGTACTATAAAAAGGTTTTACATTAGATGTGTTCTTACAAATTGGTCTTCAAATGATAATTGAATTCTATCTGAAGTTTATTGTTGGTAAATGGTTTGGTTTGGATTGAGTACAGTCAAACAATAAATTCAGAAGACTATAGTTTGAAGTATAATGTGATGTTATAGTTATTTCCTTTTTGCTCTTTGAAGAGGAATACAAAGAATATAAGAAAAATTTTAGAACTTTGGAGAGTTTTCTCTTGGTTGGATTTCCCTTATATGAGGATATAAATGTTAAATTGTTTGTTGTTCACTAACTAAAACGTCTTAAAATCAATGTTTTTACATGCTTGTCCTTGTAAGCATTTCTGTCTTGATGGTAGTGCTGACTGAAAGAAGAGATTTTGATAAATGAAGCAGTAGATAATGGTGGTGGGTTGGTGGTATTGGTGCTAGTGATGCCTATGGAGGAGTGTTTGAGAAATGAGTTTGAATAAAGAGTGTTAATGAAGAGGGGATCTTACAGGAACAGAACTTATGATTATTAAAACTTTAGCATTAAGAGAGAAATCAAAACTTTTTACTTTTTTGATTTAGTCATCAATACTGTGCTGTTAGAAACGTCAATTCAACAAAGCAAATCATATAGAACATTTTAATGTCTCTCAAGCGAATCTTTTCCAGAAAGAAATCGGGCCTTGTTAATTCAACTAAGATTAATTTCCTAAACCTTGTTGGTTGAGGACTTGCCGCTGCCTTATTTGTTTCGGTATTTTTGGAGCTATTACCACATCTTCAGAACTTTTTGATGCCTATTCCCTTTGCCTTTTTCTTTCCTTCAATTTTTATGTGATAAAGCACTATAATATTTCGCTGTAACAATTAGCTTTGTCTAAACTAGCTCTGACTGACGATAAGGGGCACTTTCTGAAACCCAGTTAAGAAGTTGTGTCTGAGCCGTTGGAAATTCTTTGTTAAATTAATAAAAAAACCTTCAATTTTTATGTGATAAAGCAATATAATACTTAGCTGTAACAATTAGCTTTGTCTAAGCTATCTCTGACTGACGATAAGAGCCACTTTCCGAAACCCAGTTAAGAAGTTGTGTCTGAGGCGTCAGAAATGCTTTGGTAAATTAATAGAAAACAAGCTTGGCAGGCAAATTTGGAATGAGATATTGGAGTACCATGTTCTAATTTTGCAGTGTGAACGCAGAAGACTGAAAGTTCTTGTTGATGGGCATGTAGTAGCATGAGAGACAGTGCAGCTTTACAGCTTCTGAAATGTTCATCTTTTATTTGTTATTTCATAAGTTACAAGCAGTGTTTGTATCCTAAAATGGTGAAAGTTTTGAAATAGGTTAGCTGATGGTATGCGAATAAGATGCAGCATCACTGCTTGCGTTACCTTTATACTTTTGAGTGTCATATTGCAAGGATGATAAAGCATTGTCGTAATAGTTACTATGTGTTGCTGCTAGCATATGTTGTACTTTTGTACTATAAATTCCTTTAGAGTTTGTACGTACTGTGTTTATGTCAAACTGCCTGAATAAACTGTTGAAAATTTTGATGCCCATCTGTGACCATTTGTGTTGCATTTATATTATAATTGTTGGTACATCACATTTTTCTTTAAATATATTGTGAATTGATTTATTAACAGAATGGGAAGAAAAGGAAGAAGGAAAAGAGGTAACGCAGCAATGGGAAGATGATTGGGATGATGATGACGTCGATGATGACTTTTCCCTGCAGCTGAGAAGAGAACTGGAAAACAATTCTGAGAAGAGCTAAGTGTATGCTCCCTTGTTTCTCTTGTTACTGCGCCTCATTTTGCTATATGTTAGACAAGCTCTGGATGGGATAATGTTGCATTGTTTCTCAATTGTCATTGACTTCTTGGTGAAAATCAGATTACCTTTTTTGTGACATAAGGATACTGCATTTAAATCTGAACCTGCCACTTGAAGTTTAAATGTTGTCTTTTCCTTGCATGTTTAGACAATTTGATTACGCGTAAAAGCTGTGGCTCAAGATGACAAGTTGCATCTGTACTTTTTCTTCCTCAACTACCACAAAATAATAACCCACTTATGTGGAAGCTGCTACCAAGTGTCAGGTTTAATTATAGATTCATTCTCTCGTATTTAGTCCGAGATCGAGCACAACAGTGAATGAAATTAAGGTTATGAATAATCCGACGTTTAACGGCGTAATGTTTTAATATATGTTGATGTTTCTTAAGGAATTTAATCTGAACCGACTTTCTCTATAATCCTCCGGCAGGAAGATAATCCAATCAACCTGACTCACTGTACAGTTTGGTTCGGTTAGGTTCCATACTATTTCATAATATCATGCTATTTATTGACTTTTGCCCACTTGTGATGCCACTATCCTTCAACTTTGTTCATTGATTGGTCGGGAAAACAGGGAGGTGCAACAGCTCGAGAACAAAAACCAAAAGAAAACAACGATCAATGATTTTAAAGAAAAGGAAAGCTCCAGGGTTCTCCGGATTTACAAATGTCAGTCTCACAAGAAAATGCCACCTTAATTCCTCTCCAGTAAGCGACGCGAATACAAAATGCTAATAACCAAGCGACGCGAGCATAAAATGCGTCCGTTTTTCCCTGAGAGGTATCGGCCAGGCCCGCCTCAGGTGGCGCGTCAATTCAATAAAAAGAACCAGCTTGAAGCGTTCTACAACTGTGAGACTAAAAATATTTTTATTGCATTATAAATATTTAATATTTATGTATATTTATTTTTGAAAAATTATTGATAGTTATTTTAATTTATAATACATATGTTGTATATGTACTATGTGCGATTCTACATCATTTTCAAAATAACATATGATAGGTTCCACAGCATTCATGCATCAAGTAGGTCCCACCTTGACTATTGTTGTGATTCTTGTCAGATTTTTGTCAAATTATATTCTTGATGTCCAAGTATGTGTTTAAATTCAATTTTCTTGCTTTAAACCTCTGAAAGTTTTACTTTTGAAAACTTTTCGGCTTCTTCATTTTTACCTTTGTTTCGGAGCCTTCCGGGTATATATGTGTGAATATACATTTTAGTGGAATTATTGTGACCGATTGATTTCTGCCAGTACTCAGATAATAGACGATATAAAACATAGAGGACGAAATATGATAATCGTAACATAGAAAATAAGAAGCAGCTATTTTGACAGTCCCTCTTGGCTCTTGCTATTATCAATTAGTCATGTTGCTCCAATTTGCAAGTCTCATCAAGGAGCATGTCCAAGCAACGCCAGGAAGAGCCTTTTCCCTCCTCCATGGCTTTCCTTGCAATCTCAGACAACTCCTTCACCTTAGTCCTCGCCTCCTCACCCTTCTCGCCTCCCATCAACTCCCTCACTGTCTTCTCTAACCCTTGCCATTTCACAAACCCTCTCACTGACCCGTCACAAGTCTCCACCCTTAATCCCACTTTGATCTCTTCAGTAACCATCCTCGCATTCAATGGCTGCTCCGCCATCATAGGCCAAGCCAGAATCGGAACCCCCGCGCATATGCTCTCCAGCGCCGAATTCCATCCGCAATGGCTTAAAAACCCTTGTACACTCTCGTGCCACAAAATCTCCTTCTGATTCACCCAGTCCCTCACCACAAGTCCCCTCCCTTTAACCCTCTCTTCAAACCCGTCTCCGAGCTCCGACTCTGCCTTCCTTATCACCCACAGGAAATTCACCTTTGATTGTTCTAATCCTGTTGCTATTTCCTTCAGTTGTTGAGCTGAGATCTCCGCTTGGGACCCGAATGCTACGTACATAACGGAGCTTCCTTCATCAAGCTTTCTGTCTAGCCACTTAATCCATGCTGGTTTGGACAGTTCGTTTTTTGGTTCTTCATTTTTCGGGGGCAACTCGGCAAGACAAAGCGGCCCGACACACCAGGATTTAGGTTTACCTACGCGGTTGCAATGATCAGCAAAGATTGGCTCAAGCTCATAAAAGCTGTTAACAATCATGCCATAACTGTTTGAAGTCGAGACAATTTGGTCATTAAATAACTCAAAGTGAGGACCCTTTGGCTCAGGGTCCGTGATTGGTGGATCAAAATCTTTTTTTGTGATCTTAATCCATGGAAACTCAGGCAGAGTTAGTAACTCATCATCTGACTGAACACCCGACAGCAACCGGTTTTGCCCGACACTTATTGACACAGACATAGCATAATTGTTCATGCCATAGAACACAAACCTCGGAAAGCGGAACTTATTAGCGGAGTCTAAAGTCCACCAGAGAAAGCCATCAGAGATCATGAAGCTGACACGCGGAAGGGACTCGAGTGCACGTTCGAAGTGTGGCTGCATGAGCTTGGTGGCTCTGGTGAAGGGAACATAGAGTGACATGGAGGAAAGTTTATCCGTGCTCTCGACGCCAGCGGGAATTTCCGGGACGTTTTCGGGATATGGTATGTCGATGACGGAGCAGGCAGCAGTGCTAGTGTTGGACAGAAACTTGGAGATGAATGGACGGTTGGCCGGAGTGGTGAAGACGGTGACGGTGACTCGTGGACGCCGGAGGAGGAGTTGAGATAGGTGGAGGATTGGTATAATGTGACCTTTGGACATGAAAGGGAATAAAACCACATGATGATCAGAAGAAATTGAACCCATGCCGGCTGATGTTGCGTCTCTCTTTCTTGTTTCTGGAGTTTAAATTTGTTGAAGTGTGCTGATCTTTTATACTCGGAGAAATTTTATAATTCATCAAATGTATTATAATCAGCCATACAATATTTATATAATATTATTATATATAAAAATTATTATATTACACATAATATTTATAATTATTATTACAAATCCAAACAAATAATCATTGCAGAAAAAAATATCTTGCAATATTTATAATTATTATTACAGGTTCAGGTAAGCATCCCACGTAAAAAAAAAAATATCTTTATTCCATACACATTTTGTAAAAAAATTTATAAATAAATTTCACAATCATACGTAATCTTTAATTGAGAGTGTCTTGATTTTATCAAGACTCAAATTTTTATCCTCATTATTTTTCTTTAACAGTAAGAATAAAGTTTCATCGCTGGACCAAATACTTGTTGACATATATATATATTTATTTTAAAAAAGTTATCATAGAATAAAAAAATTAATTATATTAAATTAATTAGACTAGATGAATAATCAATTCACGCAAATTCATAAAAGTGCAGTAATTGAGAATCTGTCAACAAATTAACGTGCGTACACGATGGGGTCAATGTGATGTATGGCTGTTATGCTGATAATGACGTCTTGTGGTGGAAAGAAAATAGAGAGTTCTTATCAAACGGGGGTTAATTGAGAATAAAAATTTGGTATGTATTTTAGGTGATGGTTGGTTGGGGGGAGCGAATGATGGGGAATAAAATAATTTAAATTTTATTTTATTAATTTAATATTATAAAGAATTTTATATTAATTAAATTTAATGAATAATTTAAGAAACTTAATAAAATAAATAAATTTATTTATTTAATATGAAAATATAAAAATATAAATTAACTGTCACTGGAACTTCGCCGAACAATTGCGAGAATTTTGCCGGATCATCATCAGACCTCCGTCGACACGACATCAGAACTTCCACTAAAAATTCATTGGGCCTCCTGTTGATCGTCTTTTATTTATATTAAATTATATTAAATAATTTAGTATATTAAATTATTTTATGTTTTATATTAAATATAAATCATAAATTGTGATAGAATTTTTTGACATTAAAAAAAATTTGGTATTAATATTAAGGGTTATTATCATTTTACTACTTCAGGAATTGTCAAATATCAAATGATTACAAGAAGTATTGTCTCTTATCATTTTACTATTATATCTTTATAAAAATATCATTTTACTACTTTTTCGTTACAATTGTTAGTTGACTATTAGTTGACCGTTAGTTGACTAACACAATATCAATTTTACCCTTCATGATTAAAAAAAATAATAAGATAAATTTATAATTCATATATCATAATTCTAGTAAAAAAAATTATGTTGGTATTTTATATCTATTTTAATAAATATATTACAAATTTACTTTATAAATAACCTTTAAATATATTTTTTTTAATCATGAATGGTGAAATTGGTATTTTGTTAGTCAACTAACCTGGCTAACTAACCAACTAACCAACAATTATAACTTAAAAAGTAGTAAAATGATATTTTTATAAAGATATAGTAATAAAATGATACGAGATAATATTTCTTATAATCATTTGATATTTGATAATTTTTGAAGTAGTAAAATGATAATAACCCTAATATTAAATTATATTTCATTATTAATATAGGAGACTCGCCAGTCGCCTACGCTTGCAACAGTTGCAACGTACCAAGATTTTTGTCTTTTTGTGACTTCAGCTCTTCACCGTCTAATTTAATGGAGTAAGGATGTGTCTTTTTGGTAATTAATTTTATGGTCCTTGTTGTTTTGAAAATTCAAAAAAGTTTAAGAGTTACAACTTTTAATGCATAAATCTGAATTGTCTCGAAATTGTAAATAACTAGACAATTAAAATTAGGAGAAATTTCATTAAAATTTTCATTGTTAAAAATATAAAATAAATAAAAATAAGTAAATTTAAATTTTGAATAAAATTTAAGTTTAAAATATTAAAAATTAATTCAAAAATTATTTCTAATTTCTTCATCTTAACCATCTCATGTACCATGAACTGCAACTGAAAGTAATTAAAAAAAATTAAAAAATCATAAAATGAAATAATAGATATCGTTCGTTCAATTTAGAAAAGTATTAACAAATTACTCTTTTCATAAGCCTAAGCCATTAATTTGGTTTAATACTTGGAGGTTGGAACTTCAAAGTAAAATTAAAAAAAAAAATGCAATTCTAGATTATTAATTTAAGTTTCAACCCAAATTGTAGTTAAATTTTCCAATTATTATTATTTTTTTATGATGTTATATTAGTATGTCAATGTTTAATATTCAAAATAGTACGAATATGTTTAACATATTAACATTTGCAAAAGAGTGGAAGAATAAAATCATAATTATGATACGTTGATTCTAATCAAATTATATTGATATGAATTAATTCAATAAGCCTACACACCCAAATAAGCTAAATACTAGGAGCTTTATTATTCCTAAATTATACATTGTAGATTATTATAACAATCATAGATTATTACAACTTTGTTAATTAACATAACAATCCCAAACATCTAATTAAAACTCTTTTACCAATTAAAGTTGGTAGAAAAAATCGAATCCCAATTGGAATCCCAAATCCTGCACCACATGGTATATGATACAGTATATGACTTAAAAAATAATTAAAATAAATGAGAATTTAAGATTAAATTTGTTCTCATTAAAAGTCGGGACTAGTCAGGACTTCAATCGGGATCTCGATAGAATCCTAATTATATCAAATTATTTTAATTTTCTAATTTAATTAAAATGCTTGGCTAAATCCCAAACTCAATGCTAGCTTTTGTACTCCTTCAGGCTAATCATTAATAGCTTATGGTTTATATTTTTATTCATTAGGTTATTTTAATTAAAATAACAATTAAGCAAATAATAATAAGAAGAAGAAGAAGGAGAACCCAATTCCTAAATGATGTCAAGTTGGCTCTTGTTGATTTTAATTTATTGATTAATGATTTGAAAATGAAAAAAAAATTCGGTCACCTATGGAGTGGAGGGAAAGAATGAGATAGGAAAATAAAAATATAACTAAAAATAAACTGAAAATAAAAAAGGAAGTAAGGAGTCAAATGAAATTTAATACAAAAAAAGACAAAATTTGTGCTGGATCCTAATATACGCAATTTAGTATTTATGGTAAATGATAGTTTTATCTAAAGAAAAAATTATAATTTTTTTCCTATTAAAATTTATATCAAATTAAATAATAAAATTTAATTTCACTATTTATTACGTCATAAACTCATCTTAATTTTTTTTTTAAAGTAAGGGCACTTGAATTAGTGGATGACCGAAGGGTGAGGTCTGAACTGCGTCGTGTAAACTGGAACCAATTATCTTCCGAAATTTGTCAGCAAACGTACAATTTAGGTGGCGGATGGTAGATTGTGAATTTATTTATACTTTAATCAAAGCTGTTATCGCGGTGCTGTGATGTTAACAAAACATATATAATTATTGCAAGGCCTTCTAGAACAGTCAAAGAAGTTATCAGATACTTAATGTGCTTTTAGCCTGTTCCAAACTTTTAAGACTCTTACTAGTCGAAGAAAAATAATTAACGGAGACAGCGTGACAAGGTGACGATGGATGGGTGGACTAGAGAGTAATTTTGGGTGGAGTTCTAATTTTGTTAAAAAAAAAAAAAAAAAGTGATTGAATAAGTTCGGGTTTGATTTTCCTTCTCTTCCTCAAGTTCATTTTAAAGATAGATGGGAATTTTTTAGCTATAGATTCTCGTAATTTCTGTTTTTATTTTCTTTACAATTTGTTTCAGGAGATAGATTTCTCTACAATTTTGTACTGATTATTATTTTTTTTTTATATCTTATTGACTTGAGATTTTTTTTTTTTAAAAAAAGTAAAGCCCCAGGTTCCAGTTGTTTTTGTTACTATCCTCTCTCTCTCTCTCTTAAAAATATTTGTATTCTAAATCAATTAATGTGCTTGGAGTAAGCAAGTGACAATGATATTTTTGCGTTTGACTGGTTACTTTTTTGACAACTTTTTTCATTGGGAGAGATTAAAGAAATTAGAATTTCAATTTTACCCACCCCTACCTGTTAAAAAAAAATAATTAATTATTGTTTACCGGGTGAATGCTGTTCATTTAATGGTACGAGATTTTCCGAACATTAGGTATCTTTGTAAAATGAATAATTATAACCAAAATCCTTTCTATCGACCAAACTATCGATTCGATGCGTTGCACTTGTGAGAATATTTTTAATGTGAATAAATTTAACTTCTTATTCGGAATCTACGTAAGTGTCAATAGTGGAATTGCCTCACATTAGTAGTCAATAAATTAATAATCTTGATTAAACAATAATTTTTATTAATCATAATTTAGGACCAATGTAATAAATTAATAATTCAATAAATATATTAGAGAATAACTTTAAAAATATCTTTCTTTTATAGTTCCCAAATAATGCATAAAATAATAATTAATTAATTTAAAAGTAAATACATATGATACGCATATAATTTTCTTTGTTCTGCTGGTATAATGCTTTACATGCTTCATTGGTCATTGTAGCTTTCTTTACACATTTAGATAAGAAGCCACTGTTGTATGTGTGCTATGATAAAAGAAATAAGAGAGAGAATCGGTTTAATATGTTGCTTTCAATCCAGCCAATGGATTATCAAGTGATTGATTCAATCAATAATCAAGATTAACTCAAAATCATATCATATACCTTGATAGAATCACTATATTCTCTAATTCTATACTTCATAAAAATTTCTATTATGAACGTGATATGATTATTAAATTATCGATATATTAATATTTGCCAAAAACATGGTACAAATCAATTGAAACTCTTAGGTCGAAAATTTTACTCGCAAAATGTTTAACAAGTGAATATAAAACTCATTTTTATAATAGTGAATATATATATTCAAACCGAATTAGTTTAATAAATGGAGTAAATATATATATTATAAATTCCTTCTTGTCTCATTTACCGTTTGAGGATTGGATCGAGTCTTCAATGATGGATCCGTTAAAATTATTTAGTGAGGACGAATTTAAACAACAACACACACACACACATATATATAATTTAGAGAGGACTAATTTAAACAATAACAATATATAAAGTTTTTTAAAAGGAATATCAAAATTGAATATCTATAAATTTTATCGAAAACATCATCCTAGTCATTTGGACTTAGAGATGTCAAACAAATAAGCAATTCTATATTCTCCTCGTTGAAATGATTATATTGCTCTTGAAGACTTGAAGTTACAAAAAAAAAAAAACACAGTATGACATAGCCCAACTAAAAAACAATGCAAGTTTCGAGATGTCTTGAGTCCTGCCGGGTCACCTGACTTTCCTTTGGAAATAAATCATCTACGTTGAGGTTAAAAAGTTAATTTGTATCCTCCATATCTTAATAAGAACAGAATAAGTTATCCATATGCTTGAGGCTTGTTTAAATGATCACATTTAAATCTCTTAGTTTTATAAATGGTCACAAACACCTTTTTTTAATTATTATATCTTTTGATTATAGTCAAAATAAATACATACACACAAGTATAATTAATAAAATAGCTGCATATAATGAAAAATGATTTTTAATATTCAGTTATTATCAATCTGTCCCCAATTGATTTTATTAATTTTAAAATCTATTAATCCAAAAATTGACTTTAAGATATATATTAGCACAAACATAATTAAAAATATTATCAATAAAATAATACAAATTTTGTAAATTATTTTGAACGTAAAATATAATTAGTTGAAAATTAGTATTAAAAAATATATGTCAGATTAATAATACTAAAGAAATTTGGACATGAATGGACGGTTGGCCGGAGTGGTGAAGATGGTGACGGTGACTCTTAGACGCCGGAGGAGGAGTTGAGATAGGTGGAGGATTGGTATAATGTGACCTTTGGACATGAACGGGAATAAAACCACATGATGATCAGAAGAAATTGAACCCATGCTGGCTGATGTTGTCTGGCTCTTTCTTGTTTCTGGGTTTAAATTTGTTGATGTGTGCTGGCGTTTTAAACTAGAGATGACATGAATAATCAATTGAACTAAACCTTGACGTTTAGATTTTCACCTTTACATAACCATTAAGTTTAAAGAAAACTAAATTCAGTATTAAAAAAAATTTAACTGAACTTATTTTAAGGGCATTATAATTGTGAAGTGGTCCATAAAATTATATTATTTGGCACTTTGCTGATGATATTCTTGATGATATTCCGTTTGGAGGATAAGTCTAGGTGCTCCTCCAAAATTATTCTTTTTTTAACTTTTAAGAAAGCTAAGTCATCCGTTTGGAGGAAAAGTCTAGGTGCTCCTCCAAAATTATTCATTTTTTAACTTTTAAGAAATTTTAAAATAAATAAAAAAATACTAATCCACTATGCAGTAAAAAAATAATATTATGATGTATGTGCACTTCAAACCTACTAAAAATACTATAACAATCAAATTAGCATTTTGTAGTATTTTCAAAAATTTGAAAAAAAAAATCTCGTGTAATAACGACAATAATAATTAACACTAATTCTTGCGTTAATTATTGATGTTTCAAGACATTCTAGAACAGTCAAAAAGTTGTGTGATATTCAAAGTGCTCGTCCGATTTTTGAAATTTCTAAGTCATTAGTTTGAGTCAAAATAGTTGTACTCAGAGTAGTCAAAGTGTTTGAAGGAAATTTGTTTTGTTGTCGCCAACACAAACTTAAATCCTAAAAAAGTTAAAGAGATAAAAAAAATTGATTTGAAATTAGTTATTTCTATATCTTTTAAATAACAAAATTAAAAAAAGTCACAGACTTTTCACATCAATATTTTATTGTTTATTGCGCATTGTTGATCGACAACAATGATGTGTAAAAAAAAAGAATAATATAACCATTACAGAAAATAAAAAATTTAACTGAAGGAAAAAAAATTACTACAATACAATTTTTTTAATCTTTTGTATTTTTTATACTAAATTTTGTGTTATTTTCTATATATATATATTCTTCATGGACTAAACGATATCAACATTTTCAAATTAGTTATTTTTATTAAAAATTCTCTCCAAATCCTTTCTACGGACAAAACTCACCTCGCACTGCTGTTACAGCAAATTATCTTTTGATTTTGATATCTTGAAAAAGATGAGACAAGAAGGAGACTTTGTGCCCACCAAAATCTCATATGTGGAAGTGGAACACGTAAAACATGTTTCCTCCACCAAAATCAATAACAATATAACATGTGAACGGATTTTTTTTTTCTTTTTTCTCATTGAATAAATCATAAGAATAAAATTTTTTTTAATTTCTATATTTTGAAATTAGTACCCGTTTAGGTTTTATATTTTTAAAAATACTTCTAAACATTTTTATCGTTAAATTAATGACATCCCTATTGATACATTATATTTCTTTTTGTTTATTTTTATAATTTTACCTTATTACAATAAATTTTCCTTTTGTTTGGACATTAATACAAAGGAAAAAAAATAAAATTATCAATTTTATCCTAAAAATAAAATAAAAATAAAAATTACTAATTTTCGTGCAAGCGCACGAAACTAAAACATTGGCTTGATTCATTTTGAATCTCCCAACGCAAAAATGAACAAAAAAAATATCAGAATTTGAAACTATTACATATGAATTCACAAAATATATAATTGTCATTAATTAAAGATCTTTGTATGATTATGATATTAAAAAAAATCAATCAAGTGAAATTAAAATAATTTCTTTTCAATTACAAATTCATTCCAATACTAATGTTAAGCTACGTAACAACCATGAAAGAAGGGGGAGGGGGATGAAAGAGGAAAAGAAAACAAAACAAAAAACTTTCAACTTCAATATGCCAAACAATAAATGGAATGTTAATTTTGTGAAGAAAGATTTATTCAAGTGAAACAAAAATAATGATTTCTTTTCCACCGAAATACACATGGAATATAATAAATAAATAAAGAAACAAGACCCAACATGACACGTACCAGAGTGAACTAACTTCCTTCATTATTGGTTTTGATATCTACGACAAGACAATGTTTACAGTAGAAAATGTGTGTGCGTGGGGCAAGAAAAGTTGTTAAGAGCTTTAAAAAAGCAAGCGTTTAAGTTAGCAAATGACTTTTTAATGACAAAAATAAACTCGAAACAGGAAGTGCATAAGATTGAACGAGAAGTTTGCTTTTCATTTCTTTGTTCTTTGGGATTTGAGTGTATCAATATCTAAAGTAAAATTTATTATATTTTTTTTGAAGATATTTTTTTAAAAAAAAAATCATGTTAGTGTTAAAATACAATTTTACCCTTATGAATTTAAGTTATTGTAATAGTTTTTTTAATTTTAAATTTTAACAAGAAAAATATATTTTTACCCCGCGAATCTAGAATTAACAATAACAGGGGTGACACTAAGAGTGTTTTAATGTGCCTTTAAGAATGTAGGACTAAATAAGTTTTTATTTTAAATCGTAGGATGTATTTAGGTGAGTGGTAGTTAGAACATGAGATTTGAGGTCAAACTGAAATTTACTTGAAATTTCATTAGATATCATTATCACAATACTTTTTACACCAACTCTTTAGTTAAATTGTACAATACTATATATTACTTATATGTCCGTAATGTAATTTATGATCAAAGACAAAATAGTATTCACAATTAATATACTTTTTAATATACATGTCATGTGATATGTCATTCATCATGCTGGTCAATAATTTTTTCACAAATATTAACTAAGTTTATTGAATTATATGATCATATGAATGTCCATGTGAATAAAAATTTAAAATATCTAATACTACCCTTTGTATAATCCCACCCCACATTTTTATTTTTAAAATTTATAAATAAGCTATTAGTTAACACAATCAGTCAATTACATCTTTCTTTAATTCATTAACCATCTCTGAGCCAACTTGCTTTAATAGAAAATTAATATAATTTTTTTACCATTGTGATATAAAAGGACCAAATTGACTGCATGGAGGTTTTGCCAGCATTTGCTACCTTGAAGTCTCGAAATTCTGGTCCAGTCCACGTGCCAATTAATTGAAAGTGTTTATTGGCTTCTTCCACTGGTTTCTTCACAGCAGCCAAACTATCACAAATAGCATTGAACTTTTCAATATCGTCATCTACATTCAGCAAGCCAGCTTTCTTGAAAGGTTCACAAATCGCCATGCATGTCTGTGATTCTCAAGATGGGTTGTGATACTATATAAAGAAATAACCAGAATACTTTCTTCTTTTCATTGAAAAAGTGTTTGATATATATACAATATTTGGGCGTGGAGTTTTGGCGGAGATTCTAGCCAATTAAATAAAAAGAAATTAATGAAGGTCTAGCGGCTAACGATCAGTAAGGTTCTTATTGTTTTTGCTTGTAATATAAGGTTGGATTTGTCTCAAAACAATTTAGGAATTGTTGTCGGACAAACGTTCTCTCCAACTATATTGCTGGTCTGGACGGAGAATTTCAAGCATTGAGATAATTGGTTGGTTCTGCTATTTGATCCCTAGTTTTAATTAGCTTCACTTGATTGAGTTGACTTGGATATTATACTGCATGTTGATTGAAGATTTTCTTAATAACATAGGGAAAATGTGTTAAAGATAAATAAAACATTGTTTTTCAGAAACCCTTACAAGAAATAAGGATCTTATTGTAATAAATGATTGAACATGTAACATGATCTCTCTAATTGTAATAGAGTAAACGGGAAAAGAGAATCCATGCACCTAAGAAAAGAGATTCAAATATCATACCAATTATATGATTCTAATTATAAATACTACTTGAAAAATTAAAATACTTCATAAAATAATTGAGCTCCAGTTTTGTTTTTCATCAAATAATCTTAGCTGATGATGTTCTTGATGGGCTTACAAGAATTGTGGGATATTATACTCTTATACAAACTTATATTATAAAAATTTATGTACCATAAATTTTATTAGTTAGATAAAAATATAAAATAATAAAAATAATTTGGTACTCCTAGAGAATCACTCCTTAATTATTCACTACTTGTCATGTATATATATTATTTACAAATTATTATAATTGGTTGAAACACATACACGGCAATTTTAATGGGAAAGAAACAATGTTCCACAACCCAAGACTTTTCTTAAAAGGAAATCGTGTGGACCTATAGGTACTTCATCCAACTAATTTAATCATTTCACATCTATTTGTACAAAACAAGTTTTATAAAAATTTGTAGCTATATTGTTATTGATTAATTAATAATACTCGTTAATTTGAATAGGTTATTTTTACTTTTTTTTAAAAAATTTTTTAACTTTTTTTTTTCTACTTACATTTCAAACACAAATTTTGAATCATTTATCATTTACAATAGTTTGTTTGATAATATTTATCATTTACAATCTAATTGTAAATATCCAAATACAGAAGATAAATAATTTTGCTGTTGCTTGTTTTGATAGCACAAAAACTTAAGAAAGATCGTAATTTGATTAGTAAAGATAAAACACGAGAGCAGATACTTGAAGCAATAACAAAATACAATGTGGAAGAGTATTTCATCCCAAAAGACATTTCATGGCATTTTCTAGTCATTTCAAGACATTTCAACTAATATAACAGCTAAATCTTGAACAATATTTTGCGACCCATCGACCATTACAACAGACTTGCATGAATATGATTGCTCAATTCTCTATGGATGGACTTCAATGAGGGACTTCATGCCAAATATAGGTGTTATATTGTAGTGACTGAAACCAGCATCCAAGAATAGCCTTGCCCTTGCCCATTCACTTTCGGTTCTCTCTTTTCCAATAGCGTTAACGTCCATCACAATGTCAAATAAGAACTTTGTTTCGGTTAATCCATGTTCATCTTCCTTTTCATTGATAACAATGTCTATTATTATTACCTTAATTTCCTCTCTCACCATTGCTTGCAATTCCTTCTCTGCGTTTCTTCAGTATCTTCAACCCGTCCTCATCACCTAATCCATAAATTAATTAATATACACCATTAATTAATTATCCGTAATTAGTATACGGTTAATGAATTTACACATGCCATTTGTTTTAATTTGAATCAATGAACAGTAAATATGGCATCATATCCGGACAGATTTTATAAAATCATGATTTGAACTTGGAATCAGAATTGTTGTATATATTTATAGTACATCTCGCATTTCAGTTGAAATTCCGGATACTGCAACCGAGTACTTTTTTTTTTCTTTTCAATAAAACATTAACTTGAACTAGGATCAGAGTTGTACTTGTGCGTGTGTCCATGTCTATTAGTCCATCTCTATACCAATGAGCTTGTAGATCAACTCACATGGGATTATTCTAACTTAATGACTTGAAAATGCAGCAGCGTTGAGTATTCATTGGGAGAGCTTTGCTACTTTAATGGTCATATCTAGCTCGAAACTATATTAGTGAGAGCCCAATGTGGTATTCAGATGCCAAATGGTTAATACACCAGAAAAAAAATAATTTGTCTCTATTACATACACTACACTTTTTAAAATGGAGATTTAGTCTTCTATAATGTTGTAAATTTTTTTTATAGTATTATAAATAATTTTATAACTTGTAAATAAAAAGTTTACTACTCGCAATAAAGAAGTGGGTTCCCGTATTTTTTAAAATGCAAATTTTGGAAAAATAAGTTTACAATATTGTTCAAGTTAGAGAAGCACTATATATACGTAGTCATACTGAAATTAGGTGAATAATATTAATATTGTATGATTAAATAAATAATGTCACTATAAAAATATACGGGTCATGCTTGACATTTTGTTTATATCCATGTATCCTTCCCTTTGTATAATAAAGATAAAAAAGAAAAAAGAAAAGTAATGCTACACATCTTTTTAAACAAAATGAGGGCATACATTTATATCCATGTATCCATGTATCTTTTTGTTTAATATACTAGAATTTTGCTCAAGAAAAATTCAAAAGGAAATCCCAATCCTTTTAAAATAGGATAGAGTTATTTGTATAACATTATTTATTAAATTAGAACACTCGTATTTGAATAACATTATTTATTACAAAAATATACAAGTTATAAATTATTATTAAGGATAATATATTACAAACAACTATAACATCATTAATTTGAAAACTCATTTTGCACACATTCATTCAACATACAAATAATCTTAATTAAATCTTAAAACTTTTCTTTCTAAAAGTTTATCTATCGCTAAGTTGAACAAATATTTTAAGAGAAGCATATTAATATTTTGGTAGAGTTTAACCCCAAAAAAAAAAAGAACAGACTAAGAACATATCCAAGTCCAACAGAAGTATACGCTAATTAAAATTGTCATAAAGAAATTTCTTTATCTTTACCTTTGTGTAGAGTAAACAAATATGATTAATTCAACGGATTTACCTGAGAAATTTTTTACATTTAAAAGAGAATACCGAGTTAAAGATAATTTTTTAAAATTAATAAATCTGTCTAGAAAATTGAAGCATTTAGCATATTTGTTAAAATATAAATAACTTCCTCCTTTAAAATATTTTATCTGGGCTTTTCATTTTAGGGAAAAAAAAAAACCAGGCCGCCCAAACATGTGAATGACCACTTCTGTAGATTTATAAAGAAGAGAGTAGCAAACTGAAAGGTAGAGGTATCAAAAGTAATTTAATGGATATAAAATTTTGAGAATTGTAGAGGTATCAAAGGTAATTTAATGGATATTAAAAAATTTTGAGAAGAAATTCTTATCTGTTTTTGTATATATAGTTGTATTGATTATTTTTATTTTCTGTTTTAGTTTCCTTTGGAGCCTATAAAAAGACCCTCATCATATTGTAAACGTTGTTACAATTAACAGTGAAATATAAATTTCTTTTTCAGTTTCTTACATGACATCAGAGATAGATGACATCTTTAACGTCTCATAAAAGAGAAATAGATAATATCTAATATATTAATAACATGAAGAAAAGATCGCTGGTTTTCCCATCTCTCACAAATTAAAAAGAGAGGATGAAGAAGAGTTGATGTCCAGAATTTCGTTTCACTTATATATGAGGAACTTTTTGTTGATCAAAAGGCCCGCTTGAGAAATTAAGAGTACATTAATTAATGATGGAGATCAATAACCTATGAAATTAATGATTTCATTATTATTATTTTTTAGCTGGTGACAATGCAAATCACTCCCTACTCATAATGGAATCAAGGGTTTTGATATTTTTCTCAAATATAATTATGACAATTAGCACTAACGAGTAAAGAAAGATGCAATTGTTCAATATTTTTAAGATTCATTTCCAGTTGGAAACAAATTCACTTACAAATAGTAAAGTAATTACAAAGCTTTGTGATTACCCCATTCATTGAGCAAACCATATTACCAAGCAATTAAAACTAGGTGTGAAAGGCATATATGCACGTATACAAAAGTGAACGAGAACAACCATCCATCAGCCAAAATCCGCATAAGTGAGTGTAGGGAAATTTTAATGAAAATTATTTTTAAAAAAAAAGCAAAAACACAACATCTACATTGTAATCATCATCACTTCAATAATCATTCAAAAATTAACAATTAAAGCAATCTCATAAAACAGTTTCCAAAGAAGAATCCTGCAAGAGAGAAGGATTTGAGTCTGTTTGGTTCGGTCTTGATGATTCAAAACTAACACGATCACTCAACTCAATTCTAATATCACTTAACTCAATACCTTCTGTTGGCACGCCCTCTCTTAGCGCCACATCAATATCACTGAAACGGCTACTCTCTTCACCAAATCTCCTAGAATTAGCCGTTGATCGACAAATCGGACAATTGGGGTTCGTCAAAAGCCATGCATCCACACATTGAGCGTGAAAGCTGTGGTTACATATCGGCAGCAATCTACACTTGTCACCTTTGTTGAAGTTGTCTAAGCAAACTGCACATTCAATAGGGCTGCTTCCTTTGCTCTTTGCTAAATACTCATAGCAAGGAAGCTTCTCTACATCGTCTCTCGACATGCTAGTGCTTCCAATGCAGCTCCTTTCAACCATAGCACCGCCAACATTATTTCTAATAAGCCCTGCTCTAAATGTTCTTGCAACTATACAAACATGAATGAAGATCAATGCTCCAATTCCCAGAAACAAAAATATCACTGAAATGATAATAGCCATTATCATAACCTTGGATGCGAGATTCCAATCTATATTGCTCATTACCCGCTTTCTTTAATTCCCCTTAACAACCATGTCTACAAGAATCAAACTCATGAAGCCAAAACAACACAAGATACTTTGCAAAAGAATTGAACATAGAGAAATAAAGATTTGAAGAAGATGAAAACATGTAACTATAGAAAAAGAGGTGGGATACTTATTTCTTATAGAGACAAAGAAACTTTTAGGATTTATATTCAGCATAAAGTATATTTATAATATGTTTAATGAGGATTAGTTGATGTGCAAGCTAATTGTCTATAATGGAGTGGGTAGTGATAAGTCAAGGAGGATAGGACACAATAATTTTAAAAAAATTATATATAGGAACTCAAACTTTACTTTTTAACGTTTTTCTGTGTTCTTTTCTTGGTTTACTTGTTATAAACAACAATTACAAGAATTTTCTCTTTGATAATTATTCTAATAGGATTGATACCGTGTCGTATTGAAAAAGGCAAGCGTTTTTCTATCATATTCGGGATTCAACCTTTGTTCATGCCTAGAGCAGGCTTGAATACAGAATTATTTGTTGAGATTCTTGATCTTTGTCTTCACTTAAGAAAAATAATCTGCGTTCTTATCCTTTACAGTTTAATATTTAATAGCCAGAAAAAGAAGTTGACTTTTTCCCCCCTTCTTTCGGCTTTGGGTTTTTGAAAATATTTTATGTTAAAGCATAAAAGTAGGACTGTTTAACAAAGTATTTCGTTTATAATACAATCATGATACGCTTACAAAGTTTATACTACCCATCTTTAAAAGTCAAGCCTTGAGTAAAAATTAATTGACTTTATTTTTTCATCATTATTGGCTTAATGTGATAATAATAATGTTATAATTATTCTCATCTATTATTAATGACGGCATATACTATCATTTGGGAGACAAATTTTGTATTCTAATATTGTAAGTCTAGCATTGTTATATATATATATATAATATCAGCCATACACCCTTAAGTTGTCATTCTATCAAAAATACCACAACACTTTTATATCAATCATTCACCCTAAATTTACAATTTATATCATTTATCCACCAAATTGTTAGATTTCATTAGAAAGTAACGACGTCACAAGGGTAATTTTATACATATAACATGCTAAATAGAAAAGAAAATATCAGTTATTCACCTTAAGTTTATCATGTTATAAAAAATATTACAAATTTCTTAAATTTGTTAAATTTTTCACCCTAAATTTGTAATTTATATAAACCATCTATCAAAATATTGACTACAAAATAAAATAAGAGTTTAAAGTATAAAAATAAAAATCTATTTTTTATGAGCATTATTTAATTAAATACGCTTAAAACTCTATTTTTCCTTAATTAAAAAAAAGTTAATTTGTCTTTTCAATTTATCTTCACAAATTTACATAATCACACTAAATGCACAAATTACCCTAAACCCTAATTCATAAACACCCAATTAATCCAATACTTAACTCGATCTCATAATTAAGAAAAGCTAATTTTTATTTTATTATTTATGGTGCAAAGTTAAAAATGCCTTTGAATTCAAGGGTAAAATGGAGATTTTACTTAAATTCTATTAAATATTTTAACGACATTAAAGTTTTGGTGGATGATTGCCACGAAATACAAACTTAGGGTGGAAAATTAAACAAATATAAATTTTGTATTATTTTTTATAAGAACATAAATTTAGAGCATATGACTGATAAGTTTCCTATGTCTTTTTACATTAAATTGAGTTTTAATTGTAAAATGGTCAATTTACCATAGTTCTTTTTTATTTCTAATGGAAGCTAACATTTTGTGGATTAATTATACATATTATGAATTTAGGATGGATGAAATAATAAAATTTGAAAGTGTTATAATATTTTTTTATAACAGTACAATATACGCGTACATAACTGATAATTTTCCTATATATTACTGATATCCCATCTTAACTAATCAATTGATAAATCCATGAGCAGAACCATACAGTAGCGAAATGGTCAGTTTTACAATATAATAAATATATCAAAAAGAAAGAAAGAAAGAAAAAAAAACTCTTGCACTATAAAATTTCTTCTTAATATATTTTGAACTTGCTCACCTAAATTAAATTCCTGACCACGTCCTTGATCTATCCATTTTATTTTGTTAGTAGTAATTTTAAAAAACTAACATAAACCTTTTTTACGGCATTAAATTAATTCTCTCTAACTATGAAATTTTAGCTATATGGCCGTAATTATATATAAAGAGCCAAAAATATATAAAAAGATTAAAATTCTTTTTGTATAATATCCTTCTTAAAAAGAGGGAAAGAAAGTCGAATTTCTCTTTCGAAAAAGTTCAAGGTTAGTCCAAGAGTTGGTCACCCACCCACCAATCTGGACTTTTCATGACAGCTCAGAGCTTTGAGATGCAAGGCATTTCAATTTAATTTGCATCACAAGTGCTTCCCATTACTAGCTAATTTTAAAATGTAGGTGAATATGTTTATTTAATCGAAGGCAGGCCGGTATTATTTCAAAAATAATCACTCAATCGGCCAACAAAGTCAACAATGCTAGGACTTTGAGTTACATTATCAATTTGTATCTCAATTTGCACATTAACATCACACCTGACATTCATTAATAATTGTTGCAGAAATAACATTTAAAACAAGAGTAATATTATTACACTTAAAATGCTGGAATTTGATGTTTCTATTCCAAATGCGGCATATCATGATCCTCTTACAGAAATTGGCGGCTCTATATTTGAAAACAGTAAAATTTTGGATAAATTAATAATATTTTCATTTAAAAAATATATTAATTAAGTAAATATTAATTATTTGAATTATAATTTAACACATTAGTCCTAGTTGAGACAGAAAAAATATATTATTTAACAAAAGTTATAGTTTATCAAAATTTTATTATAATTGATCTAGTTAAGTAGTTCGATTTCTATGACACGACATGAACACATAAAAAGGGGAAAGAAGATTGAATTTCTCTTGAATAAAACTAGAATATCATTATTTGATTCATAATTTGAGTATCAATTGATGTGGTATATATCAATTAGATAATAAAATAAAATAATAAATAATTTTTCATTCATCATTCAATAAATAAATGATAAATAATATTGAAAATCAAATTAAAACTTAAATATTGAAATCTCTGCAATTATTCTAAAGATTTGAGGATGTTGCGTCAACCACCGGTTTGGTCTGTTTCATGATAGCTCAGGGCTTCGTACACACAATAATTCATGTAATGATTAATATTATTCAATATCCCATTTTATTTGTTAGTCATCTTCGTATCTTACATTTGTTGCCTTCACAATCCGTAGCTATATAAAATATCTTATAATGAAAGGCTACTGTTGGGCTGTTTATAAAATAATCTCCTTCTACTATGATGAACATATAATTAGTTGGACCCCCAAAAGCAGGACCAAAAAAAAAAAAAAAAAAAAAAAAAAAGCTAATTACGTGTTTAGTTAATTAATTGTACTACTGAGAGTGTGTGAGTTATGATAAGTTTCATATCATAAGTATGATGAATATTGTATTACATTCACACAAACTTAACTTGCTAAAATAATATTTCTTGTTACAAAATAAAAGTACCATACGTAGATAGAAGATCATGCGAGACAAAAAAAAATCTGATATTGTTAAACACGTGATCGATATTAATTATGGTTATATAATATATTAGAGCTTTGATTTTTTTTTTAAAATTGTAAACTAATTACATATAATTGTCTTTTTGTTAAAATAATAAGATTATAATATAAATTTTGAAAGTGTTTTTAGTTATGTGGTAAATTATTTTATAAGCTATTTTTAAAAGCAACCCTTTATAGCTTTTGAAAGCTATTGCCAAAATGCAGAAAATGATGGAACAATCAGACTTAGAAAATTTTATTAAATAATTTTTTTAGTCAAAAAAATGATAAAATAAACTACTTATGAAACCGCAGTCCCAGATGTGACGGTAGTTTTGTCATTTTAAAAATAAATAAACGAAACTCATTACTTTTAAAGTTTCCAAACTTTAAAAACTATTTAATTATCATTCACATCAATAAAGACTAAAATCACAGCCTAAATATTAGAATACCTAGCCTTGTTTTACTCTTGTCTAACAATTCTTCATGACCATCATTATATTTACATGTTATTAACAGTTTGCTATTAATGATCCAAGTCACATGATGTGAGTCACATCATTCGCACTCTCTATTTCTTCTGTGCCGTCATAAACTTCACCTTTACCTCATAGTTTCGTTATTACTTCACAATCACCACATTCAACCCACTCATTGTCTAAAGGTACAACCACTTCTTTGATCTCAGCATGTGAGTGGTGCAAGAAAATTTGTCAAGGTTCCGCAACTACTAAAACATCCACAAAATTCGGAGACCAGCCTTGAATCGTATGCAAAGAATATCATAGGATTCCAGCTCAAATGATTGCTAAGCAGCAATTCCGGACATCTCAACATTTTCACAGAATTTACAAGATGGGAAATCAAGCACAAAAGGAATTTTCTAGACCGTGCTCGCTAAAGCTCATATATGAGGTTAAATAAAAGATATTACTCACTAAAGCTCATATATGGTAAACAAAGATATTACTCACTAAAGCTCATCATATGTGGTAAACAAAGATATTACTCACTAAAACCAGGCATGCACAAGCATGCACTATTTAACTTGTGTGTCAGGAACCTAAAACAAGGCCCTCCCGAGCAATATTTGTCACGCGAAGTACTGCTTGTGCACTTAAAGGAGAGAGTTTTGATTGACAAAAGTTCTCCCAAGAATCCATCTCTGAGCAATCAGATACTGTTGCAGGAGCAGACTCGTGCGATTTCTCGTATACACTCTGCAGCTCCAAAAGAAGTGTTCGAGCAGCCTCCCTGGACTCGGGAAGTTGATCACTGAGTTGGGATGCAGCTACTTGGATCAATTTGTCAATGCCATATTCTTTAATACCTTCAACACCCTGTTGACATCAATATAACATAAGACATATGGGAAAAAAAAAGATGCCAATGTTCAGTAATAATTGACTAAACAATAGGAGGAAGGAGGCACAAGGATCATACCACATGGTGTAAGGATTAATAGTACTTAAATGATAAAATATGAGACTTCTAGTAACAAATGCAGGGTAATGAACCAATCCCAATATCATAAAGAACAAAGGTCACAGCAGGACAGGCACAGAAAATAACCTAGCATCTCTTAACTTTCTATCTGCTCATCCCAATATCATATGTCTGTGTGGGAGATAGAGAATTTTTATTAATGTACATATAAAAGTAGATAAAGGTGGTACAGAAGGGGGCCGCTTCAAGACTTATATGCTGCCATAAACAATATGGTGATTACAACAAATACAGATAAGAGGATCCCAAGCAGCTGAACAAGAGTATGATAGCATCCACATACCACCTCTAGCAGCATCAAAGAATACACAGAATAGCTAAATTCACTATTAGAAGGTGACTATCAGCATCAATGAACATTTCAGATAAAGTACACCCAATAATCTAAACACAAGTCAATAACAGGCTCTTATCATGGCTACAACGTATAGTTTTTATTGTTTCCCAAGCCTCAACTTGGGCTGGAAAGAAATAAAGCTGATGAGAAAATTACTTCACACAAAAGGTTTCTAATTAGTATTCCCTCTGGTTTTATCATAGCTATAAACAAAGTAAAGCATGACAACAATGCTGATTCATACAGGCAAAGTGCAACAGGCAAATAAATAAGATTTTCAATAAACAAGAAGAATAAAGATAGACTGTGTAACAATTTTTGCATTACCAGTCGTGGCACGCTTCGAGAAAAGCACATTGACGCCTTTGCTCTGATTCGAGGATTCCGATTTTTCAGATACGGTTGAAGTTTTGGTAACAACAATATAGGGGAAACCCAAGTAGTCATTGCTACTAAAGCTTTTTCAGCTGCCTCACAAACAAAGCGTTTGTCTTGTGAAGACTTGAGAAGAAGCTGAACAAGCTGTACCATCACAATTCCATCAGATTGGAATAAATAGGAATCAGTCTATTAGCAATGGGGCTAAATATCAGAAGTAACTGTAAGCTTTAAGAAATTTGAAGTACCAGAGGGTCCAATAAATCAATCATATGGTCATTATATGCACTGAATATGTCTGCAGCTGTCATAATTGCAGTTTTACAAACAGCGCTTCTCGGATTTTTCAGGGATTTTACTACAAGTGGGATCACATCTCCCCTGTTAATAAAAATATTGTGCCAATAATTAGACCAATAAAATAATATCTTCAAAAGCATCAATCAACCAAATTAAATAATAAAAAGCTAAATCACACAATTGTTTCAATCACATCATGTAAAGTTTTCGGACTTACAAAATATCAAGCATGGACTCTTTGTGAAAAATTGATAATCGGCGTACATTATTAAGTGCTTCACAAACCACAACCCAATCTTTAGAATCCAGTCCAGCTACAAGTGTCTGAATATGTCACAAACTGTTAAAATTCAAAACCATCTAACAACAGAAGTGTCCAGACCAATACGAATAAGTACAGGGCAATACCCTTAACAAAAACAGAAAGCATTGATCCCTATACCTTTAGACTTGTATCAATGTCCTCCACATCAATTAAGTTCTCAGAATCAATATATTCCACTTCTGAATTAGCAATTGCCGGTCCAGAATTCCCAGTTTGATTTCCATTCACATGAGTTGAAACCAAGGACACGTCAACATTTTCATTAGCACTTCCAACAAAGGGTTTAGCAAAACTCCCTTTACTGGAGCTCTCATTCTTTCTATCAGAAGAAGGCAGCGTATTGAGATCTCTAAGGGCAGTTTCTGACATCATTACTACGTTTACAGTCTAAACAGAAAGAAAGCCACATCAAAAACTGTCTTCTCAAGAAAGTAACTAGCACATAGGCAGAAAGAAAAACTGTAACTCATCAAACTAAATCGACGAGAATATCTAACTTCAGTTTACCAAGTAAAAAAGTAAAGCAGAATAACTACTCAGAGAAACAACAATACACAATCAAATTTATCCAGTACCGATAGTACCTAACGCCATGAAGCATTTGACAAGATTATCATATATAGTAATCACAATGTGCTTCATTTATAAGACACAAGTGATGTCAATGCTTTTAACAACTTATTCAATAATCAATTTGAACTGAATCTCACAAATTCAATCACTAAATACATAGATCAAAATGATGCCGATTCATTCCATTCAAAAATCATTTTCACAAGACATGAGCTATAATCACAAAAGAGTGTCAATCTAGCCCTAAATAAGAGCATCAAAACCTAGCTAAAAAACAATTCGTTTCAATGAACATTGCCGATTTAGCGGAAAAAAAGACGCAAATAGAGATCTCATAACACCGACATACAAACACAACACAAAATTAAAACAAGATCTCGCCTCAAAACTGCGTCGCAGATCGTAATTTCTCCGACAAAAATAAAGCATTTCAAATGATAAGTTCAAAAAAAATATATACGACTAATAATAATCAGAAATTGAATTTTAATAGAGCTTGAGATAGAGTACCAGACAGAGTGATCGACGAATTACTCAGTCTCCACTGCACTGACTCACTGAGTCTTCTTTCGCAGTGAAAATGAGAAGACTAATTCTACTCACTTATATGTAAAATAATACGAACGTTCAAGGAATATTACTTTTTTAAAAAAAATATTAAGAAAATGGTAACTGCCGAGTAAAATAAAACGACGCTGTTTTTCTGGGTGGCGTACATCCGACCTGGGCCGGCAACCACGGGATCTCCCTTAACAGTGCATGTGACTCGCCAGCGACTGAAATTAATGTTTGCTTATTAATGTAACGGCCCCTGATTTTGTGTTAAAATATCGAAATTGCCACTCCTTTGGAATATTCTTCCTTCATTTTGAACTGACGCTCCAACACTGTGATAGCGAAATTCTTTGAAATGATGTTTTATCATTTGATAAGGATTAATTAATCTCTTTGATTGATTGATTGATCGCTTAATACTAATTATCTATTTACTATAATTAATTAATTAATTAAGTGGGTGAGAAACCGTAGCGTTAAAAATGTTATGGGTTTCGTGATGTAGCATGCCTAATTGGCTGCAACCGCCCAATTATTGCATGTGGGTACGTAAGAATGGCCAAATTGGGAACGACTAGGTGGATTATTTTTAGATAATGATTGGTTTATATGTTAAATAAAATCTTAATTACGTTTATTTGTCATTGGGATTAGTTGTTCGGTAATTGACGCCCCAAAATACATAAGGACATGAGTTTGAGCATTACGCGGGATTTATACTAATTATATCTCAATATATTGGTGACTTGATACAAATGTGTATATCTAGAATTTTAATAAATTTTTATATTATAATATTAGAACAAGTTCAAAAAAACAAAATGAATTTTTCGAATAGATAAACTTGTGTAAAAATAGAGCCCCCTTGATTTAAAAATTCGTTGATTCTCACATTCCTTCCCAAACTCTGAGGGAAAGAATACAATCTCCATTAGTAATAATTTATTAGTAGATTAATTCAATGTCCATTACTAATATTTTATTAGTATATTATCTTTGACTGAGAGTACTTTCGTTTGATTTTAGATAAACACACCATTTTTATGTTGATTAAGAATCTACTTGTTTTGTTTTTCATTGAATACCAAATATGATTTAAATTTAGTTTTTCTACTATGATTTTATTTTAACTTTAATTTGTTTTAATTTTTTTAACTTTTTAACTTAGAGGTTGTTTATTAAATATTTTATATCTGAAATTTTATTAATTTTAGACATTTTAAAAAATATATTTGTTTATTTTTTTGGAACTTATCTCTAATTTTCAGACATTTATACTTGAATAGAAAAAGTAAACTTTTGTTACTTTTATCTGAATAGAAAAATGTATGAATGACAAGTAAATATTAT
The DNA here is from genome assembly GCA_030444775.1 of Atalantia buxifolia. Lineage (NCBI taxonomy): Eukaryota > Viridiplantae > Streptophyta > Magnoliopsida > Sapindales > Rutaceae > Atalantia > Atalantia buxifolia. The sequence goes on along the minus strand of CM059832.1, from coordinate 25,767,575 downwards.
ATTCCAAAAATATCTCTATAAAATAACTTATTTCCTAAACTAGAGAATCTGATCCTCTTTTTTTTTTTTAATTTACAAGGACATAAATGTCAAATAATCAAGTTTAAAATATTTTTTATTGTAAAAATAAGCAAGATGCCACTTATATTCAGATATTTTAAAAAAAAAAAGCAAACATGTCATTTAGACTTTCGTATTCAAACCCATTCAAACTTTAGAAAAATTCAGATCCATTTAAATTTCAGATAAAGAAATAAATGCTACCTTAGTATTGAAAAATTAGTAAAAATAATGAATAAATTTAGGGGAAATATTTTGACTCATCATTAAACATTAATTTCCATGATAAACCATAGTATTTTACTTTAAAATAAATTTACGTTTTTGTCAATATTATTTGAAAAGATAATGTCAAAACAATAATTTTCAAATATTTCATTATGATGTAAAAGAAATAAAAACAAACATATTATTTAAATTTAGACTGATTTCATTTTCAAATCTTTGATAGAAAAATGATCGTCACCTAAAATTGATCCTAACTGATTTTAATTGTTATCTTAATAAAATTATAATGTAATGTGAAATGTATGATGTATATAATATGATACGATGAATAATATCCAGTACAAGTCCTCCCTATCGATCTTACATTGCAATTTACACACATATAAAATTACATAGAAATCACAAATAAATCATTACAAATTGAATATTGTTTAATCATATACGTACATATAATTCGACAAAAGGTGCCGTTTATATTCTAGTACGGTCTGTTGATCTTATCAGATTAGATTATAATTATAAGTTAATTAAGGAGCGTGATTAACCTCCAACACGCTAGAAAGGAAATAGAAATTCGGATGTTGAGCAACCACATGGGTCACGAGTGGCACCGCGCATGTGTCGGTGTGCCCATTGTTTACATTTGTTGCGGTGGAAGGGACATGAATACATAATTGCTTTTGTTCTCATACGGCTTTAAATAATTAAAATGTCAGGATCAAAATTTTTATCAATTGGGATTTTCCATTTTTGTTAATTTCGGTGTAGAAAAATTTATCAAGATAAAATGTCAATATTACATCTAATTTAAAATTTATTAACGAGATTTTTTTTTTGGCACTAAAAATTTAAAAATTTATTCAAACAGTCTTATTCGATATTGGGCTTTTAAACTACAGCATCGTGGGTCCGTTTGAAACAGGATCTGTATCTATAAAAACATGTACATAGTTGAAGGAAACTTATAAGCAAGTGGAGAATTTCATTAAAAAAAAAGACAAAAAATATTTGCAGTTTTCGACTAAAATTAATAATATGAGGCCTCAGAGGAACTTTAGTACCCCCACAGCCTCAACAAAAATATTATCATATTTATATCATAGAGATAAGGGTTAATTTTGCATTGTCCTTTTATGAATTGATTATTTTTAAATTATTTTCGTTAAATTTTAAAAAATTGAGTTATCATTAAGAGAAAGGGAAAAATAGGATGGGTTGATGAAATTTTTTTAATAAAAATGAGAATAAATTGAAAATTTTAAAAGTAAAGAGATAGTTTAAAAATAGTTAATTTATACTGTGTAATTCAAAATTAAGCCGAGAAATAATATCATAAATTTAAACAACTAATTCCTGGTACACATCAAAACTCAACAGAACATAATTCAAAACTAACTGTTTGGCTCTTCATTAATATTAGAATTTCTGCAAGTAGAAAGCAGTGACATTTATCAACAATTACTCAAAATAACTAAATACTTTGAGAACTGTTAAAACAATTTGTTATTTCGAATTACCACGAAAAATTCAAAAGACGGAAATTGTCAAAGATTTCCTGATCCATTTCTTCAGGCATGTTCTCGTTGGCTATGGATTATCTACTTTTCATCACTGAGCAATATAATATTATAATGCGTCAGTGTCTCCACATAAGTTAGAAACTAAAACTGGTGATTCAGAAAGGGAATGAAACTTCAAAAAACTAGTTTAAAAGGGGGGAAAATAGCCAGCAATCTTTTCCAAATAACCAACAAAAATAACCAAGAAGGCAAAAGGGAAAGAAAGGTGACCTGCAATTATTGATCTTTGCCTATGATACTAAGCAAAATCAAGACTTTTTTGACTCCAGATCTCTGAACCAACATCCGCAGTAGCTTTTGGATCCACCGACAGGGTTCCTCACGTGGTATATTATAAGTTTTTGAGTTGGTAATGTACCAATCCTTCATGCTGTTAATTATCTCCTGAGCCTTCCTCACATTCTTGGACTTGCATAAAGCACCCGGTAGCCCGTTCAATGCTGCTAAATTTTGGGGTACATCATATTTCTGCATGGCATTAGATGTGTAAACTGCCTCCCCTTCTCCACCTTCTGAACTCGAGCATGCTTTCTCATAATAAATCAAAAGGTCTCAACATTTAGGATCCTCTTGTTTCTCATGGCATTCACAAGATCCCGTATGATCTTGCGCTGCCTTGGCTTGGCCAGAGACTCAATCTTGGTGTGATAAACTCGGATGTTTTTGCTCGTAACTTCTCTACTTTTCCAGCCCATTTGAGCAAACAAAATGCCAACACACCAGCATTCTTGAATCTCTTCATCAGGACATCCTCAATTATTTCTGGTGATACCCTAATCCCACTTTGGTTAAGAGCAGTATCAAGCACCGCGTTTGAAGAGGACAACATGTATTATTTTACTGGCTCGTTCGTTATCCGGTACATTTCTAATAACAAATATACACATTACCAACACTCTGGCAATCCCAAAAATTCAGAATTTTAAAAAAGCAAAAGATAAGATAAGAAACAACGTACTCAATGTCAAGAAGATAAATTTAAAGGGCGTCTCCGAAATGAAATAAACGAAAAAGAGAGTTGAATGGAGTAGGTGGCCGTCCGAGTCCGCACCGTTCGTTTGGTTGTTCAAATTGAAAAGGAAATTAATTTTTCTTATTTCAGGGAATCTGAATTCCTCTCTGTTTGTGATAGGGGATTGAATTCCCCGTAATTTTATTTGAATTTGTAGTTTTCACTTTCCATATTTATCTTTTCATAAAATCATTGTACATTATGTCGATTACATGTCCTCTCCCAACTAAAAATTGGATAGAGGCAAATATATCTCTACATGTTTGTGGGTGAAATAAATATCTCTTTAATATTTTATAAAAATATTGTTACACCATTATAATAAAATCTAATTGATTCCAATAAATTTTTAGTTGTGAAGATCATTAATTTTTTTATTGTACAATACATATCAATTCTAAAAAAATATAAAAACCCTACCAAGAATTTCAACTTTCAAGCTGAATGATACATAAATCTCCTTCAAACTTGGTTATTGAATTCTTCTTTTAGTAATTACATTCTACAACATTTCGCTGTATTCACATTTTTAGCAATTTTTTTTTCATTTTTCTTAAATTGAATCTTTGTTTAATTGGTTATTTCAGTGTATTTTGATAATAAAGGAGCATTAGGATTGTATTGAGTATGAAATTTGACAACTGTTAAAAGGATTTGGGTTTGTTAAATACGGCACATGAAATGTTTGTTAAATGCTTCTTCGAATATTGGTCTTTTTTTTGGGTTAAGTTTGCTATCGATGTCATCATAATTGATACATGTTTTGATTTAGGGATATTATCATTCGTATACCCTATAAATGTTCTGTTATCAAAAATATTATAACACTTTGAGGGTGTATCAATCGTCCACCCTAAATTAACAAAAGTTATCTGTTGACCACCAAACCGTTAGCTATCATTTGAAAGTTAATGGAACTATAGTAAATTGACGATTTTACCCTTGAAAAGTATTACTTGTATACTCTTAAATTCTTTTATTATCACTTGTATACCGGTAAATTATCACTTGTATCATATGAAAAGACCAAATTACCCCTTTGGCGTTATCCTATTTAAACGGCAAGTAACGGTTTGGTGGACAGCAGAGACATTTTGTCAACTTAGGGTGGACGATTGATACACCCTTAAAGTATTGTAGTATTTTTTATAAAAGAGCATCTATCGGATATACGAATGATAATTTCCCTTTGGTTTATCAACGTGTAATTACCTAAAAATCGATGTTAGGCCCTTATTACCTAAAAATTGATGTTAGGCCCAATAACCTAATTTAGCCCATAAGGCTTAGGCATGGGATATGTTATATGCTTCTCAGAGTTCGTGTCAGACATTGCCCAATAAGAAACTTGTGAAGAAAATATGGAATTAAGTCAGATTAGCTGTTCGAGATGCTCAGCAGTAGTGTCTATTATTGCAGTCTAAATACAGTAAAATGGTAGCAATAAAATATCACCAACCAATTTTGACAAAAAAAATTATTCTATTAAAATAATAGATTTTTCAACTAAACTATTATTTTAAAGCCCGCCAATTTTGATAAAATAAAATAATGATTTGATTTTTATAAATAAACTATTATTTTAATGCACATCAATTTTGATAAAATAAAATAAATTGTTATTTTAAAGCCAACCAAAATGGAAATTTTAGGCTTGACTTGCCCTATAAATAGGTGAGTTAAGGGCATGGAGAAGGCATCAAGTGTAGTGTGGAAGAAGCATTAATTGAGAGAGTATTTTGAGAATTTTAAGTTCTTAATTTGAGAGTTTAGGGTGTATTGCGGTTTTCGGGTTGTGAGATAAATACAACAATACCTGTAATTCTATACAATTAGTAAAATACTTCTTCTCATCTTCTCCCGTGGATGTAGGCTCAAAAGCCGAACCACGTAAATCCTTGTGTCTCTTGTGTGATGTTTACTTCTTATTTTTTTTAGTTGTGCATCTATTTTGCTAGTTAATCCATAAACAGTATTACCAAAGCTATTGAGTGTAATTATTTAAAGTAAAACAACTGTTCACGTGTACGGTAATGTTCATGCATACGATGTTGTTCACGTATACGACACCATTCACCTATACATAGGGATGGCAATGGATCGGATTTGATCCAAGATCCATCTGATCCAAATCCAATTAGATCAGATTTGGGTCAGTTTAAAATGGATTTGGATTGAATTTGGATATCAATGTGCGGATCTAAGACGGATTTGGAGCAAGTTTGGATCTGTCTTAATATCTAGATCCATATCCATATCCACTTATCTTTTAATTTTATTTTATTTTTAAAAATTTCTTAACAATTACGTAATTATAAATAATAATAAATTTCATTCATAGCATATTAGTAATTTTTAAAATTGAATTATTTATTTTATATTAACTATTTTTTGTCTAACTAATTTAATTTTTATTTAATTTTTGTGCTCGGAATCATATTCATGTTCTTCAACACATACTAGATTGATATATTCAGAAGATGTGGACATGGATGAAGTACAATTAACTATATCATTCATATATTTAGTTAAATATAGTCATAATAAAAATAATAAAGTATTAAATATAAATCATATTTAACTTATATGACATTATCTAACATTGTATGAATGATGGTGGCTGTCTTGTGATATCAAAATAATGGAGAGAATAGAATATTATATTGATTTTACTCTTGCATTTTTTTTATTACCTTTATTATTTGTTTGTTTTAGTGTAAAACCTTAAACTACAATATTTATTAGACTTTTTAGACAAATTATATAATTTAATCGTTATTAATACATTTTAATCTTTAATTTTTATTATAAAAAATTATTGCTCTTTTATTATAAAGTTTTAGAATTCATGATAGATTTAGAGCAGATTTGGATTTTAATTTTTTTTTTGGATTTGGAGCGGATATAGATATTTATTTACTTTTTTGGATCCGGATATGGAGCGAAAAACATGGGTCTATGATAGATCTGGAGCAGATACGGATCTCAATTTTTATTAAGGATTTGGATTTGGAGCACAGTAGATCCAATCCATATCTGCCTCATTGCCATCCCTACCTATACGGTACTGTTCATGCCAAGAGTATTCGAAGGCCAAGAGTGGAGTAATCGTGTGGTGTGCAACACCATGACATCTGTGACTACTTAAGCCAAGGTCAAATCGTAATAAGAGTTTATTTGGGCCACATCAACGCCTGAATATGCTTTTGGGCCTCACTCTTTGAATTGCACAACGGGATCAGGCGGATCGCAAACCATCTAATCCATATTTCTATTTAAGCCCAACTCTAGAAAGAACCCAAATTTCCGCCTCAAACATAATGTTTACTTCAAATTTTGCTTTATTTGATGGATTGTTGTTAATGGAATGAGAAAGTATTTGGATAATGGTAATGGATGATGCATTGGAGAATGGGCAGCAAGCTGCCACTCTGGGGATTAATTTCGGGCACCTATCTTCTATGAGCGATCATGCATGTTTAGGTTTGGCAAAACCTTGGGTTCGATCTGGGTTTGGTGCTGTCCAGGACCAGCTTGGATGGCTAAAACAATTGCCCAAGCTTGGGTTTAAGCCTAGATTTTTCACATGAGCGCCAAGTCAAGCCTGGCAACTCTTAGGCACGAGTTTTTGAACCAGGCTTCCCAGCCCGCATGAAATTTAAACTGCCAAATTTTTTTCATATGCAAGTATCACCTAGTTGAGAGAAAAAAAAAACAAAAGAAAAATTTCATGTAATCACAATTCACAAAGTGGTGATGGAGACGATGGCTGTGATGGCAGTAGAGTCGGCTACGTGAACATGGCTAAGTTATGGCTAGTGGCATTGGGGATGGAGCGAATTCGCGTGCTAAGGCCAGCGAGTCAACAACTGAGAGGAGATGATGCGGACGGTGGGTGGTGGCTGCTGCTGGCTTAGAGTGTTGGAGAGTTGAAGGCAAGGCAACTGGTGGCAGCATTGCAGCTTGTGTTGTGCTTATAGGTAAAATGATATTTAAGGATTAGGGTTAGATTGGGTTTTGATTTTCGGGGTATGGTATTGATATGTAGAATTTGTACCCAATAAGTGAAACTGAGATTTAAGAAGAAAAGAGAGAAGAAATATTGTAGTATTCTTTTAAACTTTCCATTCCCCCTCCAATCCTTCTATATTACGCATATATAGCCTACGAACTCTACACACACAACTAAGCTAAGAAATAGAACAACAATAGCAAAATGATAGCAAAATAATCTGGAACATGATTAGATTCATGCTGCAAATCAGCAACAAAAGCTTATCCAACCAAACCCACTAAGACCACCAACTAATAGAACTCGAATAGTGCTAGGGAGCGAGAGAAACGAGAGAACCACGAGAGAAACGGCAGCAGTTGCTGCCGTTTGGCTTCCTGTTTCTCTCACCAAAGGAAACAATAAAAAAATAAAAAAATGAATAAAGAAATGGAAAACAGTAAAAGCAAGAAATCCAAACCTTATCTCTACCCAGGCTTCCTTATCATCCACTCCTCTCTCCTCACGCAAATCACCATCATCGTTTGGCAAGGCACTCCTCACGGCAAGGAAATCCAGATACAAAACATTTCCAATCTTAGGCCAATCATGCACCAAAACATTTCCAATAATGTTGGATCCGGTTGCCAATTTTGACAATGAATTTTTTTGCAAGAAATCCAGATACAATCTCAGGCCAGTTATGTAATCCTTTGGTTGTCCAATGTCCATCCAGAACCCAGGTAGCACCATAGCAAACAGCTTATTCTCTGCTGCAATCTCAGGGAAGACTTCTTTCTCAATTGAGGTAGGCTTCAGTTCAGTCCGGTCAAGAACGGATGGGTTCACCAAGTAAATTTCAGCATTAATTTTGTTACCAACAAAATTTTTTGGTTTCTCTACAAATTTTTCAACTTTCCCGTAGTTTCTTCCATAACCACCACACCATATTTTGATGGCTCATCCACCTGATCAGGCACACAAATGGTGATATTATTGATAATGATGATGGGAGAACATCGTATCTCGCAAATTAAAGCACCAAATTGGACAAAAGGGAAGGAAAAGCAAGTTGATGCTAACTCGCTAACAAAATTTACTGTTTGGATTTATTTCTTTTACTGTTTTCCATTTTTTAATTATTTTTTTATTGTTTCCTTTGGCGAGATAAACGAGAAGCCAAACGGCAGCAACTGCTGCCGTTTCTCTCGTGCTTCTCTCGTTTTTCTCGCTCCCTAGCATTTTCCATGGAACTCTAACTAACTTAAACAAGTCGGGTCCAGCTGCCTTCCAACTGGTGGAACATACCCCTTATTTTGTCGTTTAGTTTCCTCACCGTTAGATACGTGGGAAGTTAATCAAACGGCTGCAGTTTGCTAGCGTGAAATTGAATTCCAACCGGTAACCGTTTCAAAGACCTCTCACGTGGTAGGGTTTCAACGACACTTTGATAAATATTTGGCCAGCGATTACTTGAAAACATATATTCCGTATTGATAAAATTAGATTCATCTATTGTGATTGTGGTATCTGTGTCGGCGATATGAGATAAGAAGTTGGTGGGAAATTGCAGGTAATTTCTAATTTCATGATTATTATTCAGTAGTTGGGGAGTTAAATACAGAAACAGGTAAAAATAGATATTGCAGGGGTGGAACATACTTTACTTCGTGAAATTGAATGGTTAGATAAAATAGAAATTTGAATGCACCTTTAAAATGAATTATAATTGACTTTAGGAATGAAGTTAAAAGGATCTCATAAGCGGAAGGCAGGAGAATTCGAGAGTAGTTATGAAATGGTTGTGGGCCTTGCAGTTCAAGAGGAAGTAAAGACAAGGAAAACAACCATGGGTTCATAAGCTTTTTGTAAGTACAGGCAAATAATGAAGTTTTTAAAATTTAGCCCTGTGGTCTTGTGCTGTTTGTTTCATTGTGACTTGGAAGTTACTACAGTGTGTTGTTTAATTGTTAGTGCCGAGACTGTTCGTCAGCTGAAGGCAAAGGATGGAAGGGCATGCATTACGAACGAGGTACGTGAATATGGAAGGAAAAAGTCAATTGTATATACAACATACACAATACAGTAAAATTTATGTGGTTTATTTGGTTTTATTACTTCGTAGGTTCGGAAGGAAATTGGAAATGCATTCAAAAATTTGCCAGCAGAGGAAAAATGCCAATACAAGATTCAAAGCAGAAGTCGAGGTAAAGGGAATGTGGAGAAAGTGAAATTCCTTACAAGGTGTGCGCCTGATAGATTGGCTGCCTTGGTTTCTCAGTTGACCGAGAAACAAAGAAAGGCAGTGTGTGATATTGGAATGGGCAGTATCATTGATCTTAAATGTGGCCGGCTTAGAAGAAAATTATGTGCGTGGTTAGTAGAGAGAATTGACACAGCTAGGTGCGTCTTGCAATTGAATGGTCATGAGTTGGAGTTGAGCCCTAACAGTTTTGGATACATAATGGGAGTAGCTGATGGAGGAATGCCTGTGGAATTACAAGGTGATTACTCGAGGTTGCAGTATATCTTGACAAATTTAATGCAACATCTAGGGGAATAAACATAAAGACAATGGAAGATATTTTGCTAAGTTCAAAGGATGCAGACAAGGATTTCAAAGTGGCATTTATGCTATTCACATTATGCACACTTCTTTGTCCACCAGGTGGAGTACATATTAGTTACAGTTTTCTGTTTTCTTTGAAAGATGTTAATAGCATTCAAAATAGAAATTGGGCGACATTTTGCTTCGAAAGGTTGATGCGTGGTATTACTAGGTACAAAGATGAGAAATTGGCACATGTAGGTGGTTGTCTTCTATATCTAGAGGTAAAATCCTTCATATTATTGGTTAATTTATAGGTTAATTAAATTCCTGATTTATCTCACGATTTATCATGTAAAATACGTAATATAAAATATGTTTTTTAATGTGTGCGTGTAACGTGGTAAGAGACGTTGATTCGTCCATCTTTATGTTGAAGGCATGTAGGGTATGAGAACTCTTTCATAATGATTGAATAATGTGTTTGATGGATGCTGATTGGTAGAATATTTAAGGGGGAGCAACGGTTTAGGATTGAGAAAAAGTGGTGTCTAATAGTTGAATTTGTTGTTGCAGATTCTGTACATAAATTCTGTCGTGTACGGGAAGGTACGAAGAGATAGGTTGATGTGTCCTCTAGCACTGTGGAATGGGAGCGAGATCAAAAGGTTCATGAAGTGGATAGAGAAAAAAGGGGGCTATGGTAGCAAACAGGTATTCATTTTTCGACCTGCACAAAATGAAACCGAGTTTTAATAGAAAGTAAAGGAAGAGAAACCTCTAAAATTGTTAATATAGTAAAAGATTGGTATTGTATTGTTACTTGGAATAGAATTAAATATAAAAGAATGCGGTTCTGCAGTTTGGGAAGTTAATGAAAGCTTATAATGGCTTATATGAATTAATTGGGAAATATAAAATTAATGATGGCTGAAAACTTTCAAGCGTTTTTAAATTTTTTTTTTATTCAAGGTATCAATTCGTGTTCCTTCAAATGGGGATAGTCGAGCATGTCTGGAAAAGGCCATTGAGCCTTGCGATGAAGAATCAGATCAAACAGGGTATTCAAATGCAATATTCATGCCTTCGTCGGTTGATGATCTCGTTGCTGATGTAGGCGATCTTATGAGAATGACTCAGGGGGTTGTTAGCAAAGTATGGAGGTTGAAGTCACGATTGGCCTATAGAGAAGATAATGGAGCTCATGAAAATGTAATGGAATTGGATAACATGGACGAGGTATGTTCTAGGCAGTTGTTGCACAGGGCCACTATGGAGGATGAAGAAGACATAATTTCTGTTATTGAAAAATCTAATAACTTATTGTTCGAGGGAGATGTAATTGAAGATGATGGGGAGACAGAATTATTTGAAAGGCACGAATGTGGGAATGAGAGGGAAGTTCAGGGATGCTATAGTAACAGTTGTTGCTTTGGTGCTTGCAATAAGGTGGTGTTAAAGTTAAAAGTGTTGAGGATATTATGTCTTAAATATTGTAATTATAAGAAGACTTGAACTAATGTTTATTTTGTAATTGGGTAGGTGGATGAGAGAATAAAAACATCGTTGTTCGTATTACCTAATAGAACATTGGCGATGGGTGGAGTGACCGGTAACCGTGGTTTTCGGCAGGAGAAGGAGATGGTTTTCGACTATAACCAGCCTCGGCATAGCCAACAAGGCTGGTCCATACGTGTTGGCCGTTCCTTTTTCTGGTGACGAGACGAAGTTAATTGAATACAGCATGGATGATATGCTTGATAAAGGGTAATAACATGGTGTGGTGTCCGAATCATTACATGATCAATATGTTTATATAAATATGGAGGGTTAGTATAAGTAATAGATATTGTTCTGTTAGCTCTTGCATGGTAATTTGTTTATGGTGGATTAAAATTTTCAGGGAAATTCTATTTCAGAGTAAGTATAATCAGGTTAGTAGGAATGACATGCTTTCGCTAGGTCCCGGAAGACTGGTACATGTAGAGGTAAGAGCATAATTATGTTTTTGCTTTTGTTAATGTATAATAGCAAATTTTTAAATATATGAGCGGAGTTGATTAATGTCATGCATTCAGTCATCTGTTTTGGGGTGTGTTGGCAACGTTATGGAATGAAGATGATTGAAATTTATATTTGTATAATATTTTTATTGCAGATAATGAATGCTATGACAGAAATTCTTTCTGTCAAAGAATGCTGCAGTAGTGCAAATAGGACACTGAGTTGGTTCCTTCCCCCAGTTTATGCTGTGCGTACGTTTTCATATAGCTACAACGTAGTGTAATAGTTAAAATTCACTTGTTTTCCCTTGGACATATCAGATGCTATGGTTGTAAATTTTTCTGTACGGTTTATATTTCAATACATTATTAAAACCGTACATATACTGTGTGATGGTTAGTTTCTCATTTAATCTCTCTTCAATCTTTCATCCACTGTTCGTGGTGTTGAAAACTTATAGGAAAGGGTTTTGCGGAATGCATGTGACATTGATACATTGTGTAACGATGTTGTTATGCGGGACTTTTACATGAAGGATGTTCATAAATGTGCTAAGGTGAGGCTAAAAGGAGTTGTCTTGTAGAAGATTTTCTTGTACTGTTTATGGAAACAAATAAAGATATTTGTTTTTCAGATATTTGTTCCCGTCAACCATGGGTTTTGTCACTGGTACATGTTGATTATATTCATTCCCGAAATGCGTGCGGAGATATGGGATCCAATCCCTAGTACATTGACCTCAACTATGTTCAACTCAGAAGCAAAAACAATTGTGAGTAATGTAATACAGTTATGCATAAATTCAAACGCAGCATACTAATGTTTTCAATTGTGTACACATTCATACATTCCAATATAACCTTTCGCATTCATTTAAGATGGTTTTTGTGTAATTTGCATTATTGGTGCCCAGCTGCGTTCATTTGATAATACTCTCAATGGGGACGGCCGGAAAGTTTTGCCTGCTGGATCAAAATTTGAGCACTTTACTGTACAACACGTAACTGAATTTGCAGTCATACTTGAGTCCTATAACTATGGAGTACTTATTCTTTTGATGATGCAGAGAAGAGGAAAATGGCTGCAGAATCCAACCTTTGAGGTTTGTTTGAAAAGAGTGGAATTCGTATGATTTTCTTACACAAGCATTTGATGATTTTACTGTCTATACCCACCAACGAGTGTTTTTTCGTATTTTTTTGTAGTGTGATTTTGATACTGAACGGTCACAGGTGGTACTACAACTGCTAACCTCTACAGTTAATTCTATCAAAGAGAAAGTGATGCAAAAATCTCGTGATTATAACATGGCCAATAAAATAACCTCACAATTGATGTGTGCTGCAGTTGAGAATAAGTTTCTGAAAAATTTAAGGAAATCCAGGCAATTGGGACATGGTCGGCGCAAGTAGGTGTTGAGATAATTTTATGGTTCTAACTAGAGCTTTTTTTACAACTGCAACGTGGTGCGGTTTGCAGTAGACGTGGAAATAGTTGTATTCTAGGTTGTTATGTTTAATTAACAGTTGATCTTTATCCGCAGGTCTGTCATTTAATAGGAAAAATTACTGTAAACTTTTGGTCAGTGCCTTTAATATAATTTCCATGGTACAAACTATTGTGTTATGTTATAGTATAAATTCGTTATTCATTTGGTTCGTAGATAGTTAGTGGCCTAGTTGCATAGACAACTGTCATTTACATTATTGCTTTCGGACTAGTAAAACTTTGGGCCTAAACTTTTAAGTGTGTCATCTATAGTGTTTAATCTGGTTTTAACGCATATCTTTGGCCAGGAACACATTTAGGGAGTCATTCTACCTCCATTTAAGAGATGAAAGGTTTGTCTATGGTAAAAAAACAAACAACTGATTTTTATGTGGGTAAATGGTGTGATAATGCACTCAATCTGTGTATAAAATAAAAAGGCTGTTGAGGCCGCAATAGCAGGTATTTTCATGATAATATTGAAAACTTGTTAATGACTGCCTCTACTTCTATATACACCCTGGTAGTGGCTTCAACTTTTCGAAATTAGTAGTTCAACAATTATTACGGCATGAAGTTACTTCAGACGAACATGTACTGGGATAAACATGTCAGCATATGAGAAAGGACACCCAGTAGGGGCCTCTTTAGTTGTTATAATCGAACTATCCACAAGGTTGTAACCAATAAGAGAAGTAGTATAAACTTTTGCAACACACAAGAGGATATTATATTTTATGAGGAAAATAAGTTAATGAAAGTGCACAACCAAGTGTACCATATAATCACGAATATTCTTACACATTATTTGAGCGTGTATTTTATCATGAATCTTACTCCGTCCCCTTCTCAAGATAACAGCTGAAAAGAAAATAATAGGAGTCAGAAGTTGCAGTTGTTACTTATTACAGTATGAGGCATGTCACATGCATAAAATACACAAATATTTTGGGGGTTTTGCAACAAAAATAATTAAAATGTTAGAGTACATACCTATATCGTTCTTGTTTGTCAAAAATCTGTATTATTCCAAATATTGATGTAGTCATTTCTATCCGAGCAAGTGCTGTATTGCGAGTTCGGAAAATTTGATCCAATGAGGTCAACATGCATGTGGTCTAGTGATTCAGCTAACATGCTGCCGCTATACTGCTGGACGAAGGTGTTAGAACTGGTTTGTAAGGCTGCACTGATTCTGTTCGATGCTTCTAACCCCATAATATTTGTGTGATTATGGTCCCCACCTATGGTGGTTTCACAACACCTTTGTTGGGTTGTGCCTCCAATAACGACATTGTCCCGACATGTGAACCTATTGGAGTCGTTCCCACAGGGTTCTTTAGATCTCACATCATTATTTGCCTTGCATGAACGTACAGTGTGGCCGCCTTTTCCGCATTTCTTACATTTTCTCTGCGCTGTTGGTCCAACCTTTAATTTCTTAGCAGCTCCTTTAGTCAAAACAACCACTGGGTCTTTCACCAAAGGTGCTCTTTGCATTTTTGCCTTTGTTCCAGATGGCTCAGCAATTGAACACATCCCTTCCAATCTTAATGACAAGTTGTGAATATCTATGATGGGCATATTGTATGCATCAATGCTTTTACCTACAAATTTCAATAAGCCTCGACATGCAGTGTGGATTGAACCCACTCGTGCTTCAATGCTCATATATTGTGCAACATTGTAATCAGACTTGCTCGACATAACCTCTAGCTTAGCGTCCTTTCTCCATCTAGATAAGATCATACAAGATCAGGGATTTCAGGAAAATTTTCCGCCTTCATCACCACAAAAGAATGAGAACAAGGCATCCCCACACTGTTATAGTGCATGCAAGTACATGACAATTTTCCTGATTCTATATCAAGTATCACGGTATGTTCCTTATGCTGGTTGCCAAATTTCTTCACCCGATATGTCCTTGATAGCATATCTTCTTCTATGACAGTAGCCGTTAGCAACCCTTCGTTATCAATTTCTTCACGAACCATATAAAACACTGCCTTTGTATATACATCAGCCGCTTGTTGTTCATATTTCTTCAGGTGTGTTATTAAAACTGGACAGCCATCGGTACTATCAAAATCATCTTTTCCTTCACTCTCTCGCTGTCGATCCATGAGACGGTCCATCTGCTTCACAAAGTCTCTAAGTCTTAGTTTTCTGTTGACATAATGATTTAAATAAGCATTCATTCCCTCCGACCTTTGTGTGCTGCGCATCCCCCCAAAAAAATTTCTTTTAAGATATGCCTCTGCCCATAATTTTCGTTCCTCGTACACCTTCTTCACCCAGTCATTAGTTTTGACTCTATGTTTTTGAACCATCAATTCCCATTTATGGTTGAATTCATCTTCGTTGTATGGTTGGAACATGAACCTTCTGAAATCATTGACAAATTCAGGGTTGTGAATATTTGCTTGCACATTTCGGCCCAAATGCCAACAACATAGCCTGTGAACTGAGAGCGGAAAAGTCTGGGCGATTGCATTTCTCATTGCACGATCTCCATCTGTTATAATAGTTACAGGCTGTTTTCCCTCCATTGCTTCCAAGAATGTCCGTAACAACCACACATAAGTGTGCTCCTTTTCATCCGATAATAAGGCAAACCCAAAAACTATAAACTTTTGGTGGTGGTTTATTCCTAGAAATACAACAAACGGTTTTCTGTATGCATTTGTTCGATATGTTGCATCAAATGCTAACACATCTCCAAACACAGCATAATCTGCTCGTGCCCCTCCATCACACCAAAATAGGTCTCCTAACCTGTGTTCTTCATCAATAGTATACTCATAAAAGAACGATGGATCTGCACTTTTCTTCCCTTGCAGATACGACAAGCAGGTCTCAGCATCATTTTCTTTTAAGTCTTGTTTCCTCATGGAGTCAAGCCCATTTTGCACATCTTTTCTCATGAATCCAACATTTTTGTAGCCACCTGATCGTTCCACCATATACTCGTGGATCTGTGACGGTTTTACTCCAACTTTATGCAATGCAGATGCGGCAATCAAATCTGGACCCCTTATATTCCTATGTGATCGAATGAAGTGTACTTGTTCGATTGGAGTTAGATTGTGATTGTGCCCTCCATTAAAATAGGTACAAACCCATGCAGTTTTCCTGTCATTAAGCGAAATTCGAAATTCAGCTCGACATCCTGTCCTTGTCAAAGGTCTTGCTTCCCTTGACCTGTTGGCAAGTCGAAGGTATTTCTTAGGCCGAAAACCTTGTTTACTGCATACCCACTGTCTCCCAGTCAACATGCCTTGTTTATCGTATCTTTTCGTGTTTCTTCGAACACCAAATCCAACGGACTTTGCGTATTCGTGGTAAAAATGATCGGCCTCTTCTTCTGTTGCAAATTCTTTTCCCACAAATTTCATGTTATCTGTGGTCTCTTCACCATGTACACCTGTTTTTTGTGTAACCTCATTTCCGCTTTCGTTTGGTCCGTCAACGTTAATTTGTTGCTCTAAATCATGACAATTAGAAGATTGTAATAGTCTGGTTCCGTACTCTCCAGTTTCATCATTCGTCCACTCATTGCTGTTACTAGTCTGTGTCCGGAATGATGTTCCCTCATTCATCTCGTCTCCAAAGTCTTCTCCACCTCTGTTGTCTATAGGCGTCATCATTAGATGTTGATCTTATACTGCACAGAAAACTACAACAAGTATGAGTCTGTAGCCAGTAAAAATGCCACTGGTTTTATACTCCCGGACATGTGCCCACAATCTACCATTGACATGTACATGCGTACAACTTGATTATATGTGTACAATGTTTAGAATGATTGAGTCTTTTAAACATGCGGCATTAAATTTTGTGGGTCAATGCATAAATACAGCGTATATAAAATTTTATATTTGAGGACCAAATTTATCAGTACCAACATTTGCAAACTATAACTATGGAGTTTTCCCCCTCTTTTGTTGTGATTGTGTTTGGTTGATAAACAATTTAGTTCATACGATTAACATTTATAATGAGCGGAAATGAAATTGTACCTCTGCTATTATGAATCAGTAACCTTTACTGTATCCAGCAGCAACTGCTTGCACTATCGCATTGTCTTTGTTTTCAAGACCTTATTCTTAATTGCATCCGGGATCGTGATAAAACTAATTGAACTGTGGTAAATACATGTTGGGGACCAATGTGTCTGTTAGCGAAAACTTGCTTGCATCTGAAGCACATTTTTGGCGCCTTCTCCGGTTTTATTTCCCCCCATCCGAAATGTTAGAGGTTTAAACGAATTTGCAGTTGACTCTTATTCATTTCCCAATTCAATCAATCTCACTATTATTGATTAACCACACGTGAGCCCAAATTTTTGGGTTCTCTAAGAAGACAGAGACGATACAAGGTTGCTGGAGAAATCAAACACTGTTGGCCAAGTACAAATATCTGGGCCTTTACTATTTTTACCATGATAATACAATTAACACCCCTATGGATATTGCACATTCCTCTTTGGAGCACAACTGTGCGTGGGCAATGGTCATTTTCTATTCAATATAACTATAATATTTTTATAATATTGAACATTTCCAATTTTGAACCATTAACGAAATTTTTGTTTTCCTACAATTGAAAAATTTTCCTGTTTTACTGCTACATGCTGCCTCAAGTTATTAACAAGATATTGCAAAAATAAAAAACTTCTCTTACGAGTTAGGAAAGGGTCTTGCTACTTTGCAACTAGTGTTTGGTACCCCTATCTTGTCATTTAGTGCTTTAATCGTTAAATTTAACCGAAGAGTTCCATAACGGCCCGGCTGTGTTTGGCTGGTTATTAACATTATCATCCCCAGTGTTTACTGAAAAATAAGAAAAGGCAAAGGTTTGTAAATGTTCACATATATATCCGAATTGTTTCAAATTTTTTTTTTACACTTAAATCCATTGACTTAGTTTGACTATTACAATGAGTATCAATGTATCAATAATAATGTATTCTCATGTACAATTTTCAAAATCCATGAAAAAAATTAACATGTATTACAAAATTTTTTTATAACATACGATATATATGATATACAATAAATTATTGGAAAATTCATCAATCAAAATAGAATACATAATAAAAATATATTAAGTTGTTAATAATAATAATATACGACCAAAATAAACATGTATATACCTAAATTAAATGTTTTCAATAATATTATTAATCAACAGGTTTGGTAATTCCTAAGGTATATTTTATTTTTTTTTTTAACTGATACAGATCTTCATGCGTACGATAACCGAATTTTATTTCTATTCTTTCTTTATTCCTATTTAGTAATTTAGCACCCATAAACTTTATCTTCTATTTTTTTCTTCTTTTCATAAACTCTGGCCTAATAAAATACTTTTAATTAAAACCATCAGATTTAAGAAATAGATTTTTTTCATCGACAGTAATCCTACTATTCATTCTTTGGTCTATGTAGTTGTGTGATTCAAAATTCTTGAATAAAGATTCATGGCTTTTTAAATTTTATTATTTATAAAATTACCATTCGTGTTCGCTGCAATTCTTGAATTACACAAGATTATTGGAAGTTTTTCTTTGAATTTATGTATTTATATATTAAATAAAGGACAACATAGGTCGAGAATAAATGGTTGTCAATTATAGATGTTTATCCTTTGTTCTTATTAGTTGGACTTAATGAATGGGTATTTTTATAATATAAATTATTTAATTATAGTATGAGGTTATTTTAACCCATCAAATTACTTTCTATACCCAATTACTGAAGAAATCTATAGCATAAATTTAAAATATAAAAGTTGACTATGTACACTTCATAATACCAAAAATAACCCCAATTCAATTTATTTTTTTATAATAAAATTATTTTCTTATGCTTTTATATCAAAACTAATATTTTATGGATTGGATAATCTTGCAAAGTGTGGACAATAAAGATGAACAAAGTGTGGAGAAAATCAGGTTGATTATGGAGGAGAGTTGAAGAAAAATGAGAAAAAAAATTATTGTTATACTTATAACTTAATTGTAAATAAGAAAGAATACAAGGGATTCAGTTACAAAAAGACAAAAGCGGGGTATGGTGTTACAATCGGAATTGTGAGACCCACAACAATGATGGAATGAGAAATGGGAGACTCGTTCCCTTGGGGGGAGGTGGGAACTACTGTACCATTCCCGGGATTTGCCGTAATTGCCCTCCCTCAAACTGTACGCTGGCCACTTTATCGTAATTTGTTTAGGCAGTAACATTTTATAATAATTAATGAATTATTATATTACACTTAATTAACATATTAATTTATAATTAACAAGAATAGCATGTTGTAATAAATAATCACATTATTATATATATTGTTATAATTAACATCAAATTAATTACATTTTCTTGAACTATTCATGATTAATATTAATATTATGATAATTAATTCATAAATTATTAATAATTAATAATATAATTATTTCTATTATTTTATATATTACCATATTAGTAAAATTTTTTTAATAATTATACTTTTTTAATAAATAATCACAAGCATTAATTTATTATTATTGTTGATATAATTTATTAATTTACAATTATACTTAGTTTACATATTCATATTAATGAAGCAATAAATTTATTACTATTGATTATTATACCCATTTAATGTATTATTGTACTTACTTACTTAAATAAAATTTATTAAGAATTAATAAATTTGTTACTTACTATTAATTATGACAATAATTCATTAAGTATTTGTTAACCATTTGTCACAATGTCATTGATTCTGATTACGTTAGTGAACAAATTATAGGTGATTAATGCCAAGTATGACTGCACAAGCTTTCGTAGCCATACTCATTTCTAATATACAAGCGCCAGAACATTTAAACTACAGGATAACTTCGGCTCATTTCCAATGCCGGTAGGATTAGAAAGTTTGCAAAGAGCCAATGATTCCACCAACTCTCTCAATGGGCATAATAAAACATATAAATTAGTTGAAAATATTTGCACCTCTGTGATTATCAAACCACTTAACCATGTAGTTTATGGTCCAACCAAGGTTGATATCTGGACCACCACCCAATCACTTTAATAAATTAAAATTCAGCACTGGAGACCAAGCATAACTAACAACAAATGCTCCAGCTTGACCAAATTGAATGAATTGGTCTAAACTGCAACTATCACAGCGAAACAAAACAAGAAAACACGATTAAATGTAAACCACACAGAGGAAGAGAATTAAAAAATCAATATTTTGCATCTACCAGATGAATATTAAGAAAATTCAGAACCTTTATCTTTTATCTTTGTAACCCACATTTAATTCTTCTTCACTTTCATGCGGTTAATGGAGACCAAGAAGGAGACTGGCCAAGTCCATATTAAAAAAGTAATTATGTCGAACCTTTCACATGTATAAAAAAATAAGCACATTTCCAGTGCTCTTGCCTTTTCATGGCGGAATAATATCTCGTGTGTACGCATCGTATCATTTTGTTCACCCTTTCCCATCATGGGTGAAATTTCCATCGTTAAATATTTAAACCACATTTTATCATTTCTAACGAAGATTACTTAATTATATTCATAGTCCATAAAGTTTACAAACAAAATATAAACGTCCACTTCATCCCATATCCCAACCTAACCCATAAGGGTTATCATAATTACACAAGTTTCTTAGCTACTACTGACATAGGGCTACTTCATTACAGCATATAGTTAAACTAGCCCCCCAAAACAACATTATTATAGACATAACACATTAACCATTCATGCCATCCATGGTGCAAAAACAACAAAACATTATTGCTTTCTGCCTTTTGTCAACGAAGGAGCTGATATTCACGCATGGTGGAAGTCTTAGCAGTCGATCCAATTCCAGAACGTGGATCCAAATCTTATGCTTCAGTGCGCTGCAACAAATTAGGTAGTTATTAAATTTCATCCAATAAGCAACTACAAGCCACTTGCACAAAGTTAATGCAAACTTACTATAGTTTAACATCAAATTTGCAGCATCATTTACAACTTTTAAAACTTGTCGCTTACTTTTATATATGAGAATATAATATAAAATTCAGCTCAGAAGAACGATGGACATGAATATTTACTGGTTCATGGGATGAAATGGTTGTCGCCTGTATAGGGGCCTTGCACGTTAAACTTACTATGACCGCCATTCCCACAGTTCTTGCACTTGTAACGACTCTTACCGAGAATGGTTGTTGTGACTCCTCTTGCACTTGTAACAGGGTCAGCATGATTCATCCCACCTAGTGATGGCCTCAGAATTGGATGTTTTATGGCTCCATCAACAATAGTAGGCAAATCTTCAAGGTGAGCCATTTTTCCCTGCCCAGTTTGTGACTGTTGGCTACAACCTGCTCCTTCATCATTTCCTCTCAATAGAACATTGATTTCCAATTTGAGGAAGCCTCTCAGAATACACTCCCGCACGATTTTTGCCAAAGAGTCATCGGTCAGGACATCAATACATATAGGAGCCCAGGGCAGTGTTGCCTTCGGATTGAAGTCTTGCACATTAGGTGATGTTTGACCAACGACGACCATTGCTGCCAAACTACACAGTTGGTGGACCTTGAAGTGCATGGGCCTCACCGTTTGAAGAAGCACAATGCGTCCCATGTATAAAAGCTCGAACCTGAAGTAAAGCGGAGGGGGGATTTCAGGTATTTGATGTTCCATCTTCTTCGGGTCCTGCACAGTAATGATTTAAATTAATTCGTTACAATGATAGAGAAGTATTTTACTGTAACATAAACATAAAAGAGAGATATTAGAGAATACCAAAATAACAAAAATAGTAAACTCCTCCCAAACTAAGTCAACTACTTCACTCCTCAGTAATTTACGATTTTTATCAATCACATTTCCTGTATTTATACGTGAAAATTAGAAATCACTGTGCTGCCTTTCGTGGTCACCAAGAATGCAACAGTATCAACTAATTATTTTTAATTCCACTTACACTATTCATTAACAGTGCAAATGCAGGCTTATTTTTTAGGAGATTGACTAAATTGCGCCCACTTACTGATTTGATTATGTTCGGATCCAGGTCTTTCGGTGCGTGATATAATTAACCAAAACCCTAAATTCACCTGCAATTAACAAATAACCCGAAGCACATTTCCTTAGAATATTGACACTACATATAGTAAGAAAAAACTTATCAAGTTTCACTCCTCAGTAATATGCTAAACGGGTCATTGCCCAAAAATTTAAAGTACTCCTACTTATAGGTGTAATCATTTCCAGTGATCATATAGGGTGAATAATTGTTGAAGTACTCACCTCGGGAGTTGCATTTATGCTGTATAGTAGTTTCGGTACCAATAAGTAAGACAACAACTTCTACAGGGTTGATAATTGTTTTTAAGATGATTGTTTAGTAACAACTTTATGGTTTCATCTTATCCACATATTCTCCCTGCAAAATAATTTCTGTCTCAGAAATTGTTTAAACTATGACAGCTTGTCCTCATATTTCTTCAACAGCAAGGAACGACGATAATGCCGTACTATTTGTGCCTGATTTCACTGCCACCGTTGCCGTTGAGTTCTTGGATTCCCTTTTCACAAACGGTGATTTTTGTTAAACTGGTACAGAACTTATACCTTCACCTTCGCTCATACCAGACGTAAAAGAAATGTCCGTATTCATTCCGCTAATTCTAACACAATGGCCCACGCTTATTTGGTCACATATATGCACTGATCGAGTACACTGAAACATACAAACATGGTTGAATTATCATCATAATTATCCATGATCTTTTTATAGTATGTGTTCTATTTAGTTATTACAAATTTTTCTGATTACTCTTCTTGTTAATATAAACTTCTAACTGCTGATATGTTCACTTCATCCATCTATTAACTGCATAATGAACCATTGGGCAATTTGACAATTTATTTCAACTGTCTTAAGGGTCCGAATCAAACGAACAAGTCCATGAATTGCTTTTGAATATCAGCTGTTGAAAATTAGCTTACACCGTGTCATGTGTAAATGCTCAGCTTAGGGTTTAGGAAAAATCATTGCCATGGCCTTCGTTGTTGATTTACGTCCACTTCTTAATCTAGCATTTATTGCGAAATGATAAGACCTTCTCTTATACAACGGATATTGCACAATATTTGCCTTTAATTCCATCTAATAAAGGTTTGGACTGAGACAATTTAGGCACACTGGGGTATTTTGGTCATCTTTTTTGGCCAAAAAAGTGGAAATTAACTGTCTGAACGTTTATTTCAGAATTCAATGGATATGTGCCATCTCTTTTTTATTGTGATCCAATGACCTTCGTTGTTAGACAGAGGGCCCTATGGCTACTAAGTAATGAGCACTTTTCCCATTCATGTCAACGTCATTTTGAAACAATAAATGCCTGAAAAGAGTGCATCAACTAATGAGCTAGAAAACAATAGAGAGAAGTGAAGGTGCAACTAAAGCTCTCATTTTGGGAGTTCACAAACTATACAGCCCTTCTTCGCGTTGTAACTCTCTGGACCAACCATGTCAGGTTGGTGCATTATCTTTCCTTCTAGTGATTGTGATCAAGCTGTGACCTTTTCATTCATGCAATTGTTTTCTTATTTTCTCTTGGGGTAGTTGACAAACGGTTTTACCTCTGAATAAATGAGTTTCGAACAAGGAAATAAGGAATCAGTTATGGTTGGGGAAGAGGCAATGATAATGCAAAACTTGACAACTAACATTAATGCGATGTAGTTTGTTGGTCCCTGATTTAGTGCAATCATTGTATTGTCTATTTCAGTCGAACCTGTTTATAATTACATTCCTTGTTGTCGTTATGAACTTGTAACTATTTAACATTTATGGTTGAGGTTGATATCAGTAGTTTTATGAGGCCATGGGTTTCTTCTTTCCAATTTGCTTACCCTCTTCCTTTACCTTACACTTTTTTTTGGTAACAAATGGAATCTTAAACAAACTATATGTTTTGATGTTTTCCCACAGACAAAATTTTTATTAGTTTTGGTTCAATAGGCCCCCACATTTACCTCATATAATGGTCTCGGTGTTGTAACGGTAGGTTTCAACACAAAGAAGATGGCAGCCATGGGTTTAGGCCAAATGGTTATTTATAATAGTTGTAATTTTTTCCATTTTGTCAATTATTTTTCTATGTGTTTTGAGTTGTCTGGCAAATTTTTGAATAGAGATTCCGCGAAGCATGTATTTTGAAGGCATTTATGTCAAAATTTACGATATCTTTTAGTTTGTTTAGGGTTTAGCCGGGTGTTATAGTCAATTGCCTTTCCACAGTTCATGCCTGTATTTTCTCTGACTGTAGATACGCATATACATGCTGGTAATGATTCGTAGAAATTGCTATAGTTTTCATAACTGAGGGCTGATTTGTCCTCCAATTGCAGGTGACCCGACAAGAAATAACAACATGAACCTCCAGTTCTCTTGCAGTTTCAGCGCAAATAGTTGGACTTTTTCCGTCAGGACTGCTATTGGGAAATTAGAGGCATCATGGGGGGAAGATGGCCCTTACCTATCGATGACCTTCACGGTGGATGGGATTGACTTTGTTGTAGGGGTAGCTCGTAAGTTATTGGAACGGCTTATCCATTGTATGTAGCCAGTACCTGCCGCTGTATATTGTAAATGTTATTTTGGTCGAAGTGGGCACAAATCATTCATAGTGTGAAGAGTTGGCCTTATTACGTTGTAGAAAGTTTTTGAACGATAGAGTACTATAGATAAGCCATCATGTAATGGGTTTAGCAATGGGAAAAACAGTGGTACTATACCACTGTTTTTTGTCTTTTTGTGACACTTTTAAATATAACCCATTGTACTTATTTTGGCATTAGCTGTTAATACATAAGGTTTAAGTCAAATCAAACCAATATTTATAGGTCAAATGCATCCCTTGAATTATTTTACTTGAAGGTTGCACTTGTACCATAATACTCCATCTTTACTAATTTTCAATTGAATGTCAAGGGTCTAATGTTTATATAACGATTGTACATGCCCATAATGTATTTTAATAAACAAACTCCGAACTCTCAATTTGGGGTAATGACAAATTGTAGGAATTGCAATATCCAAAAAGTTAACTGTGCAATGTGATAGTAAATTGAAGGAGCTTTAATCCATGTTTCGCATTAATCCGATGGATGACAAATTGGATGAGTATATTCATTACAATTTAGGGGGTCATTAAGCGAAACAAAACAAATGGAATATGTTAATAAATTGATATGGATAAATGGTTAAAGAAGACAACACTAGCTCAATCAATCTCTTCATAGATTCCCACACAATGTTGTGGCGTAGCATTTCGCATTGCTTATGATTACAGCGATAAGTATGTAAATTATATTAATGTTATACTTTTGTGGGTGTACTAAGAAATAGTAAGCAACTAAGCATACAATGGGAGTGCAAACCAATTGGGTCTAAGCTGCATTGCCATAGTGTAGTCTGGCCCGCTGTGGTACCACTCCGCAGAAATAAGTTCAATAAGCAGTAAAAAGTCACGAAATTTTGTGGTTACAAAACAAGCACCACTCCTTTCGTGGGTAACTAAATTCCTCGTATAAGGAACAACAAGTTAGCAGCAATCTTCGTCAGTCTTTCTTGTTAAGCTTCACAACTCCAATTTGTTAATAATAATAACATGTGAGGTTAAAAACATCTTGAAGTAGGCTACATTTTTTTCTTCGGCAAATCACACGTGCAATATAGAGAAAATATGATAGGAAAAAATACTTGAATTAGCATAAGATAACAGTTAATCATATAACTTGCGGTTTCATAAGGGTAAAATTTCACCACGTACACGAGAACTGTGAAACCATTAACCAACCTACATGGTAATGAACAAAAGGAAAACGTTCTATAATGATCGTAGACCCATTTCTGCTATAATACTCCAGTAGTAACGATAGCCATAGATACAGACAATGTAATTACACTGTGGATCCAGCCTGAAACAACCAACCATTGACGACTAGTGCACCCATCGCTGCTGATGCAGCGGCCAGAGTAGCACCCAAAAAC
Source organism: Atalantia buxifolia (assembly GCA_030444775.1). Classification (NCBI taxonomy): domain Eukaryota; kingdom Viridiplantae; phylum Streptophyta; class Magnoliopsida; order Sapindales; family Rutaceae; genus Atalantia; species Atalantia buxifolia. The sequence continues at coordinate 25,741,602 of CM059832.1, read as the reverse complement.
CAAACAATACCCTCCAGCCTGCGAACGCGTCTGTTAACATCATTAGTGAATCGAGGAACTGGATACATTTCCCTCAACACGGGCACTCTGGCGTCTGCGAAATCGTAAATGCTGTAGCACTCCTCAATATCTGGCAGCCAAAATTCCCAAAATTTGCATGTGTCACAAGCAAAATACAAGCGACCAGGATTAGCAGAGGATTCTGATATCTTCACAATGGATCGCCTGCGTTCAGGGCACCTACAGTGTCGGTTCTTAATTCGAGGGTACATAGGCCTACTGTCACTGGTATTGCTGGATGATGCCATGGAACTTAAATTTTGTTTTTTCTTTGAAGCGGACTATCGTTACAAAAAAAAAATACCTAAGGTTCAGTTACTTAATTCCCATTTTATTTCCAACCCCGCCTATCTGTAGATTTGAAATTCAAAATTCGAATGACTGTCTTTTCTTACAGTGCAAAAGTTTTTTCTGCATCTGTAGAACAGATATGTAGAGGTATTTCTACAATTTTGGAACGATCACAGCCGTCCCTGCATATCGAGATTGATTAATATCACTTAATATCACATAACCCCATTAATGCATCAAAGAGATTTGGACAAATCATTCATACTAATATCACCAAAGGAGGCCACGTGGCCCTGTCGTTCGGCGGAAAAGAAAGGTACTTGCTGCCCAAGTTTCTATGCAGCAACAGTATTGTCCACGAATTTATTGGACAAAAATGTGGCTAGTAAATCGCAGCAGGAACAAATACTCATGTCCACAATAAGTTTCGCTGACAGTGTTGAAATATTTGCATTTACCGTGCTGAATACGCATTGCAACAGTAACTACATTAATGTACATTTAGGGGTATCGCCTAAAACTCACAACTGCCCCGTAAAATATCAGTTAGCCCCCTATAGTTTAATTTATTAACAATTTATTATAAATATTATAAAATTTTATGTTTTATAAAATGTGTGTAACCGCTTTGTAGTCTATTTTATTTTATTGCAATCCTTGTAGTACAAATTCGGCCCCTATAATTTTAAATTCCCCAAATACCGTCCATGCACTAAAAAATAAATTAAGAATTAAATAGATAATAATTGTAATTGTAAGAATTATAATTTTATAATTCAAATTCTGCATTATAAATTTTAATTGGATTATTGTCAATATTATTATTATTATTATTAACAATAAAAAAAGTTTTATAATTAAGTAATCTACTATTATGTTAATTAAGATGTTAATAATAAAAAAAATAATGACAAATAATAATTATTTTTTGAATACTAATAACAATAACAATAACAATAATTAAAATGAAAAGAATAATTATGATAAAAACTAATGAATGATTTTATACTATTTTGTTACAAATTAATGTATTATGATATTAATTGTAACATTAAGTAAACACATAAACGATAATACAGTTTAACAAAAAATACAAATCATGCAGTTCAAGTAAATAAATTATTCAGCTTCCAAAAGTTACATTTAATTCTACTTATTCTAATTTTAACTCATTATGTTTACAGTTCATTGCAATTCCTGTTTAGTGAAGACACTATCAAATCTATTGTAAATCAATTGATTTCCAATTAGAGTACTCTATACTGTTTACAATGTTTTAACATGTCTTCTTCACTTTGATACATGCATTCACCACCACTTGCATCAAATGTAACCCCATAATATAATGAGTTAGAGTACACACATCTGCAATCGAAATGAGGAATTTGAATGAAAATACTTTATTGACTTGAAATGAAGGATTCGCAATTTTTGTTTTTTCTGGTACCATTTATGTGCTGACTTTATGTTTGAATAAATATCAGAATAAATTTAATTGTAACAAATTAATATAAAATCACTCATTAGTGTTTATCGTAATTATTAGTAATTATGTTTAATTATTGTTATTGTTATAATTATTGGAAAAATAATTATTAATTGTCATTATTTGAATTATTATTAACAGCTTAATTAACAAATTTACTAGATTACTTAATCATAATACTTTTTACTATTGTTAATAATAAGAATAATAATAATTATAATAATAATTATAATAATAATAATGCAACTATCCATTAAAAATTATAATTATATTAAACCCTTATAAAAATATAATTCTTACAATTACAAATATTATCTATTTAATTATTATAATATTTTTAATTACATGGAGGGTTTTTCGAGAATTTTAAATTATAGGGGGCGAATTGGTGCTACAACAGTTTCAATAAAATAAAATAGAATACAAGGGGCTCAAGCACATTTTATAATATAGAAAATTTTATAATATTTATAACAAATAGTAAATAAAATAAAGTATAGGGGGTTGAATGATATTTTGTAGGTCAGTCGTGAGTTACGTTAAATGTAATTTAGGGGGACCCATTAGTATGAAGTAATATATTACTCCCAGGTTAAATGCATGTACTTCGGTAGGAGAGCTGGGCGGCGGAATAATATATCTCACCCTCATCAACTGAGCAGCTTAGTTTGAAAGAAACAAGTGACCGTCCATTTAAAATTTGGGCTAATAAATAGAAGGTCATGATCTAAGAAAAAAGAACCTTGCTGACCAAGTAAGCTAAGGATTCCCCATCTTCATCGCCTATATTAACAATCAGTCTCTCGAATGTGAGGTGAACCTATGCATATACTGAACAACGAAACGAAGAAATTCCAGGTTTTAAGTAAGTAATCATTGTATGCTTTCATACATTTATATAGTGTAAGTGTTTAATGTAAGTTTACCTATTCAAGTGAAATCATAATGTCACTTACGGATTATGGGTTGAAATTTTTATTTCAGTAAATCAATGGCAGCTGAACAAGTCCCAACAACAGAGTGCTTTACTTTTGCCCTTGAGTACATGGATAGAACGATGCTGCTGAAAACTAACAAGCCCTTCGACTTCAACATGCTTCAGCTATGTAACGTAGCCTCCATGGTGCTGAAGAGACCTGAATCTCCTATGAAGCATGTGTTTCGTCCAAGAGCTCACATCCCCTGGGCCTTCAACTTGGACGTACCTGTATTATGTGACAACTTGCTTCACAGAATCGTGCAAGGCTGCATTAGAAGGGGACATCACAATCTCGATATAGGAGTGTATTTCAGTAATGCAGATGCCACCCAAATTCAGCCGCCGATGATAACCGGCATGCAAGCCAATGCATTGACGGTTTCGGCGGCGCAGTGTGCACCAAATCAACCATCGAATAATCGCAAGCGGCAAAACCCAAGCATAAGTTTGAGTGATGCGGGTCCCAGCAAGCGATTTGCGCAAGTGCAAAATGTTGCTCAGGATGTGTCACCAAATGCTGAACATGAAGAGGTGAGAGAATTAGCGAAATTGATGTATTGGCCTACTTCACTTAATAACATTTTTAATGTATGATGAATTGAATCCCAGTAAACAGTCGTTCATTATTACTAGCACAGGTAGGCCAGAATTTATTACAAAATTTGTGTTTTTTGCTTGTTAATGTTCGAAATGTAACAAAAATTGTTTCTGATTGTCAATGGAAGGAGAAGACAGAAACGACAGCGCAACAGCTCTGCGAAGACAGTGATGTGGCAGCCGAAATGATTTCTGCATCTCAATTGCTGAAGTGAATGGCCCCACTTGGAGAGATCATCATCTCTACGTTAATTAATATGTCATGTTACTAAAGTTATGTTAGATGGCTGTGTGAGTAGTATTATCAATGTTGCACCTGGCAAATTTTTATGTTGTAATAATATATCGTCGTTATTGTGCTGCTTCTAATGTGTGGTGTACGATATTTAAACTTTCTATGGCTTTGGCCAGCAGGTGGGTGTGATGAGCATCGTCGTCATGGTTAACAGAAGAGTTTGAATTTTGTGGGTCAATGGTATGCCGAAAGACAAAATTGTCAAGACTACTAATGTTGATAACGGTCTCTTTGACTATATACCCCAAAAGTTATTGGATTAATGCATAAGTGAAATAACCCACAAAAGACAGTGGTTAATAATAAAGTTATCATATTGTCTTGCACACGAGATTGTCAACCATGTATATTTATGCAAAACAATTAATTCGTGCCATAGCGTACAAGCAAAATAATAAGCCAAGATGTAAGAGGGAATGCTTTGCACGCATTCAGGTTGTAAGGTGGGAGAAAACGCAACTAAGTACAATTCTTACTTTCAAACGGGCCACCCATCGCCAAGACCTGTAGCAACATCCGCTTTTATACGGTGTAAACAATATAGAGTTAAGTAATGTGCTGGGATTTTATGACAAAATTTTATAAGGATAACTTGGTTATTTAACCAGTTACAGTAACAAATCTTATGGTTCGTAAGGAAATCACCGTACAGCGTATATGAAACCTTCAAAGCTTATCGTTGTAAATCAATATTTCTGACTTTATGTACGGAATGATGCAATGTGGTTGATTCGCTACTTTGAAGATGCTTAGTATAATGGCTGAACATATGTATGTAAGGATGAAATGTAGTGTACTAAACATGTTTTAACGGAAAAGAACAGCACTTTTCCCTGAGAAAAACGACTGAGTCATAACAGGAGACTAAGCACGTATGCGTGTAAGCTACACTGCATAACAGGAAAATTAAATTTAACATTTAGTTGTCACGTAATTGTCAAGCTGGATGCCCATGGAAATAGCATATTCGATAGTTTACTTTGGTGACTTTTATGAGCCAACAAATATTCAAATGTATACAGCTAAGTATTTGTTGTTTACAATAGCGAATTTTCTCTACCCACAATGGGGATATATCAAAAACTTTAACAGCTTAGATAACCAGCACCTGTTTGGAATTTATAGATGCAAAAAAGAATCTGAAAATTTTCCTACATGCAAGTACATTAATAACTCGTCAGTATAACGACTCATTGTCATATGCCCATTTCAAACCTTTAATATAATTTCCAGAAATTTCATACTTAACATGTTAAGGCCAATAAAATCTAACGTTAAGACCTAACTTATAAACTCGCGGTGATATTTCATTGTCTGGCCTCTCCACCAATTGAGATACACAATCAAAGGGCATATCCTTGAACAACAAGACCACGAAGGCAAGTTCAAGTTTTCACCAACTGCAAATCGATAAAATGAAGTTGAATAGGCTGAAAAAAATGTTGTGCCTAGGATAATTTCATAAAGATGACACTTGTACTTAGTTCAGATGCCTGTCTAATAACTTTTTACTTTACTTGTCGTCCACTCCACGTTGGAACACAAATATTACCAACATCTTTATTATAAAAGCATGATCAGGCTTGCTATGTGGAATATTTATTGTTGCAGGAACACTATCACTTACAATTGCACGAAGCCGAAAACTCAAAGGGTTTATATGCAAGCCTGCATGTGGAGAGCATGTGAAGAAGATCAAAGACAAGAATCTATGCACTGAGGTTTGGGATTTCTCAATATACAGGGGTCAATAGTTGTGAGTGACTTCTCACAAGGCATTCATACAAGGAACAGGTGTTGTTTTATAGGTATTCCTTTAATCACATCACATAATATCATTGGTGCTACGATTTTCGATGCCATGATGATTCTATTTTTACATAATGTTAGTGGCTATGTAATGTTCATCAAAATTAAGAATAGATCAAGCATTGACAAGTATATATTTTCGGCCCAAATTCTTTGTTGACTTATAATGACATATAATGATTTATCTCTTCACTTTTTAAATTCAACTTGCCTCTTCTTTTGTGTACTGAGTTATATAAATCAAACACGGACTGTGGTGGTTTTGGCAATTGTTTGAATTTAACAATAAATGTTGCTCATATATAACTATTGGACAGCTACGCTTATAGATACTTATTCCCATAAATTTTGTGGATGTTTGGCCAACATTAGGAAACTGCCATATGCTACCGACTGATGCACGTTGTATACAATGCATATGCAAAACAAAACTAATATGCCTAATGCTATTGTAATTGATATGCTATATTGTTTCATTAGTAAAATAGCTCGCTTATTATTTATCATGCTCGGTCTGTTAAGACATAAATCTTGGTCAATGCAGGCAATTTGATCATTTTTCTTGTGCAATTTGCACTGATTTTGGCCTCAACGAAAAAAACTTTTGAGCAAATTACCAATCATTTGAGGGATAAAATAGTCCGAAGAGAATTGTTTGGGGGGAAACATGGGAAAGAAGAATCTGGTTCCTCTAAATCGTATGAAAAGCAGGCACTGAAACTAGGCCAAGGCCCTGCAACTTCCACTATAGTCGAACAACCCAGAAAGAGTAATGAAATACCGACAAGGAAGACAGTTATGCTATCGCACAAAGACCTTATGGACACATTCGGACATAATGATATTTGTGATGATGATGATGATGATGTCACAAACAATTTACATACTTGTATAAACCTCATTGCTTCTGCAATTGATGAAGGGACAGGTCAGTGGGTTCATGAACATAACAAGGGGGCTACACAATGGTATTCCGATGATGAGGAAGATTTTATTCCGGACAACAATCACAATGTCACTGACTTAGAGGGATACTGCTCAGACACTGATGAAACTGTATTGTACACAGGCACAATCTCTCGCTGCCAGAAAATAGAGCATATTACTGGTTTCTTATTTGAAGAAGGTGGCCATCAGAAAATGATAATGCGTAAGGGACAACTTTTTAGGGATGAATTTCAGTTTCGACGGGCTGTCGAGGTATTTTCTCTTCGAGAGGGATTCAAATTATGCATTATCGAGAATGGTCCTAATTTGATCCACCTTGAATGTTCTTCATTACGATGTGATTGGAAAATTGTGGGAGCAAAGCTATCAACAGGGAACTCTTTCATTGTTAAAGATATTTCACTGACCCACGGTTGTCATATACAACAACGAGCATTTAAGTGTACAAGTAAGTGGATAGCTGCAAACTATCTCCATTTATGGAAAAATAATGCAAACACTGCCTCTGTGGAGGTTTATCAACAAATCGTTCAAACATTCGGAGTTGTATGCCCGGAATGAAAGATTTTTAAAGCAGAAAAACGTGCACAACAACTACTGGGCAAAGATCACGTGCAAGGATATGCAAGGCTTACACAGTTGAAGACTGAGATTGAACGAATAAACAGCGACAACATTGTAGTTTTAGAGACTAAGGACGAAGAGAGTGGATGTAGTAAAATATTTCATAGAATGTTTGTATGCTTCCATGAACCAGCTTTTACTTTTAAGATGAACTGCCGTAATTTCATCGCAGTTGATGGATGGGTTATAAACAGCGCACATCAAAGTGTCATGCTGGTTGCTGCTGCTCTTGATGGAAACAACGGCATTCTACCAATTGCCCTCGCTGAAGTGGAAATAGAGGACTTTGCCTCTTGGTCTTTTTTCCTTAATAATTTAGTTCGAGCTTTGAGGAGGGAAAATGAGGAGGGACTATGCATTATGACAGATGGGGATAATGGGGTTCTTGAAGCCATCGAAGATTGCATTCCTCTGTCTCATTGTAGACAATGCTGCTGCAGCATTTACAATCAGATGTTGGTACGATTCCCTGATCTACCTGTGAAAGACCTTTTAAATTTTTTCAGCAGTCGTAGCACGTCTGAAGTGCAGTTCACAAGGTACATGAAAATGATACAAAGTTCAAGCATTGAATGCCATCAGTGGTTGTTTCGAACACAATGGAAGAAATGGGTGTTGCATTGCATGCCAGTTTCGGTCAAATGCACAAATGTAACCATCATGCTTACCGTTTATCTTCGAAACAGTTTCGCGAAATTTTTGAGCCTTAGCATTACTGATAGATTTGCAGCAATTTCATCTTTCATAGCAGATACCTATGAACGACGACGAATGTCAGGTTGGAAATGGTTGAGGAATAAAATAACTCCTTCAGTTCAGCAGGAAATTCATAATCATGTCATACAAGGACAACAAATCAAGATATTATATTCAACAGGGCGCCAGATGAAAGTTGAAGATATTGACTCTATCACTTATGACGTGAACATTACTTCAATGACTTGCACATGTCAAGTTTGGCAACTATCAGGGATTCCATGTTCTCATGCTTGCAGATGCTTACAAGAACTAGGTGAGAACATTGAAGACAATGTTCACCAACTTTTCTCGATGGACCAATATCGGACAACTTATGCCTCAGGTATGGATAAACTTCCCGAGCGATCTAAATGGCAGCTGAAATTATGTGATGAAATCCTACCGCCCTCTGCACTAGACAACATATCATTTATTGTTGATGATTTATATGACCAAACTTTGGTGCCAACTCACAGTCACACAGATGAGATTCATGTCGAGGCATCTGGTGCTAAGGTTAGTGTACATAACAAGTCTGTTTCTTCCTCTATTTACGTTTATCTCCAATATGCAAATATTAGCAACTCATATATGGAACACTTGCATTTATCATAGACCGATTTCTCATCCGCCCATGAAAGCTTCTATAAGGAATGCAATCTCGTAACATCACCCTTGCCCTCTATCAAAGACACAATAAGTAAGATTTTTACATTTTTCCTCATCATTAACTAATATTGCTCCCTCACTTTTAAGTTTTCTTCATTTGCATGCAGGTTTTTAAATTTGAAGACTTTTCCATATAAGCCAACGGACACCACGCATCCTTACGATGACAATATTATGGATTTCACTGAATAATTAGTTAATTCTAGCGTTCACCTCAGCGTCAATCATGCTAAAAAGATAAAACATGGAGCTGAGTTAGCATGTTTTGTTCCTGAAATTTAATCCATCACAACTGTGTAACTAGTTTTCCTTATCTTTCCAATGATGCAAGGCATGATGAATCCTACATATCGCTACTCTATCGTCTTTTAATCTATATACAATAATTTGCTATTGTACTTATGCCAAGTTTAGTGTTCTTTTATTTCCTAAAATGCACAAGAATGTGTGTGCAATCTTCAATAACAATTCAAGTTCAGGGCAAATTCAAATTGTTATGCATTTTCAATCTTATAACTGTGGATCCGGAAATGTTTGATCGTAGCTGCAACCTAAGCGTCTACCAAAATGCGCGTGTAGGTGAAATGTCTCAAATGCATCTCCACCAACCATGATGCTTTGTCTAAAGACATGCATCTTCATACAAATGAAAGGCATTGCCTACTAATAATTACCCAAATCACCACAAGAACTATCATAATAAACTACAAAGTGATGACATAATGTATGTGTATGGGTAAATTTATACAATAAATGCATACTTCTAATTATTGAAAGGACAATATGCATCCTCCATTTGGTGATAGAAGAAATTCATAGGTTCTAGTATAAATAACCCCAAAGAATAAACTCACTGGTTATTAACATCATCACAATGGAAAAGCATTTCTTTTGGACAATGTACAATAGTCCTACCACCCACCTGACTGATACCCTCGGACATACTGATAGACTTAGACAATACTCAGACAATACAGGTCGCATGCGATTACAATGTCTCAACATTCTTAAAGCTAAACCAACTGACCAAACGTTGTATCACACACCTATGTAAATATATGAGTTAATATACATATCTTCGCACCATACTAATTTCTTTAGGCATGTACTCAAATCCATAAAGAACAACTACCTAAAATCGACGTGAAGCGATGCTAATTCAATGAAACTTAAATGAAGATGTTTTAATGCATATGCAATACTAAACATCAGAAAAACAAACAAGTGAACACAATAATAACCCTCTTCCTCGAATCAAAATAAGAGAAATGTCCAATTTTGCAGCTACTATTGCCTCAATGGCCTCCTCAAATTAAAGCAGAAGAGAAGGACAAGCACCAGAAATTTTATAACCCCACAGAAATGCTGCCTAACTGGTCTATTGTGGTCCAACCAAAGACTTACCACAAACCTAACTTATAATGCATGCAACAATTTCGGTGTGCATTTTTTCTGGTTCAATGTGTAAAAAGAAATTTCACATTAGTATCGTTGCAAACGTACATGCATTTTCATTCAAATAAAGTCCAAACGAAGATACCTTATAGAGACGAAAAACGCAGAGGTTTGTATCCATAGTATATGTATCTCACAACACGGGATTAACATAAAGCCAAGTTGAGATATTTTATTAGCAACATTCATAAATTGCTTCGTTTTTAATTTTTTTTTATTTTATTTTGACCTAAATAAATCCACAAACTGAATCAACTACCCGTCATCACAGTTTCGATTATCATCTGCCTGGCAGACAACACTTTACCAATTTCCATAATACATATGAAAATTACACATATCTTGGAATAATTAAGGATTTTAATTTAACAACGAAGAGGGTATCTTCATTTCAAAACTATCTACTACAAAGCTTCTTACTTATCACTCTAACATAATTTGCTTATAATATGTATTTATAATATGAATGTTCATATTATTCATTTAATTAACCAATCATAACTAAGAAGACAAATGCAATTTTATCCAAAAAGTTTACCTCATTACTCAGGCCTATTTCTTAAGTATATAACATCATAATTAATTTACCCAATAAGAAATAACAGTTAACAATTATAATGACATCCACAACTATTGCCATTATCATATATTCTCATTTGAATTGTTCCAGGATCTATATAAACTTCAAAATAAATTTATCTTAATAAATTTATGTGACTCACTTTGTTGCTAGAACGTACAACATTACCAGCTGTGTTCGCACATTTGTTGATTACTCGAAGTTAAGCTGGCATGCCATGATCTCAGTCGGTGATCTCATACATATGAAGTTCTGCAACTTCGCAACATGAGCAACAACCACCAGTTAATAACAAGCATAACAAAAGAAAAAATGTTTGCATATGGGAAGTAAAAGTAAGTGAAAATAATAACTTTAACCATTCATTTTATACCAATTATTCTATTATTTCACTATATCGACTGCAATACGCAGTCAAGTGCCAAAGGATATCTCTTCATACCAAGTTAAATGGGCAACTTTTCTGTTCACTTATTCATAATCCACCCCAATAAACGACAATAATTCATTTGTCAAATTGCATTCATAACCGCTTCTATCTCAGACATACTGAACATAAGCATGCTGAAGCTAACAATTAAACTCTTCATACAATCCCTAAGAACAATAATCGGTGTCCAACATAAATCTAGAAGATTTACCTTTCTGTTCATGTTATTAGTGTCCGAACATGCCTGACCAGTCACCAAAATTTGGGGTCTTGCCATTGATCGCGATGACACAAATAGTAGGTCTTTTCCACAGCGTCACAGCCACGAGCAATGCAGTGCTTTCGACCAATGTTAGGTCTTCAATTTTGGGGGAAGCATCACGGGGGTGATTTCCCAATTACTTACATTTTTTGTTTTCTTTTTATTTTTTCCTTCGGTTATTTGAGATTGTTTTTACCGGCCACCCCATTTGTCTTCTTTTATTTGCTGTTCTTTTCCTGACCGTTCGATTTCACTACTCTTCAATCCAATGGATAGACCACAAGAGGACAAAATGAGGGGTACGTTCCAACTGCCGGAAGGAAGTTTTGGCCAAAAAAGTCTTCCACTTTTGCTTGCAAACCGTGCACGTAATGCCCATGCATATTGAGCACATATCAGGTGTATATAAACATTTACTTATTAACAAACCAAGCAAGGTCCAGGTTTCGGGCCCCCAACCTGTGCCTGGAAATGCCCGGGTTTTGAAATTCGATGCCCGGGTCCCTTTTTTTTTTATATATGTGGTTCGGGTTTTGTCTAGACCTCGATTGTCCGAGTCCAGGAAGATTTGATCTGGATGGGTTTTGTTTTACACCCTTATGCATGTTTCACAACTTAAAATATTTAAAAAGATAATTTACGCAACAATTACAGTGATTCTCCCAATTTGACATTAGAACTATTGCAATTACCTAAAAATGATTTCTTTTCAAATTTTTTAAATAAATGAAGCACACATCTAATGGTTAACGAAGGAATATATTACAGAATAAGAGTTCAAAATGCATTATGGTTTAGGATTACAAGAAACTAATCAAACATAGAGTATAGTCTTTTCGAACAAAAAGGTTCTATCTTGCCATTCATTCAGCTCATATGATCATTCGTCAACTCTCTCACTACCCATCTAAATGCATATGAAATATAACTAACTTCCATTAAACCTAAAAATTTAGAAAAAAAAAATAAAAATTGATTAGAAACTTCAAAACATTATCATGTGAACACGTGTGTAATTATCCAAATCTATGAAGTGTCTAAAAATATCATTCTTGAATAATAATAATAATTGTTTGCGTGTCAACTCCCTACAGATAGCTTCCAAGCTTTTCTAAATTTCAATGTGTTTGTAAAATGGCCGGGAAATGATCATGAAAACATAACTTCTTCATGTCCGGTTCCTTATACACTACAAACATGATACTACAAATATGTGGCACCTTTTACATGGCTATTGCACATGCTGTGAGAATGTGTGCCTTGCCTGTCGCACATTGTCTAGGTTTTCTGTTTAAATCAAATTTATATTTTTTTACAATAATTTCTTTGATTTTTGATCTCAAACTAAGTACTTTAAGAAACTACATTTTTATGAATGAAAAATGACAACGTTTACAATCAAAGCCACATCAATTTCAAACCTAAACCCTAAACTTAATACATTAAAAATTCATATTGTATAAGAACATATACTAAACTTAAGAAGCTCTCCAGCTGATGATTATAGCAGATTTGATAATATTTGTAAGAGTGATGTTTGTTGGGCAATTTGTTGAATTTGATGAAGATTATTTAGTCCAAAAAAATTAATATTTAACTAGTTATGACAAGAAAAAATTAGAGGAGGCATATTTAAAAAGTCCTAAAATTTTGTGGTTATCTTCATAAATTTCTTAATTTTAAAATAATTAATTTATGATAAAAAATAATCTGAAATTTACACATTATTTTAACCATATCCCATCATTTTCAACGTAACTAAATATTGTCAAGTCGTGGTTTGGGCCTGAAGAAAAAAACACAAGTACAAAAGAGCCTAAACAAAATCTATATCCCAACAGATGTAAAGAGATCAGGGTCAGACCGCCGTTTCGTTAAAAGCCAATATAAATTCCCCAAATCTTCACTCTCCAGTCTCCACATTCTAAACCGAAACCAAAACCAAAACCGACCAAACAAACGAAAAAAATACAACAAATTTTGATTTTACTGCTTTGTACGAAAGTCTGTTTCCTTCTTCTACATACGGTTCTCTTTTGGCCCTACCCCAAAAATAATAACCCTCTAAAAGAAAATAAAAATAATAATTAATAAATAAATTCCCCTCTATACGGAAACGAAGAAAAGTAAACAAGGCTAGCAATGTTGACGACGAAGCCCCAAGTCCGATAATGGAAGCGTCGGATTCAAGTCGTTCACCGCTGGGGATCGATCTGAACGAGATCCCGTCGGCTAGTACTTCGTCGTCGGAAACGACGTCGTTATGCGGGGCATGCGGGGTGGCGGCGGAGGCGGAGGGAGACGTGGTTGTATGCGACGCATGCGAGCGAGGGTTTCACTTGGAGTGCGCCGGAATATTAATGTGCTGCCATCAGCAGCAGCAGCCCTATCATCATAATCTGCTTGAGTGGGTGTGTGCTGACTGTGTCAAAAACGGTGCAAAGAGTAAACTCTGGCCGTTAGGCCGCAAGAAACGGATTTTGGATATGAACGCCTCTCCGCCTAGCGATGTTGACGCCGACGCCACTGACGATGTTGTCGATTTCAGGTACCCTGTTTCTTTCTTTCTTTCTTTCTTTCTTTCTTTCTTTCTTTCTTTATTTTTTTAATTAATTTTGGCCTGAGGATTGTGATTCTCTGTTTTATGCTCAAAAAATAGTGATTGGTGAAGTTGAAGTAGTTTCAGAGCTATCTTAGGTTCATGGTGATTTGGGTGCCAGTAAGGCCCAAGGCAATGATATTTTAGTTTCGAAATGGTTTTAGGTTTGTTCTTACTAGGCAATCTCTCTAGTCATAGCATATGAGACAATGTGGAAGAATAGTGGGAACTGGAGAAGATATATGGGAAAGTTAATGCTCTACTCAAAGAAATTTGTGTATATGTTTGGTTGTTGAATCGCCACTAAAAGCGATAATATATGATGTTGCCATACCATGCGATGTGTTTATTATCTCCCATAATTTTGAAATTACAATGACAGTGAATACATTTCACCAAATCCAAATACATCAAATCCATAACCACCCCTTTCATTTCAATTGAATAAAATAAGAAAAGAAAAGACACTATTTGAAAAAACAATATTGGCTTTGTCGTTACATTTATTGGAAAACATAATATGTAAGAAGTTACAAAATATGAGGTGGTTTATAGATATGTTGCTTAAAAGAGTAATGTTATTAAGTGATGGTAATAATCGTTCCCATGTTATTTATTGTGCAAAAAGGATATTTGAGAGTACACTGGAGAGGATACCAATTTGTTATCGGACAAAGTCAGATCATGGCCTTACTTTTGGGGTTCAATATCTTCAGATTTCGAAGATGCCATTCTTTCATCCATCAGAATAGAAATCTGCATTGAGCTGATTGGAGCAGTTTCTTAGAGCTCTTTTAAGTTTTTATGGATTTCAATTCAGCTGTTGTTCTGGTCTAGGTGTGGGTTATCTAGTTTTTGTTGAGAGTTTCCAGTGTTTTTGTTTCCTTGTTCCCTGATTTTTTGCATGGACAGCTTTTTCATTCGAATTTGAATCTTACTTTCTTCATAGGTATATTTTTTTACCGTTTATTATAGAGAAAAGAACAATGATAATCAACCATTTTGGAATGAGAAATTTCTAGTTGGTTGTCTTACTAATATAGGTTATGAAATTAGAGAACAAATCATATAAATTCTAAAGATCAAATTTCTAATGTTAAATTAAACTATGAAGAACTAATGGGCCTTTTAAAAAAGACTGGTTAACATTTGAACAAATTAATTAAGACAGGTCAGGAAAAGGTAAACCCAAGCAGAAAGAATTATTGTCATTTTGAGAACAATTCGACTATTGATGCTTTTCAGAGGAGTGTACAAAAAGATGTAAGAAAATGTGGAATTTTAATTGGAAATCTGTAATGATAATTGCAAGGAATCCTAGAAGGGAGTTAACAGAGAAAAGTAGTGTAAAACAATTAAATCCCTCAGGGTGCCTTTATTTTTTTGTTCTAAGTGGTGTTCTTTATAATTATTTTATAGGAGGAGAAACGTTTTTTTTTTTTTAAATGTGATGTGTTATAATTGAAAATGCGTTTCATAGCTTGTTTCTAAACTAGTATTAAAAAAAAAACAGTGAAAATGCATTTGGTAGTTTGTTGAAAATATTATTACTATATTATTAAAAAATCAAAAATAATAGAATTAGTTAAAATAGTACACAATTTATGTTCAATAGAGTGGATTTACAATTTTATATTTTATGTGGACCCATTAGATTCGACTACACTACAATCGTTTGAATAAAAAATAATAATTTTATCTTTTTGTTAAGGTGTGAGACCTGGTCAAATTTTGGCGGCTAGAAAACGTGATATTACCATTTTACAGTTTTCTAAATTCCTTTCAGAAAACAAGTCACTAAAAAACAAAAACAAAACAGTAATTGATGCTACCAAATATCTTTTATGTTTTTGCAAAATGGAAAATGAGTTGTCAAAACCGATATCAAACACACCCAAAGTTTTCTCTCTTAGGTACACCAATGACCATTAAGGCTTGACATCTGGTAATGAGTGAAACAAGCATAAGCGAAGATATAATGGATGCGAGCATAGAAGAAGACATTTTGTATTTCCTAATTTTTTGAATCTTTTCTTTTTTTTTTTTATGTGCATTTATTGATTTATAAATTTATGGATATTCTTGCCGGTTACATTTATTAGGTTTTAGAATGCAGTGTGAGTAATAAATTTTTGCATGTGCGTTTATTGATTTATAAATTTCCACATAAATTTCTTGAAATGAAAGTTATCATTAGTAGTTACTGGTTACATTTATTTGGTTTTAGAAAGCACAGTCCGGGTGATAATTCTTTTGGTGGCAATGCATTTGTTGCCCCAGTGACCTCTTCAAAGTTTTTGCATGCCGGGAGTGGATTTGGATTTCAGAAAGCTTCTGCAATTACGACAAACACTGGCAAAAAGGGTTTTGAAGTTAATAAACAAAGTACAGACAGAAGTTTTCAGGAGGTAGAATTGAGATTCCCTCTTGGAAAGTGTAGTAGAAGTTTTACTCCATCTATTAGATTTCCATCTCAGAACCCAAGTGAGATATTGCTGCAGGCTCTTACAGAATTCATTTCTGAAAGGCGTGGTGTTCTGGAGGAAGGTTGGAGTGTTGAATTAAGGCATTCTACGAATAGTTATGAACTATATGCTGTTTACTGTGCTCCGGATGGGAGGACGTTTGATTCAATGTCCGAAGTTGCTTGTTATCTTGGGTTGACATCAAGCTATAATTCTTTGGACACAAGAGTAAAAACTGAGGAATCTCCCCTACATGATAGAGTACCTGTATCCAAAAAACGGAAGCCGACAAATTTTCCATTTGCAAATGGTTTTGCTGAAAACAAAGGTTTCATAAGTTTTAATAATATTAAGTTTTCATCCTGTAATCAACATATGGGGAATTTCAATTGTAGATCTAATAGCATGGTAGAGGTTACTGAATCTGGAGGAGCGGAAAACAATTGTACTGGGTTTCTGCAGAATTATGTAAGTGTGCATGTTTTTTTTTGCTTCATCTTCTGTCGATTAGAGCCTTTTTCTTCTTTATTTTTGCTTTAGTATTGTCCCTTTTTATATAACCTGACTTCAACAATTTTTGAACGTTGAATGTTCTTTCAGCTTCTTCTTATGCCTTTTCTCCTTATACATGTTATTTTCAGGACAGACTTCCTGTTCAGTTTGAAGATTTTTTTATTCTTTCTTTGGGGCATGTTGATGGGAGACCTTCATATCATAATGTCAGCGTGATATATCCTGTTGGCTATACATCCTGTTGGCATGATAAGATTACAGGGTCTCTTTTCACCTGTGAAGTGTTGGATGGTGGTGATTCTGGTCCTGTTTTTAAGGTGACAAGGTGTTCATGCTCTGCATTGCCAATTCCAGATGGATCAACAATCCTCTTTAGGCCAAATTTTGTACAATGTTCTGATCGAGATCATGAAGCAAATGGTGACTTTACTTCATATGGTAAAGATTATGACAGTGATGTCAACATTCAGATGATTCTATCAGATCCTTGCCTGCCTGTAGACAACGATATCTTGACTTGTCTTGGAAGTTGTTCAAATAAATCTTGTGATGATGAAATTGGTGAGATTTCAGTGGAAGATCGTTCGTCATCATCAGCATGGAGAAGGTTGTCTCAAAAGTTTGTTGATGCTTGCTTTGAAATTTGTAAACAAAAAGGTGTTTTAAAGCTTTCCTGCAAGCATATTGAAAATAGTAGGGGGTTCACAAACTGGGATATGATGGATGAAAAGGAGAAAATGAGATTTACATCTCTGAAAAAATTTTGTGGTTCTTCAGTTTCCGTTAGTATCCCATCTGATTTTCGGGGTGATAATGAGCTTGACACGCTAGCTGATGTACTGTTGAGATGGCTGGACCAGGATAGATTTGGGTTAGAAGTTGAATTTGTGCAAGAAGTCATTGAACAGCTACCTGGTGTCAAGGACTGTTCGCAATATGAATTTCTGATTGATAGAAGTTGTTATTCATCATTTCTAACAGTTGGAAATGGATCCTTAATGGTGAAAATGAAAGGTGGAGTGGGAATTGCGGAAGAAGGCTTAGATGGTTCGTTTGGAAGATCCAAGAAACGTAGATTGGTTGAAGACCATGATAATTGGCCTCCTCCTGGAAATGCACTGTGCTCAAGGCTTCCTCCTCAGAATGTTGGTGACTTTTTTCAGGTATGTGTTGGCAATTTTTAATGTTCTAGTTTATTCGAAGAACATAGTTGAGCTTTATGGTACCACAATTGAGTTTCAGAAGATGGGGCCTCATATTCTGGTTTTACTTTTCAGGTATGTCAGTTTTTATGGCGTTTTCATGAAGTTTTGGGCCTGAAGGAATCTTTTTCATTGGAGGAGCTTGAAGAAGAGCTTATCAACCCGTGGATTGACGGCTGTAGTTCCGAAAAATGTGAAAAGAAACTCCAAGGAACTGAACCCTTGAGCTTACATCAATGTGATATTGTGGGTGGACAAATTTTATCTGCAAGTGATGAATCTCATCAGGCAGTTTCTAGGGAGAATCCTCATGCATTTATAAACCTTGAAACTGGAGCGGCGAGGGAAGCAGCCCAAGATGAAATGGGGTTTGTTAGTTACAGCAGATGCTCTGGTGTGGTTTTGACAAAAGCTCACAGCTCACTGCTGGAAGTGCTAATAGCTGAGCTGCAATCGAAGGTTGCAGCACTTGTTGATCCAAATTTTGATTCTGGAGAGTTGAAACCAAGACGCGGAAGGAAGAAAGATGCAGACAACTCAATTCCTCATAAAAGAGGAAAGCTCAATATGCTCCCTATCAATGAGCTGACTTGGCCAGAATTAGCTCGGAGGTACATCTTGGCTTTCTTATCCATGGACGGTATCCTTGACTCTCCTGAGATTACTGCTCGTGAAAGTGGTAGAGTGTTTCGCTGCTTACAAGGTGATGGCGGGGTGCTCTGTGGTTCTCTAACTGGAGTGGCTGGGATGGATGCTGATGCCCTGGTAAAATTTGCTTTTCTTCCTTTTATTGGTTTTATATGCTCTTTATTTCATCCAAACTTTAGCTTGAGATTTTGAAGACATTTTTTGGATTCTAATTTGCATGTGTTGTACCATATTTTGGTTGCAACTATTCTTGTATGTTTTTCACTTTTTATTTTTTTACTTTTCCGTTTTGAAATTATGCTACTATGTTTTCAATTAAGATGAAAGAAGAACATGGACTGAAGTTTAAACTTCAGTTCACTTGGTATCATGGTTTCTCTCAACAGACAAGTTCTCTGTTTAACTTTTACTTTCGATCTTGATTTAGGATACATTTCTAGTGACTTAATTTGTGGTTTTGATTCCTTCCAAGTTGCCAAGAAATGCATATATAAATAATACCCAAAAATAAATAGAGAGAAGAGAAAATAGAATGTTTACTGATGCTTTTCCATATAATCTACAGTTGCTCGCAGAGGCTACAAAGAAAATCTTTGGTTCACTGAACAGAGAAAATGATGTGCTGACAATTGAAGAAGAAGTGTCTGATGCATCTGGTAACTGTGAAAAGAATATTGTGAGTGATGGTACTCTGCCAGAGTGGGCAAAAATGCTGGAACCTGTTAAGAAATTACCAACAAATGTGGGAACCAGAATTAGAAAGTGTGTTCATGAAGCTCTGGAAAGAAATCCGCCTGATTGGGCCAGAAAAATATTGGAACACTCAATCAGTAAGGAAGTTTACAAAGGAAATGCCTCGGGACCAACAAAGGTGCTATTCACTATATAACCTTTTGTATTCTGTACATTTATAGTGAAAAATTATTGGGTTTTGATCTGCAATTGTTTTTGTGTATTATTGTGTATACTGCTCTGGCCTTGTTCACTGTGTGGTTTCTCTGTCAATCTCTCTCCCTCTTTTGTCTCTCACTTTGTGTGTTTCTATATCCATTTTGAATATATAATTTGATAAGCTTCATGCGCCTTTTTGAAATTGGTGCTTTTGTAGCCCTCAGAGCCACTTTTTTTCAAGCTTTGTATCTGCTATCTTTCGGTCCAAACTTCCTCCTCTTAAGCAGATTCTGTCTTGTTCTTTCAATACATTGCCCGTTCAATTTATACATATACCCTTGTCAGAAATCTCCTTATCTAAAAGAATTGTCTAATGCAGTAAACTTTGAGTTTGAATATAATATCTGAGTTCGGAGTTATCACTTTGAAAACAACAATCTTTTATCTCTGCTGTTATTATTCCTTTTATCTTGGTTCTATTAGTCATTTATCTATTAATTATTCAATGAGCATTATCCTGAATTGTGTCTTTGTAATTGTTGATGGAATGCAGAAAGCTGTTGTTTCAGTGCTAGCCGATGTTAAGGAAAGGTTGCCTCAAAATTCAGAGAAGGGATGTAAAAAGAAGACTGTTGTATCTATATCTAGTATCATTATGAAGCAATGTCGTATCATGTTACGTCAAGCTGCTGCAGCAGATGATGAAAAGGTTTTCTGCAATTTGCTTGGAAGAAAACCATTGAGTTCTGCTGATAATGACGATGAGGGATTTCTTGGATCTCCTGGCATGGTATCTCGTCCTCTGGATTTCCGAACTATTGATTTGAGGTTGGCAGTTGGGGCTTATGATGGATCACATGATTCTTTTCTTGAGGATGTTCGGGAGGTCAGATTATGACTCTGGTTTTCCCTTTGCTTTTAACTTCTCTAAGTATTCTAGTGCATTTTTTTTTTCTAAATCTCCTGTGAGTTCCTCTTTGCATGGGCGACAATACTCTGTTTCCATTCCACTTGTAAAAAGTAAAGGATTGAATTGGACAGCAGATATGTTTGCGTGATCAAATGAAGATTGCATTTAATTGTCAGCAAAGATTACCAACATATAGTATTTGTCTATGCTAATATATGGTATGGATGGGTATATGGAAGGATTTAACAGTATTTTGCATCCGAGTGTAGTGCATGATTACCCATCATTGTGGTTATTAAGTTTATTCTGAGTGATTTGATGGTCATACAAATTTGCTATACAAGTTGTATACTTCCTAATTTAAGAATATGTTATAAGAATATTATCCTTATTCATGCAATTTCCTGGCTACATTTCTTATTTACTATAATCATGGGGCAATGTAGATTGTTGATTCATTCCATTATTGATGCTGTTGATTTTATCAGACCTGAACTCTGTGTGGTGACGCTAAAATTTTGTTGTTTGTTTATTTGTTTTTCACTGACATAAAAGCTTAGTTTCTCTTTGAGCATGGTAATGTCAAAGCAATATTTTTAATTAAATCCCATTACTGCTTCATGGGTTACATTTACTTTGAGGCGTCCGGATATAGTTTGTGATATACATTTGGCCTAAAAATGTTTTGAGAGAGTTCTGAAATTGTAGTATATGGATAACATTATACGTTCGTGATCAGATTGTCTCAACTACTACTTGGTGCTAAATCTTACGTGTACACATTTATTTTTTGTGCCTTTAATTACAATACTGTGCTATTGTGATGCTATACTTGTAAACACCGTCCTAGTTTACAGGCATATGTGTATATTTCTGATTCTGGCCTTAATCACATTACTGTTACATTATGCTAGACTTGTTATGCCGCAATTTACAGGTTTATCTTGTACTGATGTATATTGATATGTTGGCCATTAAATGAATTGATTTTAGCTTTTATGTCAAATGAATTGATTGTAGCTTTTATGTTGCAGTTTTGGAATAATGTTCGCACAGCATTTGGAGACCAGCCTGATTTTGTTGATTTGGCTGAAAAATTATCCCGAAACTTTGAATCGTTGTATGAAAATGAGGTCTGTATCCCTCCCTCTCTCTTCCACAAAGAACGCACCCCCTCCCTTTCTGCCACAACCAGTTTGATTAAAGGATGAATTTTCCACTAAAGCAAAAGAAAGACAGACAGGTTGACACAGACTCATGTTAATCTAGGCAATTCACTTGATCTATTTCCTTGAAATTTTACTAAACTACTTATGCAGCAAGCAATTGATTAAAAGTATGATTCAGTATTTCAAAGTTCAGTGTCATTTGCCTAGTTAACTTACATGAGATATAAGGGGTTTGGAAGGATCAATTATAGGACTGAAGTAAGAATGTATTGACCTTAGGAATTAGCAACTGATTTACCATATATCAGTGGCAAAGTAAATAATTTACAATTCTTGCTGAGGGTTGAAAAGTAAGTAAAATTGCTGATTTGAGAGAAAAGTGAAATTGGTCTAGGAGAGATTTAATTTCTGAAAGGAAATAGCTCGTAGAAGCTATGCAATTCTATACTGATAAAAATAAGTGGGACATTTAGGGTGTAAAATCCCTTGGAATTTTAAACATTATGGACTCTGATTGCCTTTCGTCTGCCAGATAAAATAGGAAATCTTTCAATATGGATGGATATATGTCATGCTCTTACTCTCAGCCTGGTCTTTGCACATTGGTCTTGGTTATCTGTCTTTGTTTACTTGTTTAGAAGTTTTATTCTTCTTTTTGATGCAGATTTTGACCCTACTTCAGAAGCTTGTGGGTTATGCCAAACTGGAAAGCTTAAGTGAAGAAACAACAAAAGAAATAAATGATATTCTAGTTCAAACTAGTGAGATCCCTAAAGCTCCTTGGGATGAGGGGATTTGCAAAGTTTGTGGTGTTGATAAAGATGATGATAGTGTCCTTTTATGTGATACTTGTGATGCGGAGTACCACACTTATTGCTTGGAACCTCCACTTGTAAGGATTCCTGAAGGAAACTGGTATTGCCCATCTTGTGTTGTCGGTAACTCTATGGTTCAGGGTGCATCAGAACATTCTCAAGTTGGTGGTCAACATAAGGGAAAAAAATATCAGGGAGAAATTACTCGTCTGTGCTTGGAGGCACTCAGGCATCTAACAACTGTTATGGAAGAAAAAGAGTATTGGGAGTTTAATGTGCATGAGGTTTGCTTGTTGAGCCTTCTTGTTACCTATTCCAGTCTCACTTTTGATGATTTTATACTGCTTTTTACACATTGATTGCATTGATTTGTTGCCAGCCAACGTGGCCAAAGACTATATAGCTTTTGTCTACAATTTAAAGCTTGTTCTCTTCCAGCTTAAGCTGAAAAAATAAAATACTGCATTCTAATATCATTTACATGCCAATAAATAAATAAGGAGAAAAACGCATATTTGTTGCTTGGATTACCATAGAGTTCTGCCACGCTGTTTTGTTTCTGCTGTTCCTCTCTTCCTTTTTTACTTTCTATATTTTTTTGCCCTCCTTATTCTGGCTTAAGATTTCAATAACTTTTCTTCCACTGTCATTCAGCAAGATTCTGAGTTGGAACTTGCCAATTTTAGATGTATTTCCTAGTGCAGAATTAGTGCGAAGCCTATGGTAGTGGCTATGCAGTCTGCTGCATAGCTTGTTTGTTTTAGTTAAACTTGCCATTATTCATCTCCTGTCGAGTCAGCTAACAAAGATCTTATTGTCTTTTCAATTGTGGATGCAGAGAACTTTCCTCCTTAAGTTTTTATGTGATGAGTTGCTTAACTCAGCTCTCCTTCGTCAACACCTTGAGCAGTGCACTGAAGTAACAGCTGAGTTGCAGCAGAAATTGCGTTCTTTTTCTGTAGAATTCAAAAACTTGAAGTCCAGGGAAGAAACTGTGGCTGCAAGAGCTGCAAAGGTAGAGGCAAGTATGACAAATTCTGTTGCAGAGGTTTGTATGAAGGAAGGGCCAGCTACTGTTATTAGAAACAATGGTAAATGCATAGAACAGCCACAGAACTCAAGCAATAGAAGTAACTGCTTTGTTAGTGCTCTAGAGGAATCTGGGCCTATGTATCCCACGGATGCTGAAGGTCAAATAGAAGAGCCTCATGGTGACAACAGTAAAATGCCTTCTCAAAAGAATGATGAATTAATTAAGCCTAATGAACATCCTTTAGCAAATTCTCTGCCACAAGAAATTGATAACTTGAGTGGAGAAATCCGTTCGCAGCATAACTCGCAAGAGTTGGCAAGGGATGCTGCCACTCTCTCATCTCCTTCAAATAATCAGGGACCTTCTGTTCCCAACGAACTTCACGTAACTGAGGCTGTTACCATGAATGAGCCACAGGCTCACAACCTTGAGTTGAACAACATCAGGAATGACATACTTCTTCTACAGGAGTCCATCACTGCTTTAGAGCAACAGCTTTTGAAGCTATCCGTGCGTAGGGAGTTTTTAGGCTCTGATTCTAGTGGTCGATTATATTGGGTTTTACCTGTGCCTGGTATGAATCCTTGTCTTATTGTTGATGGGAGTCCCGAATTGCAGCAGAAAAGAAAAATATTGGATTTCCGAGGCCCTGTTGATAAAGGCTTAGTGCTAAAGAATTCCAGTTCTTCGGGATCAGATGCTTACTCAAGTTCAAAAGGCTCAAAAGCTTGTTGTCCTTTTCAGTATGATCCCTATGCTGCAACAGCCACAAGTTCGCACTGGATTCTTTATCAAACTGATGCAGAAATTGAAGAACTGGTTAATTGGTTGAGGGATAATGACCCAAAGGAAAGAGAGCTGAAAGACTCTATTCTAAACTGGAAAAAAATAAGGTTCCAGGATTCTCAACATACTAAAAAGCAAAGCTGGGATGAGTACCAAAGTGACTCTTCTGCACCAACAAACAGTGATAAAGTTGATTGCTTTGATTGTCTTGTTACAAAGGCAGCCACGCTGCTGGAGAAGAAGTATGGTCCTTGCTTTGAGTCAGAAGGAATCTTGAAGAAGGGAGGAAAACGGGCTAGAGTGAATAGTCAAGAGAAAATGTATCGTTGTGAATGTTTAGAGCCTATCTGGCCTTCGAGAAACCATTGTCTATCCTGCCATAGAACATTTTCTACTGCTGTTGAATTTGTGGAGCATAATGATATGTGCAATTCAGCTCCACCAGCTTATGAGAAGAACAAAGAAGCAAGTAATTCTCTGAAAGGGAAGGGAAATAAGAAATCTGATATCTCTCGGGCAGCATGTGGTACTGATGTGGAACTTGTTGAAACTTCTAAGCCCTCTGGGTTGATTAGATTTCAAAACGATGGGTGCCCTTTTGATTTGAATGAAATAAGTTCCAAGTTTATGACACAAGATTCTAACAAAGAATTAGTACAAGAGATTGGTCTTCTTGGTTCAAAGGGTATACCGTCATTAATCCCATCTGTATCTCCTTTTCTCAGCGACTCAACACTAATGTTAATGTCTCCTCAGAAAGAGGTAGGTGTTCCAGATGGTCAGTTAATGGCTTCTGAGACACTGTCATCTTCTCAAGGAAAGCAGAGCATGAAAAATGCTGGTAATGACAACATGGCTGATGATGCTTCTAGAAAATCTGCTTCAAATGGGACACATGAAGTGCTAAAAAGTAGGAAACCAGCCTTTGGATGTTCTGAACAAAGGGATAGAAAATCCTCTTCACATGTTCGTATCCCAAAAGTGGGAATCAATCAATGTTGTGTAGTTCCTCAGTCTTCATTGAGGCCATTAATTGGTAGAACATCACAGATAAAAAGGCGACTCAAGGTTAATTTGCTTGATATTGATGCTGCACTCCCTGAAGTAGCTTTGAGACCTTCAAAGGCACACTTGGCAAGGAGGTGGGCATGGCGTGCATTTGTTAAATCTGCAGAGACAATATATGAGGTTAGGCTCATTCCCTTGATCTTGGGGTTCTTGGTTGGTTGGTTGTCCCAGAGTGCATTTATATTTTACTTTGAATTCCTTGCGTTCAGAATGGAAATTTTTTTCCCTTTTTTTTTTTTTAATGTTTTTACTTGTATAAAACTCACTTTTCATTGATGAGGCGTAGAATTTCTTCCATGGAACATCTGAAATTTCTAATTCAAGGAAATAAGCTTCATGGTCTGGACACACAATCTAATTGCTGATTTCTTTTTCTTGGAGAGGCGCCACATTGAAACTGGCCGGTTCAACATGTTTGTGGTTTGTGCATGTGCATAGGATTAAGATAAAAGTACTGGATAGACTGCTTATACCAGGTTAGCCTGGGTAAACAATACTTCCAAATCAGACAATTGGTGTAAATTAAATATGATTACTTGCAGAACATTTCTCAAACGTTTTTAAAATTTAATGGATGTTGATCGTCTTTACTTTTCACTTGCTTTTGGTGCTGTTTGAGCATACTAATTTTTTTCTCAAAAGATTATTCTAGTAATAAAGATTGGTTTTGTTATTCAGATGGTCCAGGCAACAATTATATTGGAAGACTTGATTAAGACTGAGTTCTTGAGAAATGAGTGGTGGTATTGGTCATCACTCTCAGCCGCTGCCAAGACTTCGACCATGTCTTCTCTTGCCTTGCGTATATACTCCCTTGATGCAGCCATTATTTACGACAAGTCTACAATGAATTTAAATCCAGTTGAAAATCTGAAGCTTGACAGCACACCAGAGCACAAGCCACTTCCCGGTGTGGAACTGCTTGAAAAGTCCAAGGTCAGCCGAAAGTCTAACAGGAAAAGGAAAGAGCCAGAGGGTTGATGGCATTTGAAGTTATGAGGAAACTTATTCCAGACCAAGCTGATCCAGTGCCAGCAGAATTTGGCAGCATGTGCTTCTGAAAATGATTGGAGCCGCATTTTGTAACCTGCCGGTCTATTTGTTCGTGAAGAAATTGGACACCGAAGGCAATGCTGCCACTGCAGATACAGCTTCAGGTCTGTATATATATGAAGTTACATTACTAACTTGGATATGGAAGCACTCCTAAAGGCACCTTCTCTTAATGTTATATGCACCAGGGCCAATCACTGAATGAGAATGCTTCCGGTTTTGGACTGATTGTCGCTCTAGTATGGAGTTTTTTTGTTTTTTTAGGAACGGCCGGTGATCCATATGTATACAAATTGAATTACTGTAAAAAGGAGCAATGAAAAAGGAAAAAAAGAAGAATTAAAGAAGGGTCAAAGCTAAAGTATGTGTAGCAATATTTTATTTTTTCAATTTATTTCTCCTTCCCTCATGTTTGTAGCTTTGCTAACTTGGTGTTTATTTTTTCAATTTATTCGTTTTCTATATGTCTGGGAAGAGAACAAGTACTAACTTTTCTCTTGATTCACTTTCTCTATTATTACATTCTGTAGGAACCGGTAGGTTTTTCTTTGGATTTTCTCGTCCTGGGTGCAATTGTAGAGATATTTGTCCACTAGAAGTAGGCTTGCACGGTGGACTTATGTCATTTTTCTCGTTGGTCCTTGAGCTTTGTTTGATATTGTTGTGAAGCATAAGTGGTGCTTTCACAAACAAAGCAACAAAAACTAAGCTGATTTTATTTTACAGTTTGATGAAATATCCATGTTATTTTACACAGTTTTTATTTGGTGGCCAGTGCTTCAGCTTCAATATGGAGAAAACTTGTCCCACCGCCTCAGCGTACCGAGGTGGTGATCGGTCTATTCTAGTGTGCTCTGCCACAATGGATTATAATTAGGAATTTATTAATTTTTTTACATTAAATTTAGTTTAGGACCAACCAATGGTATTGCTTTAAAATCCTCAACTTTGCGACATAGCAAAGCACAATTAGGCCAGTTCAATATCTCAATATGTTGATATAGTGGCCCGGTTGTACTCAGTTTTTCTTACAATATCTATTGTTTCGAAGCCACAACACTTAAGAAAATTGGACTTGTCATTTATGAGTGTCAAAACTTGGTGAAACTGGCTCTTGCTAAATTACGATAATTTCTTGATTTTAATTTACTCGAAGAATTAATTGATAAATGTACGACATCATTCATGTATGGCCAACCGCCAACATCTCATATGAAAATAAAAATAAGTAGGGAATTATGATTCTAAATCTGTAAAATTGGGAATTGTATGTGTATATAAGTGGGTTTAGATAATTATAAATATAGAGAATTAATTTGGTGGACTTACAATGAGCAATGGTTCACGTGTTCAGCTCTCATGTGGATTATCGCTCAATAGATCAAAACCTTAAATATATAATTATTTTTTAATAAGAACATTCTCGCTTTGTTAAAAATGACAATATCATTAATAGACTAAAAAATATAATTTTTAATGTATCAAAATATGTATTTTTTTATATTTTAATGACTATATATCAACATAAAAGAAATTAAAAAATGACTATACGAAATTGAAAAGACAGGACAAAAAAAAAAAAAAATGCAGGTAGACTAGGAAAGAACACGAAAATTTATTGCGAGTTGAGAGTGGCTTGTGACGTGGGCTTGAACTCACTCGCATGCAGGTGGAATCCCTCTCGCACAAAAATAATTAGAGTAAACAGGATTATTATAATATTGAGTCACAACTCACAACAATTTTTATGGATTATTTTGCTCAAGATGATGTAGTATACAACGGCATTGAGAGGAGAAAAAATATAAAATAAACAAAATTAATTATGTGGCTGTCGTAATCTTCAAAATTAATTATGTGGCTGTCGTAATCTTTTCACTTTTTATCCAATTAATGATATGTTTGCCACGTTAACTTGTGACAAAAATTAAAAAACTAGCAAAAATGTGGAGTCTTATTGTTGATGATAGGGAACTGGCACTTGCATTTGCACTAGCAGTGTTTATATTCGTTGTTAATTCACTCTACTCCTTCAAAGAAATGAAGGCGGTTACTTCTTGGACATGCCAATACATTAACAGACGCCATTGAATTAAAAACACATAATTTTATTCATATACTAAACCCCATACACCACATACTCGACCCTAGCCACCAGCTAAAGCCTTTTTATTTTATTTCATTATATTTTCTTGACATTTTCTTTTCAGACTCATATAATTTTACCTACGGCCTTTGACTTGAGAAACCACCCAATGAAATATGTTATGAAGCATTACCCCGCCCCGCGCGCCGCCCGCGGGTTGGAAGAGGGTTTGGGGGGGGGGGTTGGGTTGAAGAAAAGAAACCAAAAGCTTAGATAAAATTATTGTAATTAATAAGCCTCTTACTATTTATTGTAATGTGTTATGACCAAACCCACCAACCCAAAGGCTCCTCATGCTGTTGATTACCAACATGATCTGGTGCCACCACCAACACATCGGAGAAATAACTCCGGCCATCATCACTGCCGCCGTCCTCCTCCGATTGGGCTGCATCGACGACGGGGTCCATGCATCCAAAGTATGAATCACCAGTGTCCACCACCCGCTGGGGACCGTCTTCATCCACCACCGCACTTTCACCACTGCAGCCAGAACTTAACCGATCTTCAGTCTTATTATTGCTCAGCTGGAGATGGATGCCACAAATATTATTTGTCACTTCTGTTGGTTGATGATGAGTCTCGGTCTTTTTGTCTGATTTGGCTTCTTTGCTTCCTTCTTCTTTGGCTTCAAGTTTCTCATTCAAAGAAACCACCTATAGAAAAATTATTACATCGCCAGATAAAAGTCACTCACATTATTTCTTTTTGCTTTTATCAAGATCAACTATGAATATTGTCTCACTCGTTACAAGCACCTATTTTCCTGGATGAAAATATTATAATCTTGAGCGTTTTAATTAAGGGGGAAAAAAAAAAAAACTGCGACACTCGTGAAATGTTATAGAAGACCCGTTATTCTGAAGAATTACCACATAAATTTTTTATGAGATTACTCAAAGTTTCTCTTAGAGAGTCTGGGTAACAATTTCGTAACACTACTAGTTTTTTTGAAGACGAACACTACTAGTTATTATCGCTGTCTTTTTTCCACTTATGCATATTTAACTTTATATGACTTTCTAAAAAAAACCAAGGTGGGGCCTGCAATGTATGCTAAATTTGATGACACATGTCTATTGTCTTTTGCACCCAATAAAGTCGAATCTCATGGGGGATATGTCCCCACAAGAAGGTATCAATCACTCTAGGCGGGTGTCAGCAAAAACATATCATTAGAGAATGAGCATAATGCATGGAGAGATCACAATCACATAATTACTCTACTAACCTGTATGAAGATCGTACGATTACACATGTAATTAAGAAACCTAACAAGTAATCAAATCATTAATAATAGTCATAATACTCCCCTCTTTCATTTTAATTATTACCTCGGATTCGAGCTTCTGATTCTCCTTCACAAGAGAGTCATAGCTAGAAAGGAGAGCATCATAAGAAGATTTGAGGAGATCATAGTCCCTTTCAAGTTGCTTTGTCTTCCACCGAGCACGGCGGTTCTGGAACCACACTGCTACCTGTCTTGGCTGCAATCCCAGCTTCTTTGCCAATTGGCCTTTCCTCTCCGGCTCCAGCTTGTTCTCTGCCTCAAAGCTTTTCTCCAGCAGATGCACCTTTATCCATATTTCAATTAATTACTTAATTAATTATTGCATGCATTTTATTACATATTATTAAGTTTAGGTCAACTATCAACTCATGTGACACAAGAAAAAAAGAAATAATCATTAAAACTAATTTTGTAAAGTTATAGATTCTGGGCCTAAATGGAAAGAGTAATGATATTGAGGCAAAAAAATTTAACAGAACAACGCTGGCAGAAATCCTGATAAACATAAGGGTGTCGGTTTACTAATGTTTCTGTCAGCACTCTGTCGTTACACAGTCCTTTTTTTTTTTTTTTTTCCTTTTTAGCATTTTTCTGAAGGGAATATTTGAAAAGAAATGAAACGAACTGGATGCTTGTTGATAAGACTTAATCTTAAAGGAATACTTATGAATATATCTTATATATGAAGAAAGATTCGTAGGTATATGTCAAACCTGCTCAGCAGTGAGGCGGCGCTTTTTCTCCGGAAACTGTTCGTCGTAATAACAGTCGTCGAACAAGTCATCCGGTGAGCTGAAAAAAGGTCGCCTCTTTGAGTTTTCCTCCATGCTCATCATCGATCTCGCTCCTTCATACCCACATAAACAAATTTTAATAATTTTTCATAAAAACTTAAACTTACTTGGAGTACTAACCGAAACAAAGTAAAAACGGTTTCGATTTATTTACTTTTTCAGTTAATTAAATAAACCAGCACTAATTTTATCCTTTTTTGTCAGCTTTTTATCGAATTTTTCTGTCCCATCTATCTGCAACTTCATCTTCTCTCATGAACAAACAAGAACACAAATAAAAAAAGAAGATTAATTACCTCGAAAAAAGGAATCACCGTTTCCAAGAAACAACATATTCCCCGGGCAAGATGAGGGATCGAAGAACAAACGTCCAGACTCCATTACTATGAATTAGTATTTTTTTCTTTTTCTTTTTTTTTTGCGTCAGATCTCAGGCAACTTAAAAAAAAAAGGGTTTTTATGAGGGGATGATGATGAAGATGATGGTGATTTTGTAATTAAAATTATGAAAATTATTAGAAAATCATAAGCTTGTGGCGGAAGAAGCTAGTGGTCCACAGTAGCCTCGCCGGAGTCTCTAACGGACAGATACAAAATCCCATCACGCCACGACCACCACCAACTTTACCCAGTGCTTAAATTTTTTAATTTGACTAATTTAGCAAATATTTTTCTAGAGAAAAAAAAAAGAAAACACTAAGAAAACGAAAAATATTTATGCAACTAAAGAAAACAAAAATATTTGATCACCGGAGCTTCAAGTTCCGGTGAGTTTGTGTCTTTTGTTTGTGTTGTGTTGTGCTGTGTCGCTTCTAAGTGTTTTTTGCAGCTAAAGGTTTAAGAGAGAACTCGATCGCATTTTATATTCATGTCTATGCTACGAAATGACGACAATGCCCTTCAGAGTTTCCCGTTCGTTGGCTTTGGGAAATGGGGGTGACTTTGGTAATGAGAGTATATCAACATAAGCATAAATTTAAAAATATATTATAAATATCATGCCAGTCATTTAATAAATAAATAATATTATAACATATTATATATTTTTTTAAAAAATAACATGTAATAATATGAGTAAAAATTTAAAAATATATTATAAATATCGTATCAATCGTATAATAAATAAATAATATTATAATATATCTGTATATTTAAAAAAAAAACAACAAGTAAAACGGTAATTATATTAAAATAACTTGTACAGGAGAGTGGACTTTTAAGTGGAGGCTCCCTGCTGAGTGGGTTTCTCTGACCTGCATGGTGGGTGGGTGAGTGATCAAAAGGATCTGGGCCGTTGGATTAGTGGAATAACAACATATGTTTGGTCTGTAGAGTAGTATGTGCCAGAGTGTTAATTGAAGCACCATGCTCTGCGGTCGGGGGATTGTCGGATCTTCTTGAATGCTAATTAGCTCGGATGGCTTTTAACGGTTATGAGTTTATCTGGTATCGCTGGCTTTTACGGCGCAAAGCATACAATCACTAGGTGTTGATTGTTGAAGCTCACTTGCTTACACCAGCACCAGCAGGAGAGAAGTCAAGACTATAGAGGATCGCCAACAGCAGCTATAGGCAGTTACATTGATGACATGGATTGCCAGCTGGCGCTTGGTGGTTATGCCATAAGCTGCATGTGTGATGATTGGTTTGTGTTTTTTATAATTAGATGCTAATCAACTGCAATTAGTTACTTGGTAATTAAGCTAATAGTCTTGTAAATAAAGCTAGCCTTGTACAGATTGTCATTATGCTGAGAGTTAATGAAATGAATATTTTCTCTCAAGTGGCATCAATTTCTTAATAACCTTCTCAGCATCCAAACACTTTAGATCTGGAATTTTAGGTATAAGAGAAGTTTTTGATCAGTCTCATTATCATCATCTCCAAATATATTACAATTAGATATTTACTGGGATACTAACGATCCATGATTTGATTGATTATAAATTTTTAATTCAATCCAATCTGTGGATCATTAAAATTTAATTCAAACCCAAGCATAATTCTATGGATTGAATGCGGATTAAAAACTTCTCATTATGTCCAATCCACCAAATAATTAAATTAAAGAAATCTAATGTAAAAATAATTTTACTACCAATCAAATTCAAATTTGAGAAAAGATCTAATTAAATTAATTGTTTAAATACAACTAAAACGATACATTCAAAGTTTCAAATTATAACATACTAAAAAGAAAAAAATATGTTTTGTTTAGATTAATATATGAAAATTAATTAAAATTATGGAATCAAATCAATAAAAAAAAGTTTAAACTTGAAATCTTGGATAATCTGTCAAAATATCTACCTCCAATAATGATATATATATAACATACATTTTGCGGATGTGGTGAATGAGTTGACATTCACGTAGGAGGGTTTACAATTTTAGAGATTTTAATTTGTACGGGGAAATCAATAATGGTTTTTTCCTGTTCCTTTATGTATGTAATCTAAATTTTGATGAGCTGGAAAAACTACATAGTGTCCTGTTAATGTGATACAGTCACGCACTAAAGAAGCACGATATTGGATTACGCACTTTCTTTTAATAATCAATGTGTCACCTGACCATATGA
This sequence comes from Atalantia buxifolia, assembly GCA_030444775.1. NCBI lineage: Eukaryota > Viridiplantae > Streptophyta > Magnoliopsida > Sapindales > Rutaceae > Atalantia > Atalantia buxifolia. The sequence continues at coordinate 25,708,415 of CM059832.1, read as the reverse complement.
TGATGGTACAAAAGAAATTGTATTTTCTTCCAACTTAAGGAAAGAAAACATTACTATAGTTAGGTTTGATTTAAAGATAATACAAGAATAAACAGTTGTAAGTGTTTTGTGAAGTTCTCATGCACCAAAGGAAAAAAAAAGGGCATCATAAGCAACTAATATGTTCAGCTATCCAAGCATCACTATGACTTTTTATGCAAATGGTAGGGCAAGGGTTTTAGTTCATTCATTTATTTATTGCTGTTATTATTATTAAAAAAAATTGATAATATTATTATAAAATCAATATACTGATCGATCATGGTCCAAGCACAAGCAACCTTGAATGAAAGTGCATGCTTCCCAAATCCCACGTTATCTGCTTTCATTTTGCTTGAATCCTATTATCTGGTTGCTTGTGCATCCACTACCAGATTTACCAATTAAATATGCAACAGAATAGTTTGAAATGAAAAGAGATTTTCATCCACACTATCTTCTTATATGATCATATGAATTAGATAAAAAGATCTGTCTATATGTGATGAGAGATAATAGGGCAAAATATTTCCTATCGGTTGGTTGAGAATAGTTACTAGGTAATGTAAGTAAGTTTGAAACAATCCTCAATTTTTTAATTAATTTTTGACATGAATTAAACTCTTATCTTGTATAACATATGGTGCTCTATATAAATGCTAGGGATACTTTGAAAAATGGGGTTATATGTAAATTCTATGTGCTTACTTGAGCATCAAATCAGCAAAAGAACTGAAACAACTTGAGCATCAAATCAGCTAAAGAACTGAAACAAACAAGCCGGTTATCAGGAATCAGGGATCCAATATTGCCACTATTTAGTCAATTTGGCAATGGCTAATGGCACTTACAGGAGAACCATTATCCATGGGTCCCGTTCCCTGAGAATAAAAACTTTTCTTTTTGTAGTGGAAGATAAAAATGAAGAAACGAAATCCAGAAAAATAATTTAATTATTAAAAGTAGAAAATTAATTAATTATCATCAAATAAAAATGTATGTTAAACTTTTAGTCAACTCCAAATTATGTTTTTATGAAAAAGAGAGTGATCAGCTAATATTTTCTTAGTTAATCATCTATCATAATAATGATGATACAGAGGTTTTGCTAATATGTAATGGATAAAGTCAAATTTATTCTTTCATCAATAGCATTGCTAGTATAAAAATAGTTTTAACTTGTGGCTTAAGAGTTAAGATAAACGGAGAGAAAAAGGACATCCACATCTCCAAAATTAAAAAAATAGTTACAAAAATTCTCAAAATTTTAATTAAAAAACATGAAGACTCTTTCTTAACCATAATACCCTCTGTTTCTAAAATCTCAAAAAAATTGACCCTAATATTTTATAATAAATAAAAATATAACATTAAATAAATGTAATAATATATACATTTTAAAATAATTTTAGTATTTAAAAATTATTTTATATTTTACAATCTATTAGATATATTTTATTATATTAAAGTAATTTTTAATGATAGATAGAAACATATTATTAAAATAAATAAATTTAAATTATTTTGAATATTATGTAAAAAATAAATTTAATAATATTAATTGTGATACATTTTGTTAATTGTAAAATCTATTTAACCCAAATATTTATTTAAAATTTATTATTAAAATAAATATAATAATTTAAAATATTAATATTATTTTAAATGTAAAAAATACTATAATATTACTAGCCTACCAAGCAGATTATGATATTTATATTATATTATATTAAAAAAGTTTAAACTTAATTTTGTAGTTATTATATTCATAGAGTATTATGGTTAAAAAAAAAAAAAAGGCTTCGATATCCATTTTTTAAAACTTGGAGATTTGCATAACTATTTCCTCAATCTTAGGTGTAAATGTCCCTTTTTTTTCACTTGTTAAATGTTGGCAATCTTGCTCTCTCAGTAGATACTTGCAATAATCTTTTAAAACCCACATTAGCACACTATGAAATCTATGTAATTAATTTTATAGGAAAAAAATTTATCTAAATTTTAAACAATATACAAATATATGCACCTGAAAATTCTTAATATTATTGAAATTGAGAAATTAATAAATATAGTGTAATTGTTTATGCATCATCAGCTTTCCAGTACGTCACCTCAAATTTAATATTTTCAATTATTTGCTGAAATTTTTTTTTGGTGGCGTCACTAAGTATAATCGAATTTCAAATGAAACAAAATTTTTGAAATTCAACCTTAACTCTTATTTGTACGATAACAAACTAATCAATTAAAGTTTTTCTGAAAATAAATTATAGCTGGAAGTAGATATTTTCATAATAAAATTTAAATTCTAAAGTCTCATTAAATTAAAAGAACTTTGAATCTCGGTTGGAGGTAAAAAATATGTATATATAATTATATATCGCCACTTTCCATGTGTAGGCCAGCTTGCAATGTATGGAGCATCTATCATCACCCATTATAAAAGAGGGAAACAAATACAAAGAAAAGAAAAACCTAGCTGAAAATATGGACTTGGATCTTGAGAGCATAGAAGGAATGGATTTCACTTCTCCCCAAAAGATAACAAGCCCTAGGAATCTTTTTTATGCATGATGATAGCTATCTCTCCAAAATGTTTTGTCAACCTTTCTATATTCTCATCTTCGATTAATTATCATTTCTCACGCAATTAATGGAATCAAGGAAACAACCTTCCATTAATTACTTTTCATGTTCCCTTTCACTTAACTCCAACCCAATTAGCTTTGTACATGTTGTTTTAGAACCTCTCTTCTTTTGATATTTGAAGAATGTCAAGTGCCAAAATCCCATTTGAAAAACAAGCATATTATATTCCTTTTCAAAAATTCCATTCCAATACTACAGTATAATGGATTTTTTTTTTTGTTTCTTTATAGTCCCACTCATTGCTTTAATTTTGGTTATTATTAGAAGCTATTTTTACCTCATGGGTCTATTATAAATATTGTTTAGTAGTCCAATTCATTTCTATTGTTAAAAAAGTGTAATAACAAAAAGTATTTTTTAAAAGGATAAATGTGATTTTTTAACAAAGGAAAATTATTAGTTATATACCCTTAAATGACACCCGTATCAAACGTGTGTGAATACTTTTCAAGTATATCACTCATATACCTAAGTTGACAAAACACTTCTGCCGTCCACCAATCCATTAACTTCCATTAAAAAGTTAACAGAATTGTGGTAAATTGACCATTTCGCCCTTGAAACTCAAAATGAGGTAAAAAGATAAATTTATCCCAAAAATTAACGTAAATCTTTAACACACAATTTTTTTTATTTTGTTATTAACAATATATTTTTTTGATTAAAAAATAAATTATTAATGGCACATATTATTAACAATTATCCATAAAAAAGTATCCATATTATACCATAAAAAATTATTAACAACATATTATTTACAATTATACATATTATACCATAAAAAATTTCAGTTGGAGCTTGGAGGAGTAGATCTTCAAAAATTTAGGTTAAATTTTGAAGGAGCAGATTCGGTTGTAAACTATTTTTTTAGCAATTATTAACAATTATCCGATAAATGGGATGACATGTCATTTTTATCAATATATATCATATGATATGTCATTTTTTACTAGGTAAATGGGATGACATGTCCTTTTTAATCAAAGTTTCGTCCATCTTAAAAGACTAGATTACCTTTATGATGTCAGCGCTTGTAAACGGCAGTTAACGGATTGGTGGACGGCAGTGGTATATGACTGCCAAAAGTGTTCACACACGTTTGATACAGGTGTCATTTAAGGGTATATGACTGATAATTTCCCTTTAACAAACAAATTTTCTAGTTTTAATTTACTGAGACCTTGAATAATTAATTTGTATGTGAAAGGTAATGAGAAAAAAAAAAGATGAGAAAAAAATTAAATATTAAAAGAGTGGTTCTTTTAATTTTTACCAATCAGTTGAAAGATTGATTATCAAACAATATTAAAATCAATTGAATTAAATTTTGTAAATTAATCAAATTTCTAATTATCATAATTGGAATATTTTCTTTTCAATATTTTTAATGTTTGTATTAAATGGAACATGATCCTCTCCTAATCTAAGCACTACTGAGCTTTTAAGAATATTTTACCATGTGTCTTTTAATAGTAGTGTATGGGTAAGATTTCACTTCTTTTACTTTTTTTATTTATTAACAACCAATCAACAATTGAATTATTTGCACAAGATATGATCAGATCAGGATTTTAGATTAGGAGAGAATCCTGATTCTGTATAAATTTAACTTTTATACACATCAATCAATAAGACCTCACGTTTGCATGAAAGAGCACTTAGACGCCTTCCATGATGATTTTTTACTCCTTATATCTAATTCCACTTGTCTATTCAAAATTCAAAGGAATGGTAATGTCATCAATGAAAACCCCTACGCCTCAATAATGGTTTGCAAAAACCTGATCAATTTAATTAGTGAAACTTAAGCAAACATTACAGGCCTTACTATATAAAAAAAAAAAAAAGGCCGAGAATATATTTTGTTGATTGCATGTTCTCTCTCACACACAAAGAAAAGTTGCTTTTAATTAATTTGTTATTTAATTCCTCCACAACTAAGGTAAGCTGGTAAGGAAAAAGATAAATGGTGTGGTATCTTTTGACTAGAAATTGATTGAAGATTTTTTTTTCCCCCTTTTCTAACTCTACTACTCTTCTATTATATCTTTCTTTAGCTTCGGGAAAAAAAAATAATAAAAGAAAAGTCGTCCATGAGAAGGAATGGTGAGTAAACAAGCATGGAGAGTAATGGGAAAGAAAGATGAAAAGTTGTTAAAAAAGAAAAGAAAAGAAAAGAAAGAGGCAGCTGAGGAGGAGGAACAATGCTTTAGAGATATGTTTTTAGAGTCGTGTGAGTGTTGAATGTGTATGGATTGGTTGATAAAAGTTATTGATATGATAAAGTGGGAGCATAACCTAGTGCTGTGCCGTGTTGCTTTCTTTTAATTTCTTTATCAAATGCAACGAATATACTGTGACTATCTGTCACATTTTGTACATTAACTTTGCTATTCCATTGTCTCCCTTTCGCAACGATTAGTTTTTTTTTTTTTAATGTTGACATCTACGAGAACTTTAAATACACACGTTTATGGTATATTTTAGAGATCTACCGTCATTAATTTAGAAATCTATTTTCACTAATACAAAAATATTTACCTTATTTCTTATTTTTATGAAATAAAGAAAGAATTTTTATTCAAAACATATGCTCTCAACATTGTTGACACCACCGCACCAACCCCACCGTTTGTTAGGCTGTAAGAACAATGGCGGCAAAAATTAGTCGAGTCATTATTTATTTATTTTTTTCCTTTTTTTCTTAAATCTTTGTCATGGGGTCCATCCTCACCACTACCACTACAACAGTATAATCAACTGCATTTGGCTCCTCTACAGATATCCCAGTAACCTGAAATTAGCTTGGAAAAAACATCTATTACATAAAGTTGTGGTCTAAATCTCTTCAAAGAGAAACACCCAAAATCACTTGCTCCAAAAGGGCACTTGCTAGGGAACCAAAATGATAGCTTGGGGTTGGGCACTTGTAGGGAAATCTTTTTTTTTAAATAATTTTTGTGAAGTATATTCAGTCTATTTTAAGCTTATGTATTCAATAAACTACAACATAGCTGACGTAAGTAGTGGTCCAAGCAAATTAATCCCTAACTACTTGTAAATATCGGTATTCAGTACTAAAAGACAAATATTTAAAAAAATGTATGTATACTAGCTAGGCATTTAGCTATCTAGAAAGTAAAGTAGCTTCACACTTTCGGGTTTAATGATTTTTTTATTCTTTTATTTATGATTATTTATTGTAAAGTTTGTGTTTAAACTTTTAACTCACTTTAGTCTCATTTTTGTATAAGAAAAATTTATGCCTCTCCAGGGTGTAATGCACCCTTCCGCCAATATCTTGTTGCACGGATGTCTTAACTAATCGTGAAAAAAGTAATGCACATATAGAAAACTTGAGGCTCTTTTGTTTAAATAAATAAAACAAGGGTAGTGTACTTTTAGACTTCAATCCAAGCAGCTCAATTTGTCTAATTGGAGAAATTCAATATGTATTTTTTTATCCGATGTATTCGTGGACTCGATAAGAAATTTGAAATCCACCATGATTGGTGGATTGGACGTGAATATTTATGCGAATTTATAAAATTCCATCAATCCATTAAAAAATAACATAATTATACTCGATGAATTAACAAAAACTCAATTTTAACTGCTTTCCCGTTGATTTTTCCTTTTTTGAATTAATGTATTTTAAGTTTAAATTTTGTGTCATAATTTTATTTGGTCAAAATTTTATTTGGAAATAGTAAATTTTTAGAACAAATTCTACATGTTTATGATAGTGTTCAGTCACCTTAGATTCTTATCTAACTTGAGTTTAATGGACATTAAAATTATTATTTTTATATATGGTGTGAAATTGATTGATTCAATTGGATTTTATTTTGGCTTATATATATATATATATATATATAAAAGAGATTTCATCACCATGTGGATTGATTCATATTGAAAAGTTCATGTGGATCCAATCCACAAACAAATGGGTTTCTATTTGATTAGATTCCATTACTTCATGATTAGACTAGAATGGAAAAATTGATTTTAATAATGGAAGTGAAAGCATTGAAATGTTTTTAAAAAGAATTTAGATCTATTACAAATAGATATAGGTAATTAAAACTTTAGAATTAACAATTTAATTAATTTTTGAAAATACTGTTCACAATTACTATTCATAATTACTATTCATCCACATAAAAAATATTAATTTTTTAAAACACAATAAATTACAGAAATTAAATGACATGGAAATTTTTATGTAACTTGGATTAATCAATCCTACATTCACAAGACCATGCTCAGATGAAAAGTAATTCACTAAGTTGAGATGTTACTAGGAATAGCAAAATATCGGGTCGGGCTAAGGCTTGGCCAAAGCCCTACCCGACCCGATAAAAAAAATTTAAAACTCGATCCTAAAAGAACCCAAACACTATTTAGTTAGGCCAAGCCCGAGCCCGATCAAAAAAATTTAAAACCCGACCCTAAAAAAACCTGAACACTATTTAGTTAGGGTCGGGCTTTGCCCAACCCGAATTGGGCCAACATCAGGTCGGGCCCAACCCGACCCTATTGAAATAGTTAACCCCACAATTCAATTCCCATTTCCCACGACCATTTCAACCAATTCGGCAATTCTTCAACCATTTCAAACACAATTCAATTCCACTTTCTACAACCATTTCAACCAATTCCACCAATTCCACAACTATTTTAATCCCATACAAATCAATTCCAAAATCCAACATAAAAAATACACAATGCAATTAAATTAAAAATATACAATGTAATTTCACAACCATTTTAGTCATACCCAATTCAATTCAACAATCCAACATAAAAAATAAAAAATAAAAAACTTATGTCTTATACACATAAAAACACAATCCAATTAAATTAAAAACACACAATGTGTGATGTTGTAAGGATGTGTTGTGTGTATGTGTTAACTTGTATTATATTTTTTTTTAAATAGGGTCGGCTTGACTTTAAGCCCGACCCTGACCCGAAATTTGTTCGGGTCTTAAAAGTTTGGCCCTAACCCCACCCTAACCTTGAAAATTTGGGCCAAAGCCTTAAAAATTAAGGTCGGGTCAATCGGGCCAAAAATAGGATCGGCCTAAATTATCAAGCCTAGATGTTACAAATTATAGATTTACCAAACTTAAGACTCTCACTTATAGTTTATCACCATACAACTTACTCAATTTTAGACTGAATATGTTTCTCTTGAATAATTGCTACTCCTCTTTATCCACTATCCTCAAGGCACTTCACAAAGTGATCAATAGCAATTCTTCAATTCTTCAATTCTTCAATATCTAGTAATCAAATATCTACAGAAACTTTCCATATATATGAAAAGAAGATAAGAAAACAAATCAATACAACATTATTCGCCAAATCCAAATTCTCCAAGAAGAAAGCTAAATTTTGCTTCTCTGTTTTATGCTCTGTGTTGCACCTTTTCAATTATGAAATACCTCTTTTTATATAGGTATTGGGGTTTCACAAAAATTACAAGTCTTAAAAGACTTAGATTTTTTTTCAAATAAAAGTTTCTTTCCTCTTTTAATTCATGTGAATCTGAATAGGAATGAATCTGATCTTCTTGCCTTATTTGTCTCCCAAGAAATATCTAGAGTATTTAATAAACTTCATGTTTGAACCAACTTCTCTTGTTTTAAATAGATCTTATGCGCCAATTATAGAATCTCATCATTAATTGACTTGCTAAATTAGACATCTAATTAAATTAGGAAACAAATATTACTAATAAACTGAAATCTCACTAAATTAGGGAATTAATAAATTAATTTCTATTACAAGATATGCAATGAATAAAAAGTTAATTTAATCAGACTTGCCATAAGATGCCAACTTTATAAATAATGAACTTAACAGTTTTGACATCTATAAAAGTCAATAGCCAATATCTATGTTTCACTACATGAATGAAAATTGCAAACAGTACAAGAGCATGGTGTGTAATTCAATTTAGGATTAAATTTAAAAATACAAATAAAAGGTGTTCGGAGGGATACCAATAGTTTTGCCCAGAAATTTATAATTTGCAAAATAATGAACAAGATATTTGTACCTAATCTTCGGAATCCGATGCCCTAACACCTTTCTACCTAATCCATGGAATCCGATGCATTAACATATTTCTAACAAAGGCATATATAGAAGAAATATTTAAGGAATAAACTGATTGTGTTATTTCAAGGGATTTTCCACTCATGTTGTTTAGATTGGGCTTTGTTTGGTTTGCTAAACAGAGGCTGCACAATTACTCTTAACTTGTAAAACATTCCAATAGATGATGTTAGTGAGGTAGGCGTTGGCAATACAATCTTTGATAAGATAAGATTCTTTATATTCCTAGTTGTACACGTCTAGAAAAATTAAAGTTGATTTTGATATTAGATTTTGTTACGCGAAATGCACACGCTATGTAGATTAGTTCAATGACAAGAAATGCTCTCTTGCTTTCTAGTACAAGCATTATTTTTATAGAAAATTTTACTAAAAAAATGGTAACCCCCAGAAGATTTCTTAACTATTTACTCACTGTTGGGCTATAAATATAATAATATGAGGCTCATACTAATTGTATCTATGTTAAATCAAATTCAGTCAAAGCATTATTTTTATAGACAATTTACTCACTGTTGGGCTAGAAAGATAATAATATAAGAATTATACTGATTGTATTTATGTTAAATCAAATTCAGTTAAAGTGTACTTAAATATGCCCTAAATCAATCAACTTATTGTCCATTCAAATTTTCTGAACTAATAAAGTAATTGATTGAATTGCTTAATTCAAAACAAAATTAAATAAAAAAAATTAAAGAATCTGAATCACTAAAAATAGGAATTGTGAGATTAATTATTACAACAAGTTTAATTTTTCAGATAATGCAAATTACTTCTTATATTGATGTCTTATCTATGTTATCCATGTCATCATATTTTACATGCTTTACGGAGTTCAATGGATTTTAATTAGGTGATTTTGTCACACATAATGTCAAATTTAGTTTAATTAAAGAAAGAAAAAGATATGTCTGGACAATTAATTAAGCTTAGGGTGATGTAGGCAAATTTGGAATGTCAACGAGTGTTATTTAATTTAATTTGTATGTCTTGTTTTATTTGAAGTTTTTACTATTTAGTTTTTATGTTTGAGTAATTTTGGTTTTTTTTTAATATTATGGATACAATGCAATCAAACTTTAATATAACTAAAGCCCAATAAAATGTACAATCAACCCAACATATCAAAGGCTAAAATAATTGAAGTCCAACAAAACCTAGCATCCCACAGCCACTATGGAGACCACTTTATAGTTAAGAGAAAGAGGTGCTAAGCAATGAAACTAAATAGTTGTTGGCATCATTTTGTATTTTAGTTTAATTGGGTTGGAGTTTATTGGCCTAGTATTAGAAATAATCTAATTATAGTTGGGTAAAATAATAAATGGAATAAAAGTGTTAAAATTTTCTTTGGAATGACACACGTGTTTTGAGTTGTTTAGTCTAGAAGACTAGAACCATATCAAGTCTTGTTCGTAGAAGAATAATAGCCACTCATATTCACTATTTCAAAGAATTTAATAGGTTAGAACTTTTGCTATATAACCCACTATGTCATATACGATCATTGTATTCAGCTAAAATGGTCCTACTATTGACTTGACGTAATATTGGGTATGTTGTATGCACCTCTTTATATGGACTTATTCTATCTAACCAAAACCTCTTAAAGTCCATGCTCACCTTTAACTGGCTTCAACATTGGCATGCCCATCAATACTAGTATTGCAGTATTTTTAATTTAATCTAATATTCCATTGTTCATAATTCAAACTACAATTGATTACAAAGGATGCTGAATTATATCAAAATAATAAAGTACTTATTATAAATCAATTAATGATTTTATCATTTGTCTAGCTTGCAATAAAGTGCTGATGTACATATATATATATATATATATATAACTAAAACACATGGAATTCATTTGATTCATAACGGCAGAATGGAGTTAACAGGCTCAAGCAAATGTTGATGCCGATATAAGCTTATTGTATATACTTTTCATTTCGCATGTATATATCAGTAGCATCTTACATGAGGCCCCACAGCATAGTTTGAGGCACTTGATCTCTATTTGTAATCTTTTTCTTTCCAGTTCATAATAGGATTGACAGAAAAGCTCGGCTCGCAACTTGAAATTATAGACGAGGGCTTGTAGCTTGTAAAGCCTATATATAATGGGCTAAGCTAAGGGCTTTATTTGGAAGATTGGACTTTATAATGAATAATATATATATAAAGAATTTTTTTTTTATAATATATTATAAAATTTAAATTAAAAAATTTAAAAAAAAATGAACCAAATCGAACAAAATCCAAAATCCTTAAATCCCTGATTTCTCTCACTCACCATCACCATGCCCTTAACCTCTCATTGTTCTCGCCGTCGGCAACCAACAGTGTCCAACAACCACCATTCAGCTAGCGTTTAGCAGCAACAAGCATCTCTCGCGCAACCCACAGTCCATCTACCCAACATCTCCCACACGACGCAGTAGCGACCCCTACCCACAAGCACAGTCGCATGACGTTGCAGTAACCACTCAAACGCATGCAAGGCAGTAGCAACGATCTGTAGTCTGTGTGCGATTCAAACCACATCAGCAAGGCAGTAAGCCATCACCAACTCTGGTAGTCCACCTCAATTAAGCTTCAAATTTTTTTTATTGTATCATCTAAGGCCTAAATATATGTAATTGGTTAATTCGTTGAAGAATATTGTGAAGAATATAGTTTGGTTTTTGGTTAATATAGAAAATGTTAAAGAATATTGTGCTGTGCTGCCAGTTAATGATTTTGGGTTGTGCTATTGGTTTTGTTGGTATTTCTGGGTTAAAGTATTTCTATTCATTTTATAGATACTGTATGCAGTTCTTGACATTGCAAATTTGCTTGTAAATGAGGCATTATGGTGTTTTGTGCTTGTAAATGTAGTATGCATTTACACTTAGCTTTTTTTGTTGCTAATTCTTATTTTATTCTATTAGGTTTGATTAGAGATTTAATGAAGCATTATGGTGTCATGTGCTGTGTTGTTAGAAAATTTATTATGACATTATGGTGTAAAAATATTCTGTATTCTTAGAAAGTTTTCAATATTATAAACTTTTTTTATATGATATTTGATTAATTAATTAATCTAATATCTTATCTCATGTAATTTTGTATAGGTTTATAATGCAAAATGCTTTTGAATCTTCTAATTTGCCTCTAAATCCATCTGTAGAGTCAAAAAACATTTAAGAAGAAATACGGAGTGATTAAAAAAGAAAACAAATGGTTGTCTCAAATTGTTGGGACTATTTCACAAAGATAAATGTTGGTGGTGTAGCGAAGACAAAATACAATCATTGTGGAGCAGTTCTTTCTTGTGGATTGGGAACCAGTCACTTGAATTGACACACAAGACAAATTCACGGTTTTAATCAACCGACAATTGAAGAAGTTCTTGAGAATAAGCAAAACTTGGTGAAAATCAAAAGTGGTGAGCTTGGAATTCCGAAATTTGATCCATTGGTTGCTCGTAAAAAACTTACAACAGTTGTTGTAAAACATAAGCTTCCTCTCAGGTTTATGGAGTATGAGGCGTTCAGAAATTTTATTGATTATTGTAACCCATTGGTGAAACATATGTCTAGAAACACTTTAAAGAGTGAGATATTTAAGATATATAATGTTGAAAGGGCGAAGGCAATGAATTTGTTAGAGATTAATAATAGTATGGATGACAATTACTGCAGACATGTGGATTGCTTGTAATCAAAAGAAAGGTTATATGGTTGTTACAAGATATTTCATTGACAACTTTTGGCATTTGCAAATTCAAATCCTAAGGTATTTTACTTTATTAAATATTAAAATTTTATATTAAAATTTTATGTTATTATCATTTTACTACTTCAGGAATTGCTAAATATCAAATGACTACAAGAAGTATTGTCTCTTATCATTTTACTACTATATCTTGATAAAAATATCATTTTACTATTTTTCCGTTACAACTGTTAGTTGACCGTTAGTTGACTAACACAATACCAAATTTACCCTTTATGATTAAAAAATAATAAGATAAATTTGTAATTCATATATTATAATTCTAGAAAAAAAATTATGATGGCATTTTATATCTATTTTAATAAATATATTACAAATTTATTTTTTAAATAAGCTTTAAATATTTTTTTTTATCATGAAGGGTGAAATTAGTATTTTGTTGGTCAACTAACGATTGTAACGAAAAAGTAGTAAAATGATATTTTTATAAAGATATAGTAGTAAAATGATAGGAGACAATACTTCTTGTAGTCATTTGATATTTGACAATTCCTGAAGTAGTAAAATGATAATAACTCTTAAATTTTTATTGATACTTTATTAAATTTTAAATTTTTTAATTTAATTTTTTAACTTTGCATAATTTTTTTTCTCAATGAATAGGTTTATATATGTGCAACCCCCACATACAGTTGATTGCCTTTCGTAAATTTTGGTGAAGTGTTTACTGGATTAGAATCTAAATAGAAAGATATCCATAGTTACTTTGGATAATTGTTCAACTAATGACGCAATGGTTGAAAGATTGAAGGTATTGTTGTCAACTGAGTCATTGATATTGGGTGGTAATTTTTTTCATATTAAGTGTGCGGCTCATATTTTGAATTTAATTGTGAAGGATGGGTTGTCGATGATTGACAGTGGTATTGCATGTGTTAGAAATAGTGTGTCTTATTGGAGTTCGTTGCCAAAAGGGGTGGAAAAGTTTGAGTTGGCGTGCTGTCAAATACAGATTGATGTGAAAAAGTTGGGGCTTGATTATGCAACTAGATAGAATTCTACTTTTGCGATGCTTGAACTTGCGATGAAGTACAAAATTTTTTTTTCTCGACTGTAGACACTTGAGCCATAATACAAGTGTTTGCCTAATAGTGAGAATGGGAGTTGGCTAAGCAAATGATGGATTATTTGAGACATTTTTCAAGGTTGACTGAGATGTGGGGTACAACATACCCCACTGCTAATATATTTTTTTTATTGGTTTGTAAAATGAGGATTGCATTGAAGGTGTGGCTAATATCAGATGTTTTAGTAGTTAAGAACATTGTGGATAACATGATTAAAATTTTTTGAAGTATTGGGATGAGATTAGTGGGATATTGGTCATGGTTGTTATTTTTTATCTGAGATACAAGACGATATTGATTAATTACTATTATCCAAAGATTTATACAGTCGGTCTTAAAAATTAGCTTTAAGAGAGTGCGAGAGCTTTGTGATGAAATGATGAATTATTATGAGGACAAATCTGCAACTACGAAATACAGTGTGGTTGGTGAGTCTTCTACCTCAATTGTTGTTCTTTCCGACCAATCTCATATTGATTTTGATGATATTGATGATATGGGTGATTTTGATGCATATGCAACCTCAAATAGTCAACCTATTAGTTCGAAGTTCGACTTAGATAGGTATTTGAAGGATCCTTTAGTCAAAAGAACTCAAGACTTTGATGTTTTACAATGGTGGAAGATGAACAAAAGCAAATATCATATTTTGGCGGAGATGGCCAAGGATTTGTTAGCTATACCTGTGACAACTCTTGCCTTGGAGTCGGCTTTTAGTACGAGGGGTAGAACATTGAGTCCACATCAGAGCAGACTACATCCAGGCGCGTTGGAAGCGACCATGTGCTCTCAGCATTGGTTATGGGCTACTAGTAGTCGAGGTATAAAAATATTCTTTACAAAATTAATTACTAATTATTTTTGCTTTACTATTTATTTTTACACTTTTTTTTGTTAGGTGGAGCTCCTAAAGAAGAACTTTTTACTGGCAAGGAATTGAATGATAAGGAAGAAGATGACCCTCAAATATTAGATTAGTTTGTTTTTTATATTAACAGTTATGGTTTATTGTGTTGTGTACTTGTGGTGTTAGTATTTTGTGTGTTGGATAACCATATATTGGACAATTATCTTTAAGTTTTTTAGCCTATTGTAGTATTATGTATTGGATAATTATTTTTTTAAAATTTGTTGTTTTATTTAAAAAATTATTTAAAAATTGGTAAAAGCCTAGACCCATCCAGATTGGACGGGTTTTGAGAAGGCCTGAGCTTTTTACAAATTATATAGGTTTGGGCCTGAGCTTTGTCAAGCCCAACCCAAGCCCTTAAATTGCCAAGCCTAGTTCATAAGTTCTGTCACACTCTTTTAAGGCTAGAGTGCCTATAGAAGCCTAGGGTTTAATTTTCATACAAAAGTTAGATATTCTTGTCACACGCAAGCTTACTCTTTTTATCTAATTAGTATAGATTCACTCACACATGAACTCTCTGGTACCATATAAAATTTTATGATTTAATTCATAATCAAAGTTACATCAAGATTTGGGGTTATTTTAAAATTATATTCCTAATTAGTAATTGAAATGGGATGAAATCAAAATGGAGCGGAATCGGAATGGAGAATGAAAATCAGAATAAATTGTTTACTTTAGCAATGGGAATCGGAATCGGAATAAACTGTATTGTCATTGATACGTTTACTTTATCTTGGAATCAGAAGAAATTGTTACAAATTACTAAACTAAGCTTAGTTGATTATTGTCATTATTTATTTATTTATTATTATTATTATTATAAATAAATAAAATGAGAATTTCAAAATTCAAGTAGGGGTAATATGATTATTTTAAGGAATGAGAATTTCATTCCCACCTCTTCCATGAAAATGAGAACTCTAGTAATTATTCTCAATTTTAAGTGGGACCATTACTTTAATTTCAATTCTACTTCTCATTTAAATAAGTAAACACGTCATTCATTCACATTTTCTCATTCTCATTCTCATTCCATTAAGAAACACAACAATAATTTTTTTCTCCATTGAGCTCACATTAAAACAAATAAATAAATAAATAGAGACGTCCCAAATTTAACCCAAGTTATACCTATTTTGTTAGACCCCTGTGAAAGATAAATTTAGCGTCTCCATATCGTGGACCCAAATGCTTATCATGGCCCTGCCTGTCACCCACTAATATGTTTCTGCTTTACTTTTCATTCTATATTTTTCGCGCTCCTCTTTGTGTGGTTAAGAGTTCCCGAACCGAGTTCAAATAGCAATTGGAAACTTACCAACTCAAAAGAAAATGGATGTTCACATCAGTACATATCACCAAACTTTCAACCAAATTGTCATAGAAGTTAGCTAATTATAGCCTTTCATTTGCAATTCCATTAAGATTCAACTTGAAAAAGCTCTCATTATCATTATCTATAGTTTTATCAATACCAAAACATCAAATATCACAAAGGATATGGCAAAGGCTCTTTGGGAAAGAGAAGTCAATCTTTTCAGTAATCACGCAACCGGCAACTCTTCATACTTAAAAGGCTTAGTTGGGACTGCTAAAAGCAGCTGGACAGCCTGGACTGTCATAGTGCAACTGTTGGAGCGTTTGATAATTGCTGTAATTGAGGCTGTGACAATTGCGTTTCTTTATTTTTAATTTCACCCTTAAAAAAAATTAATAAATTAAATTTTATTTAATAATATTAACGAAACACTCATAATTTTTGTTAGTAGTGATAACTTTTATACCACAATAGTTATAACTTAAAAACTACAATACTTTATTCTTCTGTTTTAAATTTTTATGAGTCTTTTGATGGAGTAACTCTCACCAATTGTTTGTATTTTATTTTTTAGTTCAATAAATCTCATCATTGAATCTAGGGTTTATAAATAAAATAAAAGTAAAAGTCACAACACTTTACTATCACACAAACCCTAAGTGGGTTTAACGTGGTAAATCAACTGTACCTTGTTGGGCAAAGAAAATTGGTCAAGAGTGCTTGCAAAAATGTAATCATAATCTTTGAATTGTAAAATTTGCAATGACAGTAACTGCTTGATCGATACTTGCCCCTTAATCGACGGGCGTGCTTGGAGGGGAAGGTAATGGCATGTGCTTAATTTAATGGAAGGGGTCAATCCATCAAGTATGTCCCTTGTTGACACGTGTATCCGGAACTTTTGCTCTATTTATGGGAAAAATGTAGACAAAAGGTTGTGCAAATACAACTAATCCAAGAACTTTCCCAGCTAAAGATTTACTTTCCTGAAAAAATGTGAAAGTTGAATCCATAGAGACACTATGACCACTCAGAAATTTGCATCATAATACATTGAGACTCTAACCCACTTAAAAGACCAATTCTTTTTCCTTTTTAATTGTTATTTTTTTCCCGATTTTTGTCATTGACTTTGATGCCAGACCACTGTCGTCAATAGTGGCCAACAAGCAGTAGATTCACTCATGAGATTTCAAGTGCCCTCTAATGGAATCAAACCCACCCCTCTCTGTCTCTCTCACTTTCTTTTTTTATCCCCTTTCGGGAGGGGGGTGCATGATAATTAAAATTAATGGAAATTCAAAGAATTAATAGGACATATCTCAACCAATCATTTATAAGAAATTCCTTCAATGTAAGTGGGTAATATACTCTCATGTAGAATGTGGATGTATTCTATGAATAATAATCAATAATTTAGGATAAGGATATTAAGATGTATAACCTAATATGGAAAAAGTCAAAAATCCCTTAGTCTTAAAAATAGTCATAAAGACTTTTTTTTTTCTATTATGCCTTTGATTATGTTCAAAACCTTTTATAACAAATACAAATATGATACTAAGATAAAAAAAAATAATAATAAAATAGCATATAAGTAGAAATAAATTATTAAAACAATATATATTTTTATTAGAATATATATAGAATATGGAAAGTGAATCATCCACTTATGAAATCAAGGGGATCTATGTGAAATCATATAAGTATAAGTACTATCTGTATTTTATGTATTTATCTTTAGACAAGTCGGCCTACAAGAGAAGAGTTTCATCTCTTTTTGACTGGAATTTATGTTGCGTACTTAATGCAGAAAATAATGGCTTTGTATGAAATTTTAAAAATTAAGGCAACTGGGAAAGAAAAATTCATTGCTGGATTGCCAACCTTATTAGGAGAAAAAGTTAGGAACTCGATTAAAACCCTTTATGACAATCGTATTTCCTATGATGAGTTTACCTATGGTGAACTTATCAGTTCTGTTAATAAAGAAAGTTTAAAGATTTGTCAGGACTTAAAATTACAGAAACGATTAACATATAAGTACTATCTGTTGTCTATAGTCAAATCTGATTTAAAAATAATTCAAATCTGATTTTGATTCACGTTCTTCTATATATATATATATATATATAATTTATGTGATCACTTATGAAATCAAGGGGATCTATGTGACTATTAAGCAAACTTTGATAGTGTAGATAGCTTTTTTCAAACTTTGAAGTGTGGATAGCTTTTTTTTTCTAATTTAAAATGACTAAAGATAAAGTTATAAACTCTAGTATAAATTTATTTTGTACTACTTGATGTATCATAATTTAATTGGATGAATTAGATAACTTTTGACCTATATAATTATTTTTTATTATTTTTTATTTTCACGCAATCAATGAATTTAGGCCACACCTATTTATACGCTATTAATTAAGATTTGATAGTATTATTATTTGAAGTTATCTAACTAAAGCGATTTATGGGTTATTTTAAATAATTTTGTTTCTTAACAGAACAGTAAAAACATGATACTATGCCATAATAAAATCAAAGTACTTATTTTTTACACATTTTGGATGGATAACTTTTTTTATTGGTTCCAAAAGTTTGGATGGAATTAGAAACCCCACCTAGGAGTCACTAATCCTTATCCTTTATTATTATTTGAACTCAAGACAAAAGACGCATAGATTTATTTCAATATAACAAAGAAAGTTAATAATTAGATTGATTCTTTTCTTTTTTTTCTAGGGCTTCCTCCCACATTAAACCATAATTTATATTGAAATAAATAAAGCCTTTGTCTTTACCTACCAATAATAGTTATCAAGGCAGTAAAATTAATAATAAAAAAATTCACAATATTTGAATTTCAACTAATGTAACAATTTATATATAATTATCGAGCCATTAATAATTAACATACCACATTAGTTAAAACTTAAGTTATTAGATCTTAAATGCTGGGATCTTTGTATAAATTACTAATAATAATAATGATAATAATAATGATGATGATAGATAGATAGATAGATAGATAGATAGATAAGAATTTCATGATTAAAGTTTTCTTTAAAAGGAGGTTATAACGCACAACAAAAGGAAAAGAGATTCAATATGGATGTGGAGAAACTCTTTCACATGGCCGGAGGTACTGGCCCGACTAGCTATGCCAGAAATTCCTCGCTACAGGTTTGGCTTTTTAATTTGTTTTTATCATTTGATGCTTTTTTCGTTTTTTACTATAACCTGAGACAGTTTCTAATTTTGTTATTATGAATTGTTATGAACAGAAGAAGGCATCAGATACAGTGAAGCACATAACCCTAGAAGCATTACAACAACTTTATCTTGAAATAGATCCAAAGACAATAAACATAGCTGATTTGGGTTGTTCTTCTGGACCCAATACACTAGCAATCATCAAAGATTTTGTTCAAACAGTTGAAATGACTAGTCGTGAAATCTTGCAGAATCCAGCACCAGAGTTCCATTTTTACCTTAATGATCTTCCAACAAATGATTTCAACTCGGTGTTTAAGGCCTTGCCCGATTTTCATAGGCAGCTCAGAAATGAAAGAGGTGGTGGGTCTTCTCCCTCTGTTTATATTGCCGGTTGCCCCGGTTCATTTTATGGAAGATTGTTTCCCAACAATTCCTTGCACTTTATCCATTCATCTAACAGCTTGCACTGGCTATCAAAGGTACTTTGGATTCTCTATATTGTTGCTCTCTTAATCCCTTCCGTTCGAGCCAATTATCCAATTAGTTACTACAGTTAGCATTATTAAAGTTTAGTGACTTTTAATTCATCGATATGCTATCACATATCATATAATCAATACTTGTGGCAAATATTAGCCAATTATCCAATTAGGTTCTGCCCTGCAAGCCCGGACCTCTACAGGTCCAAAAAGTATTTCACAAAAGAAAAGATTCTATTTAATATAAAATTTATGTTTATATATTCTCTTTAAATTTGTCGTTTCTTCATTTTGCCCATCAAACCAAAATAGGAGTCTGTCATTTCTTCATTTTGGCCCCATCGAACCAGAACCCCGATTCTGCTGTTGGTAAACATTATTATAGTTGTCAAAAGAAAGTAAGCACTGCGCTACTTCAACGGTGAGTAGAAGCATTTAGTCCTAAACAGATCGTTAGTTTAATAAGAATAATTGTTTTTTTTAAACATTTGCAGGTTCCACCAACACTTTACAACGAGATGGGAGAGTCAATAAACAAAGGCACCATTTACTTTTCAGAATCTAGCCCTTCAGCAGTGTCCAAGGCATATTTTAACCAATTTCAAGAGGACTTCACCTTATTTCTTCGATCACGATCGGAAGAGCTAGTCGTCGGAGGCCGAATGGTGCTGATCTTGTTGGGAAGAATAGGTCTAGCCCATGTTGACAGAGGCAACTCATTCTTTTGGGAACTCCTCTCACGATCACTAGCCATCCTGGTTTCACAGGTATTCAACTTTTGGAATTCCCATACCTGCAATCATGCATGCATGAGACTTGTACAGGAATTCTAAAGATACATAAGAGCTAATATAATTAATTAATACATGTACTATATGTGTAGTTGAATTTTATATAACTACTACCTAATGACAATTTTTTAAAATAAACGCACTTATGTTATAATATCATTTACTTGTTATGTAGTCGATATAGTATCTTAAAAACATTTTAGAATTTCTCTGTGAATTATACACAGTACACAATTTGCATTCTTATCAAAATAACGAGAAAGTCTTAAAAGAATCGCGCCATTTCAAATCAATTGTCCCATTTATTTTAAATCAAAAGAATGACACTTTAATCTTTCTTAAAATTTATTTTTATTATTTGATAGCATCACATTTATTTTTCTTTTTCATGGTTAGATTTACCCAAAAAAATATTGTTTAAGGGAAAAAATGATTTGTTCACACATAAATTGATTATCCAATAATTTTACAGATTAAAACTAATCAACTTATTTGTTATTTTCAATGTTCTTTTATATTACTGATTTAACATTAAGGGCGGATGAAATGGTGAATAAAATTTATTAAGGATCCAGGTGATAAACATAATTCTCAAATTGGGTGTGAACCAAAGTGTCATTCTCCATTTTAGATTTTCACTCTTATATAATATATTTATCCTAGTCACTGACATGAATAATTAAATAATTTTGAAATAAATGTCTGTGACGAAATTTTGTTAACCCAATTCCTCTTTGATGACTTACAGGGAGAAATAGAGAAAGAAAAGCTCGATGCTTACCATGCTCATTTCTATGCACCATCAAAAGAAGAAATAGAAGGTGAAGTGGGGAGAGAAGGTTCTTTTAAACTAGACCAGCTCGATATGTTTCAGGTAGAGAGACAAGGCCATGATCGTGGTGAGAGCTATGGCTCTGCCGTTGCTAGAACAGTTAGGGCTATTCAAGAATCAACAATTATTCATCATTTTGGTATCGGAGAAGGAGTTTTAGACAATTTGTTTGAGATCTATGGTCGACTTGTGGATGAAGAAATGGCTAAAGAAGAAATTAAGCCCCTCACGTTTGTTCTTCTTCTTAGGAAATTATAAGTATCTAAAGAAAAAGTTATTGTTCATCATTGTGTTGACGGTATTCTGTTCGAACCTATATATAATTAATATGGATAAAATAAACATGTATGAAAATAATGACGAGAGCAGAAGTTACATAGGCATCACAGGAAGCTAAACTAGACGCTAGATAAATAAAATTATGTCACAAATCTAGGGGATCCCAGAATCATAATCTTGGGGATTTGTGGAGATGGATTGATTCTTTCACTTTTTTTTTTTTTGAAATGATTGATTCTTTCACTTGATCAAATTGTTTTAGTAACAGTTTCATTGACTTGACTCTTTCCTTTAATGAGAAAAAATATATACAAAGTACATGCAAATGTACCACAAATAATAATTTAAAAGTATAAGTTATAGAAAGAAATCATATCTTGAGCTTAAGGAGGCGTGAATATGACATTATCCTGAAGACAAAAGTAGTCATCCCCAACGTGCAGTATTATCACCCTCGGCCTATCTTCTCAATGAACAAGACCACCAGAAGAACAAATTAACATCAAGTCTTCATGGACGTGATTGCTCAAAACAGTTTTATACTAGTTAAGTGGTACTTGACTTTATTATACGTTTATTTATACTATAAATAGAGCAGTGTTAACGAAGAAATAGTAAATACATTTTTAAAATTTCTAACAGTTTATTGATACTCTTTGAAAAAGAGAAAATTATTGTAGAATTTTTTGTATTTATTTCTCGTATATTTTGCACTAACATAAATCATTCTAATTATTTTATTTTTTGTCAGATCAATATGTGATTAATGTCAAATATTAAGAAATAATTTTGATAAACTTATTTATTATGTGATCAAATAATATATTACGAAGTCTAATTTGTTACATCCTATATAGCAATATATTATGAACAAATATAATCTTAAATTGTATTATTTTAACTCATAATTAATTGGACAATTTTGTAACTAACATATGAGAGGTTCCTACACTTAACCAAAGTATTTAAGTACCCAAGACATATTGTACATGTGCAGTCATTTGTGCTTTGGCCAAAAGAGTAGTCACTCTAATCTCTGTCTTTTTCGTTTGCTTTAATCACAAATCAAGGTATGATCTTGTCTCTTTCTTAAACACGTGTTTGAATGAAAGCGTAAAATCATGGGTTTATATCTAAAATAATTTAGCATAATTGCCTGATAATAAAACACACAATAACTCGCTGGTTGATAATTACCTTTGTTATATGACTGGAAATTTCTTTAGTACTTGACTTTTCAACATATATCAGATAGTGTTAATTAAAATCAGTCTCGATTGATCAAACAAAGTAACAACATCTCAATTATTTGGAACAAATCTAAATTTTTGAGTTGGATATATACAAGTCCATTTTTTTCCTCTTAAATCAAGGTATGATCTTGTTTCTCTCTCTCTCTCTCTCTCTCTCTCTCTCTCTCTCTCTCTCTCTCTCTCTCTCACACACACACACACACACACATATTTCAATATATTTTCTGTTGGGTTTAGGAAAATTTTTCTATTTTTTGACAATTAGTTTTCAACAGTGGTAATAGCTTCTCGATATTGAAAACTAGGAAACTGGTCTTGGTCTTAGGAAAATTTTTCTATTTCTTGGCAATTAGTTTCAAACACTGATAATAGCTTCCCGATATTGAAAATTAGGAGTGTTGTTTAGGTTGGATTTTTTTTAATGGCAATAAGGGAATATTGACAACCCGAGCACACTAGGAACCTACCGTCGTACAGTAGACTATAAGTATAACCTAAAGCCTATTGTGGCAACTTAGTCTTTAAATGCAACCTAAAGCCTATGTTGTCAACTTGGTCTATAAGTACGACCTCAAGCCTATGTTAGTGACTTGGTTTATAAGTACAACCTGAAGTAGTTCAATTTGAAAACTCGTTTGATAAACATGACCTATTTTTTAGGAAAGTTATATGCCACTACCTTTTCAACCATCCTCAAGTGATAGATATATGACAGTTACTACTGAAAAATATACTCAAATTGATGAGGTAACCGTCCCATGACCAAGGGCCTATTTAAGCTGAAGAGAGCATCAGATGGAGCAAAGGTTAGCAAAATTCAATTAAGAACTCGCAAGTGTTCAACCATTCAACTATTTTTACCTTCTATATGATCTTCAATTACAACACCAAAAATCCATTGAATTCTAACATTTTTTTTCTAGTTTTCTTAGTCTATTTCCCCTTCCTATCTACAAAATAACTAATTTAGGCATCGGAGGATCTACACCGGAACCCTCTTCACCATGTCTTAACCGTGTTTTGTGGTTGGTAGGTACAGAAAGTTGCAGTCAGATCAACATTTGATTTTGAGTTCATGTTGTTATCCCTAGTAAATAAATTAAGTTGTTTAGGTCATTTTTCGGTATCAACATTTCCAATGGAAGAAACTATGCTGTTAAAGTGATAGCCCCTTAATTGTTTGAATTAAATATTAATTTTTTCTCTTTTTATTTTAAAAAATTTGAGATCACTAAGTTTACAATGACCATAATTGTGTATGTGCTAGTATAATTAAATTGGTAGAACTTACATGATTCAGAAAAGTAGAGAAAAAATAATTTTTTAAAATTTGCTTTTAAAAATTAATTTTATTTTGAAATTTTGAAAGGGGTGGGACCCTAAATAAATGCTGTGAAAGTGGTGGCTGCACGAAGAGAACCAAATCTAGTGCATGACCTGTTTGGATAATTGGATCACATGAGCAATATGGAAAATGTTAAAAGCGTCCCAAACCCTGACCAGACGGTGATAACTGATAAAGGAAGATTCGTCGAATCAGGTTTGGTGACTCAAATGTGATAAGATGGGATTCTCCACAAACTGAATTTTGAGGGTTCATTTTCTTTGAAATAATATCATCCAACGCCTCCTCTTTTTTAGTTAGCAGACTTCCTAAATAACTTTAGTTTTCTCTAGAATTCATCCCCAGATTCATAACAATGTAGAAGTTATTTGAAATAAACACTTAAATTGGAGCACCGTCAAATACCACTAAAATAAAATAGAATACTTTTTGTACTGAAGTATTACTGTAATACATAAAATGATAATATTGTTTATATTACAACATTATCATTTCGGTCATGATGGTGCATTGTTAGTGTTCAAATTTCATTTTTCAGTTCAAATAAACAGGTGGTAGAAGAAATAGACTTGATGACAATTTCCCGATGGACTAATGGAAAAGCGCCACCTGTTAAAGTAATTAACTTTTTGTGGCTGCTGTCCACAAATTATGGTTCTCCTGTACAAGTGCATCCCTCCTGCCCCTCGGGGCTACTTTCAGCTGTTACCAGTCAAATTCAAAGTTATGGCAAAGTAATGACTAATGAGGTGGCAAAGCATTAATCAAACCAGCCAGCACTTGAAAATATTTTATATTCCATGCCTTGCCACAACGAGTTGATTTGTAAATCCATGTTGGAAATCAGAATTTTCAAATTAGTGAACCTCTTTTTTTTCATTTAAAAGAGTAGGTTTTTAAGTCAAATAGTTAATTAAAACTTTATCCTTAAAATTAAAAGAGTAGTTAAATAAGTTTTTAAGTCAAATCTGCTAAAAATTATTATGGAATCCCCTCATTAAGATTCAACTTATGGTGCGTTTACTTCATAAAATAAGAATAAGCTGAAATGCGAATGGGTTGGGAATGAGAATGAGCTAAAATAGGAATGAGATTCTAATGTTTATTTGGTAAAAATAAATGGGAATGATAATATACTGAAATGTCATTGATGTGTTTACTTGGCAAAATAAATGAAAATGAAAATTAATTTACCAAAATACCTATAGTATTAAAAAATATAATTTTCATTAAGTAGATACATGTATAAATAGTATTATAAAAATGATATTAATTAAAAATAAAATTAATAATAATAAATGTTAATAATAATAATAATAATAATAATAAAAATAATAATAACAATAATTATAGTAACTAAAATAATAAAGTTAATAAAATTTAATAATAATAATAAATGTTAATAATGATAATATTAATAAAAATAATAATAACAATAATTAATAATAACTAAAATAATAAAATAAATAAAATTTAATAATAATAATAATAAATTTAATAATAATGATAAATTTAAAAATAATAATAATAATAAATTTTATTAACTTTATCATTTTAGTTATTAGTAATTATTGTTATTATTATTTTTATTATCATTAATAATAATATAATAATAAAAATAATGATAATATTGTTAATAATGAAAAATTAATTATTTTATTAATTATTATTTTTATCATTATTTTTATTGTTAATAATAATAATAATAACAATAATTAATAAAAATAAAAATAATAAAATTTAATAATAATATTATTATTATTATTAATGAAATTTAAAATAATAAAATTAATTATGATTTAAACGAGTATAATTCAAAAAATATAAAAAAAAATTAAAAAAATATAAAAATAAATATAAATTTTATTCTCATTCCCTTATTTTTATTCCCAACCATTTTATGGAAATAAGATTTTCATTCCTTATTCTCAAATTATGTGAGACCCATAAATTTTATTCTCATTTTTAAATTATATTTTACCAAATAAACACAAATTTTATTTACATTCTCAAAACCCTCAAGTAAATACACCATTAGTTCATTCTTCAAAGCTGCTAGTTATCCTCCACGTGGAAAGCGGGGAAATGATTCAGTCAATAATGGGACAGCAACAATCAACATTGAACAGAAAACAGATTTGTGTGCTTTCCAATTTCCAATTTCCAATTGAAGAAACTGTGTTGTGTCTGCCCTACTTAATGTTTCTTTCGGTTCTGGCGGGGAAAAAAAGTATGTCACCTTACTCCCACTTATGAAAACTTTAACAACCACGATGGGAATACAAGAAATAAATTCATGCCCCATGGCAAATTCCATCTTTTCTGAAATCTAGAGAACCCTTTCTATGTTGATGTTAGTTTTATGCACTCAAAATTTGTTCCCTTTCCCTTTTTCTTTTTCTTTTTCGTTCTGGTACATTGATTGCTGCGGCCTCCTTATCTTGGGACATCTTTCATTTGAACTATGATGCTTGATCGAGATATGCCAATTGGCATCCAATGACTTTGACATGATTAAAAATAAAAAGACAATTCTCGTCATTTATTATCCAAATTATAATCTTCGCATGTTTTAAAATTAAGAGATTTATTTATTAAATGTCTAAAATAATTTAGAATTTTATTAGTTTTCAATTTTTTTTAAAAAAAATTGTTTGTTAGTTTTTGATAATTTATCTTTTATTTTTAAATATTTATATTAAAAAAATAAATTTTTGTAACTTTTTTTTGGATAAAAAATAAATATTAAATCCAAAAATTCTCCATTAAATATATTTATTTTCTAATTTTTTTTATTTTAACTTACAAGAACATAAATTTCAAATAGATATGTTAAGATTTTTTTTTTAATAAAAATAAACAGCATACCACTTATATGTGGGTCCGCCACGCTTTTTTGTCTTTATTCACTAAAATCGTTGGATATCAGTTTCGTCGATCCAACGGTTAAAATTAATTATTGGAGAGAGGACGCGGTTACTTACAACAACCGTTTAAACCGGTTGTCTAATGAAGCTCTTCATGTCGGTAGGAGCAAAAATACGAGAATCGGATGTGTTATGGATTTGAATCTCAAATCTGACTTTTGCGAGAGAGGGGAATTATCAGAAATTTTTCGTTAGGCAAGGAAAGGGTATAGATTCTTTCCTTAAATCGTCAGCGAAGGTCTTTGTTACTCATTTTCTTTTATTATTTTTAAGTTACTTTATATGTTACTCACTTGTATATGAATTTTGTAACCCTGAAAACTTGAGGATTTCTTGATGGCATAATCCAGATACAATGCTTTGGATGCATTGAGGTTGGTTTCTCTAGAAGATGATTCTTTTCACTGTGAAAATTGCAATGGAGAACTTGTGGCAGAGAGTGACAAATTAGCAGCTCAAGAAGGAGGAGATGGGGATGACAATGCAAGAAGGCGACGACGTGAAAAACTAAAGGACTTGCTTCAAAAATTGGAGGTTTATCTCTTAGTGTGGATATTTGTTTGCTGACTTGGTACCTTATGGTCTTGGATATGCCTTTTTGAATTTAGTTTAGTACAGAAATTATTATTAGCTTCAAATAAATAGTTGAGTTTTTATTCATTTTTCAAAGCATTTATCAATTGTGGGCGAAAGAAATAGTGTGCATTCTACACATTATGCTTGTGGCCTTTAATAATGGGGTCAAGCTTTGAACAATTTTATAGAGAATAGTTATTTGTCTCGTGGTTAATCACCTTTTGGTTCTTGTGCCCTTTTCACTTTGGACGTGAAGTAGTGTGTCAGATGTCTTCCAGCATTGAAATATTGGGTTAAAATGGCAAGAAACTTGTAGTTTAAAAACTTTGCAGTGATTTTTCAATATCTTTCCCTCTTGAGTCGCTTGAAGATTTCTTTTGAATGCCATTTACTCCTTGTGAAATAAGACAGCTTAGAAAGGTGTTGGCCTCTGAATTTGCATAGGAGATGTGATGAAGGAACTTTAATTATGGCATGGATTCTTGATTTGCTCTAGCATGCTTATGCCTGAACATTTTAGAGGCAAGTAAACAAACATCAATTGCTAAAGCACGCAGGCAATAGATGCAGACTAAACTGATCCCAGTTAATTAAACAGCATTCACAAACAAAAGCCCTCGTCAGTTGTGGTAGATATCAAAAGTTGGTTACATGAAAAGATTAAGGATTATATGTAACAGTGACCATCTTCCCCCAAGAAAAGACAAAAAACAAAAACACCATGCCACAACAAACCAAAACATATATAATACACCATTGCCATTCTCCAAACATGGTGGTCTATGCGCCAACAAGGCAAAGTGGAAGTCCTCCATTCAATGGAAACTGTTTTCAGCCTGCAATATAACAAATTTACCGTATTATGTGAAAACATGCAAACTTTTGAAGAGAAATGGACAGATATATTTCAAGGAAAACATATTGCACTGCCGGCTAGCGATTTGTAAAGAGCACACATTTTAAGTGTTGGGCAGGTAATAGGCTCTACCTCGTTACCATTCAAAACTATAACGCGCCTGCATACATCAATCCTATCTACCAACCAACCACAAAGCTTCCTTTTCAGTCTACCACTATTCCACTCAAGCACGCTCCCTAAACCCATTTCACATACAGCTGCTCTTTGTTCATCGATGATTTGTAATAGCTGCAGCCAATCTGTCTGGTGCACATCGCGTAAAAAATTTGTTAGTCGCTTCCTCTTTCACTGCTCGTTCGACTTGGACTATGTACTTCCATTTCGTCTTCGGAGGTAAATTTTTAAATGACGTCGCAATTTCCCTTTGAACCTACAAAGCAATTAATAGTAAGACACCGACATACACCTTATTGTCGTGCCTCTCTTGTTGCAGTGTACTTAATTTTATTCCCATTTAACGCACCTCTCTTGTAATGCTTGTGTTTGCATCTGTCGCCTTCATTTTACGCACGGTTGCACCACTGAAAGTAACTCAAGTCATTTCTAATCCACTCCTCATGTACCAAATTTATTTCTTTGGATAGTCAAGATACTTACAAATAGCTGATGAACCCGTAATGGCTATTACGATCTATTGTTCGATTGCCTTCCATATTTTCATTACAGCTGTTTACGTCCATACCTTTTCGCTTACGATCCTCCCCTACCTTCATTGCTGCAGTGAAATTATAAATTGAGTCCTTGTAACCACCTGCACCATTCTGATTTTTGTGTATTTAGTTACAGTATGTGCTGTACAAGCACAGCAATAAGATCACAATCTATAAACACACTCATCTAGAACAACCATGCCACCGCCAGCAATGTAAATTGATCATCTTCACCGACTCATTTGAAGGCAGTTCATACAATATTTTCAACTTTCTTGATTTTATAACAAACACATTCGTGTTTACATCAACCACCTATTTCATTCCAACAGTCCAATTAACAATTCAACACTAGGCTCTTATCCATACATTATTGGTCACCAGAAGATTAAACAAAGTTAACAATTTAAATATAAGAACATGCCGTAAAACTATGACCACAAATCAATTACCCATATAATCAATTGATACTTACAACAGAAATTTACTTAGTAACAAATTTCATTTCATCGTCGAACAATTTTAAGTCCCTCTTGCTCCTTCAATCCCGCGATTACTGCAGTGAGATTCTTCAAATCACTCCTCCCTAGTAACCTCACATTCTTTGACGACCCCTGTTTACATACTTAAGCGATAATTTGCCCCATTACCACCTGTTTATTGAACTCATCGACGAACTATTTCAACTAACCCTAATAACGACTTTTAAATCTATTCCAACTTAAACAAATTGCAAGTTTAATAATGAATTACCTACAACGTCGGATGATTGTGATCCAGGAATACGAAATTCGTGTGTTCACTTTCTGTCTGCAGATTGTTTTTCAAATGAAATCCCTGAAACGAAATGTCGTTGTGACAGGCTTCTGGAAACGCACGATCCCTATCAGATGGTATTACAATTACACAAAACCGGCTGCAAAGGTTGTGAGTTGCCGCGTCCTCTCTTCAATAATTAATTTTAACCATTGGATCGACGAAACTGATATCTAACGGCTTTAGTGAATAAAGACAAAAAAGCGTGGTGCGGTGCCACAGTGGCACCGCAGGCGCGTCCCTTATATGTACCTAAAAATTGAAATTTGTACCTGTCTTCCGCCCACACTTGCAGTCAATCTATGCCGTACGTATTGATATTACTGCCCTAAAACATCCTGGCCGTGTGATTATTGCTAAATTATCTTGCATGTAGAAAAGCTAACACACATTCCCATTAGTGATTTAGTTCTGTTGAGCGTAGCAGAGGGGCAGAGAGCGTCATAATTTTGTTTTCTGTTTTTTGCCAAACTGGAATTAGAAAATATTTTGGTTTTACAGTTCTTAAGAATATGAGTCCACGATTGTGATAGAATTAAACATTCATAATTAGGCAATCTGGTTGGAACTTTAAAAGGCATCACTTATGCACTGTAAAGAAAATTAATTGCTTCTCAAATAAGGTCTTGAAGAAATTATATCATATATTAAAAAAATAAAAATTAATATTTCGTTCATATATCTATATTAAATTTTAGTTAAATTCAGTCTTATTCAAATTTTAGATTAAAAAAAATGCTAATAAATTAGTGACAAATAAGCTATGTCTAATGTCCATTTGTATTTTCAAATTATGGACATTTGCAGCTAATAATATTCATTATTTAATTTAAAATCATTACTATTTTCATCTTGGAGAGACAAAAAAAGAGTCCGTAAAATGAAGAAAGAATATAGGTTGTCTTTTCCATACTCAAAGTAATTATTTTTTCTTGTAGGAGTAGAATTTCTAAGATTGTCGATAAATATCTTTTTTTTTTCATTTTTCATTAGGTAGTTCACAAAGCATTGCATTATTTCGTAAGTTTGGCATTTTAAAAGTTTTGCCAGACCCGAAAAAGGAAATGGATATATATTAGTTGAGTTGTGTAATAATAAAAAGAATAATTAAGAATCTCTCATGATTCTTTTTAAATTTGTAATATTAAGAACCTTTAATTATGCATATATTAATAAAGTATTACAGTTGAGATTTTTGTTTTTTAGTGTGGTTAGTGAGATATTTTGATCTCTAAAGATCCTTGTACTCCATCAAGAAAAAAAGAAAGAAAAAAAAAGGGTTCGCCTTAAAATATCTATATATAATGTTTGATATATTAATAATAAAGAAACCTTTATGCATTAATAAATTTAATTTTTACAGTTTTTTCTCGTGTGTCTAAAGTCCAAATATTTTTTTTCACAAAAATTAAGAATTTAGATTCGGTCTCTCCCTCTATATACATACATACATACATACATACATAGATATATATACCACAAAAAAAGAAAAATTAGGACTCGACGCTGATATGATGTGCATTTATAACAATGCATAAATAATATTAATCTCAAATAATTATATATCATTCACAACGAGTATAAAAGATCTGACACGCAAATAAGATCAGCACCGAATCATAGTCTAAGAAATAATGTTCAACAAATTTAGTGCAGGAAAGATCAATTTGGTAACTACTTCTAAAGAAGATGTAGTCATAGAAATCGCATGAGTCATGAACAAAGTAATCACGTGATAAAACACAAGAAAATTTCACCAAAAAATATAAGAAGCTCCGGCAGGTAAAGTGAAGGTCCTTGAACATTCAAATTTCCTTCCTTATAGATCATCGCGATCTTGCTTTCATGTACTCCACATACCATATAATTTAACTAAAATTCGATATCTATTTAATTAATTAATGATGAATCCACTATCTAGATTCTGGTTTCATGTCTTTTCAAAATTTATCCATCCATTGAACCTGCAACTCATTTTGTTTTCTTTTTCAATGAAATTAAATTTTAAAAATTGGTCCTAGCGTATGACCCCAGCTATGATTAAGGTGTGCAAAGGTTACACTTTTTTAAGTGCATTTGTCAAATTGTATTATATCATATTAGATTGTATTTTATTATTTTGTATTAAATTGTAATGTAATATAATGTTTAGTGTAATATAGATTGTATTATATGTATAATAATAATAATAATAATAATAATAATAATAATAATAATAATAATTTTAATTTTAATTTATATTAAATTAATAATTTAAGGTTTATTTATATTTTTTTATTATTTTTATTCAAATAATAACTTAAACAAATAATTTTCACCATCAGTCACTACGAGTTGTTGTTGGCTATTGTATTTTAATGTCATTTGAACTATATTTTGGTACCATTAGAATCTTTATTATTGAGGTTATGGAATGTTGCAATTATTATTGGCAAAGGAATTTTCATTTGCTATAGATCTGCAATCAAATTCTCCATTTCAAAATTTTGACCTAAATTTAAGGCAAATAAAAGCTTTTTTACCAGTAATAATTACATCATTACATAGTCCCGACAAAAAAATTCTAATGGTACTAAATTTTAGTACAAAACACAATTTTATGTGGTGGCCACCAACGGTCGCCAGCAGCAAAAATTGTCATCAATGGTAGCATATTTGAGTTTTAATTTTATTTAATCTTAAATATTTTATTTTATTTTTATTATGTTCATTAAAGAAATTTAAAAAAATAATTTGAATAGTTCCACATTACACAAACTTGATCTCCTCGAGTTTATTTAATGTAGCATTGTTCGCATTATAGCATATTACAATATATCATAATGTGAATAAGAAATTTATCGAATATGAAATTGCATTAAATTAATTAATACGATCTCTTATAATATAGCGTGCCAAACACACCTTATTAGTAATAATTTGTTCATATTTATACAATTTATATATATATATTGCCATCTATATTATGCAAATTTGTTACATGTAGCGCTAAAATTGTGGCGAATGCACGATGCTGCACTGCAAATAGACCCATGGTCTTATTCTTCCATATGCCTTTTTGACTTTTAATTATTAGTTGCAAATTTAAACACTTTGTTTACAAAGTTCTAATCTAATCTCGTATGGGATTATTGACTATTCTACTCCATCTAGTCGGTTTATCATTTTCCTATTCATAAAGGTGATTATCCATCCACCCCGATGATACAGATGTCACAAGACAGATAAACGACATTAATGCTGATTACAATGTTACCAAATGTAGAGGATCCGCTTCCCGTCGGCATGCATGCAATAGGAATTGTCATTTACGTCTCTCATCGCATTAATTTATTAAAAGTAGAAACACGCAAGAAAGAAACTAATAAAATCCCCACCAAAGCATTTGCAGACCTAGATTTGCAAAATTTATCTCTGACTCATCTTCTTCTCAATCACATATTTTACGCTGCCTTCTGTAGTTCTGTTCTTGCCAAACAAAATCAGCATACCATAAAGAGTTGTCAAGCTATCGTTATATCGCACTAACTATATTCTTCTCAAATCTTCCTCTCTTTCTCTTCAATATATTCCTTTTGCTCTTTGTTGTGACTAATATGGTGACTACCTCAACTGCCCGGAACATTGTAGGCATCATAGGTATGTTTAATTTATACTTAATTAATTTGATTCATTTTCATGATTGGCCGGTATGATCTTTAATAGTCCCCCCCGGAGGCGCATATAAGGAATGATTCAAAGAATTTTTCTTTGTTTTTATGGGTATATCTAAGCCATTTTAGGCTAGTTGTGCATATGCTTCTTGAATTTTCTGAATATCTTATTTTGTTTTTCTTTCTCGCAGGAAATGTCATCTCCTTCTTCTTATTTGCGTCTCCCATGTAAATCTCTCTCTTCTTTTCCTTTTTTGGTGCATCCAATATGATCAAACAAATCTGAAAATATTCTCTGGCCAATTCATTTGATATTTTCGACTAAGAGTGAGAGTCGTCACCTGTGATATGTCGCGTTTGATTACAAAGAGGTCAGTCCGACGGAAAAGCCTTGGGTGTGCTCCTAGAGCATTATTAAAGATCTTCTCCAGTCCCACGTGATCCATTAGCCTAACCTTTTAAAAAAAAATCAAAAAATTTATTAACACAACGTTTAGCTTGATTGTTATACGTTTATTATAAAACTATCATTAAGAATCTTAAAAAAAGAAAAAATATTGATTATTCGTGATTTGGTGTGAACTCATACCCGTCGCATCAAGCTGGTGGTACAGTGAGTTTGCATCGCTAGCACGGTACTATTTGTGCCGGACACGACAAGTCATTATCCTTTCGACACCCTCTCAAACCTCTGGTTAAAGTATCAGTTACTGAAATTAAAGGTTGAAACAAATACCCATAACTAACTTTTAATTTCTTCATATTGTGTATGTGCTTGTTTTTTTTTCTTTTTCTTTTTTTCAAAATTCTCATGATAAGCATTTGATATGATTGTAATGGCAAAATTCTTATCTTTTTCCTTGAAAATTATATTAAACTTTGAACCTTGGTCGGCTTTCTTTCTCTTCTTTGTATCTTCTCACATTTTTTTTCATTAGTGTGTGAAAATTCAGGAAAGTATGAGAGACTTCTTAAAAGTAGACCTAGCCAATCATGCCAATGTATTTTGTCAAAAGTCTAAGCATGTAGATAATGGGGGATATCTGATTTGATCGATTATCCAATCTTCATTTTTTTTTCTTTTCGCTTCTATATGGGTAATGATCTTATCCATTAACTTATTTTAAATTGTCCCACTAAAATCTCCCGGATGCATGTGACATGCAACAGTAACTCTTCAAAAATTTACAAACCCACAATTTCATTACTTAGGATTCTGGGTGCGTTTAAAATTGAGGTTAGATAGTTATAGATTTTAAGTTATATTACTAAAGTATTTAGTAAATATTAGTTGCTGTAACTTGAAAATTATATTAATATGATTTTTCACTTATATAATAGAAAATCTATTATATTTTTAATAATTTTTTCAAAATTATTATTTAAAAATTATATTTACTATATATTATTAACTTTTATTTCATAATTATAATTTTTTTTTCACAGCATCTACAGCATCTCAATCCCAAAAAAGACCTCTATTAAAATCAATGTCCCTTTTATTCTCGAGTGCGGTTGAGTGGTTTTGAGTATCTTGAAATCAATGTCCGTTTTATTCTTGGGGTGCGGTTGAGTGATTTTTAGTATCTTTTGCTCAGTTTGCTATCTTTAATTAGTTAGCTGTTAAAGTTTTGACTGTTTAATCAAACTCTTGTACAAACTTATTTTGTATAAACTG
This sequence comes from Atalantia buxifolia, assembly GCA_030444775.1. Taxonomy (NCBI): domain Eukaryota; kingdom Viridiplantae; phylum Streptophyta; class Magnoliopsida; order Sapindales; family Rutaceae; genus Atalantia; species Atalantia buxifolia. The sequence goes on along the minus strand of CM059832.1, from coordinate 25,673,124 downwards.
ATGTGGCATGATCAATTTGGTTGAATTAAATATCTCTTGGTATACATGATTTATTTTTATTATTTTATACCTTCATTCAACCAATGAATTAATGTCACGTCAGTTTGTACAAGATAAATTTGTATAAGAGTTTGTGGTTGTATCATCACTTATATATATATATATATATATATGAGGAAACCCAACTTCAATCCAGCGCCCCTAGTGGATTCCTAGAAAGTGATTCAAATCTTAATAATATCTAATCATTTAACATGAATTTCAACTTCAAATAATACTACCGTTCTTACAGATGATGACATACTATAGTGATTATTAGATAGAATTGGTCCGTTTAATTGGTGTAAATTAATATTATTCACGTTTTTAAATGATTCGACTGCAGACCAACATTTGTGAAGATCTACAAGAAAAGATCAGTGGAAGAGTTCAAGCCAGACCCATATTTGGCAACAATAATGAATTGTTCGCTGTGGGTGTTTTATGGATTACCATTTGTGACCCCAGATAGCATTCTGGTCGTCACAATAAACGGCACTGGATTCGCCATGGAGATTGCTTATATCACCATTTTCTTTGTCTTCGCTCAGAAGAAAGGCCGAGTAAGTTCCTCTAAAACCTTTACCATTAGTATATGATCATGTAATTAATATATATTTTTCACGTGCAATTGCATTTGTGGTTGCTTTTATAAAGATTGCTTCTGAGATTTTTATTTGCTTTTAGCTAAAAGCTTTCTTTTCCTGAATATCTTTTAAAAAGTTCTTGAAATTGTATTATTAGGGACATTTTCCCAGGCTTATAATGAAATTTTGATTAGATATATAAGGTTTAGACAGCCTTCAACTTTAAATTAGTATATGTTATCTTCGTAGGCTTCTATGGGAAATACTTCTATAAAAAAAAAGAAAAAAATTCTTAAATTAAGTAATTTTCATCTTAGAAAACATCTCAATTTGAAGAAGAACCTACATATTTATAATATGATGATATCTAAAGTTATAGGTTGTATTAGCACATATTGTAATAGGGCTTAAATGTAATCTCAACATAGATAATTTATGGTTTAACTTAATGCAAATGTTGATTCATTAATTAATAAATTTTAGTTTTAGAACAAGAGGTGTCGACAATGTTATCGTGCTAATTGGGCTTGTTTTCTGCCCAATTCATAAGAGGTCGGCCCAACTCAACAAATTAGACCAATTTCAATTTGAAAGGTGTCGTGCATGGCATATTTTGATGGGCTCCAAATTTTTTCTGGTTCAGTTGTCGAAATTTATTTATTTATTTATTAAAATCGCTAAGTAAAAATTCCCATTGATTTATTTGTTCTAAAGCCATTATTAAGGGTGTTGTTGAGTTTCTTTCTGTACTTTTAAAAAAATTAATTAGCTGTTCATACTTTAGTATTGTCCACTTGAATCTTTTGTCTTATCCAAAACATGAGTCGGACACAAGCTAGCTATTAGTTTTAGAATAATAATATAAAGGCTGTGTATAAAATTTGCATGTCAAATGATGTGTCACTAATTAGTGATTCTCCCGTGTTTAGTAATAGTTAATTTTTTATGTTATCATTAATATAATTTTACATTAATAATAAATAAATGACACGTTATGTACCACATCATTTCAAATATAAATTTCTCATATCAATTTCGTAGCAACATCATTATTTTTTTTTTATTATAACCCATCAAGTTGGTCAATCTAAAAATAAGAGGTCCAGAATTTAAACTAATGACGTTGATGTAAATTGATTTCAGCTAAAGGTCATTCTTTGGATCATCATAGAGCTAATATTTTTGGGGATTGTTGCCGCATGCACAATGCTATTTTTTCACACCCATACGAAGAGATCTCGAGTTGTTGGAATCCTCTGTGTCATTTTTGGAGCCCTTATGTACGCTTCGCCACTGACCATCATGGTATGTGTTATGCTTAGGTTTGATTTTGAATGCTCGATCGGGTTTCATACAATACGGGTTCGAACTCTACAATTTTGATTCTAGTTCAAATTCATATGTCCATTCATCTTATAATTACTATTATTATTATTATTCATTCTCTTATTTTCAATTGACACAGCAAAAAGTTATCAAAACGAAAAGTGTCAAGTACATGCCGTTCTATCTCTCGCTAGCCAACTTTCTCAATGGAGTTGTTTGGGTGACTTATGCTCTCATTCGTTTCGACCTCTACATTCTGGTAAATTCTCGATGAATATACTGCTTCAATTTGATTAATTATTGAAAAATCAAAATGAATAATAATAATAACAACAGGCAGAGTAATTGGTTGATAATATTTTTGTAGATTGGAAACGGGCTTGGAGCAATATTTGGTGCAATGCAATTAATTTTGTACTCATGCTACTACAGCTCCACCCCAAAAGATGAAGAAAAGGAGAAGCCAACTGAAGTCCAGCTCTCTGGCTGCAATGGCCGAGCCGGGCCCTTGGCTTAATTAACTAATTAATGTCTTTGATTTTCCGTTATCGTGCTTCAATTTCCGTTCAGAGTTGTTAGTTTTGGTTTTGGGGTTCTGCTTAAGTTACAGCTGCTGTAACTTATAGCCCCTTTAAAATAATGTAAAAAGTTGTAATATGTGAAGGGATCCGTATAAATTTTAATGGCCTGTAAATTACAGCAACTGTAACTTAACAAAATCGTTGATTTTGTAATATGGAAAAATTTTCAGTTTCATCACAATAAAACTATGTACTTATCATCCGACTCATTTTTTAGTTACACATTAAGATTTAACTTATAAAAAAAAAATTGATTTGGAATTATCATTTCTCAAACTAAATGGCATAAGTAAGACAAATTTTCAAACATTATTTACCCTTACCCATGGTATTTAAATGAAGATTTTCACAAATTTAATTTTAATTGCAATAGTTTTCTTTAATAATTGGTTATTGACGTTCGTTTGTTAGTATACCACACTAGGTCTTAATTAAATTAGGTTCGCGTTTTCTTTTCCATCAAGAAAAACTCTATGTTAAATCCACATTTTCTTGTCCAGCAAGAAGATACCTAAGCAAGATTTGAATTATTAGGGCAGAATCGTATGCCAATTTTAGAACTGTGAGATTCTCAAATCTTATCCAATTCTCTACCTATCAGGTGATAAGATATCAAGAAGTCATGCCATTAAGTGTGTTTCATTAATCAGGTCCCTTGGTTCTCATCCAAATTTTATTTTTAAGTAATTAAATAAGCAGTCGGCCCTATTTTACTCTTTTTATTTTTGTAACAAATAAATAAATAAAGTAGTGACAGTAGACGCCATCTTGATATAACTTAACTATACATGCGAACTGGATGACTTGAAATTCCATATAAATCCAGCCTAGTGATTTGTCTAGCTGTTAGTTCGAAAATTTATTCAATCCCAATTTTTTTTTTCTTTAATTTAAATTGGCAATGGCATGGTAGGAAATTCTGAGTACGAATACGAGGAGAAAAATGGAAGACGCGCCGCCCCATGCGTCCACAGAATCCGGGCAGTCAGTTGCGATGCGGCAAAACCAAAATAGCAATGCGTTCTGGCGTGCGGGGCGCCCCATACGTACGTTAGTTATATCCGCTGTAATTCGTTAACTATTTTTGAAAAAAAAATTATAAATAAAATTGAAAAAAAGAAAAAGAAAAAGAAAAAAGAAATCTAATAATGAATGAACCAACAAAGTAACAACCTCAACGAACCCGACGGCGTGTATCACTGCCCCCACTGGGATTATTCCTTCCATGCAAAACGCAACGCCTACGCACGTACACCACTTGTAGCCTAGTAGTACTACTACTGCTGCTACCTCACTTCACTTGTCCTCTTTGAAATTAATCAACCAGAGAAGATTCTTCAGATTAATCGAAATTTAATCGCTTTGATTTTAATTTAATTAAATCAGATAACTAATTATTTAATTAAGACTTCGCCTCCAACTAAAACTCTCACTACTCAACTCTCTTTACGTACACACATATATATATATATAGCACACTCTCACACAAACTCTCCTCTCTTCATTCTCTCTTTCTCTCTCTCTCTCTCTCTCTCTCTCTCTCTCTCTCTCTCGATCGATCGATCGATCTTCTTTGATCCTCCAAAAATGGTTTCAGCTGAGGCCGCTCGTAATATCGTCGGCATCATCGGTAAATACTTTCTTTTTCTTTTCTTTTTTTTTGTTTTGTTTTCTGTTTTTGCTTTCTTCGTTTCCAAAAACATTTTTGTTAATTAATTAACTAATTCATCAATTTTGTTTTCTGTTTTTGCTTTCTTTATTTCGAAAAACAATTTTGTGATTATTGTTGTGCTTAATTGGTGCAGGAAATGTGATCTCCTTTGGCCTTTTCCTCTCGCCTACGTAACAAATCTCTCTCTCTCTCTCTCTCTCTCTCTCTCTCTCTCGCTCCCTTACTCTCTCGTGTTACAAACCCAAACGCACTGTTAATTGTTGATTGATTTTAGTTAGTGATTAACCTGCATGTTAAATATGTGATTAGTTACTAGATTAACTTGTGACTGCTTACGTTACGTGCGTACACAATCTTATAGGGACTCATAATAACTATTAATTCATTTTAATAAATTAATTAACAAAGTATGTAATTGTGATTATTTAGCGTAATTAGAAATTATATAATACATGCAGGCCGACGTTTTGGCGAATCATAAAGAGGAAAGACACGGAGGAGTTCCATCCGTACGCGTACATATGCGCGTGCATGAACTGCATGTTCTGGATCCTGTACGGACTCCCCGTGGTGCATCCGGACAGCACGCTGGTGGTGACGATCAACGGCATCGGGCTGGCGCTGGAGCTGATCTACTTGTCCATCTTCTGCGTCTACAATCGCGATAAGAAAGGGAGGAAAATCGTGGCCATCGGGCTCTTGGGGGAAGTCGCTTTTCTAGGCGTTATTGCCGTCATCACCTTCGTGGTGTTCCACAACACTACCACCAGGACCCTCTTTGTCGGGATCGTCTGCGACATCTTCAACATTATTATGTACGCTTCGCCTCTCAGCATTTGGGTAAGCATTTCAGTTTGTTTTTTCCTTTTCCTTTCTTTTTTTCTAATTTAATTTAATTATTAATCCATGAGCATATATCGTATGATGATGGTTAACAACAACAGCGCAAGGTTATTAAGACGAAGAGTGTGGAGTACATGCCATTCTTTCTCTCACTGGCTAACTTTACTAACGGTGCTGTCTGGACTGCTTATGGTCTCATCAAATTTGACAAATTCATTGTGGTAATTATATTATTTTTAATTTTTAATTTTGTTAATAGCAGGGCAGGGTGATGGTTTTTTTTTTTTTCTATTTTAGTAATTAATTTAGTTTAATTTAATTTAATTTGGTTTATTAATTAAGGTGAGCAATGGGCTGGGGACTGTACTGGGAGCAATACAGCTGATAATATACGGATGCTACTACAAATCAACACCGAAGAAGGGGAGTGGTGATGTTATTAAGCCAAATGAAGTTCAGCTCTCTGGTGCAACCATTGCCTGATGATTCAACAAGAAAAAAGAAAAATTCCTGCGGTAAGCTAGCAGTTTTCAAGTGCATGTGGATTCGTTTTTTGGGTTTTTTAATTTTAAGAACAATTCAAATTCGGCGGCATTTGTAAGGAAGTAGTACTACTTACGACCCATAAGGTTGAGTTGATTAGTTGTTTGGATTTTTTTTGTATAGGCCAATTTTTCTTTTTATCAGATAAAAAATATTTAGTCATCTCTCCCAAGCTTAATTTTGATGATACTTGCTTAATTTGTGTGTTTGTGCCAATTTTAATTTTTTTGGTGTCCATAGATCTGGGCCACTAATTTGAGCTTGGTCAAATTCATGTTCTAGTTGGCACTTCATGTGCATTTGTAACGCTGGTTTTGGTTGCTTGCTAGACAACATTTTCAATTTACACGACTCAGGAATTGGTAAAATTGGTTCCTGTTCACTATTATTTGCGTAGAAGCACATTTAGGTAATTGAATTCTCTTATTGGTTAATTGGTTTGAGTTAAAACCATAACTTTTAATCAAATTTTGCGTTGAATTTGATGGTAAATGCATAACACTTAAAGATGAATGTTGTTTTGAAAAATGGAGGTAGCTAGAAATGATGAGATGTATATATATTTTTTTAGTGAAAGTAACTGCCAACAATTAGGTTTCTCATATCTTTTTGCTCAATTTATACCAAAACCCTAAATAAAACAAAACAAACTTAAGGAAGTACACAAATCCAAATTATTTTGTCACATTAACATCAAACATCTTTTCCAGAAAGTAAATATCTTTTTCCGCCCTTTTTTTTTTAAGAGACTATTACTCATGATATTTACAGTCATACATATACTGAGACCCGTTTACATCAATTCTGATATGACACCGCTCATATTTTTAACCCATTACTCGTGATATTTACAGTCATACATATACTGAGACCCGTTTACATCAATTCTGATATGACACCGCTCAGATTTTTAACCCTCTCAAATATTCGAGGGACGTCAACTCCCCTCCTGGGAGAAAGAGTGCCTTCACTTAAGCTCTTGAGCTCCGATGAAAGAAATTTAAATTAAACCCCTGTAATGTATCTGCGGAGCTCGAACCCTTCCCTCACATTTGTGAGAGAGGAGTTCTGACCACTTGGACTAAGTCTAATAGTTATCTTTTTCAGGCCTTAAACAATAAAATTCAGCCAATATCTTACCGGGCCCATGGTTGGGGCAAATTTTAGGAGATGAGTCTAGCGAGCCCATGTGTAATGTTGTATCGCCCATTTTCTACAACTTCTCAACATCAATGTAATCGTTAGTTTTTATTCTTGCGTTGAGAACTTCACCATGACATGCTATATGCCCAAATTTGACCCTTTCTGTCAAATCTTGTTGTTCTAAATGTCTTCTATCACTATCTTGTTGTTCTAAATGTCTTATATCACTATCTTTATCTATAAACATCACGAATAATATTGTTTTTTTTTTCATTTAATAAAGAATACCAATATGTGAACTAAAGAATATGATACAATAGAGAAAAAAAAAAGTTGAAAAATCATATAATATTACTAGAAAACATCCCCATACTGATTTTTTATATAGGAATAATCTCCATGTAGTTATAAAATATTTGATTTAAATTTTGGCTAGTTATAAATAAGAATGAACTCCACATTATAATAAGTCATAATTTTAAATTCAATATTACGACACTTATCTCCACATAATAATTATTATTTTATATATTACGAAATATATATGTATTGTTACATTAAATTTTATGATAGAGTAAAATATTTTTCTAAAATTGTTTGGGACAATGATTTATTTTAGAGTTGTTACCAAATTATTGTATAGTATTTATAGAATTTATATCGAAAGAAAAATATTTAAAAAAATGCATAGGTTTATACAGTTAAGATAACTTGTATATTTCGAATGGTACATAACTATATGTCCTAGTTTTTTGTAATTGTGTCTATCTCTTTTATCAACATCTACACATTGAACTTAACATTAATTATTAATATAGTGCATACTTTACTTCTATATTGTTTACACTAAGAATAATTTTAAATCAATAATTTTACAACCATACCTCAATGGAATAATAACCTCTTCATAATAATAAAATTAGTTGGTCACGGCGTTATACCTACATAAAGATTTTGCTATGTAATGTTAAGAAAAAAATTAATTTTATTTTCAATTAACATTATAACACTGCACGATTTGACAGTTATTTTTATCATAGTTATGTAACCATCAGAACTCCTCATCATTTTTCTTTTACAAAAATTGCAAATTTTATGATTTTAAAATGATGAAAAGCCAAATGACATGGCCATGTCATTCGTCAATGGAATTAATTATTAAGAACGAAAAACTAATAACAAAAAGTGGAAATTACCCAAAAAGGCAATATCCCAACTTCATTGGACCTCTCTAATCAAATCGTGAAGCCCAGAGGCCATATCCACAAAATCACAATTCTCGTCATCTTATCCGAGGCGTGGGGACTGTGGACATACAAGATATAACCTTCTGGATTTGCAGCGCGTAAGCTTAGCAGTCAGCACATCCTCTTATTTCTTCCTGGGGACCAAGTGAAACCTTATCTACAAATCTTTCCCACTCTCACTCAACTCCCTCAAAAGACCCCAAAAAAAAAAAAAAAGGAAAAAAAAGTTTCATATTCTTCGTTCATTTGTTGAAAATCTTGGCGCTATATGTGTTTGATACCTCTCAAAACTTGATAAAATTACACTATGGCGGCCATTATTTCTTGCAACTTCATTACTCCAAGATTACCCACCAATCGTATTCAAACAACTCACTATAAGTGTAACAACAACAATGGCCGTGTATTGAGCAGGCGCTTGTTGCCCAAATGTTGTGTTAAAAATCATAACCACAACCCATTTCAGGTAACAGATTTTGTATTTTTATTCCTTGTTGTTTGCTTTTGATAATACTTTTGAAAGTTTAAAAGTCTAAATTGAAGTTATTTTTAATTTTGAGGAGCAGAAATTGAAGGAATGTGCAATTTCAATAGCCTTGGCAGCTGGGTTGATAACTGGAGTGCCTGCAATTGCTAATGCAAATGTAAATGCTAATATTAATATGGCAATGCCTGATGTATCTGTGTTGATATCGGGACCCCCAATTAAGGACCCCGGTGCATTGCTGAGGTATGCATTGCCTATTGACAATAAAGCTGTGAGGGCAGTACAGAAGCCGCTTGAAGATATTACTGACAGTCTTAAGATTGCCGGTGTCAAAGCACTTGATCCCGTTGAGAGGGTAAGCTTTTGTTTTAATTGATTTCTCTTGAGTTTTGGCTCAAATATGAAAAGGGTTTGATTGAACTGTGAGTTGAAACTTGAAAGCCTTGTTTTTGTTTTTGCCTGTTGTGGTGTGTAGAATGTGAGGCAGGCTTCACGGGCACTTAAGCAAGGGAAGAGTCTGATTGTCGAGGGACTAGCTGAATCGAAGAAGGAGCATGGGATGGAGTTGCTTCAGAAGCTGGAAGCTGGAATGGATGAGTTGCAACAGATTGTGGAGGATAGGGATAGAGATGCCGTTGCGCCTAAACAAAAGGAGTTGCTCAACTATGTTGGCGGGTGAGAATTACTCTTTCGTTACGAGTCATTAATATTCCACACTGTAGATGGGTTTCTTCAATTCTCTTTTATTGGCAGGAAGCATAAACAATCTCAAAATGAGAGTTAGGATGCTGTTTAAATGGTAGGATTTAGGGTGCGAGTGTCTTTATGCTTTAATCATTTATTATTTAGAGTTTGACTTTGGAAACAAATATTTCTTAAAATTTTACAAACCCTAGGATGCATTATCCCATTGTAATGTTCTAATGATAAATTTGGACACCTAACCTGCAAGACCCCCTAAAGATAAATCAGTTATAAATTTATGTAAGTCATGTTCCAGGTCATAGTTCATTAATTTATGTTCTAATATCTCATCTCAACTAACAGCTAGAAAAGCATTATCTTTATAAATCAATGGGTTCCTGCTGTCTTTTCTTTTCCCTTCTTTGTAGAGGAAGACTATTGTAATCTGCTTAAGAAGGGAAACAGCAGGGCGACATTTCAATATAAAGCAGAGGTTCAAATACAGAACAACTTGAATGTTTGTGCATCTAAGATCCTATTTTTTTGGAGTATCATTTGTTCCTGATCTATAATGTTTTGATATTTTGAGCTCTAGAAACTCTAATTCCTAAATTATATGGGTAATCAAAATTGAGTAGGAGGCCAAGCATTAAGTCTTGGCTGCTATTCACTTATTAAGACCAAGAGTGCCCTCAATAAGAATTCATTGTGTTGATTTAAAGATTGTCAATGACATAATGCTTTCCACAATGCTCTTGTTGCGGTATAATTGCGGCATTCTTGTCATTGTAGATTCCCTAATGCTCTTTGGATTTCTATTTAAATTCAGAATTGCCTGTTGTTCTCCCACCCATGGATTGATCATCCCCATCTCTTCAAAAGGATTGATGTATCCACCCCAATTCCATAAGTCCATTTCAATAATTGAATATCTATACTCTTCTCCGAGTGCTCAAGTTCAGCTTACCTTTATAAAGTGGCTCAATTAGTTATTTTCGGTTAGTTTATGAGACTGGAGTTGGTTCTTTGGCTTTGTTCCTTACTTGAAGGGGCATTAGTTTGCAGCCAGGGAGTTCCGGACAATCAAACTATGGTGTGGCGCTTTGTACCAACTAATGTTCATTACAGTTAAGGAAATGCTAAACTAACAATGTCATGTCATAGAGGTCTTTACTATAGAAATGGATTATTAATGAGAAATCTCCCTTCCACAAGAACTGTACCCTACCTTCAACATGAAATTGGGAAGGACATATAGAAGTTCATCCTACTAAAATAAACTATTCTCATATAGACGTTGTCATTGACTGCAGCTGAGATCTTCCTGGGGCATTGGGTTTCTGCAGTGTTGAAGAGGATATGGTGGATGGCTTCCCATATGAAGTGCCAGAAGAATACCAAAGTATGCCTCTGTTGAAGGGGAGAGCAACTGTTGATATGAAGGTCAAAGTCAAGGACAATCCTAATGTAGATGAGTGTGTGTTCCGAATAGTTCTTGATGGATACAATGCTCCGGTAACTGCTGGAAATTTTGTCGATTTGGTGGAGAGGCACTTTTATGATGGCATGGAAATCCAAAGAGGTATAATAGCTTAATTGAAGTTTGTGTCATTTCTGCTGTTGGAATATTTCTTTGTTTTTCCGTCTGTTTTAGTTATTACGGCTACTGTAGGTTTTAGTGGTTTACCAGTTGCTTTAAGACAAAAGATTCTGCCCAAAGTTGCAAGTGTTCTTACTTGTGTACATGATCATAATACGTGGGCACCCTTGATTTTTTGCTGCAGCGGATGGCTTTGTCGTTCAAACAGGCGATCCTGAAGGTCCTGCTGAGGGTTTTATTGATCCTAGTACAGAAAAAACCCGGACAGTACCATTGGAAATCATGGTGGAAGGGGAGAAGTCACCTTTTTATGGAGCTACTTTGGAGGTAAGTTTCTAAAAGTTTCTCTTCATCAATGTGCTTTAGACCAGTCTTTTGACCAGTCTTCTGACGTCTTTTTCATAATTTTCCAATTAGAAACTTCTCTCTACACATTTAGCACTTGTGTTTGCTTTGTCATTTTGAAATTTGATACAATTTTTTTGGACAGGAGCTTGGTCTCTACAAGGCTCAAACAAAGCTTCCATTTAATGCTTTTGGAACGATGGCCATGGCTAGAGATGTGAGTATGGGAGTTTAACACTACTTTTCTGCACATACATGATTCTTAAATTAAAGCTGATTAGAAGCTTCCTGAATTTTATGCTTGTCAGGAGTTCGAGAATAACTCTGCTTCAAGCCAGGTATTCTGGCTTCTAAAAGAAAGTGAATTAACTCCTAGTAATGCCAATATTTTGGATGGCCGATATGCAGTGTTTGGTTATGTGACGGAAAATGAAGGTCTATTGGCGGATGTCAAGGTTGGTGACGTGATTCAATCAATTCAAGTAGTGTCCGGCCTGGAAAATCTAGTCAACCCAAGCTACAAGATTGCTGCTTAGACCTTTCTATCATCGGTGCTTGATTATGGGTGACACTAATGACAAATTAATTGATCTAAAGCCGATTACTCTATATTTGGTTTCAAACTGTGAATTTGTTATTTGTTCAATAACTCTCCAATTTTTTTTTTCCTTCCGAGAGAATTGTAGTAATCAAAACGACGGTGCATTCTTTTGAACGTTACTAGTGTGACCCCTGAATTTGTTACCATACTAGTTTTATCGCTTTGACTTAATAAGATTTGCGTTAAATGAAAATTCCCTTTGCTAACATTGGAAATATTATTTACACAGAAGATTGTAGAGAGAATTATACGGAGAGATCCATAATTCATGGTTTCTTGCTTGCTTTATTAAAGTATGTAGTCTTGAATAAACCTGTCCTGGAAAATGAATTCATAAGCATGCTATTCAGCAACTGAGTTATCACAGATTCCATAAACGACAGAATTATCGTATTCTTTAGGCCAGAATTCTGGGATGATCCCTGGAGAAAAGGCTAATAAATTTAACTAAGTAATGATTGGTTCACCCAGCAAGGAATTTTGAAGAAGCACTTGAAAAATCCGTAGCTTAATTTGACATTTCTTACATATAACAGTGGGTTTGACTAATAATTCTCTGTAGTCACTGTCATATGACCAGAAAATCGACAAGATTTATTGAAATTCGAATATCTGACAATACTTAAAGTTGTGGAATATGGTATCCTTAGGTACCATCATTGGACTCGCTATCAATTAGAGGGTACGATTGTTGGACTCGTTACTATAGGTAAGAAGTGTCAAGTTAAACTATGGATTTTTCAAAATTTTGCTTCTTCCAAATTCCTTATAGAGTGAACCAGTCATCACTCGTAAAATTTATTAGCCTTTTCTCCTAGGATCATCCGATTTTCTTGCTAACAAATTTTGTTACTCTACCAATCTCGTCATTGAGCAGAGGTGTATATTCAGTTAACTGATCCATTACCATATCAATTGGTAATCTGAGCTCATTATAGAAATTGTCTAGCTAATCCATGCCGTAACTGTTTTCTTAGATGAAGGACAAGAAAAAGTAACGAAAACCTTTACAGAATACATCACCCAACAGAAGCAAATACCGCCAGATCTCCTCTTCCTAGCCTACAGCCTCCACAATTTTTTTGTGCCATCAGTTCTTTAGATCCCTTTCTTTCAATTGATTAAATACAACTTGGGTATCAGAACGTGATTTATACCGCAAACACATCTTCGCTTTTACTCTGGGGGCAACTCCTTTCAGGGTCCTCGATATCTGCGGAAACATGAACAACCCTGGGGCTGATCAAGGGGGATCATGCCTCCACCCTTGGATGTGTCAATGGACTCTAACATGGCTACAACCTCATCCATCTCAGGACGTTTGTCAGGGTTGGCATCCCAGCATCGCTTCATCACATTTGCAAGAGAGCTTGGGCAGCATCGGGGTATCTCTGGCCTCAAATTCTGCAGTTTTACATATGTATGTTAGAATTGCCTGCTGCCAAAATCTTAGAAATGGCTGTGATATGATTATCAAGAGCATATTGTAAATAAACTTATAGCAATATTATCTAGAAGTGCTCCATCTTTAGTTAAAGGTTTCATTTTATCTACCTGGCGGACAACAGCTGATGTCACTTCTGAAAAACTGAGGTCAGGATAGGGCATGTCACAGCAGTATATCTCCCACATGCAGATACCGAAACTGTATACATCGCACTTTCTATTGTATGCACTGCCATTGAGAACCTGTCCCATTTCAAAAGTCATTGTTAATAAGTCAGACACAGATTGTTTAGGATTTTAAAGAACCATGCACGGTCAAGCCAATTACTGATGGAAAGGCAAATCGTTGCAAAAAAAACTGTATCCATAATTTGCTTAAATTTTAAAGAGAACATCATCTTTTATAATGTGATTGGAACGGCCTTTAAGTAACATAAGAATGACATATCTTTTCCAAGTATATCAACTACCACTGGGAAAGCACAAGTCATGTCTTGCAGGGTTGATCAATGCTAAGAATGCAAGTTTTATCTAACACCTAACAAGGTGAATAGCATCCACACTCTTCAAATGCACTAATAACAGAGCCCCTTGTATTCATTGATTTACCTATGCATACCCTCACAATGATCATAGGCATGCAAGAGAGAGAGTAAGACTATTGCAGAGTTCAAATTCAAGATACTCAGCTGAATACCTCTGGGGCCATGTAACCAAGTGTTCCAGTCTCCCCAGTCATATCATGAGGATTTGAAGCTTCGAGGCGAGCAACCCCAAAATCTGCTATCTTCACCGTACGGGTCTTGTCCAGTAGCATGTTTTCTGTTTTAACATCTCTGTGGACGATTTTCTTGGAGTGAAGATAGCTTAACCTATGAAATGGAGAAGCGAGAATAAATAATCTAAATTACAGATTACTTTCATATGCAAAATGCAAACCCATTGCAGTTTCAAACGTGACAGATTTGAAGAACAGATAAGCATTTGTTACACAGATAGGGCATGAGAAGTTTACCCTCTTGCAAGATCCAGTGCCAGCTGAATAACTACTTTGAAAGCTAGCTTCCTTCTCCGGTTCTTAATGAGGTAAGACTTCAGTGCACCCCCCTGGCAGTATTCAACAACAACACAGCAAACATTGCTCGGCATGCCTATGTGACCATTGTCTGTTTGTATGTTTAGCTCTGATGTACCCATGGTCGCCCCTATAAACTGCACAAAAAGTTTAACATTTATGATTGAAGATAAGTTTCATTAAACATCTGGAAATCTGTAAAGAGACTCCCAATTTAAAAACGTTTGGGTGTGACACTAATTGGAGCATTGACCCTTTTACCGGTCATTGTCTTTCAATGCGGTGCAATGTGTATCTAAGTGGGATTCTGACACAATTGACATTGTTCCAAGATATCACATTACCTCTGCTACTGTTACATTGGGATGACAAATGTTACCTTGGTTACATTAGGATGATCTAGCTTGTGCCAAACAGCAACCTCTTGGGTAAAAGCTGCTCGAAGTGAAGCTATTTCGGCCTCGGACCTGTGGCTCTCTTCCCCCCAGTCAAGAAGTTTAACTGAGCTTAAGAAAGGAAGTAAAGTTAAAAGTTTCCGAAGCATGCAAAGAAGATGTGTGATTCACTTTGAATTTATAAACCATTTAGTTGCGTTAGGGAGAAAAGGGCCTCATAAATTGGTAAGTAAAGCAACTGCACATCATAAAAGAATTTTAGTGAATCAAAATCTAAATTATAATACAATACGAAAATAGTCAGTAGAAAAAAAAAAGTTACAGCTTATAACTAGAGATTATTGCCATCACTAGATTCATTTAGCTGCCAGAAAATAATAGATGACATGAGCACCATTTGGCAATAGAACATGCAAGCATATGAAATCTTTTTGGTGCTTTAATTATTTAGCTTTTTATTCTGAAAGGTGAGGCAAAAAATTAATGTGAATCAACAATAACGTAAGACACATGAAAGTTCAAGAAAAAGAACATAACAACAATATTGAGGTTACTATACGGCTAACTGCCAACTCAACCAGTCTCGTGATTCACGGATGGATTTTCAAAGTTTCAGATCTATAAAGGTCTATCACAAGAAGTTATTTGCTAAAAGAAACTAAAGAGTTTCCATCCATTTGACCATGGAAAAATCCATTTTTTTAATAAAAAAAATGGAAATCCCACTTAGATATTGGGCATAGCAGTGGAAAATTAATCTCATTTTCCCAGTCCACATGCAACTGAAAATCTAAGATTTGTTTCCCCTCAGTCTTTGGCAAGGAAATGGTCCAATGGAGCAATATTGAAACAGCAATTGAAGCAGCAAAATACCTTAATATGGTATGCAACACAAACAAAGCCATCAGAATAAAACTATGCCAGCACAAATTTACAATAAAAAACCAAACAAGAAACATCTTAATTCATAGAAACTCAAGTCTGGTACAATCAAGCAAGCATAAGTGGAAAGTTATGAGACCAAAAAGAACTCGAAAGTTATAACTTAAACTGTTACCAATGATACCACATGCATGAGTGGAATATTATATATATGAAAAAAATTCTCAAAAATGGGTAAATGAACGAATACATACCAGCAACGTCTTGGCCATCATAAATGCCACGGTGAACAGTGCCAAAAGTGCCACGGGCAATGGCACCTTTGATGATGAGCTTAGCAGGATCAATCTCCCATTCTTGCCTCCTGGCAGAAGAACCAGTAGTACTGCTACTGCGGCTGCGGGTGTAAATGGGTCTCGGTAGATGTTGGTGGTGGGGGTGGTGGCCGGCTTGGACCACATGAAGATGGTGATGGTGATCTTCAGCTAAATTATCTTCATGTTCTTTCTTGTTCTTGTTCTTCTCCATAGTCCATGCTCTACTTAGATGCCTCTGTAGTTGCTCATCCAAGCTCTTCAGATCTATCTGATCTGCTCTCACATACCCACCTCCACTTTCACTCTTCTCCTTCATTTCAAGTGTTCTCTAAGCTAACAAAACAAAAACACACTCTGCCACTCACTCTCTTCTTCTGATCAAACAAGTTTGTTAAGCCAAGGACCAAAAACACCAACAGTGTAACTGCTTATATACGTATAATAATATTAATGGTATGCATTCAGCATATATATGGTCTTACTGTAACTTGTGGGCAGCATACAGACTACATAATAAAATTTATAAATATACACATATATAAATTCTTAATGCAATAACTAGAAGCCACGTGGGCACATGGATTTTTCCTGAACACGACGTCTGTTTTCTGACCCACCTCGGTCTCTTCTTCTCATCACAACCTCTTCTTTTCTTTTCTTTAATAAATTCATTCATGGTGTCTTTCTCTTTCTGTCTCGTGGGTTGTTGTTTGTTATTTTATGGGATTCACGGTCAATGTACCTTTTTATTATTATTATTATTATTTTTCTTTTTTCTGTGTAACCTTTCTCTTTCAATGCTAGTGTAGTCGATCGATACCATGGAAACCGGAGACGGTTACATGGAAGTTGCAAATGATATTTTCTATTGTTTTTTAGTTATACATTATTTTAAACTAATAGCGATCTAGTTTACTCATAAGTAATTTTAATTACAAAAAAAAAGTCAAGTCTTTATAGTTTCAACCGGCATTTAAATTGCTAAGCATTCAAAGATATATTTCCATACATAAAAAGACATGATTAAATAAATATTAAAATTCATATCCGTAACTTGCATGAGAACCAGTCCTGTTTATTTCATTGCGGATTTGCGGTTAGAAACTCAGTTTTTACGGACGCCCGGAAGGTTCTACGATGGATGTTAATGAGATTTTGATAAAAATTTATGAGTGCAAGTAAAAGTTAATCTAAAAAAAAAATGATTTGAAATTAACCCATAAAATTTCTCTTCTAATTGAAATAAATAATTTGTCCCATAAATTTTACCGTCTTAATAGTTCTATCCAACTTCAATTTAAATTAATTGAGATTTAAAATAATCTTTACACACCACATAATTTAATATATTAAAAAATAATTTGTCATATCTATAAATAAGGTGACAGGAGTTTACGAGATCCAAAATAATTGAGTGGTGAGTGATGGGAGCGAGGAGAGCTCTGCTGGGACTTATGAATTCACAAATGTTTTTGCCATTTATGGGAAGTTCAATTCAATTACATGACTGCATAATTTAATCTAATCAATAAACAGACAAAAAAGTAGAAGCAGGAAGCAAAAAAGCTAATCTACCTGCAATAAAGAAAGCACATGGCTAATGTGAGGAAAGATTGCATGCATTTTGGGATATTATTGTTTTATTATTTAATATTTTTAATTATTTTTTTCACTTGATGTTTCGATTTTTATTATTTTGCTGCTAAACTTTAGTTAACTTTAACCATATGGTAGTATAATAATAAAAGCTGAAACATTAAGTGATAAAAATAATTATTAAAAAATTTTAATAATAAAATAATATGTCTGATGACATTAGGTGTCTGTATTTTTAAGGGTATTTTGTAATTACTTAAAAGAAATTTGTTGTTTTTTTAAAATTAAAACAAATAAAAGTAAAAACAAAATCAAAAGCCTTTTGCTTCTTTCTTCTACTCTATCCTTAAATAGAACCCAATAAATAACAAAAGCAACAAGGAAGCAATTTTTATGGCTTTGATTGTTGATGCCATTGTTGTGGAAATATCGGAAGGGCATGTTAAGTTTTACGTAAATCATCAACATTTTTTTACTAAAAATAAAGTGGGGGAAATTATGATTAAGGGGCATCCATGCCTATGTTCTAATATGAATAATAAACAATAAGGGATTAAATAATATTTTAATTAATAATTTCAAATAAATTGGAAATGAAAAAATAAATAATTTTACCCTTCAAATTTCTAGTTGTGCCTATTTTTAAATGTTATATCATTTGATAATACATGACAAGACTTTCACCATCAATTGGTAAATCTGAAAATTTATTGAAGTTCAACCAAGAAATTCATAATCAAAATATACTCTAATGATACCCCAAGAGACTCATCAAACTTTCGATTTTAACAAGAATGCAGTCACTACTCAATCAAAAAGTTATTCTTATTAGAATAAGAAATGGATCATGTGATACAATTAATCCGTAGACACCAATAATAGATTAATAGAATAAGAAATGGATCATCCTCCTCCTACCGAGCTAGCACTTGAGCGTACAACTAAATTATTGTTTCATCGATAATGCCGACCGGCCGGCGGCCACCACTACATATACAGCCTGTTTTTTTTTTTTTTTTTTTTTTTTGCTTTTGCTTGGTACGGCCTTATCTCTATGCATGGGTTTTTCTTTTTCGAACGAAGAAGAAAATTGTCTATAAACTCCTTAGAAATATTATTGTATGGTTTGTTTGTAAATTGCATGATGAAAAGGATTTTAGATAAAGCTTTTTTTTTTTTTTGGTTCTTTTGAGAAAAATATGTATCTCAACCGATATTGTGGCACTTAGATGTGCCAAGTACTAATCTTAATTATCTCTCAACAACACTAACACAATAAATATCACATTAAACAACCGGAATACAAATTTTTTATATGTGAACTGTATGAAAACAGTAATATCGCTTAATTTAATGCTAACAAGGAGTGGAGTGGAGTGGAGTGGAGTTGTGTTCCTTAACAAGGAAATTGTAAACTTAAGAGGGGATCCGGATGCTGAGTTTGTAGAGGCAGAATGAACCAAATTTGGTATTATATTCAAGTTGCGAAGATGGTAGGGTTTCATTTCAATCATTGGGTCTGAGATAACGTTAAAAGATATTGTGGGTGATCCCCGATGTGCAATTGCTAAAAACGAAAGTAATGAAAATTATTATTCGCAAGAATTGAGTAATGCTGCATCTAGGTGGCCTCCATATAAAATTAGTGATGGTGAAATATATCAATAATAAGATAAAATGATGGCTTAACACATGAAAATTCGTAATAATTCCCTCGTTTGTATGCCTCATTAAGTAGTTTGAGATCACAACTTGTAACCATAACTCATGTTGTTACAAAATTTCTATTGGTATGTAACCTCCTCCTTATATAATACTTTAAAAGGTCATACCGACAAATCATTTAAATTCAAGTATGTACCGAAGCCTCTACACTATCACTTCTGCGAGCTTTCGTTAAATTGACTTTGTTAATTAATTATACCGATGTTAAGTATGAGTTGGGATCGTCTCCTGAGCTTAAAAATTATGAGTTGGGTTTAAAATATTTAATACTACGAGTGCATTTATGATATTGTCACAAATATCTAATTAAAGTTTCCGGTAACTACTTTTCTAAAATTAAAATAATAATAATAATAATTACTAGTTTACTTTGTTTAAAAATAGATTATATTATTATTACATCTACTTATAAATATCTTAATGTTACAAATTGACTCGGCAGTTGGCACTATTTTTAACTTTTTTTTTAATTCTTTATTATTTTTTTTCATGGGTGTGAAACAGTTGAGTTGGTAAAATATCTTATATTATAAGCATAAGTTTTGAAATTAAAAAAAAAAAAAAAACTGACTTTGAATTGCCATCTGAAAATTATGTCATGGACTTCAAGAGAAGTACGAAGCGGCATGCTGTGATAAATTTAACCGAAAAAGGGTAAAAGAAAGGGGACCTTATCTTATCTTGTTATCGAAGTGACGCATTGTCTTGTCCTGCTTCGGTTTTCTACTTGCTACTCTACTCTCCATAGACTTGGTGTGCTAATTCTACAACACCATGCATGCACGTGAAGCATCAACTTTTTGACTTCATTGCACATCAAAAGAAGAGGTCATCATTTTGTATCGAGACTTGAATTCACGGAGCAACCCCCAACGCGACTCATTTCCACTCCTTTCAATTCATTCATAATAAAATTCATTGTTATGAAATTGTTCTGCCGACCCATTTTTTGCCCCGTGATTATATCCTTTCACAGTATGACTTTCCTTCAACACTTTTATCCAATTGATTCCAAGGCATAAAGAAAATGATATGGGAAATTGGATTATTGTACACAAATGCTTTTTTTTTTTTGTTTTTGGCCCCTCGTAGAAACGGCGTTGTTTTTGAGCTTGTCGGCACACTAGGATTTGCATAACGATCAAACATCTTTTTGTCCCCCCAAAGCCTCCCCAGCATTTTCTCCGTTCCAGAGTCCAGACTTGTGATCTTGCAAGTGCTTAGTTAAGACTTCTCTTGTCATGAGACTCATGACTAAAGCTACATCATCGGCTACTAACTAGACTCTTGACTTGGACAACTCTCGCTTCAGAAGATGAAGGGTAGGGAATCGAACTACTATAGGAGAAATTGGATGATTGTATATTCGTTTATTTATTTATTATATTTTCCCTTGAAAGTGATGTTTAAATTGTAAATAGATTGATCAAAACATGACTCGTTAGCTTTATTGATACCATTCGAGCTCAGAGATTGGCTGTGCTATTCTGTTAATAATGTTCATGGCAATTCTTTCCATGTGTATGCAAGGCCCAGACATATGTATTGATTCATAAACAACATAATGTTCGTCATCAGAATAAAATCTCATATAATGTTTCGTCACCAGCTGCAAGAAACTCAACAGGAAATCAAATACTTACCACAGCTTCATCCAGGAATCCACCTGATGAAAAGCAGGCTTCAATCTTTTCAAGGGAGAGCACTGGCATAATTGAAACCGAAACCAACAGAATACGGAGAGCAATACTGGGTTCAAATACTCAACAAATTGACAGACACCAAATGCCCATCAACTATACAAACTGATTTTACGTGGTGGAACTAAGGGTAAGTAGAAACAGCTTGTAAAAACGCATTTACAAATCATGCTTCTTTGTGGTGCGTGATATCCAAACTGTATTGATTTGCTGACTGGCAACTATATATAATTAAATATATTATTTGGCTGGATGTCAACCAAGAAAGACAATCTACAAGATGGTCACCTTATAAGCGCCTTTTCTTCTTCTCTGGAGTTTCATGTACTTGTGCTTTGATCCCATATGTTTTTAACTGAAAGTTCTCGAAAGCCTCAGAGATTGCTCCAACCTGTTTCACAGAAATATTTGCAATCACTGGAACAGAAAGGAGTAGAAAAAACAATGAGATCAAACCACCAAAACATTGAAACTACACACCAGCTCAGGTTTTTTGGAGTACACCCTCACTATCATGTCCTGATAACATGTAGGCAACAAGTGACTAATGCGATTAGCAGGTATGGGGAATTTTTCCTTGCTTTCATAATCCTGAAAAGAAATGAAGCTGTAGAAAGTTGTACACTGAAATGTGGAAACTACAGGAAGTCTAGAAGAACTGATACCAAAAAATAATAATAAATAAATAAAATTAGGAATTAGTTGCAAGGATTTAGCCTGTCAAAATAGATTTTCTTACCTTGAAAAAGTTAATGCTGGAAGCAAACATGATCCCGGAAAGAAAAGAAAAGAAAAAAAAAAAAAAAAGATAAATTAGTGGTTGCAGTGAAAAGTGAAAATTGTAGGATAGAAAAAGAAATGACCATTTGAACTAAGTAGAAATGCCTCTGTTTTTCTTCAAATACCTTTCCAGAGGATTATGCCTTCCACGAGCCAAATCAATCCTCACATTGCTAACAGCAACGTCCTCTTCTTTTAGTGTTGCTCCACCATTTTTCTGTGAAATGAATAAATAATTATTAGAAACTTTGATTTACTTCATTTGCAAAGAACATATGAATAAATATCTGTGCATAAAAGTATACCTGGGAACAAACAATATCTTGCGGGGTAACATCTTTGAAATGTTCTAGATTCTCTTTTGGAACAGTGTACTCATTACAAAACTGCCACAATTTTCACCTTAATCTTAGTAAGATATAACTTCAAAATAACAAGTTATTTAACATAAAGCATGTTGTCAGAATAGAAAAGAGATGCATAAAGGTGCTATGCCTCCATCTGATAATTTGCATCAGAGCAAAACAGGAGAAGTCAATCAGCAAAGCTTCGCTACCTGATACAAATTCCTCCTTCGGATCCGCAAAATCAAATCCCTAGATTCCTTGAGTTCTTGGTTTGGAGCTATCTCAATAGTTTTGATTATTGAGTCATCCAACTGAATTTCCGAGAACCATAATTAGCATAGAATTTTATACATCAGGGCAAAAAATCTGTGAATATCAAACATACTAAACAGCTTTTGAACCTTCCAGTAATCCAAAGGATCTTCAACGGAAGACGAAATTTCTAGAAAATCATTTGCTTTCAACAAGGCATCCACAACCATAAGCTCTATTGCCTGCAATCGAAAAACAGTCAGATTAGGGAACCGCAGACTTCATACGCTACCATAAAAGCGGAGAGATCATTGAAAAGTGATATGAGAAAGAACAAATAATATATAGGAGGTATGAACAACTGATCATGCTGATGGAGATCCTCTATGATATAGAATAAATAATTCCATTTCTTACCTTTACTTTTGGATGTGTATATATTGTTCTATACAGATCCGCGCGAGTGTAAAATAACTTGTGGACAGTTAGATCTGGCAATAACCCATAATTTAGCAGGAATAATAAAAGTAAATACTGCTGCAATAATGGACTTAAATTGAATATACTAACACTCTTTGGCACGATAGCAAATCTCATCATCCAAAACCCGCATAGTCTCCATCAACCTGGCAAGAGATGAAAATTGCATAATATGCTAAACACGTTTTCTTTCTTTTATTATTATTATTATTATTATTATTATTATTATTACTATTATATATCTACAAAAATAGTATCAGGCACCAATAACAAACCAAAGCATCTAGAAAATTTAACTCTGACCTCTGAAACTCAAAGTTGCATCCTAGGCCACATGCTCGGGAGTCCCGGACAATATAATCAAACCTACATAAATATATTCCCAAGGCATTATTCTCACAACAAAATGGAATACAATGGCACAAATTTGAAACTTACAATTAAAAAGAAAGGGTATATATAATCAGTAATCAGTTGAATCAATAAGACTCACTTATCCACATCAATGCCATTTCGACCATTTGCAACAATATCATACAAGAAATGCTTCTCCCGTGTGCCCTACCAATGAAGGCTACTATAAAGATTGACAAATATAACAAATAACCATAAACTAAGAACTTAAGAAGACCATGAAACTAGATGTACAAGCACGACAAATTTTCCAAGAGAAAAACAATAATGAGAACCAGATATCAATAAAAATACGCTAATACAATGGAATTTCTGAAAGGATCTTACTTTTGAGAGTGTGAGCTCAGAACTAGCAACTATCATCTCCTGTTACAAGCAATAAATGTTTGAATGAATATAAATCTGAGAAAAATTCATTTATGCAGCAACAAGTGCCAGTGCTAATAATACTGAAACAATGTGAGATTGACGTTCAATGGAGGATACACACACACTGATGTTCAATGAAGGATACACACACACACAGAGTGTAAAGTTTAACATAAAATTTCTATTTATCTATCCCTGTTGAAACTTCTGTTCCAAATTTCAACCGTAAGTTCAACCGCAAGAGAGAATTTCCAACCACATAAAATTGTTGCGGACATTACTCACTCACTCAATGCCTTAAATAATAAAAATCCAGTCACAGTTCTAAAAGACTTTAGAAAACAGAGGATTTCTAGTAAGTTCAACTTACCTTTACTTTCTTAATCATTTCGAAGTCAACATCAATATGGTGCTCGTCAACAATATGATCAACCATCTTCAATGACATCTGCTCATGAGACCTAAGAGGAAAAATTATCACAAAGAGCACAAGAGAATTCTGTCAAAAGCAGTTGGGTGAGGGAAGAAGGAGAAAATCAAAACTCTTGAAAGCATGAACTTGAACTTCACTATATCTCATCAAGAAGGAAATGCAATCATGATAAGCATAATCAAGAGGAGAAGCAATATTCCCATTGAAGAACAAGCATCAGAGTAAGGGGAGATGCAATGGATATAACTCTGAAGGGGCTAATTCAAGATTGGTCCTGCAGTGTCAAAGCTCCCAGGAACATATGGACAAGATAGCACTCCTACCACCATAGCACTTTACATGCTGTACTATAACAGGACAGACTACAAAAGTTTTTACAAGATAACTAAAGCATCCTTAGTATAACAATATCCAATCATATGCATTACACATAGGGATAGCCTATGCAAGCTCCCCAATGCAGACAACCATTCTTAAGAGAATTATCTTTAGAGATTTGAGAAAATGAAAAAGCAAAAACTCATAATTCAACTTCCCAGAACAAAGTTCAATCAAACCTCTATTTAAAACTAGACATTCACATTGCAACTTGACTCCAAATCAGATTAACAGGCTTCACTGTGCATATTTTCTAGCTTACTAACATTTAAAAGGAAGCTGAAGTTAATTCTTCAAATAAGTATGCAAACACACAAAAACAAAACCAAAGGAATAATGCCATTAATTCTTAAAGCACTTTGGTAAAAGAAAACACAGCCTATCTAAATATATTGTGTGTGTGGTATGTAACCGCGAGACTCAAAAGTAACAAAAAACTAGGTGGCTGAAGAAGAGAGATGCGAGTAATGCTAGGTATCCCAAGAATTGAGACCAATTTAAGTCTCAACTGATATGCCATTCATTTAGTGGATTGTAGAATATTAATTTTATCAATTATGAAATTCACCATCCCATAGACAAATGCCACATAACACTTGGGATTCAAGTTGGGACTTAATTGTTGGGATCCCAATCATTACTAGAGAGATATAGGGTTGTTATCAGATGAGAGAAACCACGATTCAAACTTGCCTTTAACTCTCATATTAGTGGCACTTAAAATTTTAAGTTCATACTACTTTTCTGTAACCTCGAAATTGAAGCTGTGGAAGGACTGGAAACTCATCTGCCAATGCACACCCTGACAGATAATTTGAAAAATTAAAAGAGGAAGGGAAAGAGGGAGGGAATTCAAGTATAACATACAATGCTCACTGACAGAAAAACATATATGAGATCACTACTTTGATCAGTTACTTGGGAACTTGCTTGAAATAAAAAATAAAAATAAAACATAGGATTTCCAAGCAAAATCATACATCATCCAATTGAACTCCAATGTCCTCATCACAAGTAAAAATAAATAAATACACAAATAAATAAATAAAGGAAGGGTAAATGCATCCCACTAGCATAATGCACTGTGTACCATTTGCAGCCACTGACAACACGGGGTAGAAACTCGCGTTCAAACAAGTGACTGAAAGGCCCATGGCCGACATCATGTAGCAGTCCTACAGATGTGATAAAGGAAAGCAGATAAGGAATCGGTCGACATGCAATAGAAAATCATGGGGAACACAATCAATTACCTGCGAGTTTCACAGTTTGGATGTCAAAGTTATCAATACCAAGTTCCAAACCCTACAATGATTGGAGCATTTACATAAAACATCTCGAAATATTGAACAAAAATAAGACTTCAAGTAATCAAAAAACACAGAGAAGTGTTTCTGTACTTGGTTCTGTTTGAGCTTTTGAATAGCTGCACCGGCAAGCCAGTACACCCCAAGAGAGTGTTCAAATCTAGAATGCACTGCCCCTGGATAAACCAAATGCGTCACACCTGAAACATTTAAAAATAAAATTGTCTTGCTATTATTAAAAAATAAAATTACATGTTCATATTTATACGAAATCTACCATATACCACCATTCACACCTATGGCTTCCTTTTTTTCCCCCTAGGAAACTTACCAAGTTGTTTAAGGTCACGCAGCCTGTAATATGAAAAGCAAATTTGATCATTAACTACATAAAATAATTGTAAAAGCCACTGCAAATAACTGGATAATTCAAAAAAATTTTTTATATATATATATATATATTTTAAACAAAATAAAAAAATAAAATGAAAGAGTCAACTGGCCTCTGAAACTGCTCGGTGTCAATAAACTTCAAAGCGAGCTGGAACAATACAAGACGATACAATAACAGAGAATCATAATTTCTTCACTCGCATTCACAGAATGTTTGTAGCCAAAATTGCTTAATATAAGAAAAAATATATATAATTGAAATTACGGACGGGGTCGAGATAAATGTTGCCGTGAACATTGTCGTGAACGTTTTTAGAGCATCTGATCAGTTGTTCTTGCGACGAAGCAAAGTTGGCATCGACCGGAGGGAACAAGAGCTCTTCGTTAAAGAAAGCGCCCATTGCATCAGCGTCAACGTCAGCGTCAGCAGACCAACCAGCTCTCAGTATCGGCTTCTGCTGCAGTCTACAGCTAATTCCTCTGTTCTTAGGTTTTTTGTTTTTGACGGTTTATTTTAATCGTCACGTTGTCGATTCGATCATTCGCTGGGGAATTAAAAAATAAAATTATCGAGAGAGAAAGATTAATTAGCGTTAGGGGAATCGTGACCTCTTTTTTAAATTATTATTGTATGTTCTTTTAAAGCCACCCTATCAAAACAAATCAATGATTTAATTTAATAGGGAGGTCATTAGGAGAAGCGTGGTGATATTTATATTTTAAAATTTATTTAAATAATATTATTTATTTAAAAAAATTATCTAAAATAATATGATAATATAATTAATTTATTTAAATATTATAAAAAATATTAATTAATCAATTAATAACATATTATTTAAGATAAAAAATTTAGAATGTTTATCATTATTTAATTTATTTTAAACATTTTAATTTTATAAAAAATTATTATAAATATACCAATCATGTGAATTATTACAAAAGATAACTTATAAAAATTAATATTATATAATTATTTTGAATATCCATGCATAACATTCATTAGTTATTGTATAATTCTTTTTCCTTAAATCTTAAATTTTTATTTCTAATATCTTAATTAATATTTAAATGAGTAATGTGAAAATTAATATTTAAAAAATTTTTAACTACAGAATATATGTGACACTTTCTTTTTTAAAAAATAAAATAAAATCACATTAAATAGTTATTTTTTAAAATATTACCATTCGATACATTTCTTTCTTCTTTTTTTCGTGGCTTTCTACTCCCTAATTTTTTTTATAATATTTATAGAATATTTTTTTATTACGATGTTCTCATTGTAAATTATTTTAGATGCAAAATCTAGTATTAAACATAAATAATAAAATATTAATAATTAAAATTACGTTAAATAATTTATTTAACTTAACTTAATTATATTATTGTAAGTATGCATTAGATCTCTTAAAATTGAGTGCGTTAAATAATTTTATTAGTGTTTAAATTAAATAAAATTAATTAATTTAAATAATTTTAAGTAAAAATATTTTTAGAATTTAAAAGAGCGTGCAAAATAAAAATTAATTTTTTTAAATTAATAATTTAATATATGAATGTATAAAATAATATATTCTTTAAAATTAATTAATTAATTTTTACAATGTACATAGTCGTGCATTTATGAATGAATAAAAATGATTTTAATAATATTTACAATTTATTCAAGAGTGATGCTTGCCATCCGTATTTTCATAACTCAACTACCATGCTCACTCTATCTTCTTTGCAGACAAATCTTCAAGCCCAAATCTCAACGTGCTGCAAGCAGATTTCGCCTTCACTTATTCTTTTCCATCAAATTCAAAGCAGCAACCCCACGAGGCTTAGAAAGCTTCCAAGCTCTTCTTCTAATGGAGGAGTCTTGTCTGTGAAAGCTTACATTGAGAACCAAAACTCCATCTCTAACTTTGCTAACAAAGTCATCGGTTCATTGCCTGTTATCGGTCTTTTCGCTAGAATCCTCAGCGATGAAGGTGGCGTTGGTGGTGATATTATTGACTTTGCTGAGTTTCGAAGAAGGGTAGGCAACAAATGTAGCATCAATGATTCTAAGGCCTTCTATGACTTTCAAGAACGCAGAGGCCGGGTAAATTTTTTTTTTTAATTTCCACATAATCAATTTGATGATATTCAATTTAATTGCATTTCTTTAGTGATATCTTAGGTATTGAGTTGTAAAGTTGAGTTCTTGAGTTGGTTTTGCATTTTGGGCAGGCAGGGGACCCTTTGTATGTTTTGATATGCTGTTGGCTAGCAGCTCTGGGTGCTGGTCTGCTCAAATCTGAGGAGATTCTGGAGGGTGCAGTGAGGCTTCGCGTCTCAAATGATGTTGAATTTGAAGAGGAGACCTTCCTTGCTGCGATGAATGAGGCCAAAGAGGTTGGTTAATCTCCTTGTCCCTTGGTTTCTGATTCCAATAAGCAAAGAGTTTAGCTCTTGTATTGAGTTCATTGGCAAGAAATTTGTTGGATGAGATGCCCAGTTATGTGAATATATATATATATATATATATATATATAGTTTAAAAGCCACAGAATTTAATTTGCTAACTCAAATTTAGCTCAAACTAGGCATCGTGCATCACTACTTGTTTTGGTTGTTTGTTTAGTGCTCATTCACATTTAGCACCAATTATTCATCATAATAACTCTTTGTCATACTCATGCCCTTTGAGAGAGATGAAATGCTTTAAGGCTCTGTAGGATATTAAGAGTACTGTAGCTGTAATCTTCTGGAGGTTCCAATTATTGTTGTGCTCAATTTTTTAGAAGATTACTGGAAAATTATATCTCAATCCAAACTATGGAAATGGTTTTTTCTTTCTATTAGGTGGTTTTTCCAGAGGTTAAGCACGATATTTAAGTTTCTTTAAACTCATTTCATGGCTTTTGCAATATGATTTTCCTCATCATCTTGACTGTTTAGGCTTGTACCATAAATTACATAATAGCATGTACGCCCGGGAGCAAAAGGTTGTGCAAATCTTTTAAGTTTATTAAGAATAAGTAGATCCGAGAAATAAGATTGTGAGGGTGGGATGTTGGATTGGAGATAAAATACAGCAGTAATTTGCTTGGAAACGAATTATAGAAATGGATGTTTAGTAAATGAGTCAACAACAGTTCAAACCGTACTTTGTTGGGTTTGTGTGATGATTAAATTTTCCTTCTCAACGTGTCGGTGGTATGCCAAGTAATAATGTAATTAAAAGATAATAGAAAGAATATAGCTAAATTAACTAGTATTAATAGATCTTAGTTCTTCTCTTTGTCATTATATTTATGACTAACACAAGCTACTTGGTAATCAGTCTTCAATTTTGGCCTGTAAAGATAAAGATCAAATTCTGCTGACATAACTGAAAGCCTCCGAGCCCTAAAACAAAAACTCATACTAGAAGGAAGCATTTTTCAAAAAAGAATGGAGTATTGTAAACTTGCTAGGTTTTCATTCACTGGCTCCAGGCAATTTGACACCTTAAACTTGCTAGATTTTATTTTATATATATATATATATATATATATATATTCAAGGCTTCCGATCGTTTACTGTTTCCCATCAGTTTATGGAGGAATCAGAATCTGAGCATTATTAGTCAATCGGGTCAAAAGTTGGACTATCATTGAGATATCAAGATATATCTATGAACATCTTTCATAAACATTGTGATGAAGATATCCATTTGTATGTTGGTTCCTTGATTTAGTGTTATCTAAATTTTAAAATGCATTTTAAGGCATTCCTATACATTCTTAATAAAAATTATGTATATGATGCAGAGACGAGCTAAACTAAATGCTGCCACCCCAACTATCCCTATGGCAATTCGTGCTGAGAAGGCTCTTGAAGCTATTTATGTTTGTTGCTTTGGCAAGGAACTTATTGAAGAGGAAGACGAGAGACTGCTAGTGACCATACTTAGGGCTGTTTTCCCAACAGTTGAGCAGCCGGAGATAGAAAGGATTGTCAAAGACAAGGCAAGGAAAGTAGCAGAAGGCAGTGATGAGACCAATGTTCCAGAATCAAAGCCCCTACCAAAAGAAGCTGTCAAACAGCAAATGAAAGACCTTGAATTCTTGAAACAAAATAGTGAAACTTAAAAGTGTTGGCTTGTTAAGTACTAGTACATGATTAAAAATGGCAGATGAAGCTCGATGGAGTTTGTTTCTAATGAATGTAGCATGTAATACCAAAAATTCTCAGCATGTAACATAGAGGATAGGTATTTTCTGAAAATGCAGATCTCACTTAAAGAGATTTGATGCCAGTAAACAGTAATGTAGACTAGAGAGTACTTCTTCTTTGTCTTTTCATTGACTTCTCTTTTGCAATCCAACCGAATGATCAGGTGACAAAAAGATCAATTTATGATATTTCGTTTTAATTGCTGCTCCATTCATTGTTGATCTGATTTTGATTTAATATTGGGTAAGCGTTTAAGGTAGGGGTGGACGAAGACCAAATTAGTATTTTAGGCTACTCCTGTAGGATTCGAACTCAGTTCATTGTTGATACACTTCCCTGCAACCAAGAAATGTATCAGTTAAGTTTACACTCTTCGAGCGAGTGCTGGCTCCAAAAATCAGAGACCGAGGTTGAAAAGAAAAAAAAGTTGAGAGTAGAAGAAGAGTAGAAAAAGATTAAAAAAAAAAAAAACAATTCATTCAAGATATCCTTACAAAATTCGTTACGCTCTACTTATACCCCTGTCTATAAAAGTTTTAAAACAGCTCAGCAAACAACTTGTATAACAGAAAATTATAACAGCAAAAATAAACATGCCCAGCAAATATAGATTCCAGTAACAATAAACAAATTTCCACTACACGACGTAGTCTTTTAACCACCCAGGGGGCCTCTTAATCGTGTGCCTTTCTGTGGTTCGCTACAAGCTGCTTCCTCCTCAACATGTGACGTGACTTCCTTTTTGGCCTGCTCATAATTGGACTCATCAATAGGCTGCCCTTCTGGTACATATTCAGGTTGCTCCAACTGAATTTGGAGGGTCGTATCAATTTGATTTTGATTTAATATAATGCTTAAGGTAGGGAGAGATAAAGACCAAATCAGTATTTTAGGCTCCTCCTTCTGCAGGATTCGAACTGAGGTGCGGTTAATTAAATAAAGTTAAATGAAAACCGACCAAACCCCTGACGATAAGGTAGTGGGGCAATATAACTTTGACAAATGCATCATAAAGAAATTAAGACAATACCAATAAAATGAAGCCAACTAAAAAAAAAAACATGAAATGAAGTTACTCATTGCAGCTGTTTATTATTCCATTGTTAAATGTAGAGTTTACAAACATAGGAACATTATTCCAGAAGGTACAAACATAGGAACATTATGCCAGAAGGTCCTGTTCAACAGAGAATAAACTCAAACGATCAGTCTCTTCACACATGAAATTATCGATATTGGGGTGCCAGCTCCCCCGCCTTCACTATGTAATTTTGAACAGGAAAATCTTCTCCCTTGAAGTATCTGTCAAGCATATCCTTGACTCCCGCAGCATAGCGTAGCTGCAGTATTTCAGTTCAGAATTCCATTTGTGAGAAAGAAATGAAATAAAGAGGCGCATGAATTGTGAAAGAAAAAATACGGGAAAGAAATGCTATGAACTAACATACCTGTGCATCAATAGTGGTCCCAGAAACATGAGGGGTCATTGCTTGATTTGGCATGTAACGCCAGGGATGGTCCTTTGGAGCTGGTTGTGGATTCCAAACATCACCACTATAACCTGAGAATCCAGTTCAAAAAGAAAAGACATTAGACAAACAAAGGATACAACAGTGCAGATGTCCAGGCACTCTTCTTGATACTGCTGGCAGTCCACACAACAAATTAGGAATTTCCTTTCAGTTTTTCTGATTCCAACCCATCTAGGAGGAACGCATTCTAATATAGATTTAAAAAAAAAAGGATAAATAAATAAACAATATGTTTTATACAGCATAGAGGGTTCAGCATTGATGGAACCAACTTTCAGTTGGCGCTTAACTACCTGCAATGTGTCCACTTGAGCAAGCGTCAACAACAGCTTGTGTGTCCATGATTGCTCCTCGAGCATTGTTGACAATCAAGACGCCCTTCTTCATCTTTGCAATCCTATCTTTGTCAAACATCCCTCTGCAAAGCAATCCAATATTCTGATAAGTTAGACTGATATCATAAATTTGATTGACTACAAGAAGCTTGAATACAGTAAAAATTAGTTATAATTTGGCATTTTCTATCAAGCAACCAAGCTCCATAATCCAAATAAGAGTACCAATGGTAAGACAGTGACTTTAACAATGCACGCCAATCCAGCACTTAAAGATAAGCCAAAATTCAACAGAAAAATTACTATTAGTTTGAAACCTGGAAACTTTAGTTCGTGCAAGATCAGGGATGAGACATTGGTTTTACCTTGTCTTTTCTGTTAGAGGGGTGTTGACAACAACTATGTCACATTTGGGAAGCATAGTATCTAGATCCTCCTCAAATTTTGCTCCCGTCTCTTTCTCCAATTGTGGATCTATCTTCACCCGGTCATGATAAAGGAGATTACAATTGAAAGGTTTAAGTCGTTGGAGCAACAGCTTGCCAATGCGTCCACAACCAACAGTTCCCACTGTCTTTCCTTCAAGATCATAAGCTCTATAAGCAACACCAGCAACATTCCATTCCCCACTGATAACTTGATGGTGTCCAGGTAAGAAATTACGGACAAGAATAAGGATTCTCATAAGCTCATCCTCAGCAACTGAAACCACATTGCTTCCAGTGACTTCAGCAACAGTTAAACCAGCAGCAGCAGCAGCTTTTAGATCAATATGATCAGAACCAACTCCAGCAGTGAGAAGCAGTTGCAAATTTTTGGCCTTCTTAATCCTTTCCGCCGTAACATACGCAGGGTGGAAGGGGGTAGATATGAGGACATGGAGATCAGGAATATGTTTCTCTAGTTCTGCAGTTAAATCTCACACATGAAACATCAAAAAAGCTATCTTATGCTTATTACCTCAAAGAATCAACTACCAGGCTACGTAAATAACTTGACCAAACGAAAAAGCGTCAATCATCCAGGAAATTCCACTTAGCCAAGGCATTGCGGTTCTTAAACGAGCACTTAAAATCACATTATTTTTAGAGCTACCATTCAGATAAGAAAGAGCTATAAGGCCTTGTAACCAACATTGCAAGTAAGCTGAGTACCCATACGCAGTTGAAGTACTGTGAATTTTAATCCTTAGCTGCTATGGAATAGAATAACCAGTTGTCAAGAAGAGTGGGATTGAGGTGCCAAATGTATGGTCAGAGTCACTTCAGTAAACATTTTAGCTATTCTACTTTCAAAACTAAAGTACAAATATTTCCAAAAGATTGCGAATACAAAAACAGATGTTGGCAACAAAACCAATGTATAATTTATATTTGTAACTGGAAGAATAAGAGCAACTAAAATCGTAGTCATGCTAGTTGATAAAATTTTTTAAAGTTCCATGATCAGAATGCAAAGATAACTGCTTCTAACATCTGTTGATGTCAACGACCAGCCTTGCCACCTGGTCCTCATATATTCAATTAGTAATTCAATTCAAAAACCAGCATTTTGAGTGCATAATCAATGTACTCCGTACCACACTATAAGGTGGCATCTGACCAGCTGTGATTGGGCTTATTGATAATTTTGTATTTACATCCCTAATGCATAGAGGTAAATTGATATACTAACCACAGTCTGGTCCCTCTTTGTCATCAGTGACAATATATTGGTGACCTTTCGATTCCAGCCATTCACGCAGGCCACAGCCTCCCTCCACACAACCAAGAAAGTTGGGATTCATTGAAGCATATTCATTGCCCTTGTAGAACACCCCAACGATCTTCTTACTTCCAGAAGAAGCCTGCTTGTAGTCATACTAAGAAATTAGATAACATAAACCATGGTAAACAAATTGGGCGGGGAGATAGTAAGACAAAAACAAATTTATTATTTAAACATTTTCCAGCTTTGTCTCATGTATTTAAGTTCTTAAAAATGTTTCCTATATTCAAATATATTACAACAATTTCTTATCTCTGATAAATCATAGTCCAACTTCATCATCACATCCATTAAACCGGTATAATCATTCAGTAACATGTCTTAATTTTAAATAATTCACTTGGGGTTCTAAAGTAAATTAATTATATGCCATAGATGTGAAAACTGAAGATCAAGATAATTTAGCATATAATTGATAGATAATATAAAATACATAATATATAAATTCTCTAACTAAACAAAACGAATAGAAATAACTTTTATCAAATTTCACGTGACTTTTTGGCCCAGCGGCCCAAGCATCATGACTTAATGAATGTGTCACGTGCAATGTCACGTGGAATCACACTTTCGTCATGCGTTTGTTTGCCCCAAATGCCAAATCTACCCATTGATCGAGACATAATCATCATCATTATCATCATCAACCACTTCGATGCATGTACAACTTTTTTTTTTCTTTTTTAATTTTTTTTATTTCTTCTCTAAAATGATAGATCAGTCAACAGATAATCACAAATCTCACTTTATCATTACATATAAATCATCTTATCCAAATAAAAATTTGATAACCATCGCGGCGAAAAATTGATGATCTGAGCCTGCAGATGATGAAACTGATTTATAAATTTTAGTGACAATCAAAAATGAAAACGAACAAACGGTATAGAGTTCGAAGACCATAAACAGCTTACATAGTGTCGAGAAAATCTCGACGATGAACGAAGAAATCCCGACGAAGCAAAAGCGTTAATTGCAGAACTAGCTACTCTCTTCATGGCCATCTCCCAATTATATAATTTGTCACTCAAACTTCTGAGTCCTCACTGAAGCACAGCGTTTTTATAGGCGAAACCTTTTCAACTTTTAACGGCAGGCTTTGCCTTTTTGTTTTAGACAGAGAGACAACAGCGAGTGAGTGAGTGAGTGCACGTTAAGATGGTGGGTCCACGCGATGGTGGGAGCCTGGATTATCGGATCGTATCGCGTGAGTTTTATATCGTGTTAAATCGACTCAAATTTAATTTATTTAATAATTATATTAAAATATTATGACTTAAATTTAATAAAAAAATTAATTAAATTAATTAATAATGTATTTAATATTATATATTAAATAAAAATTATATTAAATATTTATATTCTATCATATATATATATATATACACGTAATTTATCAGTATTATAAAATATATATATATATATATATAACAAAATATTATACATTTATATTGTTGAGATTTTAATTATATATATATATGTAAATAATATTATATATTAATATTATAAATATATATATTAATATTTTACACATTTATATTATTAAAATTTAAAATATATTTAAAAAATTATAAATAAAATACTATATTTATATTTATCATTTGAAAGAATAAAAATAAAAGGAAAAATTATTTTTAATATTTTAATTTTAACCACAAGAATTTATAAATTATTTTTTAAAAAAATATAAATAAGTTATTGATCAAATAAATAAATTAAAATTTTTAACTCTAATTCGATATAAAAAAAATTATATCAACCCAAATTTAATTTATTTAATAATATTATTAAATTACACAGTTTATATTTATTTATTCGTATCCAATAGTCGGATGGGTCAAATTTGACAAGCTCCAGTGGGCCTAGGCTGCTGCTGCCATCTCTTTTACGTGGCGAACTTCAATTTGTTATCTTTATAACATCACTATGTTACACGTTTTTCTTCCAAGTGCATGCATTGTTCCTGCTCTTGTGCAATCACATTAATAGGTTTACAAAATTGAGATGATATGGCAATATCAACGAGTGTCACGTTGGATGAGGATACAAATTTTCTATTCTAGAATCCGTATCCCTAGCATTGTTCCCGATCAAATCCGAATCCCCAATTGGAAAAAGAGTGGTACTTAAATGTCGGTGACAGAAGTTTATCCTCTTTTTCTATCCATCTACTCTCTCTCTTTTATTTCTTTTTTATTTTTCTGATCTTTCGCTTATCTGTCTCTAAACTTACCATTTTTCTTTAAAAAATGTAAACAAGGAACTCTCAGATGGCAAATAATTTAAGGATAATATATCATTTTTGCAATCTTTAGATATTATAATAGACACTATGCTATACTTTATGAACAATAAATTCATTTTATACTATAAAAATTTATTGTTCTTTAATATCTACTTTATAAATATAATACAACTTTTAGTCTCTGATTCCAGATCTGATAGCTAATGCTTGCCGCACAACTAAGAAAATATATTGAAAAGTTCAAAATAATATAGCATGGGATTTTATAATTCAAAGATTTAGATTTGTTGTTGAACTAACTTTTTCACTGATTTTAAAAAATATAATAAATAGTTATTAAATAAAAATGTGTAATTATTTGAATTAAATTATTTATTATTATAATTATATATGTGACAGAAAATTTAAAAAATATAAATATAAATTAGCCCAATACTAAATTTAAATATACCAATGAATATTGGTTCTGGAAATTCTGTTATTATTGATACTGCAATGATTCATGATGTTGATTATAATTTTTTATATTTTTGGGTTTGGATAATGCTATAAAGAGGCATGGCTCCCGCCCGCCCGCAGCCTGTCCTAGCTTGGGTACACAATAATGACTTATTGACTTTGAGTTTGAGGTGGACTCTGCTTATCTTCATCCTAAGAGTGTGTTTGGTTGGATGATTAAAAGTAGAGATTGAATTTTTTTTAAAAAAAAATTTATTATAGTCTCACGTTTGGTATTATCAAGAGTATTAGGATTTAATTATTAGAAGATAATTTTTAATTTTATCCCCTAAAGTTATGTCTTAAAGCCTGATCATCTTTATGAAGACATTGATGAGTTTAGGACAGTTGTGAAGGCATTTGCAATTCGGAATGGGTTCAGACTTCTAATGATAAAAAATGAGAAATCAAGGGTTACATTGAAGTGTACTGCTCCAAGATGTTCATGAATAGAGATAGCAATGGGGTGGGGTGGGGTGGGGTGGGGTGGGGGTAGGGAGACCTATCACATTTCCCATCCCATTAAAATTTGTTGCCTCCATTCCCCACCTCATTCCTCAATAAATTTAGTGGGGTAGGGATGAGGATAGAGAATCCCTATGTGGGGAATGATTTCCCTATCTCCACTTACTTATTTTGTAGTAGATATAAATATATGATTTTAGTAAATTAAAAATTAAAGACTTAAAATAAAATCATTACCGTATTACAGAGTATTTAAATTATTTTTAAAATATTTCTAAAAATTTGAAACAATATCTTAAAATGACATCAAAACCAAAAAAATGTTTGAAGAGAGCCGTACCTTAAAGTTAAAAAAGAATTATATTACAAGGCTTTCTTTTAGTCATAACTTGTTTATATTAGATAAAAATAAAAAATTATTAATTGACATTATAATTGATCAAATAAAATTATTAAATAAGAATTAAAAATATATTTGTATATAATAGGGATTGGGGTAGGGTGGGGTGGGGTGGGGTGGGGTGGGGTGGAGAGTACAAAACCAAACCCCACCCCGTTAAGAATTTGGGAATTATTTTTCCACCACTCTCCACCCTTCTGCCCAAAAATTATTTAAAAGTTTTCCCATTAGGGATGGGGCTCCATGGGGTTCCAAACCCGTGGAGGATTTTGCCATCCCTATTCATGGAGGATACATGCCAGTCCTAATTGGAACAAAAGACATTTTCAAGTGAAAACGTATTGTTCTGAGTATACATGTGAGAGAAACAATGACAACCATAAAGCTAACTCCACTTGGATTGCTGTAACATTCCTTCATTTAGTTAAAGCAAACAATCAAGTTGCCATCGACGTCACAGCTGCTGAATTGTTCAAGTAATATGGGATCACATGTTATAACACATAGCTGTATAGAGCAAAGAACAAAGCATTAGAACTATTGAGGCAGGACCATAAGGCAAGTTTCTCGAAGCTGTTCAGGTATATGCATGCAATTTTAGATTCTAATCCTAGTTCAATTGGATAGAAAATACCTAGGCGTGAATAGCACCCACATTTTAAAAGGTTTTTTGTCATGTTTGATGCTAATAGGAGATGGCTATTTGAGGGCTGTAGACAATTCATAGGAATTGATGGCTGTCATCTTAAGAGCTTGTATAAGGGTGTACTCTTGACTGCTGTTAGCATTGATGCTAATTATGGTATTTATCCATTTGTCTTGTGTGTTGTGGAGAGTGAAAACATAGAATCATGGGTGTTTTTTTATGGAGAGGTTATATGAACAGTCAGGGTACAACAGGGGTGAGGGCTTGTGTTTTATGAGTGATGGGCAGAATGGTATTTTAAAGGCACTAGATTGAGTATTTTCTGCTTCTTTAAAAAGATATTACTGTAGACATATCTATGCCAACTTCAAAGAAAAATTTCCTGAACTATTGTTGAATTTTTCATTTTGGAAAGCATATAGAGCATCCAACTCAATTAATTTCCACAATCATATGTCAGAGTTGCATAGCATTAGTTCCACGGTACATCATTGGCTGATGCAAATTCCAGTTGGCTGTTGGGCCAAATACATGTTCCCAACTCACACCAAGTATTTTTATGTCACTAATAACATGACCAAATCCTTCAATAATCGGATCAATAACTTCAGAGGGATGCCAATAGTTAGGATGCTTAAGGAAATAAAAAGAAAAGTCATGGTTTTGATCCACAAGAGGTATCAACAAGCTATTACTTGGCAGGATGAGCTGCCAACACTGTTTAGGAGGAGAATAATTGTTGGAAGGGAAGAATCTAGGTCATTTTCTATCATATTTGGTCACGATGACACATTTGAAGTTATGAAAGATACTTTTAGTAAAACTGTTGTCTCTTTGAGGCAAAAACATTGTGATTGTGGAGAATGGGATGTATCTGGTTTGTCTTGTCTACATGCTTTATGTTGCATTGATGCAATGAGGTATAATGTCAGCAAATATGTGCATCATTTACTGAAAAAAGATGCATTCTTGAATACTCACAAGTTCCAACTATACCTTGTCCCTGATGAAAGTAAGTGGCCTCCACTTCTACATGATAATATGCTTTTACCCATTGTTATAAAGGCTCTCGATAAACCACAGACCAAGAGAATGAGAGAGGCTAGTGAGGGTAACACTTTTAGAAGAAGTTCTAGTCTTAGATGCTCAAATTGTGATGAATGGGGACACAATATTAGGACTTGTAAAGCTGCAAAGAGGTCTAAATTAGTGAACAAGTTGGATTTGTCATCAATCTAGGTTATAGACTCAAACTTTTTTAGTATTCTTAACAAAAAATAAATATTTGGGCATTTACAATATATTAAAATATCCCTAATAAAAAATAACTTCTTTTATTGTAGGATATGAGACAAAGATCAAGCAGCAATTATGAAAAAGGTCATAGTTTAAGCTCCAAAAAGCACAAAAGTCAGAGCTCAAGCAAGAGGGAGAACAAAAATCAGATTTCAGGCACTTAGTCTGTTGAAGCTCATGGATCAGCCCAAACTACCCATCATGATGGTTTGGCTTTTATCTTCTTCTTTTTTAGAATAAATATGCATAGACTTTAATCACATGACTTTGTTATAGTTAATGTCAGTTAAAACTAATAAAAATAAAATTGTTAATGTTATATAGGGCAATCTGGTCTACTGTAATTATAATACATATGGCACCAACAGCAAAACAACATGACCGTATGTAATAGTACGGACCTAGCTAATCCCGTAATACTAATTTTTTGGAGGAATTAAATGATACGACGCCTTTAACTGTAAGCATTACACTCGAGATAGTGTATCATCTTTTGTTACTCAAATATGAGTTTTTTTGTATATTTTGAATGACGTTGGACACTATTAAACACACTAAGTTGATAGGGCTCTGTTGCCTTTCTAACTGTCAACAAAA
Source organism: Atalantia buxifolia (assembly GCA_030444775.1). Lineage (NCBI taxonomy): Eukaryota > Viridiplantae > Streptophyta > Magnoliopsida > Sapindales > Rutaceae > Atalantia > Atalantia buxifolia. Next base: position 25,633,165 of record CM059832.1, on the reverse strand, counting down.
CCAAATTGTTAATAGTTAGTTTCTAGCATATACAGGCCTATTTTGTTTTTACAATATAAATGTACAACTTAATTACTCTATCTGAACAAATTGCTGCTAGAATGAAAATTAATTTGGCACATTCATAGTTGTATTTAGTTGTATTCTGGTGGTTTATTATGCTTTATTTATGTGGTTGGAATTTCATATGTTTGTTTTTAATTTTGCTTGTGTTGTTGGTTACAATCTGATTAGCTAAATGAGCTAGTTGATATAGTTGATGAATGAATGACTTGATTCTATTCGCACAAATTGCTGCTGGAATAAAACTTAATTCAATGGTTGATGTCTGTGGTTAATTGTAATTTGGCTTGTTTATTTTGCTTTGTATTGGTGGCTAAAATTTCAGGTTGTGCTTGGTTATTGAAATAAGTTGTTGGAAATATCAGTCTATGTTTATGTACTGAAGTTTCTGATATGTTGTGTTTTGATTAGGAGTACAAGTTTGCTTGAGTTGAACTAATTATATACAATTGTATTGAATTGAAAAATTCATACTACTAAATCCAAATTATTGATATATATGCTGTAATTTATCAAGGATTACAATTTGCTTTCTCTAAATTGGTTATATGTAGTTATGATGTATTAGAGACTATTATTAGGTGAAAAAATTTTATTCTGTCATCTCTAGAAGTAGCTAATTTCACTTTTGTAAGCATAAAACCCTTAGGCACAATAAAAGACTTGATTGAATTCATGGTACCCTAGGTCTAAAGTATTAACATTAGATACATCACACAGTTGAACATGAAAAACACCACATTTAAGATCATAAGTATCTTGATTGCAGAAGAGCCTTTTACTGGTTGTATCGAGTTCTTTACCATGTTTTTTAGCTCCTTCACCTCATTTCTAAGTTTATTTAACAGTTCATGATCCACAATTGTTGCCACACCCTCTTCAAAAATAGCTCCATTGTTGAAATCAGTCTTCTTTGGTACCTACCACCTGAAATATCCATACCCTTCCTTCCTTGCACATCGATAATAGAGCATGTGTGGGTTGTCATCAGATTCAGAAACCCTCAAATCAGCTCTCATATGACACTTGCATATCTTGTTTGAATATCTAATGAGCTTGCCATTAACACAATTCCTCCATGATGGCTGATAAAATGAATTTGATCTGCTGGAAGTGTTTGAGCTATCAGCATCTATTGAATTCAGCTAGTAACTTATGAGGTGATTCAAAATAGAGATTGAGATGGATGATGAATGATGAATGAGAATACTGAGATGAAATTACTATGAATCAATTGTGTTCCTTAGCTTCTGTCTGTCCTGAAATTGAATACGCAAATTACAAATTGGATTATTGCCAAAATGAGCTGTGCTCCTCAGCTTCCTTTTGTGCTGAAATTTATCATCAAATTGCTACTACAAACTGCTATGAACAAGCTGTGTTCTCAGCTGTTCTTTATGTTGGAAATGCACATAGAATTGCTTGTAAATATTACCAAAGTGAGCTGTGTTGAAATTGCACACCAAATTGATTCTTAATATGATCTTGAGATGAGATGAATTTAAAGTCATTACCTCTGCCAATATAGCCATTTGAATCAACAGTAATATTGGCAGAGATGAATTCTTTTTTTTTTTTTTCCTTGGGTGCTGATACAACAAATGATAAATGTATTTGTCATGGATTTTACTGAGATTTTGATATAATTTAGCGCCAAATTTGTGAATGATCTACTGACCAGTACATATCTAGAATATTGTGTACTGACGCAAGGGTATTTTAGTCATTTACTCAGTCAACTAACAGTCAACTAAACTTTATACTAACGGTAGAGATGCAAAGTGGAAATACCATTATATATTCTATTTAAGTGAAGGGACCTCAAACCTCAAGGGATGAAACTGAAAATTAGCCTTATTTAGGTACCACAAGATAATCTCAATTTTATAAAGAAAATTATCCTGGGCCCATGGGATTAGTTAGTATTAGATTATATCGATAAATCAATTAAACATAATAATTTATAAATATTAAAATTATAGTAATATGTGATAAATGTAATAAAAAATATTGATTTCAATAATGTAAATAATAAATTATGCTAAAAATCATTATTAATTTCACATTAAATTAAAATTCTATTTTAATTTATTTAATTATCAAATATTTTTATAATTTCAAATTTACATTATAAATTTATTATTAAATTAATATTCAAAAATATAAATTTTTATAAAATAATATATTATTGAATAAAAATAATATAAATGTCGTAAATATATTTAACAAAATAAAAATGATTTAAATTATGATTTATATTTCATTAATATCATTCAGGTTGATTTGTATAATTAATAATAAAAAAATTTTAGTTTATAATAATAATAATAATAATAATAACTTGTAAATTATAATATTATAATATAAAACATGATTATTTATAGTTCACACCAAACAAAAAATAATATTATATATAATCTAATATTATCCAATCCAATCTAATTTAAACCGCCCTAATGTTTTATTGGTTTAGCTTTGATTTCGAGTCAACCCTCTTCCTCTTACGCGGCACACGTGTTACAATTGAGCACTCTAATTTTTGGAGTACAAGTGTCCAACTTAGGGCCCGTCTGAATTCAAACTCTATGAACTGTTGATTTCATAACTCTATAGCTGTTTGTTTTATATTTTTTTTTGTTAAAATGATGTTTGATAATTATTTTTAAAAACTATCTATTTCATAATTTAATCTATTTTGACAATAACTTTTAAAAAGCATATGAGAGTTACTTTCTATAAGTAACTTATTAAATAAACCATGATACCTTTAAAGTTTTTATAACAATTTTTATTATTTTATCAAAAAGATAATTATGTTTTATTTTTTGTACTATAATATATAAATTTTTATATAGGATATTGCCACCACAATCATATTACCGCTATAGCTACACTATACATTCTCCCTAATATCAAAATTTTGATTCAGTAAATTTATATTTTTTTGTTTTTTTCTATCATAAGAATCGATAAGACTTGTATATAATCATGTAAATTTTTGTTATGACTATGACATTACACAATATATAGAGAGGCACGTACAAGGTGATTTTCATTTTGGCAACATTAAAAGTGATCATAGTTCATTTTTTTATGCAGAAATAAAAAGAAACAACGACATTTAATGAGAGTGTCACAATACTAATGGTTCTAGATAACAAGAAATAAAAATTTTGAGGAGTATTATTGCAACAAGTTTAATGTGAATCTAATATATATTATTTTGTTTTATTTGAACATATGTATTAGTATGAATTCTTATAATATTTTATTTAACAGATGATTAAGTTTGTTATACTTCATTTAATTGAATTTTTTCACTTTACATAATTTTCCGTGTTTTAAAAATAAAGAAAGCATGTATAAATAATTTTAATAAGCATACTCTAAAAAATAAAAAAATCTTAATTTAAGTTTATCTTGGACATTTTATAATAAAATAATACTTTGATAATAAAACATATTAAATGCATACACTCTATTTTTCAAATTTACTGCAATTGCAACAATATAATTTACCAAACATTAACTGCATTATAGTCAGCAGCTTATTTCATTCGCATAATAAAAACAACTTATTTCATTAGCTATTGCAATTCCAAACTGACCTTTACATACTTGGCTAGCTAGCAAAACAAGAAGTTAAGTTAAGATAAGAAATTCATAAAATGATGAAGCAATCTATCATAGGCTTAATACGATTTGCCGTTGAGAATGTGACATATGACTTTCACAACATATATCGATTTTTCAATTTAATACATTCATGATTCATTGATGAATATAATTGACTTGTCATATGAATGACGAGATATGTACTAAAGAATTTTTTTTAGACAATTAAGGTAATTTTGCACAAAAGATTGCTCATTCTAAGATATTTGTATTGAATTATAAACATTTGACATACTTCCACATTCAAATTAATCCAGTCCACAAAATAACAAAGTTCAATTATGTATAATCCACATTTCTATAGATCATATGCCGATTTGATACACATATTAATATACTATATTTTGAATTTATTGTGAATTACAAATTTTGTTAATTTTCATCTAATCGACAAAACAGTGAAAAGAAGAATCAAATCTCAAAAAATTTAAGCAAGCAACGAAACAATATTTGCAATCATAATAAAAATACAAAGTTGAAGCACTCAAGATTTGGCTTATTTGTAGATACGTGGCAAAATTCTTTTTTGAATTCAAAGAAGCGTGAGTATCGAGTAGGTACAACTTGTTAGTTGAATCGGAAAGCTTTATCGAAGCATTTTATGACTTGTTGGATTGATTATAAATTTAAGTGAGTTTCCATTGTATTAGACGATGATTCAATAGTATAAATCTTCAAAAAAAAAAATTTTAAAAAGGAACTTTAATCGATTTCCATTCATCCACTAAAAAAAAAAATAAATTAATAGCAACTTAAAAACAAAGGGTGTAATCGGAATACAATTGGGTGTTTGCAGTAGCAACTCCAAAGCGGCCCCTTTGACCCACACCCCTTTTACATGAACCACCATGGCCCTCATCGTGAAGATTCGCGCCCCTTTCTCCTCTCTCCTTACTCATACAGCCAAGCAAAGCACTGAGAGCCGGCCGATTCACCAGAACACCGGGACACTGCAAAATCACGCGCTCGCATCAATACTGTAACTCCCAACTAACTGGCGGATCAATGGAGCCGGACACAGAGCCGAGAGGAACCGTGACTCAGCGAGAGCAGTCAATGGTTCTAAACGATGTTAACATGCTATATCACATCTACGCGACTGTTCCTCCCACAACTCAAAAATTAATGTAATCAGATTTCAAAAACGTAGGGTTTAGTTTTACTTGTTGCATATTTCGAAATTTTTTTTTAATAATTCGATATTTGATCTGTATAGGATGGGGCTTCAACGCGAGAATCACGTAGAGTACTTATTGAGAGGCCTTCAGCAACTCGGTCCTTCCTTTTGCAGCTTGGACGCCAAGTAAGTTTTGGAATTTCATTTTCCTTATGAGAATCATACGACTTTGCATTTAATTGCAGCTTGCATATCACATTATTGTAATTAAATCAAAGTTATGACTTAGTTAGGATTACAAGCTACGCATTCTACACGTCCTTACCTTGCATTTCTTTGTGTACTGTTTTTATCAAGTCGACCTTGGATCTGCTACTGGATCCTGCACTCAATGGCTTTACTTGGGGAGTTTATTGATGATGACTTGGAAGATAGAACTATTGAATTTCTTAGTCGTTGTCAGGTATTAGGTCCAATTTAATTTTCATTGTATTTCTTTGTTCTTTTTTTTTTTTATTGGTATGTGCAATCCGTATTTTGTTATGGTTCATAATACTCTCTCTCTTTCTCGTTTTTGGATATTAACGAGGAAAAGATAGAAGTAGTTCCAAACCTCTTTGTCTATTTAGAGATTGGTTTCATGTTTGGAAAATCTTTGTTATGATCACATTTCTACATCAGAAGTTCTGCTCCCATTTTCTTGGAAGCTTAAAAACTTGTTTGGAGATTTCAAGCATGTACCTCTGCTTCACTAGAAAACTGTGTGTTTATTCTCTATGAACTTTAGATGTTGCTGTTGCTTTAAACGTACTCAGTCTATGATATATACAAATGCTCTTAGTTTGAGTTTAACAGCTATATCAAACGAGGTGGAATGTATATATGCACTCCTAAACATATATCAAGGACACTTGTACTTACCTAAACACTAACATAAATGCAGACCCTTATCTGTTGATAAATACGTGCTTAGAATGTGTGTGCTTATAAATATACTAAATAATAGACTGGACATATTAACCTTGTTGCCCTTTTTTTTTAGTACTTATTGTTTTGTTTGACATTAGTGAGCTAGATCTTACACATTCAAGTGGACTAGTTCAGAGATGCTCTCTGTGGTATTTATACCCAAATAAAATGATTGTGGACATTGACATGTCTTGAGACAATTAGTGTTCAGTTCTTTGAGACAGCCAAAAGCACAAGCATCTATTGACATTGATATTTGATGTTGCCATTATTGGTGTATATGCTTTATGTTTACCTATTTTGAGTATGAAATGACTTATTTGATATTTCCGGCATTTGGAGGATATGATGTTTATCGTTCTCTAGTGTTAGCTGCTAATATTATGTCTTCTGCTTATAAATATCCATCTTCTGTGTGTTCTTCCACTGGCAGGACCCAAATGGTGGATATGGTGGTGGACCTGGGCAGGCAAGTTTATGATCCACTGATTTTGCGTTATTATTGGGTCTATATATATCACCAACAGTATCTTCAATAACTCAACTGATTCTTTTTCAAATTTCAAATATGCAACTTCCTCGTTCATCCACCTTTCCATCAGTTTTCATCTAAGTAATGCTAAATACAGCTGCTCAAGTAATGCAACTTCCTCGTTCATCCACCTTTCCATTAGCTTTATCAAGTTCCCATTAGCTTTCTCAAGTTCTTAGTTAAGCTTCCCTAGCTGTGGGTTACATTTTCAAATTAATTGAAAAATTGAACAGAACGCGTAATTGGGAATTTTGAAGGAAAACTTAAGAAATGTTGTTCAATGTATTTTTTCATAGCCATAGTACTAAAGGGGAACCCTCATTCAATCCTTTGAACAGAGTTGAAATGACTTGGGATGGTTTTGAATTGTCCTAGAGTTATAGTTTGGGAGTTGCTGTAGATTTTTGAAGTCAGTTTAATCATCTTGGGCTTAGATTTTTGGTCAAATCATCTTGTAAGTACTGCATTCTTTTGGTTTAAGATTATACCAGCTGCCTTAGACCAACCAGCGTGGTTCTTTTAGTCTAATTTCTTTCTGAATGAATGTCAGGGAAGATTAGGCTCATATGATTGTCCTTTAATTTTCGCTTTTTCCTGTGAATGTTATTTTGATGCAAATTTTTTGCGTATGCGTTTCCATTCCTAACTTGATATATTCTCTCAGATGCCACATCTTGCAACAACTTATGCTGCCGTCAATGCATTGATTTCTTTGGGTGGTGAAAAATCTTTGTCCTCTATTAATAGGTGACCTTAAGCTCTTCTGTGTGGTTAAGTGTTTCTCAACAATATGTTCTAGACCTTTGGGAAGTTATTTAACAGGATCTTGGGAAACAATATTCAGGAGTAAAGTGTACACGTTCTTGAAACGCATGAAAGACCCAAGTGGGGCGTTCAGGTTGGACATCACTTTTTATAATTCAAATTGAGAAACTACTTCACATTATACCATGACTGCTACATATCTTATTTTCTAGCTGTCTGTTCTTAGTGTGATAGCGATTTCTTTCCTTCAGGATGCATGACGCTGGAGAAATCGATGTTCGAGCTTGCTACACTGCCATTTCAGTAAGTTTGCCAGCCAGCTTTTATGTATATATATTTGTTCATCCATTGCAGGACTGTTGTTGGAGGGGATTACTTAAAAAGTAATGACTGACACCAAAACTGATTTTCTATTGCGTTTTTCTTTCTTCCAAATTCTTGTCAATACACTGATGATTGTCTTTAAACAACCTTTTGCTCTGTCTTTATGGTATCCTTTATTTCACCATTCTGCCCACAACAGAACTCTGCTTGAGGTTCAGAAAGGACTTGAAAAATTATAATTTCATTTTCTTTTTACAAAATTATTTGAACCTTGCCACTGTTGCTGACATCTGATTCCAAGGTTAATTTATTACTATTCATCTGGGTTGTTAGAACCAAATTTCTGCCTCTTTTTATGGACTGCATATATGTGCTTATTTGTTCTATATGTCTTGTTTGTTAATTTTTAAGGTTTACTCAATTTTTGCAATGCTATTCTTTTGTTATATATAGGTAGCAAGCATCTTGAACATTTTGGATGATGAACTATTACAAAATGTTGGAAATTACATATTAAGGTTGGGTTCAAGTGCTTTTAAGCTAAATTTGACACTAAAGCCATAGATTTGGCACTGAAACTGTACCCTGTGGCATCTCTGCAGCTGTCAGACCTATGAAGGTGGTATTGCGGGAGAACCTGGTTCTGAAGCTCATGGTGGGTATGTTTCACTCTGCATTTTATCTCTTTTCTGCTTTTCTTAGTTGTTTTCACAAATAGTCATTTTAATGCAATTTGTTTACCTCTTTTCCATTATCTCATGTGTACATGCAAATGTCTTTTTGTGTGTCCTTTCTTCTTTGACGAACCCTTTATCGGATTCTATAATTTGGTGATCAGGTACACCTTTTGTGGGTTGGCTGCAATGATTCTGATCAATGAGGCTGATCGTTTGGATTTGGCTGCCTTAATTGTAAGATGATATTAATCTTTTCTTCATGGTGATTTATGATGTTCATTGCATTGTCTGGTTTCATATTCACTAGAATTTGTGAACTTTATTAGTGATTCCTTTTTTACGACCTCATGAAATATTGTGTAAATGCACTTTTTATCTCAATTTGATTGTATAGGGGTGGGTGGTGTTTCGACAAGGGGTGGAAGGTGGATTTCAGGGGAGAACCAATAAGCTGGTTGATGGTTGTTATTCGTTCTGGCAGGTAACTGATCTATTCTCCATTAATTGTATTCCTTGTTATTTATATTTTTAGTGGACTGAAACAAAGTAAAGTGACCAGGGAGGCGTATTTGCATTATTACGGAGGTTTCATTCAATCATTGGAGAGAGTCCGACACCAGTGGGTGTTGGAGGAGCAGAATGCAGTATAGATAATACACAAACCACTACAGCATCAGATGTATCAGAAGGAGATGAAAGTTCGGATGAGATATCATCGCAGGGTGATGAACACTGCCATTTTCAACATAGAGGTAGGCTTGGTTGGAAGCATATTTTCTTAAGTATTTCTATGTTATGCACATACAGGTTCACTGAATGGTTCTTCTCGTCTTGCAGAAAGGGAACCTCTTTTTCACAGCATTGCTTTGCAGAGATACCTACTTTTATGCTCACAGGTTCAGATTTTATAGATAATTCTATATATTGCTGCTTGATTATTGCTTTATCTTTTCTCTGGGATAAGCGCCCCCAACCCCCAAACCCCCGGCGCGGGTTTCCTGGGTTGAAAAAAATCGCATCTTCAAATTTGTTTCTCCCATCCCTTAAAAATTTAATATGTTGCTTTTGCCTTCATGTTTTCCATACAAGGTTGCCGTTCAGGCAATAATGGAAATATAAGAGATAACAAATAAAAATTCAATAGATTAGACTGTTAGAGAGACCATACCATTGAAATCATCAGTTGTCTGGAGCAAGCTCATGTATTTTTGGCATTGAATGAAACCTTTAGAAGGATAAAAAAATTTTGTAGTTTGTCCCCTAGTGCCCCACTATGGAAACTCTTTTTTTTCAGACGGGTTTCGCTAATTGGACTATGTTTACTATTGGTAGTTCTGAAGGGGGAACATGGAAAATCACAATCGGCATTGAATGAAACGTTCAGCAAGTCCTGGTTTTTGAGCTACTATTTTGGTTGAATGCCATAGCACAGTCTGCGTCAGTTACAGTTTTAAGTTGGTGCATTGTCGTCCTTGCATTTTGGTTTATTTTCATTGCAGTGCATTTTTTGGTTTAAAATTCGGTGATAATTCTGATGGTGTACATCACCATCCTTATATATAAGCATTACTTATCTTAGATAATTTTGCTTTGGCATTTGATGGTTTGTGTGTATATCTCTGAACATGATTTGTTGGTATAATATATTTCTAGGGTCTGGATTTTGACATATGTCGTTAATGCAGGACCCCGGAGGTGGACTCAGAGACAAACCCAGGAAGCCTAGAGACTATTACCACACATGTTATTGTTTGAGTGGCCTCTCCATTTGTCAGCATAGCTGGTTGAAGGATGAAGATTCTTCACCATTGCCTCATGCTGTCTTGGGTCCGTATTCCAATGTCTTAGAACCTGTTCATCCCGTCTTCAATATTGTTTTGGATCGGTACCATGAAGCACGTGAATTTTTCTCAAGGTCCTAAGTAAAAATCTTCTTCACGGGATTGTGTATTTTTCAGGATATGATGCGAACTCGAAATGGCCTACATTTTTAATATTGTAAGCTGTAATTGGATCTTACAGACAGTGAAAGAAATATTTGTGTATTGATATTTGATATGTTGTGGGTTGTGGCCATGCAGAGGCCCAGTAGCATTGGGACTGAAGTAACAAAATTTTAGAAAGGACTAGAAAATCTATACTAATTTTACTGTAGGTGGAAAATAAAAGTTTGGTTATCCTAATGTTTTTGAACAATTCAAGGACGGTTTATTGTCGCAACTCCCTAAATTCTTGAAATATAAATGACATATGGTGGTTCTCTAATGGTGAGGATGGACAAGGAAAGAAGAGAATGCCTTCAAAGCAATTCTCATCCTAAGCAAAATGCCAATAAAACCTCTGTGGCACAAAAGAGATGAAAGAAATCAAGGGCAAAAATCATCATCATCATCATCATCAACCTAAGCAAAATGCCAATAAAACCTCTGTGGCACAAAAGAGATGAAAGAAATCAAGGGCAAAAATCATCATCATCATCATCATTTGGATAAAGATTAATTTTTTTAAACTATCTTAAATTTAAATCCAAATGGCCGATCAAAATAAAATTGTATGAAAATTACTCACCTCACGCACCCTGACATTAAAAGAACAAGTAAATTGGTCATTGTTGAAGTAGAGAGCAATTAACTTTTAATAAAATAACATTTGAGTCACGAAGAGTGCGTCACATTATATTGTTTATTCATAAAACTCGTGTCATATGGTTACCTATATTATTATTTTATGTATAAATTTTACATGTCATTGTTTGTTTTGTCGAAGACATGTCATATTATTGCGAAATTATTATTCAAGAGGGTTGATCTAGCGGTAAGAGTTTGACAGGTGTGTCCATAATTAGACCGTGCCCACCAGATCGACTCTCTTATTTAAATTTTAAGATATAAATTTGTATTAATAATTTATGTGAGTTATGTTATATATTATTAAATAATGAAACATGTTTAAAGAGACCACAGTTGTATAGACCGCTGACGCTAGTTAATCGTTATTTTTGGTAATAACGTTATATCTAATTTTCTTTTGTTTGTTTGAATATTCCCGGCTCTTGGACAATTGTATATTAATTGGATATAAAAGGTTTTCTATGAAAATTGGATTTTTTTAATTTTATATTTATTTAATTATTTATATTTTCTGAAAGTTTTTGAATCCAGCCATTGTGGCGGATGTATAAACGCCACGCTCAAAATTCGAAACGCTTCCATTTTCATGCAGGACACTTAGTAACTGTAACGCCCACTGTCTCAGTCCCTTTCATTTCCAATTTCCAAAATTCCAACTTCCAACGTCAGCACCAAACCAGTTTACCAACAGTCTTATTCATTGGTCGTTCCCATCTCCAAAGTCCAAACTACCGAACAACGACGATGGAAAAACACGAACAAGAAAGAGAAGAGGACCACAACACGGACCGGGACCCGGACCCGAACCCACCATCCAAGATGCAATCTCCTCCACGGGAACCAGACCTCGAACCCATAACACTATCCCAAAACCCATCACCGGCAACGCTCCCCCCACGGCGCCAACCGGAGCTCCAACCCATTAGATTGAGCGCGAGCCCATCACCGGACACGCTCTCTCCACTATCCGAACCAGAGTTGGAACAGCACACAACCCACAACCCACCGCTGGTAGAAGAACAGTTCCACCACTACAACTCCACGCCCCAATCACCGGCGTTGGATTTCTCACATCACGAAGAAGAAGAGGAAGGAGAAGAGAAACACAAACAACCACCTCCAGTTAAGCCTCAGATATCTTCGGCTCCAACGCCGGATACAGGAAGTGCTCCTAGTAATATCGGGAGTGCAAGGAAAATTTTGAGGACCAACTTGACCATCCTGAAGAGAGCCAAAAGGGACAACACGATCAAAAAGTCACTGCTCGGGTTTAGGGTTTGTAGTTTTTTGTTTAGCTTGGTTGCTTTCTCAGTCTTGGCCGCTGATAAAGATAGGGGATGGGCTCTCGATTCTTTCTATCGTTACAAAGAGTTCAGGTTCGTTTAAAAAATATAAATAAATAAAAAATGATTCATTGATTGATTATTTTCCTGTTTATGTGTTATTAAAGCCTAATATTATTTAGTGGATTAATTTGCAGCTACTGTTTGGCAGTGAATGTGATCGTTTTTGTGTATTCTGGGTTTCAATCATATGATTTAGCCTATCGATTGACTGCCGGACATCGCAAACCACGGCAGATTCTCCGGTATTTCTTGGATTTTTCATTGGATCAGGTGAGTCTTCGTTTGGATTATGATGTTTTTGTTTTTAATAGTAATTTTTCATACCTAACTAGGGGCCATGTTTTAAGTTGAAACCATGTTTGGGTTGGCGTTATTGTGATAATTATGGGGACCACTTGCTTTGTAGGTGTTGCATAAGTCCAATTCTGTGAGTGTTGATTGATAGCAATGTTAGCCAAAGACTTTTTTGATTGATGAATATTTGTATAATTCTAATGGGTCTATGTAGGGCATTGTGGCTGTGGCACACACACAAGTGCTTGTTGTATAGGATTATTTTGGACCGTGTGGTTGTGAGATGACTTTTCAACACCTTTTTCTTTTTCTTTTTGGCTTCCTTTCTGTGATATAATGCCTGCTTTTTACTTTCTCGAATTGTTTCTTATGTAGTTCGTGCCTCCGTAGAAAGTTGATCATTATCCTATGTCTAGAAGTTGAGGAATCTGAGATTCTATGTACCGCCTTTTAGAGCGTTGAAATGCTTAGAGTTCAAGCAATATTTACAAAAGTATGAAGTATGTAAAAAAAGTGAGAATCAAAGAATTCAGTCATATTTCTGGTGGTACATATCGTCTGAAAGTGTATAAGTGTAATGTCACGTGGCATCAGATGCTGCTCTACGATCTCAGTTGGATAGATCTAAGCTTGGTCAGCATGCCTTATGTTAATTTAAGACCTTGAAAGCCTCTGAGGCAAAAAGAAACTTACTTCGAATAAATTTCTTTACTCGGTTTGGCCGATCAAGATAAGATACCATGCGTGATGGATAATTTACTTTCTCAGGTTGGGCTGGGGATGTTTTTAACTTTGATTTATGCCTTCACTTTATTCTGTCTTCCATGATTTGCCAAGCCTTACCTGATCCTTTGATTATAATCCTGCACGCCTCACTGTCAGTTTCCCCTGACATTTCCCCCAAGTGGGAGTGCAGAGAGCAACTGAACTGGGTTGTAATTAGTAACACGATATGATTTTACAAATACTTTTGGTGCTATACTTGGGTGGAAAAACTAAACTTGTTGTTTGACCTGCAGATATTGACTTATCTTCTTCTATCTGCATCGTCTTCGGCTGCTGTCCGGGTAGATGATTGGCAATCCAACTGGGGCAAAGACGAGTTCCCAGATATGGCGAAGGCATCTGTGGCATTGTCTTTCCTTGCATTTGTTGCCTTAGGCTTCAGCTCAATCATATCTGGTTATGCCCTTTATAATCAGAAATCAAGGTAGTCATACTGTTGCCTGGATCACATACGTTGCACACATACGTATTACACGTGACACGTTCTTGATTGTCGAGGGAAATATTAATGCCAAAGCTTTATTTCAAAATATGTACAGAAAATGTCTTCAATATATTTAGTTGACTGATATGGATTGTGTACACATCACCTCAATCATGAAGACAATGTACTGCAAACTCCATTTTCGCTTAAAAGATTTCTAGGATTTGATGTTAGCACATACGCTGGATGTAAAATGCCATTGGAAGGAAATTTCAGTTTGCAATTCAATTATGTAGACGACTTTTTTGTTGTTTGATGGAGTGTGTTACCGATTTATTCGGCCTTCAATTGGATTTGGAATGGCCCAAGCTTCAGGTTTGTCTGCGCACAGCAAAGTTGGTCAAGAGTTAAGACACAAGAGCAAAGTGTTGCGGCTTATTAAAAAAAAAAGAAAGAAAGAAAGGACCTTTATTGATTTCAGTGTCCGTTTAAATGTGATTTTATTTAATACAAAAAAAAGAAAAAAGAAAATACTGTTGCTAAAATATTAACGTAAATTGAGATCAAAGCTAAATCAAGTCTTAAAAATTCAATTCGAGGGCCCCAAGCGAGGCCCGGGCTTGTGTAATTAAGGCCCAAGTTTAGGCCCTTACTCATGGGGCGAGGCTCAAGCCCAAGTCTGGGTTTATGGAATCTCTCACTCGAGATGCTTTGAAACCGGATATAAATGTTGAAGTTCCAAATCGGAAATTTCAGTAATTATGTCTGTTCAACTGATCAGATATTGTGATAGATTGTAAGAGCGAACATGTTTTTGATTGATTTTATTTATAGCCGACAATTATTTTATATTGAAAATACTCGGTCACATTAGAGGAGTTTTTCCTACGATTTTATGGTTTTCAAATGGATTCAGAAAATTCTTAGTCTTAATATCTTTGAAGGGAAGAAAATTTAAATTTAATAAATTGTTACTTTAGGTAAGAGTTAATTAATATCGGTTAATTTAATCTTTTTATTTTTTATAAAATAAATTATCCTTGTGGTTTTGTTCTCATCGTTATAAATTCATATACTCTAATAGATTCATGCACTTGTCTGTATTTTTAAAACTATTTTTTTTTGACAAAAATGATATTAATCTCTTTAGTTCAAGAGATTTATGTCACCCAACTTAACATGAAAAATATAAAATATTAGCTGACAATAATATGTAGTATTAATTTCATGTATTAAAAAATACAATACAATAATATCTTTTGGTGGTTGAGGAGGAAATTGATCGCCACAACTTTATTTCACTTTTTATTAATAATCATAATAAGTTTTGACTTTCTGATTACATCCTCCGGTTCTAATCAATAGAGTGCAATGGGTTCTATTGGCACATCTATTGGCACACTCATTTTTTTATATGGGAGTATAATTGATTTTCCTATAATATTAACAGTGAAGGTAAATTTTCTTCTAATTTTAATTGAGAGTTGACATTCAAACTATGTTGTAATAAGATTATTCAAGAGAGCCACAATTGATCTACAATTATAAATATTCAATAGAGCTTTTATTATAATATATTAGTGTATTAAAAAAGAAAAATCAATAGAGTGGCTGTGCACCCTGGGCCATTGTCGTTTTCATGATTGATTAAGAATGGTTCATTGTACCTGGACAAAACATTTTTTTTTTCAAATCAAAAGGAAAAATTCATACCTGAATTTTGAAAAAAAGAAAAATTAGTCTTAAATGTTTTACTTAAAAATCGACAAAAATCTTCTTTTTTTAAAAAAAAAAATTCGAATTTGAGTTATTTGACAAAAAGTCATTGTTTTCAAAATGTTCGGTAGTCCAGATAAAAATCGAACATGAATTATTATCATAGCATTGCTGTCACTTACCAAACATCTTTAGGCTTTACTCCTTCACTTTCCTCTTCATAAATAACATTGCATGTATAGAAGTCACAGTTAGCTAATAAAACCCAGTTAATTTATTAAGATAAATAATCATCTGAAAAATGAAGGCTTGGGTTTACAAAGAATATGGAAACTCTCAAAAAGTTTTGAATTTGGAAACAAATGTTGAAGTTCCAAGTTTGAGGGAAGATCAAGTGCTGGTCAAGGTTGCAGCCGCAGCACTTAATCCAGTTGATTTCAAGAGGATGCTTGGGGTAATCAGTGCAACTGACTCTCCTTTACCTGTAAGTAATATAATCACTTTCTTTCTCTTTCTTGGACATGACACAACAGTTTAATTGCTCACATAGTGATAAACTTATGACTAAAATCTTGTGAAGTTGCAAAATGTTTGAATATATTTCCAAACGTACTTTTGGAAGAAATCACTGCCTTATTTGAGGTAGTAATTTTTGAATAAAAAAATCCCTTCTTTTATGGACCCGATTTTTCAGCTCTGAGAGTGAGGGATGTATTTGATTCAAAAATTCATACTTAAGAAGCTTTTTAATGTAAGCAAATTTAACAAATCACTGCCTTATTTGATTTTTTACCAATTCAATGGACTAATACGATAAGTTAGATGTAAAATAACCGTTAACCGACACGTTAAAAATTACTAATGGAAATTGATGGCTAGCTTGTGGACCTAATAAGTAAATTTAACAAATTTCACTATCTTATTTAATTTGTATGCTCAATTTGAATTTGATATTATATAGTTGTCCATGTTTGATTTCTGTTGCATTTTGAAATGTTTAGACGATTCCTGGGTATGATGTTGCGGGTGTGGTGGAGAAAGTGGGAAGCCAAGTAAAGAAGTTTAAGGTAGGAGATGAAGTTTATGGAGATATAAATGAGAAAGCATTGGATCACCCCAAACAAAATGGTTCTTTGGCTGAGTACACTGCTGTTGAAGAGAATCTATTGGCTCTCAAGCCCAAAAATCTGAGTTTTGTTGAGGCTGCAAGCCTTCCCCTTGCCATTGAGACTGCCTATGAAGGTCTTGAACGTTCTGCCTTTTCCGCCGGTAAATCTATTCTTGTTTTAGGTGGAGCTGGTGGAGTTGGCACCATGGTGATTCAGGTAAAATAATACTTTTATTTCTTGTGTTTCTTTGCTTGGCTTCATTAATATTTTACCTGAATTACTTGTCTTTTTCATTTTGTTGGTGGCGTTGGGTATTCACTGTGGCACCCTCACTTGGTGGGTTAATGGTTTTCATAATCTTGATGCACTTTAATTCACTTGCATTTATTTTCATGCATGTTTTATTCTTGGATTTTCTTTATTTTGGGGCATGATCTTGTAACTCAAGTTTTTAAAATGGTTATTTAACTTGACGGAATAATGTATTGCATTAAAAAATATAACTTATATCAATTAATTAATTTGTACGTTAGTCAATTTTTGGGGTTTCAATACCCAAGTGAATTGATGAAACATATATAGAATAGCAAAGCAGCTACCTTGTTAACTCTTGAGATAGAATTTATTTGTAGTATTAATTCAATAACACTACGGGCGTATATCCTTTTACCTCCGAATTATAACACGAACCATTTACTTGTTAATTACATTTTGTATTGGTGCAGCTAGCGAAGCATGTCTTTGGTGCATCTAAAGTAGCAGCTACCTCTAGCACTGCAAAGCTGGACTTATTAAAGAGCTTGGGTGCTGATTTGGCTATTGATTACACCAAGGAAAACATTGAAGATCTGCCTGAGAAATTTGATGTAGTGTTTGATGCAGTGGGTAAGATGTGCATTTCCATTGTTTAGCAGAAAGGTGATAAATTCCAAGAGAAGTGACTAATTAATTTTGGTTTTTTTGGGCAGTAGGTCCCTAAATTTTGATCAATTTTAGAAAGATCTGTAGCTTGTCAATTTTTATCAAACGTGTCCCTAACCCCATTCATATGACCACATTCCCCTTGCGATTTGTAGTTTTACACTTTTACTACTATGTTGCAATAGGGAGGGCGATGTGATCACTCACTGAGATACAGTTTATTTAAATATTGTCAAAGTCTAGGGACATACATAATAGTTATACAAACGAATGCAGTGCTAACTTATGAAATTCAAAAAATACAGGGCAATGTGACAAGGCATTGAAGGCAGTGAAAGAAGGCGGGAAAGTCGTGGTAATAATTGGTTCAGTAACTCCACCAGCTTTCTTGTTTGTGGTGACTTCCGATGGATCTATGTTGGAGAAACTAAATCCTTATTTGGAGAGTGGGAAAGTGAAAGCAATTATTGACCCAAAAGGTCCGTTTCCATTCCGTCAGACCTTAGAAGCATTTTCCCACCTTGAATCCAGCAGAGCTACTGGAAAAGTTGTCATCCATCCAATCCCATGAGCGGAAAACAAATGAATGCTAGATATAATGTGTGTGACTACCTAAATTATGTAATCGATTAGACTATATGCTTGGGAATAAATAAGAGTGTGGTCAATTAATTGTAAGACTAAAAAGATGCTTAAGGGAGTTTTATATTCTGTTTTCGCCCTTGTGTGGATTTGAAAATTTTGGTTTCTTGCAAGTACGATGTTATCAAGGGACTAAATTGTTCTTGACTTAGTGTTAGAAAATGACTAATAAGAAGAAGAAAATGACTAACAAAATGCTTAAGATATAGCATATAGTTTAGAAGATAGAAATGAATTTAAAATTTACATGAATTATTGGAATTAAATCCAACATTTATAGTAAACAATCATAGTGAACAAAAATAAGGAAAAAAATGGAATAGTAATTGATTTTAAAAAAATTGAATGATAATATTTTAGATAATAGTTATAAAATACTAAATAAAGATGAATTAGTAAATTGTATAAAAAAAATGCTAGATAATTTTCTGAATTTCATTTCATTGGAAGGGTAGTTTTTCGGCAATAAGACTCCATGAACTGAGCTTGATTTGAATTTGACCTCCTTGAGGTACTTACAAAAGGCAGTCCGATAAAAGCAGTTGAGTTGTTCTCAATGAAGGAAGATGCTGTTGTGGCGATGGAATGTTAATGGATGCGGGTTTTATTTTTAGATTTGATCAAAGAAGAGGTTTCCCTTTGATCAAAGCTTTGTGATGGTTGCAAGGTTGCTGCTGTGAATAAATAGAAAGGAATCTCGAAAGCTAGGTCCCTAGGGACATGGCTAATTTCCTCGAATACATTTGTGGTGGACAAACTAAAATACTTGCGCAAAAGGGTATGCAATCTTGATATATATATATTTGAGGTGGGGAGTTCAAAATTAAATTTCGTCTCATTAAAATTTATGAATTATTTTTTCTTCATTCTCTCAAAATTTATCAGATTTACTCCATTTAAAATAAAATCTTATAAAATCTCTAAAGTTTATAACTGTCATCTTTAAATCTCTCTTCATATTTCATGTCTGTATTTTCCCTTTATTAAAAGTTGAGAAAGCCTTAAAAATAATAATTTAGAGAAGGAAGCAAGTTAGGGATTGAAAAGGGAAAAAAAAAAGGTCTTTATCAATCAAGAAAGTGTTTGATGCGAGAGCGAAATAATAAATAAAACAATTCACTAAAACTGGTTCCCCCCCACCCCGGGGACGGGTGATCACCCACCATTCTAATCAATTGAGTAGAAGTGCTGTTTCGCTTGCTATGTGTGCATGGGCCATTGCCTTTTTCATGATTGATTGTGAAATATTCGTTACACATGGGGATTCAAATTGTGTCCACAACAGACGATTCACTGATGTCATAAGTGGATTCAGTTGTTGGATCCAGTTAATAATTGTTATTAGAACTAAATCTAACAATTAGATCAAATTATAGTGCATAATCAGATTGTAGTCTTGTGATTTTATCCTACACATGGACAAAACATATGTTTGGAGAGGGAAACCAAAAAAAAAAAGAAAAAAGAAAAAAGAAAAAAAGAAAAAGATAAGTCAAGAGTGTATAATTATTATAGACTTTGTGTTGATCACCCTACAGTTTCAATCGATCGGTAGCAGTGCACTCTTGCAGTTGTTATGTGTCCATCGGGCCAATTGTCTTTTTCATGATTGATTCATTGTACCCAGAGTCCTCAGGGACTGCTCAACTTTCGACAAGACCTTAAGTAATTTGTTTGATTAGGGTTTCTTAAAATTTTAAAACAAAATATTTGTATTAATTTTATTATGAAGTCGTATATCAATTTTTCTACGTTTTTAAGATATAAAATCATTAATTAATCTTTTTTCTTATAATTTTGTTAACATGTCTTTCGTAAATGGTCATATAGCTAGTTGCCTAATTCATTTAATCTGTTAATTTTTTTAATCAATTAAACTTTGAAAAACTCCTTTTTGCAAAAGTATTATTACCAATTTTAAAAACAACCTAATATGAATAAAGTACACAATTATTTTAGAAAAATAAAAATAACACCCAATGAACATAATATTATTTTTTAAAAAAATTAAGATAATTAAATAACAAAACCAATTAAGTGGAAAATATTAAATAAAGCCTGCAAGTTGAAGATGAATCACAAATTAACTTAGATGGTTTTAGGTTTCAAGCACTGACCAATGACCATAAAAAGTAGAAAAATAAAGAATAATTGACTTTTTTTTCCTAGAAAATTGTTACCAGTATTAAAAACAACAACATATTAACAAGCACATGTACAATTATTCTAGAAATTAAATATGGCACGTGATGAAGACAATATTATTTTTAAAAAGAAGTAAGACAACTAAAGAGCAAAAAAAACTAAGAGTAGAATGCATTCAAAAAACGTTTGAAATTTAAAATTTTATTAATTTCAGACCTTTTTTAAAATTTACTCATTGTTTTGTGCAACTTATATATGATTTTCAAATATTTATATCTTAATAGAAAAAATAAACTAAATAATAGTAAATATTGTATTCTAAAAGTATTTCTATAATATATGCTTATTTCCTAAACTATAAAATCTAATTATATTTTATTTTTTATTTTACAAGGCATAAAATGTCAAATAACTATATTTAAAATATTTTTTATTTATAAAAAAAGATACCATTATATTAAGATATTGAAGAAAGAAAAATAAACATTTCATTCATATAAAATAATAGATTCAACATAAATATATGTATTAATTTAGGAATTTAACGTTATTGTCATTTTCTTTTTCTCTCTTAGACAATCTACATAGTGATAAACTTATGTGTAAAATTTTGTAAAGTTGCAAAATGTTTGAATACCGCCACTAAAATGTTACTATTTAATGCCATTTTTCAACAAGTTTTTTTTTTTTTTTTGGGTTCATTATGATGTCTAGACGGTACAAAAATATAGACGGTACAAAAATTATTAAACATAGAAATATAGGGTATACATACGTAGGACCCAATTTTATAGTTTTGAGGGATGTATTAAATTCAAAAATTCATACCTGAAGAGACTTATATATTTTTGATGTTGAAGAGACTTATATATATAGTGTACTATAAACTTTTTGAAACCCTACTTTGAGGTTTTACCGATTTAATGAACTTGCTAGCACCACAAATTAGATGTTTTTTTTTGTTAAACATACATGTCAAAATTAATAGTGGAAATTGATCTTGTTGACCTAATTAATATCTTGAACATTCACAGCATTGTTTAATATTTATGGTCAATTTTGATTACAATTGTATAATTATATTTAAGGATAAATATAAATATAATTAATCTCATTTATATTTTCTTTCTCTCTTCAATTTCATTTTGCTTGCACAATATAAATTTTTTTTAGTCATTAGAATAATCTGAATTTAAGAAGTAATCTATAAAATTTTTTTAATCATTAAATTAATCTAAATTTAAGAAGTAAATTTTTAAGCAAAAATAATACTCTTGTAATATATGTAGTAACCAAATTAGGATACAACATTGTGAGAAAATAAATTAAATAAAATTTTATCTCACTACAAATAATTTTTTAAGGATTCTCAAACTAATTGTTGCACCCAAAGTTTATAACAATAAAATTGTATTAGACCCATAAAATATTCAATATTTTATAAGTTTTTCCTTCTTTTTCTTTTAGATTTTTTTATAGAAATTAAATGATAAAGAAAGTTTGAAGAGAGGAATACAATTATTAAGAGTTTAAAGAGATGAATATAATTATTAAGACTAAAAGAGTGAGAAAATTATTAGAAATTACAAGATTTATAAATAAAAATAATATTTATTTAGAAAAAAAGGGTACTTTTGGCATTAAATGGAATATAATTAAAAAAAAAAGTGGTTTCAAAAGGATTTTGGAAGGGTGCTAATAGTCCCACTCTAAAGTTTATAGAGATTTAAATGAGAAATCATTGGATCACCCGAAACAAAATGACGTTTTGATTGAGTACACTGCCGTTGAAGAGAATCTACGAGCTCTCAAGCCCAAAAATCTAAGTTTAGTTAGGGCAACAAGCCTTCCAGTTGCCATTGAGACTGCCTATGAAGGTCTTCACTGTTCTACTTTTTCCGTGGGTGAATCCATTCTTATTTTAGGTGGAGCTAATGGAGTTGACACCCTGGTGAGCCAGGTACAATAATAATAATAGTCTTTAAGTTTTGATCAGCTTTATTAACATTTTACATGAATTACTTGTGTTTTTTGGTTAGTGCCTTGGGCCTTCATGTGGCACTTCATAATAATGATGCACTTTCACTTGCACCCAATTTCATGAATGTTTTGTTCTTTGGATCTTTCTTTCTGGGGTATTATCTATAGTAAGTAACTCAAGTTTTTAAAATGGTAATCGAACTTGATATCAGAGCTAACAAGGTAATGCATGCATTCAGATTGTCACTTGTATTAATTTTTTAATTTGTATTATGATCAATTTTTAGGGTTTCGATAACCAAGTGAATTAATGAAACATATACAAATGGCAAAATTGTGCATATTGACATCTCTTGTCTCTTGAGATAGAATTTGTAGTATTGACCCTCGAATGAATGAATAAACTAAACAACTATATCCTCTCACCTCCAAACTACAAACATGAAACCATAAGCATCAATCTAATGTTAAATTGCTTCAGTATAAAAAATTTACGGGTACTTGTTAATTTCTTTCTGCCTCAGTGCAGTTAGCTGAGCATCTCTTCAGCTACTTCCAGGACTGCAAAACAGGACTTATTAAAGAGCTTGGGGGCTGTTTTGGGCATTGATTATACCAAGGAAAACATTGAAGATCTACCTGAGAAATTTGATTTAGCGTTTGATGCAGTTGGTAAGGTATGTATATCCATTGCTTAGCAGAAAGGTGACGAATTCCTTGAAAATGTCTAATTGATTTTGTTTTTGTTTTTTTTTTCAAATGAAGTATGTTCCTGATTAATTTATTTTAATGTATTTTAATAAGATACATGGCTTCTCAATTTATATATATTAAACATTCCCGTAACCCCTATGAAATTATCATATTTCCCTTATGATTTGTAGTCTCTCTACAACGTTGTAATTGAGGGGAGAATAGAGACATGCTTTGAATGAATGAACAAAGATAGTTTATCTAAAATTAGTCAAAATTTAATGAAAAACTTAATAATTATCCAATGAATTTTTTTTTTTTAAGAGAAGGGTACATTAATTTAGGAACTTTATTTTCTTTTCTTTTTATTTTTAAAAAAATTTAATTGTTTGCTTTTAAAAAAAATGAAGTGCTCACAGTTTCATGATAAATTAAAAAAAAAAGAGGGCAATGTGACAAGGCATTGAAGGCAGTGAAAGAAGGTGGAAAAGTAGTGGGATTAATCGCTTCATAAGTAATTCCACCAGCTTTCTACTTTCTGGTGACTTCGGATGGATCTATGTTGGAGAAACTAAATCCTTGTTTGGAGAGCGAGAAAGTGAAAGCAATTATTGACCCAAAAGGCACAGTTCCATTTTCTCAGGCCTTACAAGCATTTTCCCACCTTGAATCCGGCAGAGCTATTGGAAAAGTTGTCATACATTCAATCCCATGAACACAAAATAGATTTATGTGTGCGACTACCTATGTTATGCATTCAAGTAGACTATCAATGCTTGGCAATAAATAAGAGTGGTCAATAAATTGTAGAGAATTGATGTAGAACTAAACCTTGACAAAAACATATTCAAAGCAACTTCATTTTGAGTGAATTTAATTTTTTTTCTTTTTGAATTTAACCCCAAAGCGACTTCATTTTGAAGAGTGTTCTTTTAGGATTTTGTCAGGACGTAGTTCCCTAATCATTTTTCAGAATTATAGGACTATTACAATGCTTAAGATAGTTTCAATTACTTTCTTTCTCCACTTGTGTGCTTTTGGGATTTTTGTTTCTCTTGCAAATACGATGTTAATTATTAGGCAAATGAAGATGTTCTTAACTTCACATGTTAGACGCCATTGGGCCCTTGGCCTGGTGGTTGGACTTGTGAGGGTAGTAGTTCAAGCCCCCACAAAAGTATTGTGGGGGCTAAATATTTATAAAAAAAATTTCTTCCTTATGAAATGAGAGTGGAATAGGGACATCTCTCGTCTGTGAGAATTATTTGTCTGGACATGTACTTCATAGAATTTAATGTAATAATGTAAGTCTCAGTTATGTATATTTGATTTTAAATATCAATGTAATGTCTGCTGTAATAGCAGTTGTAAATATTTGTGCAATGCAGTAATCTGGTGCGTAACCAGTCTCAAAAACTTCACATGTTAGACAACGACTATATTAATTGCTCTGGAACTAAGGTTCCTTATTCGAATTTGACTGTTTACTAGTTTGGCAGGAGATTAATTAAACCTTTTCTAGATCTAATCTCTTCTGTCCATTCTCACAGATCAGTATGGCTCTGCCAAATTGCCTATTATGCATCTCACTTAAATGAAGTTGTTAATTTTTGCGAGTAGCATTACCGCACTTTCTTTTTTGGAGTCGTCTTTTGACTCTATTTAATTTATACATTTCAAGGTTTTTTAAAATATTTTCACCCTCAAAATTATTCAATATGATTTTTTTTCCCGGATGCTTAGATTCTATATGAACATGATTTTAGTCTTTGGGGGTATAAAAACCATAGGGAGGGTCAAAATCATGGTTAAATTAGAGATAAGACTTAAATGAGTTAGATGTCAGGGTGCATTAGTGTTGACTTTTGACGTTGAACACATGCTGATTGGTTGCTTCTGCGCTTACTGTGGAACTCAGCACAAAGGATATATGAGTGTTGACTTTTCCTATTATCGAGACATGAGCAATCAACTTACCAGATTTGCACCCACAAAAGATCTGGACCCATGATTTCCTTGGGTCAATGGACCCGATTGAATATTCATACTTACTTATGCCCACCGAATAAATAATTTAGAATACATTAAAGATAATACAATCAATTAGTGTATGTATGATATATATAATTAAATTTAATATAACTACTAATTACATATTGATTCTTTAAAATAAATGTATGTAAATTATTTTTTTTTAATTTCTCTCATCGAACTCAATCACCACCCATCTGCGTGTGGATGATCATATTTGCGTTATTTGATCAACACGGACCACGTGTCCTACTAGCTCCTGTTAACTTATTTCCTTAATCGCCAATGTGCTTATTTCTTATTGTGCACGAACGTCTAAGATCGTGCAACATCGCATTTGCTGTTAACTTATTTCCTTATCGCCAAATTTACTTATTCTTTATTGTGTAGGAATGCCTAAGATTGAGCAACATCACATTTTTTAGCCTTTTGATCCAGCTGCTTTGGATAGTCACGAACGCTTCAATTTGCATATTTAAAGCCACCAATTGCTTTTTTAAAAATTTAGTATAGACAGGCTATTAAACTGTGCAGTTTAATATAGTTAGTTTTTAATGCACCATAAGATCGTGCAATTTAATAGCGTGTCTGCACTAACTCTATTAAACTATGCAGTTTAATAATATGTCTACATTAAAAAATAAAATAAAGGAGCATGCACGCGAGCGAGCGCGCGCACGCACACACTCATTTGTAGGATATCCTCACTTTGTTAAAATGAGGATACCACTAATAGACAAAAAACACAAAAGTTTCAATATATCAATATATTGGGTAAATAAGATTGCGTAAGCCCTAATAAAATTTTAAATCAATTAAAGAAAGGTATATAGGCTGGAAACCAGAACGTGCAGGCTATTGATCTGTTCTAAATCATATCTGGGTCCAAAGGAGGTTTAAATATCTTGGTTTACCAAGGACCTCATCGATCTGGAGGGACAACGTCACGTACCTCAACTTGATAAATTTATTTCCAAGTATTGTTTGAATTGTTTGAATTTTTCTTTAATAAAGTCTGTGGTGCTTAGGTCTGTCCTAGATAATCTGGTAAAAACCTTTTAAAATTGACTATTAGAGTCTATCAATAGTCAATTTGCCTGAAACCACCATCGTCTTAGATCCTTTTCCTATTGGTATCAGAGCCAAGGGGAAGATAGTGTAATATTGTTGTAAAGAATCTGTGTTGTTTGAATTTTGAGATTGTTTTCTCTCTGTGTGTTGAATTTTTACTGGTAGTAAGTCCCGCTTTAGGACAGAGATCCGTTTAGGGCAGTAAAACCATACCTGTAGGCATCCACATAGGAATCGATTAAAGATTTTAACAGCATGGACTCTCTACTCCATAGAACATCATCTTTCTCTAGCTCTTCTTCCGAGAAGACTAGTGTATCAAAGAACGTAGTGGATTCAGAAGAATTCATTATTGAAGATTTTAATAAAGCAATTGATAATCGGGATTTACCAAAAGTTTCTAAAGATAAAATTTATAAAATGAAAAAACTTGATTTTTTAAAAACTGATTGTGTTATAAAGACTGAAGAAATAGATATTACCCTTTTAAAGCCATTTGAAACAATTCATCTGTTCTCTGAACATTCCTTAAAAAAGTTAAAAGAAAAGAATTTTAATTATGTCAATATAGGTTTAATCCAAGTAGGCATAAAACTCCTGACTAAAGAAGGATTAAATACTTCAATTCTTGCTATCCTCAGGGATGAGAGGTTCATCTCCTTTGATGATTCCTTACTCAGTAGTATTGAATCTAGTCTCTGTAAAGGACCATTTTCTTTTGACTGTTATCCAAACATAACAGTTTCGTTAAAAGATAAAAATATTTTGAAAAGCATGATTTTACAGATCAAAACTCATAACTATCACATGTTAGAAGGATCTGTTCCAGTTGCATTAATTTTCAAAATATCTTACAAAGCCATGATCTCAGCTTTTAATACGCAACACAAATTCCAGTCCAAAAGAGATGAGACTCTTCTCTTGCAGACTGATCTTTTCAAAGCAAACACTGTTATTCCAAAACACATTCAATGGAAAGATGTCAACCTTTCCGATGAATGGATTCTTGAAGGAGCCATTGCTCCAACAATACCAAAACATCTTGAGCCTAATATAAAGTTGCAAAATGTAACTCAGTATTCAGATGGTAAAGTTAAACTTTCATTCAGGAGATCTATGTCTACTAGATTCTCCGATAAAGATTCCAATGCTAGTGTTTCCTCACTAGAAAGAAAATTTACAAAAATCTCTTCAGTTATAAATCTTCCTTTTCAACATGTAAAAAGTCAACCTAGGTTTTCCACTTCGGATATACCTAGTTCTTCTATACATTCTGTTAACTATACCACTAGTGTGCCACACCCAATTTACACTAGTCATCAACAGGAACAAAGACAAGAAGAGAAGGAACCTTCTCCTCCAACATCTCCTACATTTTCTGCAGTTAAAGAAAATGTGATTAATGTCATAGAAAAAGAATTTGAATTAGATAAAACCCTACTTCATAATGATTTTTATTCTGACATTAATAAAGAAAAAAGACTTTGGTTTTTTAAACATTTCTTAAACCAGAGAAAAGAAATACAAAAAGAATATTACAAATTTGTAAATTTGCATAAAATCCATATTTTATTTTTTGATTGATTTGAAATGTATGCTTTCAATAACAACATTTCTTATCCTTTTAATAATTCAAACCCTATTACTACTAGAAAGAAAATTCCTGAATGGAATCTTTCCGATAGTGATAGAACTATAGAATCTGAACATCCACCTCTTAGGAGTATATCCATCGACCATGGTGAACCTCCTATTAAGATTAAAGCATCACCTTACAAAATCCATAAAGATCCAGAAACGTATTTAGATAGCATTATTCAACAGAATAATTTCTGTAATGCTAATCTAAATACGATAGGAAAACAGTTGATTAGGATAGAAGACCAAATCCAAAAGTCAGCCATAATTGTTTCTCCTGTTTCATCAAAGACTATTACAACAAAATCGGATTCTGATAAAAAGCTTAAAGAACCTATTTTCAAACCCTTTCAGGTTTCGAAACATAGTCAAAAGCTTATCCAAGAATCAAAATCAGATTTTGCTAAAGCTATTAAAGAACAACTTGATAGGATAAAAACATCCTCTTCTTCTCCAATTTCTAAAGTTGCATCCTCCTCTACTCCTATTTCTAAAGTTCAAATTGCTCCTGATAGTGCTCAATCTAGCAAGATTGCAGTACTAGAGCAAGATCAATCTTCTATAGCCTCTTCAGATATAGAAGCCTTCAAAAAAGAACTTACTCCAAAAGTCAATAAAATCCATTGGGAATTAGCACTCCCAACAGCTAAAAGTCCACCAGATCTAACCATAGATAATAGACCAAGTGCATTAAATCAGTCTCGTTATACTGCATCTTCCGTCTATGAGTGGAATTTAGATGGAATGTCTGAATATAACATCTTAGGATTGTTGCAACAGATGACCATGGCAGCTAATGCTTATAAAACTCAATCAGGAACTTCTGACAAAGCCATTGCAGAAATTCTGATTGCAGGTTTTACAGGTCAACTAAAAGGTTGGTGGGATCATCTTCTCACTAGTCAGCAACAATTAGAAATTTTAAATTCAATCCAAACTGACGAAGACCAAACACCAATCCTTGATGAGTTAAATAGCCCAATTCAGGATGCAGTTGCTACCCTGATTATGACCATATCCCTTCATTTCATAGGTGACCATTCTCACCTTCGTGATAAAAATACTGAGTTACTACAGAATTTAAAATGTAGGAAACTTAGTGAATTCCAAAGCTATAAAACTACCTTCTTCACTAGACTATTCTTAAGAGATGATGCAAACTACATAACCTGGAAAGAAAAATTCCTTACTGGTTTACTTACTCTCTTAGGAGAAAAGATTAGAAATTCCATTAAATCTCTTTATGACAATCACATTCCTTATGATGAACTCACCTATGGTGAATTAGTCAGTTTTGTCAATAAAGAAGGTTTAAAAATATGTCAAGATTTGAAATTATAGAAACGACTTAAATGGGAGCTTAGGAAATCTAAGCAAGAATTAGGAAGTTTCTGTAAACAATTCAATTATGACCCCTTTAAAACTTCCACTTCCAAAGATTGTGAGGGTAAGTGTTCAACCAAACCTTACAAAAAACATTACAAGTCCAAAAGTCATAAGAAATCTTTTCATAAATTTAGAGAACCTTTTTATAAGAAACCTTCGAAGCCTTATAAAAAACAATTCTCTAAAAAGAAAGAATTCAAACCTAAACAAAAAGCTCATTTTAACTATAAAGAAGCCACATGTTTTAAATGTGTAAAGAAAGGCCATACTGCAAAGTTCTGTAGAATGAGCAGGAAGCTCCATGAGCTTGGCCTTGATGAAGAAACATTCTCAAAAATAGCCTCTTTAATGATAGAGTCTTCTGACTCTGAATCTTCCATGACGGGAGATAGTGAGCCCTTACAGATTGACGAGTTAATTGACTCTGATTCTGTAACTGATTGTAGTAGTGATTCTGATACAAGCCAATCAGAGTCCTACTTAAAGAAAATTAATGTACTTACTAAAGATCAAGAAACTTTTCTTGAGATAGTTAAACACATTTCTGATCCCACATTATAAAAAGAATATCTTGATAAACTTTTAAAGACCTTAGATAAAGCAGAAACCTCTAAAACCCCAATCATTAAAAAGAATACATATGACCTCACAGAAATTTTGGAGAAAAATAAAACAAAGAAAATTACCCCAAGTATTCAAGATCTCCAAAAAGAAATCAAAGATATTAAACTTGAGATTAAAGAATTAAAAAAAAATAAAAGAGTGACTCAGAAACTATCCAACTCCTATTACAAAAACAATTGGAAGATAATTCTGATAAAGAATCAAATTCAGATGGTGATAATAATATTGATTTACAACTTGAAAACATTGAATCAATACCCAATGATTTTCTTTTTGTTTTAAATCAAATCACCACAACAAAATATTTAATAAAAATTACCTTAGTTTTTTCCAAAGAACTCGAAATTGACACCATTGCCTTATTTGATACTGGTGCCGATTTAAATTGTATTAAATAAATTTTTGTTCCTGATAAATTTAAAGAAAAAACAAAAGAAAAACTTTCTGCCGCCAATAATTCAAAATTGAACATTCATTTTAAAGTAGAAGCATCTGTTATTAACAGTGGTTTTGAATTTAAAACTACTTTCTTTTTAACAAATGACATCCATCATATTGTTATATTAGGAACACCTTTTATAAATCTCATAACTCCCTATACTGTAAACTATGAAGGTATACCTTTTAAAGCGGAAAAAACTAAATTAAAATTTCTTTTCATAGAAAAACCCAAGACAAGAAACTTAAATATTATAAAAGTCAATTCTGTTCATCAAAACCGAATAGATGTTTTGCTTAAATCAAAACATGCCAATTTAAATTGCCTACAAAAAGATTTAAATTTACAAAGAATGGAAAATCAATTGAAAAATGACTTTATACAAAGAAAAATTTTTGAATTTAAAGCATTAATTGAAAAAGAAATATGTATTGATTTACCAACTGTGTTTTAGAATAGAAAACAATATTTGGTTGATTTGCCATATGAAAATTCTTTTGACGAAAAATAAATACCTACTAAAGCTCGTCCTATTTAAATGAATATGGAATTAGAAAAACACTGTAAAGCAGAAATCAAAGACCTAGAGAATAAAGGACTCATTACCAAATCTAGATCCCCGTGGTCTTGTGCCGCCTTCTATGTCAATAAAAATTCTGAAATAGAAAGAGGTACACGTAGATTAGTAATAAATTATAAACCTCTAAACAAAGCTTTAAAATGGATTAGGTATCCCATACCTAATAAAAAAGATTTGCTTCAAAAACTTCACTCTGCATTCATATTTTCAAAATTTGACATGAAGTCAGGGTTTTGGCAAATTCAAATTCACCCTAAAGACCGTTACAAAACTGCTTTCACTGTTCTATTTTGCCAATACGAATGGACAGTAATGCTCTTTGGTTTGAAAAATACACCTTCAGAATTTCAAAGAATCATGAATGATATTTATAATCCTTTTACTGAATTTTGCATTGTTTATATTGATGATGTATTGATTTTTTCTCAATCAATAGATCAACATTTTAAACATTTAAAGACTTTTTATTTTGCAACTAGAAAAGCAGGCCTAGCCATTTCTAGTTCAAAAATTTTCTTATTTCAAACAAAAATTCGAT
Organism: Atalantia buxifolia; assembly: GCA_030444775.1. Classification (NCBI taxonomy): domain Eukaryota; kingdom Viridiplantae; phylum Streptophyta; class Magnoliopsida; order Sapindales; family Rutaceae; genus Atalantia; species Atalantia buxifolia. The sequence continues at coordinate 25,602,050 of CM059832.1, read as the reverse complement.
TTCTTGGTTATTATATTTCAAAAGGAACTATAACTCCCATTGAAAGATCCCTTGCCTTTACGGACAAGTTTCCTGATAAAATCCTTGATAAAACTCAATTACAAAGATTTTTAGGAAGTTTAAATTATGTTCTTGATTTTTTTCCTAACATAAACAGGATAGCAAAACCATTACATGATAGGTTAAAAAAGAACCCTGTTACATGGTCAGAAAATCACACTGAAGTTGTAAAACAAATAAAAAATATTGTTAAAGATATCCCATGTTTATTTCTTGCTAATCCCACATTACCTAAAATTGTTGAGACTGATGCATCAGATTTAGGTTACGGTGGAATATTAAAATAAGTTGAGAATAATAAAGAACAAGTAGTACAATATGTTTCTGCCCATTGGAATGAATGTCAGAAAAATTATTTTACTATTAAAAAAAAAATCTTATCTATTGTTTTATGCATTTCAAAGTTTCAAAGTGATCTACTAAATCAAAGATTTCTACTTAGAATTGATTGCAAGGCTGCAAAATATGTTTTAGAAAAAGATGTTCAAAACATTGCATCAAAACAAATATTTGCACGTTGGCAAGCTATTTTAAGTATTTTTTATTTTGATATTGAATTTATCAAAGGCGATACAAATTCACTCCCTGATTTTCTAACCAGAGAGTTTCTTCAAAACAGATAATGCCTCCCAAAAAGACAAAAGACAAAGGGAAAGGGATCCTCAAAGACCCTGTGTCCCAGACACCCTCTAAAGCCTCCTCTCCTCCTAAAGAAAAATTGCTTTTATCAGCCATGCCAATTAGATCTTGGATTGACATGGTCGAAAAAGAAGAAGAAGATTCAAAGTCTAAAGCCTTTACCTCTCAAGAACAGGTAAAAGAATGGATGAACTCTATTACAAAGTCCCCTGAACTTTTATTAGCTTTAAAAAATGTTACAGAAAATGTTCTTTCTGAGCATCATATTTCCCATGATTCTGAGAAAGAAAAATCTGTTTCTAAAGAAATTATAAAACCCTCTTCCTCTAAAGAAATTGTTTCCTGTGAAAGTTTTTCCTCCCAGGTTATAGTTTCACAATCAAAGCTTTCTCAAAAAACTTCGGATTGGTATAATAAAACCCATTTCCAAAATATTTTGTCTATGGAAGATGTATTTTATCATTCTAATCCATTTCAAGCAACTACAAAATTTTTCCCCAAAGGCTGGTTTTTTAAACCTTGGGATTTAACAAAACCCCAGCCTTATTACCAAGCTATTCTTGAGGCTACTGAGTCTGTCAAGTTTAAACACTTCTTTCTTAGTGAAGCCCATTCTGAGCCGACCTATTCTACGGCCACTATTTTAAAAGTTTTGAGCCCAAAACAATGGGGTGACCAACTCTAATAGTGTAATATTGTTGATAATCCCACTATTTTATAGTGGGATTATCAACAATATATATATATATATATATATATATATATATATATAATTGTATTTTAGTGACAACATGAAGATGTCTTCACTAGAGAAGAAATTTTTGTCATTAAAATGGAAAGTCGAGCTGATTTTAAAGAAAAGAAAATAATAATAGGGGGTGTGCTTTTAAGTCGAACTTAAAGAAGAACATTAAGGATTAGGCATTTATTTTTAGGAAAAATATTGTGAATGATTTTATGAATTATATATTGTCTAATTTTTTTCTTTCAACCAGATGATTTTTTTTAATGTTTTTAGTTGTGTATTTTAGGTAGCATTTGGAGACCATAAAACTATAATATTTCATCCCTCATCTTTTATTATGTCAAGCTAGTTGCATGAAAAATAGAAAAGGCTTAACTAGAGCTCAAATAAATATAGTGCTTATGAAGCCCATGAAGAGATTGACAAAAATTCCTAGAATAAATTTGTTAGATTCTAAGGCTCTTAGGATGTGAGGTTATTAGCCTCCAAAATTCCTAGGACAAGTCACCTAAGAGAAACCTTCTAAGTTTCAATATTCCTAGGCAAACCACCTAAGATAAACTTTTAGATTATGAAGTTGCGAGCCTCTAAAGTTCTTAAAGGTTCCGTAGATAAACCACCTATGATAAACATCATAAGTCCAAGGTTCTAAACTTTTTAGGATAAACCTCCAAAGGTTTCAAAGTTCATAAGACAAATGACCTAGGATAAACTATCTAGATTCTACGGCTTCTAGTATCTCAAGATCTTATGACAAACCTCTTTAAGGTCCTAAGATTTTTAGGGTCCTAAGATCATAGGACAAATTATCTAGAATAAACTTCTTAGGTTTTAAGAATAAATTACCTAGGATAAATCTCTTAGGTTCAAAGTTCCTATGATCTCAAAATTCTAGGAAAAATAACCTAAGATAAAAACACATCTTCCTCTGATCTAAAGACTAGGTTGCATATCCAAGTGTTATTTAGCATGGGTATAAGAAGACAAGTGTCACTAGGTGTCGCTAGGTGTCACAAGAATAACAACACTTGTCATCAAAGTAATTAGGACTCAAGTCAAATTAATTTACCTATAGATAAGCCATTTATTCTCGTTTAAAGATAAGTAAAAACTTATGAATAGAGAAAATATTGACTTTTTCTGTTAAGTCCCTTAAACTAAATTCATATTTTGAAATTTCGAGTGATTAACTTGACCATGGGAGAGTTTACACTAGCAAACCTGGCCATATGATCTTTTTCTTGTGTTTATGGAATATCGTCTAACAAAGTCCTTCTTATAACCTAAGAAAGTGGACTCCTCGAAAAAATTCAGAGGCCAGTTAAGACCAGCCTAAAGAAGCAATTTATCATCATTTAATCCAACAAAGAGAAAGCCCAATCATAAAATAGTCATCTTTTGTTGAAACTACCATCTAGTAAGCTGGGACAAAATTTAAACTAATGGACTTACGCCATTTGTAGGGACTTTTGACTAAAAGTCTTGGAACTGTTACCATGGCATAAATGCAAACCGTAAGATGAACTGTTACCTTGTCGTTGATGATAAAAGTTCCAGAGTTGATAGAGAAGTTCATTTTCGGTGAATAAATGATAATAAGATTTAGAAAATGCTTATATGATGCCTTCCCATTCTTCTTCAAATCCTCAATTAAATCCATGTCACTACAATAAACATTGAGGACAACCTCCTGTTGTTTGATTTAATCAACAAGTTGATTAGGTCATTTATAACTTTACTAGAATGTTCATCTAATTCCAAGCCTGAGCTGAAAAAAGGATGAACTCAAGTGGTGGCAACACGGTTGATTTTAACTCCTCAATAACGATGTTTAGAGAAGAATTAGAGGAAGGCTTCTTAGGCATTCGCAAGACTAATAAAGATCTAAGAAGAATAGTTATATAGATATAGACTAAGGAGAATAATTCGATAGATAATTACAAGAGATCATACAGAGACTTGAGTAAATGATCTGAGAAATAAAACCTCTTGATGGTATAATACCAGAACGTGAGCCACCATATACTCTTGATATAATGATAGCAAAATGTCCACATAAGTTTCATTTGCCCTAGATAAAGTTCTGTAACAGACTGAGGGATTATATTAATTACCTAGAATCATATCACACCTTTATAGAAGTACAAGGAGCATCATGAGTAATTCTTAGTCAAGTTTTTCCTCTTACCTTGGTAAGAACAACATGAAGATAGTTTCGAATGCTGAGGCCACAATGACAGTTTCGAACGCTGAGGCCACACTAGGGATGGCAATTGTACCCGCAAACCCGCCCAAACCCGCCCGCTAAAACCCACCCGCTGCGGGTAATTTTATCCGTTGCGGGTGGGTTTAGTATTATAAATTAAAACCCGCACATGGATGCGGGTGGGTTTGGTATTGATCATATATCCGGTGGATACCCGCATGGATACCCGTCAAATCCGTAATATTTTTTTAAATATTTTTAATTTAATTTTAATAAAAAAAATTAATTTAAAACATATATAAAGAAAATTATGCAATTATTCAAAATGTCTAAAGGAAATTACAATTAAAAATAGTTAAAGGCCCAAAGCCAAAGTTGTGTATGTGTGTGCGGTGTTCGTGGCCCATCCGCCCATTTCCCATTTAGCCATTCTAATTTCTAAAGTGATAAACTGATAGTGATAACCTAAAGCAGCAAATAAAGGCATTTTCCCTTTTGACTTTTGAGTCTTCGACTAAGCCGCATTTTGCAGACGAGCTAACCATCTTCTTCAACTCGAGCTGACCATCTTCTTCATCCCTTTTAAGTCTTTGACTTAGCCCTCTGCACCCAAATCTCTTCTCTGCCAACAAGAGTCAAGGACGTGTGACGCGTTGTGCTGTTGCAGCTGCCTGGGTATTGCTGTTGCAGCCAATTTTGCAGTCGTGGAAGGTACGAAATTCTTATGCCTTTCCTAACAATTTGTAACTAATTTTGTTGCTTAATAAACATGCCAGCTAAGTGAAAAATAGCTTACAAACGTTTATTGAATTGAACTAAAATTTTAATTTTAATTTTAATTTTAATTTTAATTTTCGTCTCTTTGTAAATTTTAATTTTAAGTTGATATTTAGACTTAAAAACGTTTATTGAATTAAATGAGATGATGCATGATGTAGTATTTTATTTAACTCCATCAATTTTGGTTAGCTTAACTTGTTAATCCGAAAATCAGTATTCTTGTATATTGATTTAAAATCTACTAAAATTTTTTAAGGTAAAAGATGGAGCAAGCCTTTGATCTCAGTGACAATAATTCGCCTACAACAAGAACAGAAGATCAGATAGCTTCAAACTAATCTCCAATAATATGTGAAGAACTTGCAGACATTGAGGTAGCTTCAATCCAAACTCCAATTTCAGTACATGAAAAAGAAATTGCTTCTGGTGATACTGAAAAGAGTAAATTGACTAGTGATGTTTGGGAACACTTTAAAAGACAGAAAGTTGGTGGGAATTTAAAATACATAGCTGTTTGCAACTATTGTCATAAGAGATTAAGTGCGAAGCGTAAAAATGGCACCAGCCATTTACGCACTCATATGGGGTTATGTTTTATGCGGTCGAACCACACAGTTGAGTCAACTCAAAAGCAGCTGCAAGCTAAGAAAGAGAGTGGAAAATGTAAAGTATCCACATTTTCTTTTAATCAAGAAACTTCAAGGAAAGAGCTTGCAAATATGATAATTATTCATGAGTATCCGTTGAATATGGTTGAACATTGGGCTTTTAAAAGATTCGTTGGTTCTCTTCAGCCAATGTTTAGGTTTGTGTCTCGTAACACAGTAAAAAGTGACATATTGAAAATTTTTGACTACGAGAGAGCTAAAACTATGAGCTTGTTGGACTCAAATCGGAGTAGAATTGCAATTACTACCGATATGTGGACTTCTAGTAACCAGCAAAAGGGATTTATGGCTATAACATCACATTTTATTGATGATAATTGGGAGCTGCAAAGTCGTATCATTAGGTAGTTTCTACACTAAATTACTAAGTGTATTTTACTTTTAAATTTTATACTTATTGTATGATACTAATAATTATTTTTTTAATTTAGGTTCTTATACGTGCCATGTCCGCATACTGCTGAGGTACTCTCTAAAGCTTTGGTGTCGTGTTTGCTTGAGTGGAATATTGACAGTAAGTTGTCTACTTTGACTGTCGATAATTGTACTACAAATGATGCCATGATTGATATCTTGCTGGAAAAGATTTCTAGTAGTTCGCTTTCTTTGAATGGGGATTTATTTCACATGCGTTGTGCTGCTCATATATTGAATTTAATTGTGAAGGAGGGGATGAGTGTGATTAGTGATAGTATTGAGAGAATTCGTAATAATGTTCTATTTTGGTCTGCCACACTTAAAAGACAAGAAACATTTTATGGGACAGCTCGTAAATGTAATATTTCTTGTAATAGAAATCTAGTTCAGGATTGTAAGACTAGGTGGAACTCTACATACTTAATGCTTGATAGAGCTTTAGTTTTCAAAGAAGTATTTCCTCGTTTGAAACAACGAGAATCGTTATACAAATTTTTACCCACTGAAGAAGATTGGGTTTTTGCTAAAGAAATTCGGGATAGACTTGAATCATTTTATGAAGTGACTACATTGTTTTCTGGGACTAGATATCCAACTGCTAATATTTACTTTTCAAGCATTTGTGAGATTAAATTGTCAATTTATGAGTGGACGTATTCTAATTGTGAAAAAATCCGAGCAATGGCCGACTCAATGATTGGAAAGTTTGAAAAATATTGGAGTGTTGTTCATGGATTCATGGCTATGGCAGCTGTTTTGGACCCTAGATTTAAGATGAAATTAATTGAGTATTATTTTGGCTTGTTGTATGGAGATGGTGCTGAAAAAGAGATTGAGAATGTTTGAAGCTTTTGTTATGATATGTTGAAAGATTATCAAGCTAGGTGTCGGTCAAAAGAAAATTCACAAGTTCCAGTTCAAGCTTCAATTGCTTCATCATCTCGAGCTGTGGTAGCTCATTCAAAACTTGGGAAACGTTTGGCTAATTTTGATGCTTTTGTAGATCAAAGTGGTGGTACAACCCATGTTAAGTCAGAATTAGACTATTATTTGGAAGAATCTGTCATTCCAAGATCTGAAAATTTTGATATACTTTGTTGGTGGAAAACAAATGGATCAAAATATCCAACTTTGCAAGCAATTGCAAGAGATGTTTTAGCCATTCCGGTATCCACCGTTGCATCCGAGTCGGCATTTAGTACTGGTGGCAGATTTGTCTCTCCACACCGTAGTAGACTTCATCCAAAGACATTGGAAGCTTTAATGTGTGCTCAAAATTGGTTGTGTGCTGAATTTGATGGTATGAAAATATATTTTTACTTCAATACAGTATAATATCTATTATACATTACAATTTACAAATTTATAATCATCTATCTTTTTTCCTTGATATACTTGTTACTTGTAGATGCAAATTCTTCTAATAAAGGAGGAAATAGCAAATTCTCTGAAGATGAAGATATTGTTGATGAGGTAAATAATTAAATTTCTTTAACTTAATTCATGGATTATTATATACCGATTATAATTTTGTATGTACTATTTTTCTTAACTTAATACATGAATTATTTCATTAGTATAATTTTTTTCTCCGAATTAGTATTTGAAAATATTAATATTAATTATTATTGTAGGCATCGTGTTGGATGGGTGCTTGTTGCGGTGAATGAAATGAAGTAACTTCTCTTGAAGCTTGTTTTAAATGATGATATGAAATGTAATTGTTATTTTTAGATCCTAATTTGTGTTTTTTTAAATCGATTTATGTAATTTATACTTAAATTTGACAATGTGTTGGATTGATATTGAAATTTTAATTTTTCATTTACATTGGTTAAATGTAAAATTGAGCATGTTATGTAGAAATTACTAAATCCGCATGTTATATAGAAATTTTATATATTAAATATTTATGATTTACAATTACTAAACCCGCAAAAAATCCGCCGGGTACCATTGCGGGTTTGGTAATTGTCAAAACCCGCAGCGGGTGGGTTTTCTTAAAAAAATTAAAACCCGCTGCGGGTTGCGGGTGGGTTTGGTAATTTAAATTTTCTGCAGGTTTGGGTTTGGTAATGGCAAACCCGCTACGGGCGGTGCCCATTGCCATCCCTAGACCACACTTTATCTTATCCTTTAAGAGATTTAAATAGAGAATTTACCTCTTACTTCTGAAATGCTCGACAAAAATGAAAACTAGTGACCTATTTCTTGACTGTCAAACAATAAGAAGATGAGTCATTAAGAGATTACATTAGAAGGTACATTAAGAAGAAAGAGTTGGTTGACCTAATCAATTTCTATAAAGAGATAAATTTTGACCTAAATAATGCTCTAAACTTTGGGACGCTTGTCCTTATTTAGCTTATAATTTTCATTTTGCCTTTAATTAGAAAATGATAAAGTTTCTAAGTATTGTTTTGATAGCTAGATTCACCATAAAGAAGAATGTTATCCGAGGTAGGACAAGAAGAAAAATATAAAAAACCTACACATTTAGGACATATATTATGGATAAAATTGACTCTTAAACTTAGTCATGGTATGATCAGGTAGTTTTAAATGATGCCAAAGAGACCATATTCCAATGATACAACACTAAGTTGTAGTAGTTTACGGAATTATAAAGGGACTTAAGATGAGAAAATATGGTTATTGTTTTTTAAAAAAATCACCCACTTCTTATTCTAAGATGCTTTTAAGAGCTGAGAAGTATGCCCACTAAATAAATAATTTAGATTAAAAATCAAGAGAGATTATAACCAAGTAAAGAAAAGAAAAAAAATGATTGATGAGAAGGAATAGCTAGTAGACCTAATCAATTTCTAAAGAAAGATAAATTTTGACTTGAAGAACATTCTAAAGTTTGAGACACTTGTCCTTGTTCAATTTCTCGATTCCCAATTGCCTTTAATAAAAAAAATGATAAGGTTTCAAAGCCCTGTCTGGATAGCTAGGTTCACCATAAAGAAAAATATCATCCGAATTAGGATAAAAAGAAAAACACCAAAAACCTACACCATTAAGACATCTATGTGGATGAAAATGACTCTTAAATTCAACTATAATAAAAAATCAACATTCTAATTATACAAAACCAAGCTTTAGGAGCTTGCTGACTAGAGTTAGTCCTAAGGCATGAAATATTCTCCGAATATAAGTGTGAAATGGAAGTCGTACTCCAAAATTTTACATACACCTAGTAATCCTAACAAAGAAATTAGAAGTATTGATAATGCTTCTTTTAAGTGAAATATGACAAAGTGAAACATAAAAGTTTTACGCATTGTAAGGGTTTAATTTCCTTCCTCAATTTAAGTGAATTGGGTCTGCTCTCATCGTGTGAATAGGCGTTTCTTTGGTTTCAAGGATTTTCCCGCTAGCTTATCTGGTATTCTCCACTTGGATGCTCAAGTTGTTCCTAATTTCAAGCGCTAGCGTTGATGGTTTTCTATTACCTTTATTCTTTCTTGACTATTCATATGTATTTGTATTTACTCTTCGAGGTTTTAGTCTATGTCTCACTCCTTGTTTATTCATTTTATTTTCTGATTTATTTTACAGGTACGGGTTCTACTTAACCCCCACCTTCTGGTGGTTTTTTTAAAAAAAAAAAAAAGTGACGAAGTGTGATTGACCTAGGAATGCTTACTTGATCATTAGAAACTCAAGGAATATTTCAACTTATTTGTCTTCAACTGTAATGGATAGATATTACAAGCTCATCCTTATCCTTAGAATTTTTTAAGTTAATAACCTCATTTCTTCTTATTACTTTATCCGCATATGTGCTACTATCCTCATATATATTTTCTTTTAACTCACAACTACCAACATCACTTGTAGTGGCACTGATACTTGTCAAATGAGCAATATCCATCACTACATTCTCATCCTTGGCCATTCTAATATTAGGTCTTCTTAAACGAAGATGAACCTACAAAGTCACAATAACCTAAGGTTACTCTCTTAAATGTGCAAAATTAAAATCAAAATAATTAATTAATTAATTAAAAACTCACTAAAAATCACAAAAAAAATCAGTAGAAATTACTAAAAGTCACTATGGAGATGCTAGAAAGTCACTTGAAAATCATCATCAGCTACCGTGAATATTGCAGTCAATCGTCATGAATCACCGACACCTCTCTTTGGAAACTTGAGAGCTTTTCTCTTTAAAATATATCCTCTCACTCTTGGAAAATCTTAAGTGAGGAAGAAAGATAGAAAATAAGGCATTATAGAGGGGAAGAAAAGGATCTTAGCTACTTAAAAAGAATATGTAATTAAGGCAATTATTGATGGGAAATCTCAATTAATAAAGACCAGTAATCTAAGACAATCAAAGAAGATAGATTTTCAAAGCAAATAATGATGGAATAAATATGGATAGAAAGTTTTAATATAGACTTTTAAAATTCAAAATTCCAAATCAATCATCTAGTAATGGAAACAAATCGTCCTATAATGAAAATTTTGGAGAAAAATCCTCTTAAAATAACTATAAACCTTCTAAACACAATCATCCAGTGACGGAAACAAATTGTCCTAGGATGAAAATCTTTAGAGGAAAATTATTTTAAGATATCTTTAAATATTCCAAAAATACAATTATCTAAGGATGGAAACAAATCATTCTAAAATAAAATTCAACGATAAAAATTTTTGGAGAAAATCTTCCTAGGATAAAGTTCAAAGAAAAGTACCTTTAAAGATCTTAGGATAAATAGTTTAGAGATAAAAATTTTCTAAGGATGGAAACAAAGCATTCTAAAATAAAATTCAAGGATAAAAATTCTTGGAGAAAATCTTTCTAGGATAAAGTTCAAAGAAAAATACCTTTAAAGAACTTAGGATAAATAGTTTAAAGATAAAAATTTTCTAAGGATGGAAACAAAGCATTCTAAAATAAAATTAAAGGATAAAAATTCTTGGAGAAAATCTTTCTAGGATAAAGTTCAAAGAAAAGTATCTTTAGAGATCTTAGGATAAATAGTTTAAAGATAAAAATCCTTGGAGAAAAATCCTCTTAGGATAAAATTCAAAGATAAAAATCATTGTAGAAAATTCTCGTAGGATAAAATTCATAAAAATCTTTGGAGAAAATCCTCTTAGGATCAAATCCAAGGATGAAAGTTCCTAAAGAAAATTCTAGAGGTGGAATCATCTCAGATAAACCTCTAGGTTTAAAAATCCTAGAATAAAATTGGCAAAAGAAAAATCTCTAAAAACCAACAAAAAAAATGTCTAAATTTTTTTAAAAAAAATTTGAGAAATTTGAAACTTGGGAAAAACTATTAGATAAAAAATAGGATAGCTCAACTAAGGCCCAAATAAATATGGTCTTTGCGAAATCCATGAAGCGATTGATAAAATTCCTACAATAAAACTTCTAGATTTCAAGATCCCTAGATCCTAAAGTGGAGGATAGTAGAAAATTTTGCAAGATCAATTGTGGCTTCCTCTTTATGAATAAAGAAAAATTATTTTTCACGTAAAAATTAATGGGAAGATCATAGTGAAAAATGTCTCTTGATCTTCCCTTAAATACACAATTTGTTTTACCAACAAATATTTTGAGGGGGAAGACTTAGATAGCATCATGTTTTTTTTTTTTTGAAATCTGAATATGTCTAAATTTTTCTGAAGTTTGAATATGTTTGATTACAAATATCTTAATGACATATTTATTTTTTTTAATATTTGAATATAAATGACATCTCGTTTATTTTATAAATAAAAAAATCTTAAACATGATTATTTGACATTTATGTAAATCAAAATTGAAAAAGGATTAGATTTATAATTTAAGAAATAAATTTATTTTAAAGAAATATTTTTAAAATATAATATTTACTTCTTATTTAAACATTTTCCTATTCAGATAAAAGTGATAGAAGATTATATTTTCTATTAAGATATAAATGTTTGAAAATAAAAAATAAGTAAAAAAATAAATTTCAAAAGGAAATCCTAAAATTAATAAAATTTTATTTTTCAAACATTCAACAAACAACTCTATACATTTTATGAGGTTATAACTTATAAGCATGCTTTCTTGTGACTTTTGGATTTTATTTTTATACGTATATGGTTGTTGCGATAGCATTAGTGATTAACGACTTTTCATCTAATAATATAAAATGCGCTTAAAAAACTATTTAATGTGTTTTAGGCTTTTTCCCATTAAGCTAATTGCCACTCATTATACAAACATACATACATACATATATGTATATAGATATGATAATACATGTATAAAGAAGTTTATACAACAATAAAAACACTAAATAATTACTTTGAGCATGTATAATTTTTTCTGTATTCTGTCCTTTTAGCGAGTATAAATGTGAACAAGGCAGAAGATCAAGAATTTAATTACCTCCAAATCAATTTCAACAAACAGAAAAGGTAGTAAGTAGGTCAAATGTCATATAGCTTATAAAATCTTCCAAAAACCGACTAAAAATGATTCAAATAGTCAAATCAAACTTAAAACTTCTTATTAATACATAATCCAGACATTCATAGATAATAATTAAGATTATATCTATATATATAATAATCAAGTACCCAAATGCATTCATGTTCCGAACTTATTGATATTTCTAGTCACACACACACATATATGAGACGTTTAACTAGAAGCCTCTTCAATATCCCGCATCAATTTTGTTCTTCTAGCTACCGCGCCCTACCATTTGCAGATCATCGGTCCAAGCACCAACAATAGTAATCAGACCTTGAGATTGCTAGCATTTCTTCAGGACTCATCCTCTCAAGCTCAGTTTGCCTCCAGGATGCAAAGTTATTCCTGTTTTGCGGGTCAGAAGCAAGTGGATAGTCCTCTCTCTTATGAGCTTGAGATTTCATTCTCATGTACAACCTCATTGTTGCAACACAATCATCGTACGGGTCTTGTATACCAATTTGAATGTCATATCTGCATAGAGAATCATTGACAGTAATATATAAAAATCATTTATCTAGAAAGTTTGGGGGAAAAAAACGTACAAATATATATGGCACTTACCCTAGGTATGCTTGTGTTAAGTATTTGAGAGAATTGCTAAGCTTGCTTGTCTTCATCAGTGGGGGATATTTTGCAGTATCCCTGATAATGATAAGAGCATTATGTATACATTTTCTTAGCATATTAATTATCATAAGAATTTCATGGTAATAAAGTTTTGTAGCTAGCATGTTTAATTTCAACTTAAATTTACCTTGTCATTATTGCTGGATATTCTACTTGCAAACGATCCAGATCATGATCCAAGCCATGACCCACTAGAATCCTGGCTCTGCTACCTCTAGGTCTAATTTTCCACATTGGTTCCCCATTGCAAAGGAAATCTTGAATTTTCCTTTGAACTTGCTTCAGTGGAATTGCATCGCGGAGATGTTCTGGCCTAATGCCTGTTGTTTCATACCTAGGATATAAGTTTCAAGAATGTAAGATTTACTAATAGTACAGTTAATTTGTGCTCCTAAAATCATCAAAATGTGTATTTATATACATATGTATATGCATATTGGTACCTATAGCTTGTGACCGGAATCGGCGGCTTAACATAAGCATGGAAGATAATGTTTTCATATTCATCAATGATGCAGACCCTTCCGCAAAGATCAAGAGAGCCATCACTGCCTCCGCCCACCATTTTGCAAGCTATTGCTACGACTTGCGGATCTCTTGTATGAGTATTGTCACTGGTTAGGCTGTCTCGAAGGCCTAAGTTGGCTAAGCGAGCATTCAGTCCCTAGAACACGTGAAGTTGACAATAAGATCAATTTGATCTGATTAATTATGAATATTTTACAATAAGTATTGCAAGGTAAATTAAATGAGTAATATAGTGGTTGCACTTGAGACCATCTGGCATCTTTCTTGGTGAAGCCTACGAGCGTTAGGGCTATCGAGGATGGCTAAACAGAATCTGCATCCTCTGTTGTTGAATATGTTTTTGCACTCTTGCTTTGGCAGTGGCCCTGTAATTAATTGTATTGCAAATATCAGGATTGCTGATTGATAAACTAAACTTATATAACTAAACTTATATAGGAAGTTACAAAATAATTCATGGACAAATTGAAAGTAAATTTACCTATAAGATGTTCCCTCATTGATTCAAAAGATCTGCAATGTTTCTTACAAATTCCACACACAGGTTCATGAACCGAATGATATGAAGTTCTCATGTGCTCAACCAGGTGCTCCAATCTGTTGAACTGTCTGAAGCATGCCGCACACTTGTTCCTGATTGTGGTAATAAATTACGATCAATCAAGTTACTAATTATTACGGAACAATTTTATTCAATCGATTTCATGTAGAAAGATCATATGCTGATTGTGGGTGTTGAAGAGTAAAAAGGGATGTATGAGGGTAGTCTATACCTTAGGGTTTCTGAAGACTCCGTTCTGTAGTCCATGATGACACACAATTGTTGATTGAGTTGTAAGTACTCTATCAATTATCACTAAAGAAGTAGCTAGAAGCAGAAAATCTTGTGCAATTAGAAGAGAAATAAAAGGTATTTATATAGGACGAGAAGCAGAAAATTGGCTAACAAGTTGAGCCTGGGATGATGATTCCTTGAGAACATTTCTAGTTTTGTATTCTTGTACATATACTGAACCTGCTGGCTTCATCATCCCAACATAGCACATTCGTACTAATCCAGATGCTTGGGTTGGGTCCCACTCTTCAGCCAGAATATTTCTCGTATTGCTACTTAATTAACTAGTGCAGGTGCTTCTCTCTCTGTGTATGTATGGAGAAAATATGGCCATAAACTTTACTGTCAGCAATTGGTTACATAATGAAAAAAAGATCTGAACAGGCCATTTGAGAATGTGTCATTTTCCATACTGTGCATGGAGATTCTAGGACACCAAATTGCAGGACTGTGAATTGATGCTAAATTCACCAGCAAGAGTGAAAAGACCTGGGTATATGATAGTAATGAAAAAGTTTTTTAGTGTATTAAATTATATGGTATCTGAAAACCACATTAGGTCCCAATTAATTCAGATTAGAGTCGTGTAAGACCATTAGGGCAGCAAAGCTCTCCCAACAAATATTTAACGCAGTTGCAATCCCAAGTCTCGAACCGAGAACCTTGGTTAAGCTACAACAGCTCCGTGCCAACTGATTTACGCGCTTGTTGACATAGTAATGGAAAAGTTATTATAATCATCATACATTGGAATTATTATTGGTGAATATCTCTCACTCTATCAATAATTTGTTGTTGGTGTTAATTTGTATTGGCTGAAGTCTCCGAGAATTAGTTAAGTAGTTTTCTAGTAATTTTCTTTAACTAGCGACCAAATTTGAATTCTAAAAAAAGAATAAAGTTAAAAAAATTAACTTCGACTTCATAAAATTATCATTATATCGCTAGCATTAAATGGTTTTTATGCAGTAAAAGCACCCCAAGACTTTGTGATGTGCCGGTAGTTTGGATTTAGAATATTAATTATTGGCATAACACATTGTATTCACGACTAAACCGTAGCTAAAATTTTATTCATGAGCAACGAAAAGATTAAAATAACAATAATAAAAAGAACGATAAATGTTTGTGTCAAAATATTAATGGGATTTCTATATCTCGGTTTAGTTGAATCAATCGTTTGTCTTATGCTTTTGTTGGGAGTTTAATCTCTCTCTTTTTTTTTTTTTTTTTGGTTTAGTGATAGATAATCGGAAGTGCGTAATGCTCATTTTGTTCGGTTGTATCTTTCTTTATTTATTTAGTTCTATAAATTACTTTACTTTGACAAGGATTATAAAAAAAAACTGTATAAAGATATTGATCGATTGAAATTATTTAAAATCCATCAATCTATGCATATGCATTATTATTATTATTTTTTGAATGAACCTCGACTAGCGAGGGTATTTTCTAGACATGATAAATCTGCAATCTTTTATCTATTACTTTTTATCTCATTGTATTTGAAGTCAAAGTCAAAAAATTTATTCTTCTCTCATATTCTGTATCTATCTAATAAGATCACAAGAAGATTTCCTTCGCTAAAACTTTTTTAAGTACTTGAGATGAAGAATGCAGTCAACTTTACTGTAGTGATAAGTGTTCAAAAATTAATATAAAAATAGTACACCACCATTAGCAGGAAAAAAAAAATCACTACAAAGCTGAAAAAAAAAATTACTAAAAGATAATTTTTTTTATTTCTTATAAGTTTTGTGCTGATTTTTGTTTTCTTTTCGGTATATGCATCATTATTCCAACTGTTAATGCACTGCATATGCGGAATGGACTACAACTTCTGAATATATAAGCAGTAAAAATTCACTAAGGTTGATTGAAAATGAAAGTGACCTCCTTATTACTTTCGGCAAAGGCATATATATAAAAGTGGCTTTTTGTTCAATCTTGTCAAGGACTATCCCTTTGACTCCTATGGTAGAGTTATGGTGTTTTTAGCAACCCGTGTTCATATTTTGACTTCTGAATCATGGAAGATCGATGTCAACACACAGTAGACTCTTCTTTTTGACTCTAAAGTGCCCTAGAAGATTCCCCATTCCTGCTTTGAAGATACCCAAAAGGAAAAAGCTTTCCTTTTTCTTTCTTTCTTTCCTCTTTTTTTTTCCCCCATCGATCCTGGTCCACAGCTAGCCATGCAATTCCATAAATATGTTCGTCTCTCTCATAAACGTTTCTAATTCATAAGTCAAACCCTAGACGGCTATGGGAATATTTGATTTTGATGCGACAATGATTTCTCAAACGTCAAACCTAGACAGCCACACCTTATGATTTAACAAAATGGTTGGAGAGGTTCTCTTTCATAAATATTAGTGGCAGAGACTGCTATTCGGACACACAGATAAGGACAAAACTAGTATTGGACACGTAGAGGGCGGTTGCCATGGCACAAAGCCCTTAAATTAAGTTCAGTAATTGAGCTCCTGCCTGTGTGAACTAATTGAAATGCTTTCATGAGTTGAAGAATTTAAACCCGTATTTCTATGAACTTAATTCAAATATCTCATAAATTGGAGTTGTGATTCTTTATATTGAGTTCATTGTTAAGTCGCCCCGGTAATGAATTTGTAACTCCCTTTTTGGTTCAAATATGGTCACAAACTATATGTGTCCTAGAAGGAATTTATATAACCAATACTGAAAATAAAGCGTACGTCTCTTTACCTATTTCACCAAAAACAGAAATATATTGTTGTTATTTTCTAATTAAATTTGTTCTAACAGATTACCCAACTATAACAATCTAATAAACTATAAGAAAGTTTTGGGTAAGTTTATTGTAATACATTACTGATGGTTTGAATAAATGGTATGCCCACACCTTATTTTACTTTGTCGGTTTCTCTCTCTTCTCTCGTTCTCATTCAAAACATTTTCATGGAATGCAAAGGAATCAATTTTTCACCACCATCTATGTGAATGTATTATATTGTTCCGTCAAGAAATAGGATAGAGATCATCTAACATTGACTTTTTTTCTCTTCTTTTAGAATATCCGGAACATAAATATCTATGAGATTTTCAATTCGTAGATTTTCAATAACAAAAAATGAAAATAATTAAACGTTATAAACGAGGGATTCATCTTCCAAATAAGAGAAGCAGCATTGCTCCAAAAGCACCCAACATTGTTCTTCTAAATTAACATGGACATTATAATATACTTTCCAATATAAATATGATATAATGACTTTGATTATTGCCATGTGTGAGTGTCACAATAGTCTTGACTCTTACCATCGATGCATCACATAATAGTTATGATTCTTGCCATTTGTGTATGTCATGATGATCTTCAGAGGGGATCCAGAACTTTTGATTAGGTAAATAATCACATATATCAAGCAATACAATATTACAACTTTTAGTAAAATACATATATTTAATAAAAGATTGACAACCATGTAACAAATAAACTTATAGTATAAATTAGGATGAGGACATTTGAACCCAACAAAATACTCATGACATCTATTTTTAAATAATTTTTTATTTTTAAAATACCCATAACTAAACTTACTATCATGGACAATATAACATAAAAAATGAAACATTTTACTGGTTCGAAAAATAATTAATTATTCCCTGTCTTCTTCTTTTTTCTTTTTCTTTTTTTTTTTGGGGTTAAGAGAGAGAAATAGGCAAGAGTCTAGAGCTCGTTCCCTCTCCAATATTTTGGGTTTTTTCTTCACTTTTTTTCTTCCCCTCTCTTGGACTGTTCCTTCCTTTACAATAGTTTGTTCTACTATTTTGTGCTTTCGATACGTGATATTATATATATATATATATATATATATATATATATATATATATATATATATATATATATATATATATATATCTAAGATAATGAACAAATTTATGTAGTAAGTGTTTGGATTTAAAAAAAAAATTACTGGCTTATGTTTAACAAATACGGATGTCAATTAAAGTAAAAGAATTGGAGACGGAATTCAAATTGCGATCATCCAAGAACCTAAAATAGTTATACTGTTAAGTTAAGCTTTTTTATATTGAGCCAAAAATCTCTCTTGCTTAAGCTTTTAATAATTTTAAAAAGCAAACTTTATTTTAAATAGGGGTATATAAGACATTAACGTGGGTTTATGGAGTGAGAATTGCATTATTAAATTTCAGAGATGAGTTGATTAAGTAAATTGGTTTATTAAGTATTTTAACAAGTTTACATAGCCCCACCCTATCAATTATTAAAATTGTACCATAAAAATTTATTTTTGAAATCTTTTCTAATTTTATTGATAGAAAATGTGAATCTTTGAATAATTTGATATAATAAAAAAAAAAAAAAGTGAGCAAGTTATCATGGAAAGAAAATAAGCAAGTATGGTTGTGAAGGAAACAACCATGAAATTATGTAAGTGTTGTTACTTATTAGTATTTAGTTTGCTATAATATAAGTTATTTTTTTAAGTACTTTTAATACTCGTGATGATATTATGACATTCTTTTTTTCAATTAGAATTTTTTTTTCTAAACAAGTTAAAGGCATACTAGTTAATAGTTTTAATTTATTTAAAAAATATACATTTAAATTAAGGACATGCTTAAAAACGAAATAAAAATTCAATTATCATTTAAAATTCATGAAAATACAAGGATAGTTAAATTAGGAACATATAAGAAAAAACAATAAAATCCCTATTATTATATAAAATGAGTGGGTATTTTTTACTAGGCTAGACTGGGCTCTGCTGCTAACCTTGCCATGTGTCCATCACATTATGGTCTTCATCATCACCATAAATACATCACATTCATGTGATTTTTTCCCATGCATATGACACGAAATCTTCGGAATATCACACCTAGGATCAGTACTGTATCCACATTTATTCCTCAAGTCCTCTTCAAATTTAGGCCACAATGGTCCACGATTGCAGGAATATCAGACAAGGAAGAAAAGTGTACTTGTTCCATGAACACGTTTTTTCAAATCACAAAATTAAAATTCCTTCATTGATAGAAACAGAATGTACAAGGCGGCCTAGAAAATAATTTGTTGAAATCTACTGAATATGCAAAGGATCGTCCCGCGTTAAGTTCTTGGTTCTCCATACGGCTCTCTCTGATCAATAAAACAAACACTTTGCATAAAAGATAAAAGGAGAAAAAGAAAAAGTACTTGATTCTTTGAACATCAAGCGGGTCAAAAGAATAGAAAGAATTTGCACTTGGCTTGACGGGATTACTGAGTTTCCGTACCTTGAAAAGGAGTCAAAATTTTCATATACCATCATCAACTAGAATAATCTTTGCGTCATAGATATATCTGATGATTTGAAGCCACCTTCATTATTGCATGGTGGGATCAAATTGAACTGGTCCATGAACCTTGCTGCGGTCCTCTCTTTCTTTTGGTGTATAAGTTGCAGCTTTTCAACTATCTCGATCACAGCAAAAGATTGAGAAAATTAAGAAGTTTCAGTCCTATAGTCTTATTTATTTCAAATGGTTCTATGGCTTGTTCTTACAAGAGAACAAATTAAAATAACTAATAATTAGATACCATAAGTCTTAAATAATAATCTTGATTCTTACCATATGTGTATGCTATAATTAACGGTCTTGATTTTCTTTTTCACACGTGCATTGAATAATGGTCCCGAATGTCCTAACCATATATGTATATCACATAATGCATGGTATTGATCTCAGATATAAGTGCATGATGGCGTAATAGTCTTCAATGGGAATGGTTTCTATATCAGCTATTAGTAATACTATCATGTAATATATATCTTTCTTCAAACCAATAAAATTACCAACATTTCTCTTCTAGCCGATTAACCAATCATATTACCAATATATTTTACCCAGTTTTCTATTAAGATTCATGATAAAAACGGTGATTAAGGATTATCGACAAATAGAGATTTATAAAGAGGGTAAGGATTCTCTCCTAAATTTTTTCTCTCTTTGTCTCTCTTAGTGAAATAAGTGGTTAAGATTAAATTTTAAATTTTAATATTGACAATCAAACGACTTGTTTTACTTTATTTATTATTACGCAAGTTTTTTTTCCAACTAGATTTGAAGATCGTAAGAGATTATGAGAGAAAAACATTATGAGAGAATTCTAATCCATAGGAAGATAAATAAAACCTAAAAAAAAAAAAAAGAAATTGAAATGGTACATGACTCCCTTTTTTACTCAAAAAAAAATTCTAATATGTATTAAACCTTCTGGAGGACATTCCATTGACTTGTTTCGGAAAGGAAAACTATTCAGATGATAAGGGTCATATTATAATCATAAACATCCTTTTCAATCAAGATCATTTAGAGTCAAAATCATGATCATTGTATATAGTCAGCATGGCAAGTACGTAAGATGTCCCAAAATATGGTGATTGATTATGTGCGTATTCGAATTCTTGTATTAAGATGGGCGCATTCCAAAATTGTACCTCAGCCTTTCATCCAAATGATGTGGTGTTCGTGAAGTGGAGAATATGCTACTACGATAATTCATTTTAAACTGGTGAAAATCTGTCAACGACACACATCTGTCCAGGCATGTCTTGTATGACCAATATGTTTTCTTGGTGGGCCAAGATATTGGCCCGTGAGTCGTGCCTTGCCCAAACACCACATGGGCTGCGCCTGGGTACAGCACAATATGGGCTAGCGAATGGCCCACCAACAATAATATTTTTTTCTAGTTATATAAAATATAAATTTGAAAATTCACACTTTCGATTCGAAATATCTTTACGTCTTTTTTTTTAATCTCCGAGTTGACATTTATTTCTTAAAGTTATTTTTAGAAGCTTTTCTTAATCTAACGACAACTCAATTATTTGTCCACCCATTTGAGTAGAGTTTGATCCCAAATATGTTATTTTCAACATAAGAGATTTTATCCATAAGTATATACTTTAAGTAAAAATGTTGAAAGTTGAAACTTAATTAAACCATCAATACCAATTTAAAGAATAAATACAAAATTATTCAAAAAAAATTATCCTTTTGATTCAATTTTAATTTTAATTTTAATTTAATGTCAATTTGATTTTTTTTTTCATGTGAGTCAGGCTAATAATCCATTGGCTAACCTGAGCACGGCTTGTGAACCATGTTGTGCTGGACTTTGGGCTACGAACTTAGCATGAAATTGGATCAAATTGAATCTACTGAGTCGTGCCACAGTAGACTGACCTGTTGCCTGTTGGCAATCTTTAAAAACATCACCCTATCACACCATTTTGAATAAAAATCTCATTATTCTTATTCTAAAAGTAAAAATTTAGTATAAGAACTTAGGTAAAATTAAGCTACTTGCTAATCCTCTCGTATCAACTTTCAACTCTATGACTACTCAAAGCTAAGGCAAATTAGATTGAATAAATAATGACAATTTAGAGCTAAAAAAATCCTGAGGGGTAGGTAGGTATCGTTTCATTTTCTAAAAACGAATTAGTTTTCGGATCAAAGCGTCATATATCTGATGAATGTGACTGAAATTATTCCATATTATTTTTCTTTTTAATTTTAAATTTGATTGAATGCTGTCGTTTTTGTTGCTGTTGAAGACGAGACACTTCTCCTTAAATCGATGTGATCGTTAAATAGCAAATAAAATAATCACCGTCGTCGGTTGCCGTATCACTATTAAATTACTAGTTATGGAATTGGTGGAGCACCTACTTTAAACCCATTTCTATATTGGATCAATTATTGGAATGGAATCAAATCAACCTCGTAGTTCTCGTTTGCTCGTGTACCAATATTAATTCATTAATATTAGACCTCCAATTAAAAAATGTATTTTAGAAATAGAATAACTTTTCGTAAATTTGGGTCCAAGTGTACAGAAATTAACAACATTTTCTAAAGAGAAAATAATAACATTATACTTCCAACTTTGGGATTATCACTTACCATGTAAGTATTTATTTTATCATTTTGCATGCATGTGGCGACATTCCATTCCATCAGTACATAGGTAATTATCATGTACATTCATTTGCAGATTTTTTAAGGGGAATCACACTTTGATTTTTTTTAAATAATTTATTTTTACTATCTGGGTTTCTCTATAAAATTTTAATATATCATTTCATCTCTAGTATAAACAGTTTCAGAAAAATATATATATTGTTGAAAAGTAAATTTAACCACCTAACAAATGAATTAATAATTTTTAATTTCTAGATGTATTAAATAAATAATTTGTACATTTATAAAATAAAAAAATTTAAGAGGAATGTTAGTTTCTTCTTCATTTTTTTAATGATCATTTACAAAAAAAAACACACTGTATCACCCCACATTTAACTTGAATGTATCCTACTGATGAAAATAAATAGTAAAAAAAAATCTTTCATTTATCAACCAAAAAAACTTAAAATAAATTATGTGCTGAATTAATTTTCAAGGACTCAACCAAGTGGCTTTTAAGTATCTTTATTTAACTCATCAGTCCAATTCAAATCTTATAAAAAAAAATAAAGAATAAAAAAATTTGACCTGGATTTCGACTAGCCATCTGACTTTCAAAAAATTTATTGATAAAATAACTGCACAAGCAAAATATGACTTCTTTTATTAAGAATAAATAGATTCGATTGGGCAGGCGGGTTTGAACACTGAGGCACGATAGGCTAAATACTCAGAGAGGTTGCAAACTTGCAACAGCAGAATATGCTGTGGTTATGATATTGTTTTCAATAAAGCAATCAACGAAGCTTGACATGTCTTGTTGTCTCTTTAGGTACATATGTATGTCCATAATAAATATAGTATATATATATATATATATTTAACAGTCTTAATCATTTGAATTTGTCCATAACTTGCTTTATGAGCTACTTAGATTCTTCTTTTGATTAGTTTCTAATGAAAGAAAAGAGAAATAGAAACCTCCATGTGCGTGTGATCATTCTAATCAAATGCTTAATTATCAGAGGCCTTTCCAATCAGAATTACTGTCATCGAAAATTCATTTCACCCACTTATTGTGTCTCTCTCACTCCCTCTCTCTATTACGCTCACTTTTTCACTATAGACCGCTGCTGCTCAGCACTCAGCCCACAGGACCATGATTGAGTGAAAAATTTTAGTTTGTGATTTCTTCGTTTGACAAAATTCACTTATGGGTGTAATTTTTTCTTAAGTACTTGTAACATAACTCATTTATCTCTCTTCATGCACAAAAGCAAATTAAGGGAATAAGGGTTAGAATTTCTTTTTTAATATTCCAATACAACTGTACTGATATTATATTCATAAGTATGTCACAGAAATACCTTATGTAATTCATGTAAACATTAGCCTAAAATGTCTTCTCTAAAAAGAAATGGAAAGGTGTACATATTCTTAAATTATGATATATATTATCACAACCACATGAGAAAAATTCAATCATTATTCTCAAGAGTTACATAAGAAAGTATCAATTATTAAGTGTATGTTTGGTATGGTTTATCTAATAATAAAAAAATACTTATTTAATCCTGTAAGTTTTTATCAAAATTTATTCTATTGTTTAATTATATTTTAAGAAGAGTTTTTGGGATCAAAATAAGTTATTTTGTCACAATTAGTAAAAACTCAAATTTTGAGTTTTTGAGAATAGAAGTTGTAGAGTTTTTTCAATGAGTTAACTTATCTAAAGTGCCATTAATTATTTCATAACTTTGTTTCATTCTTTTAATGGTCTTGCTACTTTACAGTTTCTGTAAGATACAACCCATGAAATGACAATATGGTCAATAATATCTTATCACGTATATAAAAATCACTTGTTGGAGCCAACTGCAAATAATTTTCCCTTATTTCGTACTCTTTCTACAATCTTCTTTTCTCTATATATATACTTGCTTATGAAGTTCTGTTCTTCTCATTCTCCAAGTATGAACTCCTAAAATTTATAGTGATAATTTGAAGTAATCCTACACTCTTCTCTGTTTTATACGGTTGATTATTTGAGCTCAGTTCTCTTTATATGATCAATAAAGGAGAACGCTAATTTTTAAATTTTAATTAATTGCTTTTGAATATATTAGTATTGGGTTTGACCTCTTGTATCTTATTTGTTAACTAATTTTTACAATACCATAAAAATAAAATAATTTAGTTGCAAAAATGTTTATCTGCATCCATAGCAATTGATGGGATCAGCTCTACAATAATTTTTAATGAAATTTTGTAAGAAAGATGGTAACTGTAGAAAATAAAATATTATTGAGAAAATTCACTACCAATTCAGTCGATTCATGCCCTTCCCGTACCTTCCTCATGCCGAGATTGCCAAATCGACAGTAAAAGAATCAGTCAACCAGCAATGGCCATGGCGGCTGGAGTAAGAAATAACAGCTTTTTGTTTGTTGGTTCCGATCACTTAGAAGTCGAAATTACTTGAATCGGTTGCCCACTTGTTATTTATTTGCATCACATTTTATGTCATCCATTAGATTAAATTCTTCTAAAATCCAACATTGGCTGGACTGTTTGTTATAGAAACAGTAACTTAGGCTGAGTCTTTTTTTAATAGCATAACTTTAAAAAAATTTGTTTATTAAAATAATATTATAATTTTTAATAAAAGTTTTAATTGATAACTAAATAACTTAAATATTTTTGATAAAAATATTATTTATAAAAGTTTTAATAATAAAAATTCTACTTAAATAATCTCTATTTAAAAAGTTATAGCAAACACTGTTGGGAAAATGTGCTCTTTAAAAGCATATGTGTTTATTGAATTATAATAAACAATTTTTCTGATTAATAAAATAAATGAGGTATTTTATTCAAGTATCTTAATTGCATTAATATTTTGAGTAAAATCCATTTTATCATATTATATGTATTTATGTGATCACCATGTGGATTCACAGAAGACATAAATACAAGTTATCTTATGATTGAATAAATTATGTTCGCAGTTGATAAATAAAGTTGGGCACTTTATTTAGGTATAGACTGTAATAAATTCATTGAATGGTTTGTCTTAATCATGTATGAATTTATTGATGTAGTACGACTACATTGAACAGGATCACATATGAGATTTAATTAATCTTGAAATGACTGTCAGACTTATTAAATCTCATAGGCATTGATTTTACTGTAATCTTAATCTTGAGTTAGTTATGATTTCATGATTGTAATTGTTATTCCATTTGAGTTACCAATGGGCACGACATTGACTTGTGGTCAAGATTACCCGAGATCTTGGTGGAGACAATTATGAGTATTGGAGTTATAGATTAACAATATAGAATTTATGCGACACATCTCTTGATGGGTTTTCGAGACTGATCATGTAAATTCTCTCGGCCAGTGTGTCAACATATTTAGTATGTTGAAAATGATCATTAGAAAAAACCAGGTAAGTATCAAGGAACAAGATGTAATTAAATCGATTGGGCCGGTTGAGATATCGATTTAATTAATGATGTGGTATAAAAGATTATGCGGTAAAGAAATCAATGTGGCAGGCGAATTATTATTCGAAAGATACATTATGGAGGTCGATTCCAATCTTATAGTGGAGTAGAATTGGAATTAAATAATTATATTTGTTTAATTACAAATTTAATTATTGTAACACTATCAGTATGTTCCAAACGATCCCCTTAGCTCATTTAATTGAAAACACCATCATTGGACCCAAAAGCAAGAAAACTGGCGTATTAGGTGAAAATCATAATTATAATATTTGTTAAAGCCTAGTATGTTATATTCAAGTGTAAAAGGGGGCATGATATTTTTTGAGGTGGTCACCAGTTGATTCTGTTCTTCTCTACTTTTACGTAAGTGGAGAGAAAGTATTTAATTTAAATATTTAAATATTTAAATTAAAAGAGAATTATTTTTAAAATAGGAATCCTAATCCTAACATACTAGAGTTTTTCATAAGATATTATAAAAGGGGTACTTTTCTCCTTTTCGCGGGGGATTAGAATCCCAGGACTTTTGAGAAAAATACAGCAGACATCTAAGAGACGCCTTGGTTGCAATGGGAGTGGTGAAACAGACGCCCACACGTCCAGTGTTGATCGATCTTGAGTCATAGCCTGGAAGATCGTTTGGAGACGGATCTACAACTGAGTGGAAACAGACGCCCACGTCGGTGTTGATCGATCTTGAGACATAGCCTGGAAGATCGTTTGGAGACGGATCTACAACTCTCAATCGTTCGTATTCTCAGATTATCAAAGGTACGAATTTCTAGATTACTTAATTCTTATATGTTGTATGAGATCGGTCCAAAAAGATTTTAATTGAAAAATTAAAAAACCTGATTTTCTCCTATCAAACACAACTATAAATAGTTGATAATTTAGGGTTGGATTCGAATTCGAGTAAGACGGGACTTTTAATCCAAAACTTGTGAAATATAATCATTGACTGCCAATTAAGGATTAGATTCAATAATTAATTTTTTATTCATTACAAGATAGTATTGGGCAAGTAGACTATTTTAAATGAGACAGCCAAATAAAAACTTATTACAGTTACTTCTATTTTGAAAATATCAATCGCACTAGTGATCAAAATAAATAAAAAGAAGAATTTTAAATACGTGATATATTTTTTGTTAATAGCAAGCTTCTAGATAACATGTGGTGTGGGAGTTTCTTCTATAATAGTAATACTACTCTTAATTACATGTACAAGCTAATGTGGGAAATTCACGGCTTCAAATGTCTTTTTTTTTTCTAGTATTACATAAGATATAAGTAAAATATAAATACGGTCGAAATTTGAAGTTTAATTCAATATATACTGAGACTTCTGATGTCATATAAAAGTTAAAATTTAATTAACTCAAGCCCTATATTGACCGACACAGTTAAAGAATTATTAGCATGAATTCAAGTGCTTGAACTTTGAAAATACGGCTAATAAAATTACCAACGTAAAAAAGAAAATATTTTTCTGCACACACAAATAATAAATGAATTAGTACCTATGATAATCTTTTCCGAGGGCATCCGATATTCTCTTTCAGAACCTCATGGGCCAGCAGCCGCCTTTTGGGCCCCACACATAATCGGGCTATTTTTGGGACCACCTTGAGATTGCAAAATTCTCACATTAGAAACAGCCAGGATGTGGCTGGATAGCTGGATATGGTCCACGTTGAGCCCACAAATGCATACGAATCATCACACCAAAAAGACTGTCAGTCAATGAGCTAAGCCAATCGTTCTTTCGCCACGTGGCAAATCACATTTCATGCCCTAAACATCAAACTGCTGTCACCAGAACATTTCCGCGCTGGAAAGCCGTTAATCGCGCCATTTTTCAACGTCACGGCTGCAAACGTTCTTAAATGAAATGAATGTAATTACGCGCTAAATAATAATGATCAGGAAAAATAATAATTGAATAAAGTAAACATAATTAAACAAATTAATCATAAAATAATTAGATCTGGCTGTTGAATGGTATCGGTGGGGGAGAAGTCGCCTTCCTTATTGCTTCAACAATCTTCTACATGCAACCCCACAATCTGGAAAAGTATTTTTTAATTATACTCGCCATTAATTTCCACTTTTGCCCTTACCATGTTTCCATAATCCAAAGTTTTTGTGTCTTTTCCTATCCTTTTCTTTTATTCTTTTTGATTTTCCACCCTATATATGCGCAAACTGAGATAAATGCACCAAGCGACCTTCATTTTTTCTCTATATCTCAGTACGTAACACCCAGATAAAGAGAACTTAAAAAGACTTCACATTTGGCATTCTCTTCTTTGGAAGCAGAACAAAATAAGGTATGATTAGTTATAAGCATTGTCAGTCTGTTTCTGTTATGTGTTGCTTGTTTTGGATATAGATCATTGATTAGGAAACTAAGCTTTTATAAGCATTGAGAGAAGCTTATGCGTGATCAAAATTTAGTTGGCAAGAAATTCTTAAAGTGTGTCACCTGTTGACAATTTGTTTTGCTATGTATGCTTGACATTTTTTCGAGTTAAAAAGCATATGATGCACACTGCATATGTTTTATTTGCTTCTTTGTTAATTCTATATACAGATTCTGTATGTATTATTTTGTTTACATTGGTTAATTCTCAGTCAAATGCCCGGACTAGCAATGGATGCCTTAAATGGAGACAGTGGTGGAGTGTTTGAAGCTAATGGAGGCTACATGGGGTATAAGGACAGTTTCGTGCAGCAAAAGTCCCCAATAAGTCCGTTGAGTCCACTGAGTCCTGGAAGTGATTCCCTTGATCTGGCTATTGATGGCATTGTTGAGACCTCTATTGAACAGCTGTATCACAATATCTGTGAGATGGAGAGCTCTGAACAATCGCCGTCAAGGGCTAGCTATGGTTCATATGGTGAGGAGTCAAGGATTGATTCGGAGTTGCGTCATCTTGTTGGAGATATTGGGGAAGTGGAGATAACAAAAAAGGTGGTAATGGAGAAGAATGAAGAGAGTCAGAGTAATGGAGGTGAATTTACTCCCAAGATCGTGAGTGAGTCTCCAGATAAGAGGGTTGTGAAGAAGGGTAAGAAGAAATACTTGCAGTTAAATATTTCTGAAGCATCAACAAAGTCAACTTCTCAGGGCAATTCTTCTAATGAGAGACCTCCTGCTGATAAGAGATATGAGAAGGGTAGACGAAAACAAAACAATATTTTCTCCGCAAGGAAGCAAAGAAATTTTGCTTCTTTAATAGCGAAATTTCAGAATGGTGCAGAGGATCCTCTTGAGGCAGGATTGGGTAATCCTGCTCTTGGACCCTTTTTACTCAAACAAACAAGAGTGATGATTTCTTCAGGTACAAATCCCCAGAAAGCTCTTGAATTGGCGAAGCGGGCAATGAGATCATTCGAGATATGTGCAAATGGGAAACCAAGTTTAGAGCAAGTAATGTGTTTGCATGTTCTGGCGGCAATACACTGCAGCTTAGGCCAGTACAATGAGGCAATTCCTGTCCTTGAGCGTTCAGTTGAAATTCCAGTCCTAGAAGATGGCCAAGATCATGCACTTGCTAAATTTGCTGGGTGCATGCAGTTAGGTGATACTTATGCAATGCTGGGTCAGATTGAGAATTCAATACTGTGCTACACAGCAGGTCTGGAGATTCAAAGGCAAGTCTTGGGAGAGACTGATCACCGAGTTGGTGAGACATGTCGTTATGTAGCTGAGGCCCATGTTCAAGCATTGCAATTTGATGAGGCTGAGAAGATTTGTCAGATGGCTCTTGACATCCATAGGGAGAACGCTTCTCCAGCTTCCATTGAAGAAGCTGCAGATAGGAGACTAATGGGACTTATCTGCGACTCAAAAGGAGATTATGAGGCTGCTCTTGAGCATTACGTCTTAGCAAGCATGTCTATGGCAGCCAATGGCCATGAACTAGATGTTGCTTCAATTGATTGCAGCATTGGAGATGCATATTTATCCTTGGCTAGATTTGATGAGGCAATATTTTCGTATCAGAAAGCTCTAACTGCATTTAAATCAGCTAAAGGAGAGAACCATCCTGCTGTTGCTTCAGTTTTTGTTCGTTTAGCTGACTTGTACCACAAGATAGGAAAGTTAAGGGATTCCAAGTCATATTGTGAAAATGCACTCAAAATTTATGGAAAGCCTAATCACGGCATTCCCTCAGAAGAGATTGCCAGTGGTTTAATTGACATTGCTGCAATTTATCAATCTATGAATGAACTGGAGCATGCAGTAAAGTTACTCAATAAAGCTTTGAAGATATATGGCAAAACCCCAGGTCAACAGAGTACAATTGCAGGAATAGAGGCTCAGATGGGAGTTATGTATTATATGACAGGGAACTACTCTGATTCCTACAACACCCTCAAAAGTGCCATTTCTAAGTTTCGAGCAAGTGGAGAGAAGAAATCTGCGCTGTTTGGGATTGCTTTGAACCAAATGGGTCTTGCCTGTGTGCAGCGTTACGCAATAAATGAGGCCGCTGATTTGTTTGAAGAAGCAAGAACTATTTTGGAGAAGGAATATGGACCTTATCACCATGACACATTAGGAGTCTACAGTAATCTTGCGGGAACTTATGATGCGATGGGCAGGTATCATATTCTTTGCTTTCCCTTCACATTCTGTCAACATTATTTCGTAATACACAATGCATATTTCTGTCAATGCAAGCATTTAATATTCTTTAGCTTTTGTTGTAATCGTTTATTTTCTTGCGTGAACTTTGATATCACAGGATAGATGATGCAATTGAAATTTTGGAATACGCAATGCATATTTCTGTCAATGCAAGCATTTAATATTCTTTAGCTTTTGTTGTAATCGTTTATTTTCTTGCGTGAACTTTGATATCACAGGATAGATGATGCAATTGAAATTTTGGAATATGTTGTTGGCATGAGAGAAGAGAAGCTTGGAACAGCAAATCCTGATGTTGAAGACGAGAAACGGAGGTTGGCTGAGTTGTTGAAAGAAGCAGGCAGAGTTCGGAACAGAAAATCCAGGTCACTTGTGACGTTCCTTGACAGTAACTCTCAAATTTTAAAAGAAGACGCCATTGAGGTATCATAACTCAGTGATTATTGTATATAAACACTATGTAAAATATGTTTTAGAGCAAATTAGGCTGTTGGTTTGTTGATTCTTGTCGGCGAAGTTTCTAAGTAAATAACGTGTCTTTAAAAGAAGGGATGTTTGGCTTAAAAGTTCATTATAGGGTCAACAGAAAGTTGTATTTCTACTTCATTGTTTACCAAATTTTTAAAATTTCTTTGTCACATTCTTCTTTGTATGCCTTGAGTTCAAATTAATAAATGGTGGGATTTCATTTTCATCTTGTTGGCATGCCATAACTTCCTACTGAAGTATTTTTATTTGCTTCTCCTATATTTGATTAAGGTGCTTGCCTTTAATATCTTCTATACCCCTAGAATTATCTGGTTTTCTGGAATCTTTTTTTCTTAAGATTATATGTCGGTATTTAATTGTGGCTATTTTGTGTATTTATCTTTAAATGGCATCAGAAATAGTTATGATATCAATCTGCATTAGAAGCGTGTAAATCATTAAACTTGCCCTTTGAACCACTTATTGAAAATGACAGCAGTTAACTAGTCATTGCTCTGGGGCGAAGGAAGGCAAAACTTCACAAAACTACTAGAATTGATGGCTCAGCTGAAATATTAGATTGATATGCAAATTGATTGAGATACAAGAAACTTGTGCTTGTGCAAAATCCCAAAAATCTGAAAGTACAGTGTCTATATATCATAAATATTGTTTATGCTTGACTAGTTGGAGGCATTTGAAAAGTGCGTGATCTGTTGCATCAAAATTACATCTTCCCAGAATGAAGACAAACCTGCTCGATTGAAACTGGTGGGTTGGAGAAGGAGCCATTGAGAATGTGGTTAGCAACCCACAAGTTTGCTGCCTGTGAGTAGTGTATGCCATCCCAGCTAATGTGCTTTGATGGATGATGACATGGATTACCATAAACTGTTCCATTGACTGTAGCCTTCTTCCCGCAATCAATATGGTATCCATAGTAGCTACCACAGCAGAAATTCATTGGATCAACAAAACCTGCATGTTGCCATTTTGCTATTATGATTAGATATGCCCTGTCCTAAATACGAAAAGGTACAAATAGAAATTCTAAAAGTTATTAATCAAGTTACCTTGATTCTGTGGGTTGCTAATAAGAGCATATTTAACCGAGTATACATCAACATACGTGAAGGCTCCATAAGGAAGTTGCAGCCTTAGCTGGGAAACTTTGTCTTTAAGCTGTCTATTGAATTCCTGAGCCATCTCATTTTGAGGCTTTACACAACCACTTTGATCTAGATTATTAGGCTTCGATTTGTCATAAATGACACTATATGGCAAGCACCCAATTGGCCCTGTGTTATGTATCCAAAAGAATCTTGCCCCTTCCTCGTATAGTTGCTGAAACATAACCAGGACAAGCAGGGGTAATATTATTATAAACTAGGCAGCTTGACACTAATGAGCAAATATTTTCACTTACATGCACTGCTTTGGAGAACTGGCTCAATATAGCAGGAATGGATGCCCGAACTTGCTCCTCATTCATGTGCTGAAAACCATAGGCAAGATCATTCTGTCCGATATCAAAGGTGTACAATGCCTTGGAGAAGTCCCTTGGCCTTGGGAGGTTGCTTTTGAAGGGTGGTGTTGTTCCTGGTGCCAAAAATTCGCCAACAGATTGTCGTTAAGTGACCATAAATTGCAGCTCCAAGCACCTCCGGTTAATGAATACGAGCAAAATCACATTGTGTTTATATTTGGCTTAAACTTACTGGTTACTTAATAAGGTGAGGTGCTACAAGTATACTACAAGATTCATCAAGTGAACAGAACACGCACACAAACACACACACACAGAGGGAAGAGAGACTGACTGTTGTGACTGAGTTGATTATAAAGAGCTGAGGTACGAGACTTGAATTGTATAAATTGGGAAATTTGAATGCCAAGATGGAATGGACTAAAGCCACCAGGTCGAATAGATGAACCTCCAGTTGCAAAATTGGCACCATTCCTGAAATTTGTGCCCACTGAATCCAGGTATGGACTCAGATATGGCAACTTCACTTTCTCAGCTGCAATACAAATTAAGTTACACAAACAAGTAAAACGAACTCCAGCATAACATATGCTACAGTTGTGCAAGCATAGTTCTTCAGCCTGGAAAGTGTTAAGCATCAACTAATAGAGAGACTGTTTTACCAATAAAATCAATTATGAGACGGCCGTCACAAAATCTTCCTGATGGGTGTCCAAAGAAAGATTCACCATTTGGTGGAGGCACTTGCGTCATTGCAGCTGAGATTCCCCCGGTGTCTGAATTTGAGTCACCGAAATTGTACACAGCTGGGAACCCACATCCCTTTAAACTGGCGCCACCCATTGTTGCCATTGGTCCTCCCATGAACGCAAAGATGGGAAGCAGGTATGCATAAAATAACCTCATATTGACAGACTCCATGGTTGGTTGGCTAAGCGAAAGGAGCACTTGAAAGCACTCAGAAAATATATAAAGAGTGGAGTTATCTTCTTAAGCCGCTGATTCGAAAGAGACAAACGCTGTTACTTGATGAAGATTGAAAATGACGGCATTGCATCGTCTTGATTCTTTATGAAGATACAGAAACAGAAACAGAAGTCAGAAAGTATCAACTTTTTGAATCAGTGGACGAATGAAACCAACCGCCCACCGACAGGTAAATGTTGGGTAGATTTTTACACGGAAGATTTTTACTGATTCCTAAGATGGGCTAAGCTAATATATATATATATATATATATATATATATATAATATTTTATTTTTCCTAAATCACGCATTTATTAAAATTTAAAATTAAATGTAGCTGGGAAACAGCATTCCTTAACACTGGGGCCACGCGTCGCGACAGTTGGTCGTCCCATCGACAGCAAAACTACAAGCAGACGTGCATAAATTAAAGGCAAACCCTAAGTTACAATTGTTGTAACATACATTCAAGCTTTAGAGCCACACAAGTGTGTGGGTCCCACAAATTGTGTGGCTCTAAAGCTTGAATGTATGTTACAACAATTGTAACTTAGGGTCTCCCTAAATTAAAATATCCTTACAGATTCCAAGGACGCACTGAACAAATTAGGAAACACTTGAAGCACTTCAGCAGATACTAGCACTAGCACAAGTAAAGATGCAGGTAGGGGTGGCAAAAAAGTCCGGCTGGCCCTTATGTAGATAAGAGCCTTAAAAAAAAAAAAGCCTGGACAAAATTCAGGTCATTATTTTTTTAAAAAAATAATTTTATAAATTAAAATAATATAATTAAAATTAAAAAATAATTTAAAAATAAAAAAATTTAAACTTTTAACTTATAAATTAATAATAATTCAAAAAAATTAAAATTATAATATTAAATTCTCTCTTTTATGGTAATTAATTAAGAGAGCGTTTGAATTAAAAAATTTAATATTAAAAAAATTAAAGTTATGAGCTTTTATTTATTATTTTAATTTAAAATATTTATTTTCTTTAATTTATTTATAATTGTAATAATTTATTAATTATTAATTTATATCAAATTTATAATAATTTAAAATTTTAAAATAAATAAATAAAGCTCAAGTCCAACTCAGACCCACACATTATACTGACAGTGAACTTAGACCTGAGCTTGAAAAAGCTCAGTCCAAACACACTGTTTGCCATCCCTAGATGCAGCATAAATGTCTTTTGAATAATTGGGACTACTAAAATCTACATGACTTCACTTGTATGCAAGTCCAAAGGCCGCACTGCCTCCTTTCCCACAAATGTAAATTTTTTTCTTCCAAAATTTATATTTGTCAATTCATATATCAAATCACAGTCAGTTAATTAACTACAAAGTATCTATTAACAACTCACATGTAAATCAATACATGGCCTAAATTTTGCGGTATATTTTTTCTGCAAATACATGATTTACACTACTTCCACAATGTATGGACTTGCTTAACATCTTTTTAATGATTCTTCTTGAACACCCGATTTATTTAAATTTTAGCTTGGCCTTTTTTTTTTTTTTTTTTGAGAAGGAGCTTGGCTATTATGTAATGTACAATTAAACTAAGCCAAATGGATTGATTAGAGGTGGATCTAACATCTAAGTGGACCAGACACCCCATTTTACAAGCACTGTATCTTAAATAATTCGTAAGGTAGCATGGCCCTTTACATTTACATGTTAATTGTGGTACTGGTACCCCGAGCCATAAAAGAAACTGTTCAATTGATTAGAGAGATTCCAAGCATCGATATATTCTACAGTGGTTTGATTTAATAATTTCATCTAATTTTTCCAAGCACTGTGGACAACTAGTTTTTCCCCAATTTCACAGAATATAGCTTTGTTAACTTTTATGGTGTATTTACTTAAGAGTTTAAGGAATGAGAATGAAACTATGTTTACTTAGTTAAAATATAATTTGGGAATGAGAATAAAATATATGGGTCCCAATCAATTTATAAATAAAGAATGAGAATCTCATTCCCATAGAGGGTTGGGAATAAAAATGATGAAATGAAAATGAAGTCCATATTTATTTTTGTATCCCTCTAATTTTTTTTATATTTTCCAAATTACCCTCGTTTAAATTATAATTAATTTTATTTTTTAAATGTCATTATTATTATTATTAAATTTTATTAAATTTATTATTTTATTTATTATTAATTATTGTTATTATTATTAATAATAATATTATCATTATTAACATTTATTATTCTTATTAATTATTGTTATTATTATTTTTATTAATATTATCATTATTAACATTTATTATTTTAATTAATATCATTTTTATGATAATATTTATACATGTATCTAGTTAATGAAAATTACATTATTGAATACTATGGGTATTTTGGTAAATTGATTATCATTCTCATTTCTTATTCTCATTTATTTTGCCAACTAAACACATCAATGACATTTTAACACATTCTCATTCCCGTTTATTTTTGCTAAGTAAACATTGGAATCTCATTCCCATTCTCATTCTCATTCCCAGCACATTCTCATTCCACCCCATTCTCATTTCATGAAGTAAACGCACCACTATTTTATGAAGTGGATAAATCAGTGCAAGTTGTGAAACCAATTTACTAAAAAATTCTCTCTCAATTATTGCTAATTTCTTTTTTGATAGGCACACTGCAGTCAGAAATAGTTCTTTTGTAATAGCACATTCAAGAAAACCAATTTTCTAATAGCAATAATTGTTGTTAAACTTCATTTAGACCTTTTTTTATTTATAACTTATCTGGTGGCTTCTAACATAAGTAGGCATATATATGGTAATTAATTCGATATGCGAAGTAAGAATATTTACACTTGCAAATTTCCTCATATAATAAACAATTCCCGTTTATTATTATTTTTCAAGCTTTTTCATCATCTTCAATCAATTTTTGCATTATCAAACAAAAAATATCATTTTGCATGCTAAAGCAAGAATCTAACATCCTAATTCAAAAACTTTAGCAATTCGTGTATATATATATATATTCCTTCTTAGATTTGGGCGCCCTCAATTTTTCGATGCAGAAAAGTTGTTAAGTCATGCGGTTTAATATTAAAAACAGATTCTATTAAACCGCATAACCAAATAGTCTGATTAATATAATTAATTTATATAACCACAAGTTGTTAAACCGCATTAGATAACGACTATATATACGATTAATTTATGTTAATCAGAGGTGTTTGTCTATTTTAACAAAGTTGTTGCTTTTACCTTGTGAGGGTAAAATAATCATATTAATTTATATTAAAGCAACACTATTAATCAAGCACAATAAAAAAATAACCCGAAAAATAAATGAATATAAACTAAATTACTACTTATACAAAATTACAATATTAAAAAATTATTAACATTAGAGTAAATTTTTAGATATCTTAGTATTTTTAACCTATGAGGATACAATATTCATATTAATTTATGTTAAAGCAACATTATTGATAAAACATAAAAAAAAAGTGTTAAAGAATAAAAGAATATGAATTTAATTAATTAAATTTTTAAATTTCTTCCAAGTTCAAATTTTTTTAAAAATCGTGTGAACATGTTGTAATAATTTTTTAAAAATAGAGTGAGTTTATAAAATTTGCCCATGTAAGATTATAGATTCGCAAAAGTTGCCTTTTGCAGCTGTGTCTTGACTATCTGACCTTTTTCTTCATTATGTCAAAGCCGTCGTCCCCTCCTTAAGGTAATAAAATAAATGCTTTCTCGCTCTTCTTTTTTATTTTTGTATACATATATGTTCACCTACTGGAATTATTTTTAGCTAAATGAAAAATTTATTATCATATTTTCTTATGTTATTCCATTGTTTATCTTATACAATGTCATCCATGTTTATCTCTTTGCTTATAACGCATGTTTTTGTACTCTTTATTTAAATGCAAAATAAATAAATAAAACATTAACGAGACCAACCATGTTTTTGTATGTTTTTCAGTTTTCTTTCATTTTAACTTATGTATTTGTTTGTTAAAATATTAAAAAATAAACCTTATGAGGATAAAATGGTCATATTAATTTATGTTTATTGATAAAATATTAAAAAATGTTAAAAAATAAACAAATATTGATTTAATTGATTAATTTTTTTAAATTTCTTCCAAATTCAAATTTTTGAAAAATAGTGTGAACATGTTGTAGTAATTTTTTAAAAATTGAGTGAGTTTATAAAATTTACCCATATAAGATTATTGATTTGCAAAAGTTGTCTTTTGCGGCTTTGTTTTGACTGTCTGACCTTTTTCTCCACTGTGTTAAAGTTGCCGTCTCCACTCTAAGTAATAAAATAAATGCTTTATCGCTCTTCTTTTTCACCTTTTTATTCATTTATGTTGACCTATTGATTTATATTTAGCTAAATGAAAATTTTATTATCATGTTTTCTTCTGTTATTTTTAGAGTAAATTTTTTATATTTTTTTTTATTTTTACCTTATGAGGATAAAATAGCATCTTAATTTATGTTAAAGTAACATTTTTGATAAAATATAAAAGAAAGTGTTAAAAAATAATTAAATATGGATTTAATTATTATTTTTTTAATTTCTTCCATATTCAAATTTTTAAAAAATAGTGTGAACATGTTGTTAATTTTTTAAAAATAGAGCGAGTTCATAAAATTTACCCCATGTAAGATTATCGATTTGCAAAAGTCGCCTTTTGCGGCTGTGCCTTGACCGTCTGACTACTTTTTCCATTGTGTCAAAGCCACTGACCCCACCCTAAGGTTAACCTACTGGATTTATATTTAGCTAAATGAAAAATTTATTATCATGTTTTCTTATGTTATTTTTAGAGTAAATTTTTTAGATATTTTTATATTTTTACCTTATGAGTATAAATTAGTCATTTTAATTTATATTAAAGTAACATTATTGATAAAATTTAAAAAAAAGTGTTAAAAAAATGAATATGGATTTAATTATTTTTTTAAATTTCTTTCGAATTTGAATTTTTTTTTAAAGTGTGAACATGTTGTAATAATTTTTTAAAAATTGAGCGAGTTCATAAAACTTACCCCTGTAAAATTATCGATTCGCAAAAGGTGTCTTTTGCAGCTGTGCCTTGACCGTCTGACCTCTTTCTCCATTGTGTCAAAGTCGTCGTCCCTATCCTAAGGTAATAAAATAAATGTTTTCTCGCTCTCCTTTTTTATTTTTGTATACATTTATGTTCACCTACTGGATTTATATTTAGCTAAATGAAAAATTTATTATCATGTTTTCTTATGTTATTTCGTTGTTTATCTTACACAATGTCATCCTTGTTTATCTCTTTGCTTATAATGTCATTATGTTTTTGTACTCTTCATTTAAATGCAAAATAAAAAAATATATAATATGGAGACCAACCACGTTTTTGTATGTTTGCCGGTTTTCTTTCATTTTAACTTATGTATTTGTTTGTCTAGATGAAGCTTTTGGATCCCCATGCTCTATGGAGAAGGACTCCAGGTCTCTCCATGTAGCCAGGAACTTGTTGGGATCTGTGATTGGGAAGAACGAAGTGAGAGTTGTCCGCATTGTAC
Source organism: Atalantia buxifolia (assembly GCA_030444775.1). Taxonomy (NCBI): domain Eukaryota; kingdom Viridiplantae; phylum Streptophyta; class Magnoliopsida; order Sapindales; family Rutaceae; genus Atalantia; species Atalantia buxifolia. The sequence goes on along the minus strand of CM059832.1, from coordinate 25,563,451 downwards.
ACTCTGGCAACATGCATTGGGTGGACTTCAATGAGGAGTGCATGAACATCCATAGGGCCTTGCTTATATGAATGAGCAGGTATGCCATTGACGGGATTCTCCCGACAAAATCGTTTCCAGACCATTCTCCTGCTATCGTTGGCATTAACTTTAAGGCTGACTATTATAACTTGTTGAACACTCTTCAGTCAACAAGCACCTATGATGAGTTACAGTACTGTGATTGGCCTTCGAACAACTGGATCAGCGATGCCAAGGAGTGGTCCGCAAGGCACCCATGTTAAGCACTTAGGTTTGAGAGAAAATAAGGAAGTGATTAAGGACCTGGCCAAAGGTGAGGCAGCTAGGCTCGCTCTCACGGACTTCAGAATTATGCAAGATTACGAAGACGAATAGGAGTTGATAAACAAGTGTGTGGGAGGGAAAGAAGATGGAGCAAATTCGTCACTAGTATAAAAATATAGGAATTAGTTACGGTCTTTATTTTGCTTATTGTAAGTTAGGTGTTTGACACTTGAACCTTTTTGAACTCCATGATATTATATGAATATGCTAAAAGTTTGATACTTCAAAAAGTTTTGCTTGTTCTATTTTTTTTTTTTTTTAATCTCTATATATAACACCCAGATAAAGAGAACATAAAAAGACTTCAAATTTGGCATTCTCTTCACCGAAAATAGAACAAAATAAGGTATGATTATTTATGAGCATTATCAGTTTGTTTCTGTTATGTGTTGCTTCTTTTTGCGTCTTGATCATTGAATAGGAAACTAAGCTTTTATAAGCGTTGAGAGAAGCTTATGCATGATAAAATTTGGTTGGCAAGAAATTTGTTAACGTTTTGACTTGTTGAGAATCGGATTTGTCATGTATGCTTGACCTTTTTTTAATGTTAAAAAGCATATGATGCACACTTCATATGTTTTATTTCCTTCTTTTCTATTTCTATACACAGATTCTGTATGTATTATTTCTAGCTACACGTCTCTTTTCTTTATGGTGCAACTGCATGGAAGTTTCAATTGATCAACGAAGATACGGTTCAACACAAATCTCTTATTCCCAGAATTATTCTAAGAATATATCTTCTGAGATTCCATTTCTGTAACAGCCATCCGCAGGAATTGAGAGTTTATGAATCAGTGCAAGTCCTCTACAGGAAGCAAATGCAAAATCGAAACAACAGGGCATGAGGAAGCCGTACAGCTGTGTTTGCATTTAAGGATGACCATAACATAGTATAAATAATCATAACTTGAGATGCAGATTTGCGAATTACACCTTGAGAAAGACTGAAGGATGATATGATTATTTGATCTTGATTTCAACATAATTTCTATCTTTACTTCAAACAATGAATCAGAAACAACTTTACAGAAAATCATCAAAGGAAAAAAGAAAGAAAGAAAAGCAATCTACAGGTTCTCCAAAGGTTTATGATATTCTTTAGGGAACATTTCAGTTCTTGCCAAGGCATGTATTCAAATTCTTATAAAAATGATGGGAGATTTCCTCACGAGTTTTGGCAGGAAGTACTGAGAAATAAAACCTACACTTTTTTAATTTGAACTCAAATGGCTAGCTAAAGAAAACTACTTCAAAACCATTTAGTCAAATCCCAGGGGCAGAAACAGATCCTTACACTTACCTTAACATACATGAAGCTTATGTAGTTGTCTCGAACTCCATGTGCTATTTACAAGTGAAGGGAGAATAATTGTTGGCAGCCTTTTATTTTCCTCAACATGCGGAAAATCAACCATGTAATGAAGTCCACGGCTTTCATGCCTAGCAAGAGCACTGCTGACCACCAACTTTGCACAACAAAAGAGGTTCCTCATTTCACAAGCCTCAAGGGCGACAAATGTCTGCTCCCAGCCATGCTCAAACAAGTATTTCTCCCATTCAGCCTCCACCTCATCAATTCTCCATTCTGCAGTTTGTAGACTCGTTGTAGACCGAACAATTCCCACATACCTCCACATGATTGACTGCAGTTCTTTCCGCACTTCCTTTGTCCTCCTCAAAATATTGTGCATTGCATTACGGCCAAGCGACTTTGGTACAACAGGTCGGGTCCACCAATTTGAAGCACTGAGATCAATGCCAGTGCTCTTCTTGTGATCAATTGAGGGCTGGACAGCTCTTCGTGCAAAAACTAATGCCTCAAGCAATGAATTACTGGCCAATCGGTTTGCTCCGTGCAAACCGGTACATGCAACCTCACCTGCTACATATAGGCCTCGCACATTTGTCTCCCCTTGGAGCCCAGCACGGACTCCCCCACACATGTAATGTGCAGCAGGAACCACAGGAATTGGCTGGCGGGTTATGTCCAGTCCATACTTGAGGCATTCAGCAGCTATGTTGGGAAAGTGGGACAGTATTTTTTCTGTGGGCTTGTGACTTATATCAAGGAGCACATACTTCTCATTACGCTTTTTAAGCTGGTCATCTATACTTCTTGCCACCACATCCCTAGGAGCAAGCTCAGCTCTCTCATCATACAGGGGCATGAACCGTTCCATGCCTAAATTGTAAAGGATGCCTCCATCACCCCTGACAGCTTCAGTGATGAGAAATGAATTCTCTCGAGTTTTCTTTGGTTTGATGGGAAGGCCTTCGTCAGCTAAGGCAGTTGGGTGGAACTGCACAAATCTGAAAAAAAAAGTACCACAAAAGCAGTTGTAAATAGTAGTAACGTGAGGAAAGGAAAAGAATAGCTTCTAATGTTTTGTTCTGTGACTAAACTGATTTATGAACCAAACCAAGGCACTAGGTTTTATTGTCTCGCAGCCAGATCTTTTGGAAGCATTTGAAGGAAGTCACATTAATTTGACAAAACAACATCCAAAAAAAGATTTCATGCTATTCAAGTACTATGACATTGTGATTTCAGTTTCTGGTATCTCAAACAACCGTCTAAAGTGCAGTTGTAAATATTAGTCATAAGTACAACAAAAATTTTCCAATCTAACAACTGCTGCATAAGGGAGACGAAAATAGTCAATTTTCTGAGTGTAGTGAATGACAGTTAGCTTACTCCATGTTTGAAATCACTGCTTGAGCTCGGTGGGCCATAGCCATCCCATCTCCAGTGGCCACCTGTAAGAACAAAATAAAAATATAGTGATGAATCAAATGAGTAATGATTATACTTATGATCAACACGTGTAATTTTCTAGGGAAGCAAGAACAAGGTAAGAATTAGAATATACAAAGTACCAGAGGATTTGTTGTCCATGGATAAATATGCCCAGCTCCACCTGATGCAAGTAAGGTCACCTTTGAAATGAATCGTACCACCTAATATTATGAAAGGGAAAGCATCACGAACCACTACAAAGTTTCTTTGGCAAACTGTTGCTTAATTAAATTGAAGAAAATACAGTAAGGCAATTAGTGTTGTCACCTCTTGTGTTTCAACATTTAAAGTGTCAACACCATGACAAACTGCATCAGGACCATCCTACAATCCCGAACAAAATTTATTTTAGAATCCAAATTTTACTAGGGCATCAAACTGCAATGTCAGATCAAAATATAAACAGAATAAATGAAGAACTTCAGTATTTTCTTTTGTTAATTAAATGTCATTTTATGAAGGAAATGTTATATTTTCCAAAATCCTAACAGTAAAATAGCATGTGAGATACAATGTGAAGCTATACAAAGAAAATAGGATGGAAAGTGAACCAGAGTAGTTAGCAAATCTATTGCAAAGTGATGCTCGAACACTGATATATTAGGGTCACTGACAACAGCTTCCAAAAGAGCCCGCTCAATCTCCCTTCCAGTCATATCTGCAGCATGGACAATTCTGTGATGGGAGTGTCCCCCTTCTCTAGCAAGGTGCAAGTTTCCATCCTCTCCACAATCAAATGATGCACCAATGGCGATCAATTCTCTTATTCTGTCAGGTCCTTCTGTACAAACAACCTGAATATGATAAACCAAACTTATAAAGAGGCTCCGTAATTAAGCAAAAAGCATACATATTTAACTATCAAACACCTAATATGCTGAAACAATCTGAGAACATCTACTTTTGCACAACCGTGCATGTTCTAATTTCACAACTCATCGTTTACTTATTGAAGTTTTTTTACTATATATTTGCCAGTTTCACAAGACCTTCATGTTGATTATGTGCAACTGTAGTACTGGTCACGATTATGAGGCAGGGGACATAATTCCTATCTACTTCTGGATAATGAACAAGTTTTATGTCTTCCATCAGGCACACCACAAGACAATGTAGTTCATATTGAAAATTGAAAAACTGCTGATCACTCAATTAAAATTTTAGTTATTTGCAGTTAAATATGTGATATGAAGTGATGGTTGATAAACTATTGGTCCTGTATAGCATAATTATTAGTTCTTGAACTCACTCTAACAGTCTCATCATCACATAGATAAGCCCCTGCGACAATTGTGTCCTGCATGTGACTCTCAACAGAATCTGAAGGGCAAAGCACAGCACTAACACCGCCTTGGGCATAGTTAGTGTTGCTCTCATGAGGCTCTGCCTTTGTGATCACAGCAACAGTTCCATGTCTTGCAACTTCAAGAGCATAGCGGAGGCCAGCAATTCCACTCCCAATGACAGAAAAATCAAAATACTTTATGGAGCCATCTCTCATGCAAGACAATACAGGGACTGTTCTGAGGGACTTCCAACTCTCACTCACTGGAGAATGAGAGAAATTACACCTCTGGAAACGTAAGAACCTGGATACCCCACATGACCTAACAGATTTTACAAGAGTAAGAATAGGTTCAATGCATAACTTTGACCTTAAAGAATGGGAAACTTCTACTGCTTTAAAAATTTACAGTCAAACAATAAAGTTGGCCCATTGCGATAAGAGATGCATTCTTACACTGAACCATAAGTATAGAAATATGGAGCACATCTAACAACCTATATCACAGCCTATACCACAGAGCAGCATACCTGAACATATACAACAGTTACAAAATATCCACGGTTGTGCTAAAGTACAATTTTGGGACCTCTACAAATTCGAGGACATGGCTGAAATTGATTTTGCGGTTGTGTGGAGTGTGTGAGTGTATAGGCGCAACTAAGATAATGAAATTGCCAATAGCCACAAATCATCATGTACTTCGCACAAAAGCAAACAATGCCCAACAAAATAAAACAAATTTACTACACAAATTCAATGCAAGAAGAAGATTCTTATCAAATACCATGAGAGCTCTCTCTGTATGCATCCATTAAATGTCAGACTGGAAATCAAAGAAGCTTGTTGGCAGCTTTGTCCCTTGCAGCGGATCCCTCCGAAATGAAAATTGCTAGTTCCGGCAGCTACACCAGTTGCCATTGCAATCTTTCTGCCCATAACCAATAAACACAAAATCAAAACAACTCCAACAAAATTTAAAAGTTAAAGAAAAAAAAATCTACTTTATAAATCATCTTATATTTCCAAGCAAAAGAACTTGGGTGTCAGGAGAAGATTGAGCTAAACGTCACCAACAAACCATAACACCAAAATGGGTAGCTTCATGCACCTTCCCCTCTTCTCATATATACTACATTAATTGCAAAAAAGAACACTGCCCATAAACAAAAATTTAAAAGTTTGACAGAATGTTCTACTTGAAAAAAAGAAACATCATGTTATGTCACAATCAAATTTACAATTATGCAGAATAGAAATAGAGAAGAAAAAGGACAAAAACAGAGAAGAAAACAAAACAAGAATAAAAATAGAAACCAAAAAAAGGAGAACATAAAGATCACACTTTCATACAGAGGTTGTATCTTGTTGTTGTTGCAGATGTTGGCTAACGTTTTGTAAAAGATTAGTAACTCAGTTTATAACAAAAACATATAAAGAGAGAGATAAGAGACCTGAACTTGCAAAGAAATGAAACACAAAATCATGCGATTTACATTTTAGAAGAAGAAGATGGCAGCATATATAATAAATGGAAGAGCGGTAAAGGGAGAAGCCTACCGCCTACACTCCCGAGGCGCCACATCCAAATCGAAAAGCCCATGATTTGGTTCTAAACCATCCTTTGTCACTTTGTGGTGCTGGTGCGCCGCCCGTCCCTTCCTTCTACGTTTTGTTTTATTTTATTTTTTCTTTATTTATAATATTGATTATTGGAACGGATGTTAAATTACAATATATAAAAACTATTTTAAGGGTGTTGATAAGTTATATAATAGTGTAATTTACGTTCATCTAAAAGTTGTTATTTATAATCTAAAAAATAATTTAATTGATTTTACTTTTAAGTCACTAATTACAACTTAATAATTTATATAAATTACATCATCCTATCCGTCCCTTCCTTTAATGTTTTTTTTTTATTTTTTCTTCATTTATAATATTGATTATCGGAACACATGTTAAACTACAATATATAAAAATCATTTTGAAGTGTTGTTAAGTTACATAATAATATAATTTACATTAATTTCAAAAGTTGTAATTAGTAATGCAAAAGGTAGTTTAGTCGATTTTATTTTTAAGTCACTAGTTACAACTTACAACTCAATAGTTGTTGTAAGTTACATCCTAATATAACTTAATAAGATCTTTATTTTAATTATAATATAAGTTTGGACCTTGAATCCCTCAATTTCAGCCAAAAGATTCGTGCACCGTTGGTCCCTTCCTTTTACGTTTTATTTTATTTTTTTTATTTATAATATTTATTGTTGGAGTACATGTTAAATTACAATATATAAAAACCATTTTAATTATAATATAAGTTTGAACATCAAATCCCTCAATTTCATTCAAAAGATTTATGCATCGTCCGTCCCTTCCTTTTACATTTTATTTTATTTTTTCTTTATTTATAATATTGATTATTGGAACACATGTTAAATTACAACATATAAAAACCATTTTATTATAATATAAGTTGTACCCCCAACTCCTCAATTTCACCCAAAAAGATTTTTACTGGTTAAACTAACCAGTATCAATCATTATAAAAATAATTAATTCACTATAGCAAAATAGAAATTCAAAATATATTATAATTAAGATCGGCTTGGAGTATGACTTCTTCTGTTTCTTTTTTTTGTGTCTAAGTTTTAACATAGCCTGCAACAATTTTTTTTTTTTACTCGTTTAAATTGTGGTCTTCACCTAATAAGATGGGAATGGATAGACCACGTTCAGAATATTATTCTTATATTTTATTAAATCTTATTTTCATTTCGATTAAGAGAAATTTACAGAGAATATAATTTATTTCTTGCTTTTTTTATTAGTTTTTTTTAAAGCTATTTTTATGTTGCCAGGCATTATTATTTTGAATTTTTGGTTTTCGCACGGGAAACTAAATGTTGTTTTTTTTTTTCAGTCCAATGTATCCTACAATATAATAGTGGCTACCTTTTTATTACAATTTACTATTTTTAAAAAAACAATGTGCGTATTTTTTTAATATTTAAAAGAAAAATATTTCTTACAAGTTAAGGAAGGATTCAGGGTTAAGCTTATTTTTTGCTAAGCAAAAAATTAGAGGTCAAGATCTAATTTTTTTTCCCCTTATTTAATAATCATTGACTAAGTGCTTATAAAAAATTCAGCTCAATATTGAATCTTTATTCAGTTACAATACATATAAAATGAAATTGGCTTATCACGCTACTAATGCAGGAATGCGCTTTCTATGTACTAAATTTTTAATATATAATATGATACATGAGTTCAGCCACAAATGTTAAATCCTAAAATTTGTCATTTTATTTTATTTGCTATACGATTTTAGAATTAGTTTTGTAACATATAACATAACTTAAACCTTATTTGGTGTTGAAGTGTTGTACTTTTTAAATTACAACAATTATAAAAAAAAATTTATAGTTGCAAAATAAATATTAATAATATGTAGTAAATATAATTTTTAAATAATAATTTTGACAAACATAGTAAAATATAATAAATTTTTTATCATATAAATGTAAATCAAATTAATTTAACTTATAATCTACAATAGCTAATATTTACTAAATATTTTAATATTATAATTTTTAAAGCACAATTATCTAATTTTAATTTCAAATTGGGCTTATTCGAGTAAATATGCTTGATTCAAATTTTGATCCATGTACACATTCAAAAAGTAGAAAGGCAGTCTAATGATGGTCCTTGTGATCACAATTGACAACCATAACAAAACATCAAAATGAAGGAACTTCACACAAAACCTGTGATGCATATGGGCCAACTGACCATCTAAGCCCCTTTGCCCTTTCTCATAAAGTGACCATAACCACTCATATAATGCTTCGAATAAGTAATGTCAATGAAATTATTAATTAAATCTTAATTTAAGTTTTAATTGATTTATTATTTTTATTAGATGGTAGACTATTGATTTTAATTTATTATTAAAGTAATAAATAACACATAATAATTAAAATTTAAATTACGATTAAATCATTTGAATCCCTAAGAGTATCTCTGAAAGACTCTATAAATTTTACTCTTTAAATATCTATTTGCTTACCTATGTGGCAAATAGAAGGGTAAAAAATATTATATTCTCCAAAAGACTCTTCAAATAGAAATAACTTAATATTATTTTAATCAAATAATTATTTTTTTAAAGAAAAAGTCAATAGTAATTAAAGCACTACTCTTTTTTTTTTTTCTAAAGAAAGGTAATAAAATATAAATTAAAGAGGGAGAAATCAACTTTCTAAATTTGAAGAGAAAGAATCATTTTTTATTTAAAGAATCTTAATTAGAGTGTCTTTTGAAGTTTTAAATATTGAGGTAGCTCTTCAAATAATAATAAAATCTTATTTAAAAAGCCTTTTGGTGATGCTCTAAGGGAACATTCTCTTTGAGCAAGCACCAATTATGTTTCTTGTGGTTGACAGTAAACCACGACATAAAGAAATAAACAAACAAATGTTTCAACAAAAATAGTTGGACGAAAACACGAGAAAATGTGTCAATGGGGACATTTTTGGAAAAAAGAAAAAAAAGAATGGATTACTCGTTTAAAGACTTGTCTCTTGCAAAAGTTCAAAATTCCTTTGTGAGGTTTGAGAATATTATTTTGGGGTCAATTTCCTAATTGGATGGATCAAAATTATTGTTTCAAATAATTGGTAGAATTATGCATGCGTGTCCTTTTTTGGTTGATCATGCGCCCACGAAATGGGCAACTTCCTTTTCTTTCCTCGGTATTTTTGGAGGTATTGCTGCGGGCCAGGCAGGGATCGCGAGACAGCCCGAGGTGGAAAGAAAAATCCGAGTTAGTTTATTGCTTAATTTGGCTTTTATGGTAGGATGGTGATATTTCCACCCGATTTTTATAAAATAATTATAAAAATTTTTCATTATTTTTAAAAATTTTAAATAAAAAGAATTAATCAATTAAATATATTTTAATTTATTTTATTGTGACTTAGATTTTTTATTATATTTGACTAATAAGATTATTTTAACCTAAATTTAAATTGATTATTTTATCCTTAAAGGGTAAAAATACGAAAAATTTAATTTAACTTCAACAAATTTTTTTAATTTTATACAAAATTCATTATTTCTAAATAGTTAATTCTACTTTATCATTATGATTATTAATTTTTAATTAAAAAAACATAATATTTTAATGAGAAATACTCATTAAATTATTAGACTGTCAAATTTATATCATTTATGTGTAAAATATTAAAAATTATTAGACTTCATTTAAGAAGTTAGATTATAAATTACAAAATTAAGTACCTAGAGTACTAGATACAAGAACATATATTTTTTGGGGCAAGTAGGTTATTTTATGTCATAAAATAAAATAATTAAATAAAACTTATATTAAAGCTACTTTAATAGTAAGAAAAAGAAATATAAAAATAATTTAATTAATTAATTACATATTTTTATTTATATTTATTTAAAAAATGTGTCTTTATTATAAATATTTTTTTAAAATAGAATGAATTTACATAAATAATGGGGTGGAAATACCCCCACCCTTTATGGAGAATTTATAGGCTGATGGTAGTACTCGCACTTTTCTTCGAAACAAGAATTTAATGATTGATAATTAGGAGTGGCAAACGAATGGGTGACAGGAAAGACAGGCCCAGGACTGCTTTAGGCCTGTCCAAGTTTGACAGGCCGGACAAGGGCAGAGCCCATTATGCGCCATGCCCGAATCTGGGCTTTGATTTTTTTTTAAATAATTAAACAAAGTAAAACAGAAACTAAAATGACATAACATTTATTTTCAAAAATTTGACATTACCTCCCCCACAAAAAGGGAATTTTGATTTGTGCCAAAATGCCATGACTGTAAATAGATGACAACTATTTGCCTTGAAAAAACAAATCTGAACCTACGGATTAGTTTGGTTTTGATTTTACTTCTTTAAATTAACCAAAAACACATATTTTAAGAAAAAATTGAAAAACTGGTTTGATTTTTGATTCACGCTACTGAACCAAATAATTGAACCGAAAAATTGGGACAAGTTAGTAAATTTAAAATGATTTACACATACCATAATCTACTTGCATATTACACATTAAGCATATGAATATAAGATAAAATAAGTAAATTAATATAAGAGATATTGAAAAAATTTACAAATGTAAAATAAAAGCTCATTATAAGATTGACTATCTTATGTATTTGCTGATTTTGTATTTAATTTGAATGACGTTAGTTTTGTGTTTATGTAATGTATGTGATATTTTATTAAGGATAAAACTTATTTTTAAAAATTAAATTATATATTCTCAATAATGCCATGACTGTAAATAGATAACAAATATTTGCTAACATCCCTTAAGGGTGGAAAAAAAAAGTGCCTTGAAAAAACTAAACTGAACCTACGGTTTAGTTGGGTTTCGATTCTATTTATTTAAATAACCAAAAACACATATTATAAAAAAAAATTGAAAAACTAGTTTGATTTTTGATTCACGCTATTGAACCAAATAATTGAACTGAAAAATTGGGATAAGTTAGTAAATTTACAATGATTTACTTGTACCATAATCTACTTGTAGATTACACATCAAACATATGAATATAAGATAAAATAAGTAAATTAATATAAGAGATATTGAAAAATTTTACAAATGTTAAATAAAAGCTCATTATAAGATTGACTATCTTATGTATTTTCTGATTTTATATTTAATTTGAATGATGTTAGTTTTGTGTTTATGTAATGTGTGTGATGTTTTATTAAGGATAAAACTTATTTTTAAAAATTAAATTATATATTCTTAATAATGCCATGACTGTAAATAGATAACAAATATTTGCTGACATCCCTTAATTCACATGATTAAGGATGGAAAAAAAATTGCCTTGAAAAAACTAAATTGAACCTACGGTTTAGTTGGGTTTCGATTCTATTTCTTTAAATAACCAAAAACACATATTATAAGAAAAAATTTGAAAAACTAGTTTGATTTTTGATTCACTTACTAAACTGAATAATCAAATCAAAAATTTGGACAATTTAGTAAATTTAAAAGGATTTACGACTGACATAATCTATTTGCATATTACACCTAAAATATATGAACATAAAATAAAATAAGTAAATTAATATAAAAGATAATAAAAAAAAATTACAAATGTAAAATAAAAACTCATTATAAGATTGATTATCTTATATATTTATTAAATTGAATAATGCCAGTTGTTCGTTTATATTATTCATGTGATGTTTTTATTAAGAATGAAACTTATTTTTAAAATTAAAATTTAAAAAATTATTATTTTAATATACATCTCAATGATAACTTCAAAATGATCTCTAAATACAAGTAAGGAAGAAAGTTTAAAACTACATACATACATACATACATACATACATATATATATATTTACTTTGACTTGATCCATATTAAAATAAATATTTCGCTTAATTAATTTGCTTAACAGTATTTGTTTCAATGAGTAATTTTTTTCTTTACTTAATAAAATAAATGAATAAAATATTTCTTTACTAAAATTATGTATAAATCATGTTAATTTTTTAATAACTAATAATTTTATATAAATTTATTTACTTCACCTTCTGTTTATTAATCTTACAAGTAATTTGTAAAATTTTTGTCTTTTCGTATGGATATGGTAACTCATAATTTTAACCATTGTACTAACAAACTGCCTCATCACTATTATTTCATCATCGGATAGTGCCACGTCACTGAAGTAGTGTCGCTGTTGTCGGGAGAGTTGAAACCGTCGTAGAAGCGTGAGCGAACTTTCAGTTACCGCTTAAGCCATAACCTTTAGCTATCACAATCTTTCCTTCTCCTCCTCGTTGTTCAATTCAGAGAAAGAAAAAAATTAAACAAAATTACAATAAGAATATGGGTAATTGGATGAACAAAGAGCCTCCACCGCCGATGGTACTGGTGCCGCCACTCTTCGATTTCCCTCCTCTCGCCGCCCGTACCAGGTAAGGTTTCAGTTCAATTCTTTTGACCAATAAATTTTAGGTGACAAACAAATTAGGGAAAAAAAAAAGTTAACGCATTGAGTTGACGCAGGATGTTGGAGTCGTCATATAATTTGTTGTTTGGGAAGCTAGCTTTGAAGTGTCTCTTTGACGATTATTTTGAAGAAGCAAGTCATTTTAGCACCAGAATTATGTTGAAGCCTATTGATGATCCTCATGTCGATATGATTGCAACTGTAATTCCTTTTTTTTTTTTTTAACACCATTGAAATATTCTTTTGATTAATTAAAAAAATATTTATTATTTTTATTTATTTATATTTTATACGGTAGGTTTCTGGTCCACTTGATCATAAACCTGAGGAGAATATTGTGGGAAATGCTCTGTTTCGATGGCAAAGGTGTTCCATTTTTCTTAATTTGGCTTTGCTTTGCAAGGTAGTGTAATGAAGGCTATGAAAATGCTATTAAGCTGTACATTTTAATGCTTTGATTCTATGAACAGGGACTTGGATGATCCTCATACGTTCATGGACCTTTTCGTATCAAACTCTGACCCGTAAGGAACCATTTAGTTTGAAGTAAAAGTGTTTAATCAATTTATTTTATTGGTTGCTGGCTTCCAGAGGCGATATTGTTTAAATGTTGCTTGTTCTGCTGTTGTTCTAGTGTTTTACGGATAAGGTCTAGTACTTACTATCCAAAATGGGGCTTTGGAGCATTTGGCACTATTCCATTACTGATGAAGAAAAGGTGCATTTTTTATCAGTCAAACAATCTTATTTGGATTCCTCAGCTTGTTTGTACAAATACTTGTGACTTACAAGATGAATGCTCGCTGACAAGCTTAATGTGTTTTGCAGAATATCTTCTGAAGATTATGGTGTCATGGGGTTGAGATATGGAACTGGAAATTTGTCTTTTGGAGCCATGCTTATGCCCTTTGCAAGTATGTGACGTGAATTTATGTAATTGAATTTCTGTCTCTTGAACATTTGGCTATTGAAGTCTTGGTTCCGTAGGTTATAGTTATTGTGCAATCATTGCTGTTGTTGGGCTTTAAGGAATTTTTAGAGTAGTATATATGACTTTGCATGTACCTCTACCCTTTTGCTTAGAACAAATTCATCTTCAACAAGTTATACCTTTTTCTGTTCCATTTAAATTATATCAAATTTTTGTTGATTAATGCTCAGCTTCATTTATATTATAGCACTACTCATAAATCTATCCTGGTATTATGCATGCATCGTGTAGGAATTTGTTGTCGGCAGGACTCTGGCAAATTTTTAAATGGTTCTCTTTTATTTGCAAGGTTTCCTTCAAAACTTACATCCAGCTGTACAAAATTCAAATGTAATACAAAAATGTATGTAAAACTAACTTACTTTCAGTCCTTCGGCCCTGTCCCATTTCACTTTTCCCAATCAAATACAAATTCATTTACCCTTGTTCCTGTCTATTTTGCTTCAGCTCTTGTTGTGAGATTTTAGGAGCTTTTTTTTTTTTTTTAATTTTACTAACAAGATGAACATTGCTTTCCTTTGCAGTGAAAGATGAGTTGCCTAAGAATGCATGGTTGGTAAGCAAGATGGGAAGGCTTACTGTTGGAGTGCAGTATGAGCCACAGTGTAAGTTCCTCACTGATTAGCTTCTTTTTGTAGAGAACTTCAAGCTCAGTCCATTGCATTTGTTTGCTAAATTTCTGATTCATTTCTTGAAGTTGAAGAATTGTCTCTTCAGTATTGAATAAATTTTGTTGTCCTGTGTTTGTGTCTTTCCCTGTCCTTTTCTGAAGTAACATGCTTGAAATTTCTCATTGAGTGTAATGCTAAGATGTAATCATTAGGCTTTGAGTTCTTGCGGTTCATATTTTGCAAGTTATAAGTTGCTCTGTTTGTTACATTTGTTAGTTAAATTTATGATTAATTTCTTCAAGTTGAAGAATTGTCTGTTCAGTCTTGAGTAAATTCAGCTATACTCCTGTGTTTTGTATATCTGAACAAATATGTAAAAATTTGTTTACCTTTGTTTCTTTCCCTTTTCATTTCTTAAAATAAATATGTTCATACTAGAAATTTCTCATTGAGAGTAATGCTACTAGTATAATCATTAGGTTGGAGTTCGTGCTTGAAATTTCTCACTTCATATTTCTAATTGAGTCCTCGCAACAAGTACTTCGTGAAAAAATGTTTCATGCGGTATGCTTAGATGATAAGCTGGAGGAATCTCTTTAGCTGTTAGTGAAAACTTTCAATAGGACTCACTCCTATTGTTTACTTCGTTGTTAGATGGAGGCAAAGAAGATTCAAAATATAAAAACTTAATGAATTGGAGTTATGCTATTGGATATGGAGTTGGATCAGGCAGTCCATTGAGCCCTTCGTTCAATTTTGGCCTTGAACTTGCTAAAAGTTCGGTGGTTAGTCTTCTCAGTGCTTCTTAATTTATTTCTAGATCTGCATTTTCTCCCGGCGAGTTTGTTTATCATTCCTAAAAGTTTGCCGTTACTACTCATCAAATGTTTCAAAATGTTTCTTTGTTGCTTTTGAGTGAAAATTTATGCTAAGTTTCAACTGCAGTTCGTTGCCTCATTCTATCAACACGTGGTTGTCCAAAGACGGGTATGATTCCTCGTTTCATCTTTTGTCTTTCGAGTCTTTATTCTGATTTATGTATCTGCATTGACGTGATGTGTGTGTGTGTGCGCGCGTGTGCATGGGTGCGTGTAATTTTTTTTTTTTTTGGGCAACATATGATTCCTTGTTTTTGCACATTGCAAGAGTAGATATCAACCTAAATTCATTTGAAATACTCGTTTTAGTTGAATTATCCGCTAACATAATTTTGGAATGCTCACTTGCAATATGTTTGATTTATGTAGAAGAAGGAATAGAAATATGTCAAATCATCTACCAAGTATATTTTCAATGTGAAATTTGCTGCATTAAAATATTATATAATTTGAGGAGAGATTTATGTACATGCAGATTATTCTAAGATACTGGGAATCAAGGATTTAGAGTAATGTACTTGAACTCATTGTATGGTTATGCAATTTGAAGCTAAATTCTCACAATTTTAATGATTTGCTTAAACTATTCGGCCTACTTCTAGGAAGCTGGTCCATGTGATGTCATGCCAGTAGAAGATAATTTCTGTTTTGTTGCAGTATAATTATGATTCTTGCTATCTTTTCCATTAGTATCCTTGATAGTGGTTTTTTGGGATCTAGTTTTGCAATACGGTACTGACAAATCTTTGAACTGCTTCAAAACTAAACAGGTGAAGAATCCTCTTGAAGAAGATGAAATAGTTGGAATTACAAATTATATTGACTTTGGCTTTGAGTTGCAGACAAGGTATTTCAAGTAAATAAATAATTTATAATCAATTTCTTGACACCCGATATTAATACAATCATGTTTTGAAGGATTGATGATGCCAAAACAGCAAACAACATCCCGGAATCCTCCTTTCAGGTGGCTGCATCCTGGCAGGCCAATAAAAACTTCTTGCTGAAGGTAGTATTAATAATCTTGTGCTTGAAGTATGGATCACATCACTACCTCAGCTCCAATGAAATATCCACATTTTTTCTTTGCAGGGAAAGGTGGGACCTCTCAGCTCATCAGTAGCGATGGCATTTAAGTCATGGTGGAAACCTTCTTTCACTTTCAGCATTTCAGGTATCTCTAGTTGGTGTATAATTTCATTCTTCCATTTCAAGGTTTCATTTTAATCGGTCATGTCAATGGGATTCAAGAAGTAACCTGCAAGCAATTATGGGATTCTATCTTTACTGTATTCAACATTCCATCAGTAGTATTTTCTTACAAAACCTTTAGGTTTTCATGCGAATTCTCAAATATTCCATGGAAACCCCCAATGCAGGCGTTCCCACGGTTTTCATCCTGTCTGTGATTATGTCACTTGAGCATATTTTGTACATGATGGTTGGAGAAATAAAATTATCTAAACTCTGTTGCTTACTTAGGTGTTTATCAAGGAGCTTCTCAAAGATTTTCATTTTCTTCTTCCTGGTCTCAAATTAAGCTCAATAGGAAATTTGTTTCTTGTTTAAACTTGTAGTCATTTTCATGTGTACATGTTGTGACTGAGAAACTTGTTTGTGAATAATAAAAATGACAAATACGATGAAAGACATTGAATAACTATAAACACCTATTGTGTTGCAGCTACTAAAGACCGTGTTGTTGGAAAGACATCGTACGGATTTGGCATACGTGTTGAAAATCTTCGAGAAGCAAGGTATATTAGTCAGTTCATTGTCCTTTCTCAATCACATATATAATCTTCAGCATCTCTGGGCCAATGTTGTTTATTCTGACATTTAACGGAGCTCTGTATCTTGCAGTTATCAAAGAGCTGATCCAAATTTTGTAATGCTGACACCGAGCAAAGAGCACCTGGCAGAGGGTATGGTATGGAAAACAGGCAGGAGACCAATGCTACAATCAGATGTAAATGCCGGAAATTTTGATGGATTACCCAGGGAATTAAGGCCATTGGGAAAAATTTTGTAAATTTCTATTCTTTTTCCCCTTCTCTAAGCAAGAAGATTTTGCAGCACGACACCGTTAGAGGAAATTGCCTTTTGATTCTGTAGATCATTCTTCCGCTCTTAAAAATTATATAATTAATTCATTTTTAAAAAATAATTTTAAAATTAATAATATTAAATCTGTCTATTATTATTATTTTCTCCCTTATGGCCAAATAAACATGTGGCTATCCAATGAGATGAAAGCGTGATCATAAGAGATTACCCAACAGGGGGCGGTATGGGGCCCAGACAGACAGCGGTAGAAGGGTTATCAACCATAATCGTTAATCCCTTGTGTCGAAAGCCAGAACATGGCTTATTCACTCCTTTCTTCCAGTACGTTCTTACTCGCTCGCTCCGCAAACACGACGCTAGCTCCGCTCAACAAACACAACTTCCCTCTCAGACCATCACGGGCACGCGCCACTGCTGCTACTATCATTTGCTGCAGCAACTCTCCAACAACATCCGCCACTCGCTCAATTGTTTCAAAGCTGTTACTGTTCACTAAGCCGTCATCCTCTGCCTCTTCGGCTTTTGAATCACTCTTCGTATTCTGCGGTTCTGTGGTTCTATCTTTAACTCTCCTCTTCTCCAACGTCGATTCCGCCTTGGCTTTCGTCGTCACTCCGCAACGTAAGCTTCAAACCGACGAACTCGCTACCGTTCGCCTCTTTCAAGAGAACACTCCTTCTGTTGTTAATATCACCAATCTTGCTGCCAGGTATTATTATTAAATTAAATTTAATTTAATTTAAAATGTAGTTCTTTCAAGAATTTTAAGTTGAAATTTTAGTTTGCTGATCAAATTATTAATAATGTTGTAGGCAGGATGCATTTACACTGGATGTGTTGGAGGTCCCACAAGGATCCGGGTCGGGTTTTGTCTGGGATTCCAAAGGTCACGTTGTCACCAATTATCATGTGATTCGTGGTGCTTCTGACATCAGGTTGGTTTTCTTGCTTTCTTTCTTTCTTTTTTTTTTAATTTTTTTTTATTTCTGTGGAACTGTCACTTAAGTCGTTAACTGAACTGTTGATATGCAGGAAATAAGTAGTACATATACACACATATATACATACATATATACATACATACACATATATACATACATATATACATACATACATATACATACATACATACATACATACATATATATATATACATACATACACATACATATATATATATATATACATACATACACATACATATATATATATATATATACATACATACACATACATATATATATATATATATATATCGTTAAATGCTGATGTTAATTGGTGTTGATCAGGGCTTACTTAATTTTTTTCCCCTTGGTTTGAAAACATAGAGTATGTGGATTAAAATTTCCTTAATTTACATATATCTTAGTTTCTTGTTAAAACAAATAAATTTGGTGGCCTGACGTTGGATGCTGTTATGGACATTGAAGTCGTACCTCCATTATGCTTCACTTGACGAGGCAAGAAGGCAAATGATGATTCTATTTAAAAATGAATTAAATCAGCTTTGTAAATGCTGGCCCTGCAAGCAGTGCTGTGATATCACACAACTTTTCTCACTAGTTATTAGCTCATTATAATAGTATTGATTACATGTAGCAGGATGAATTAAGAAGCCATTGCCTTGGTGTAATGGTGTAAGTCTGGATCTAAAATCTACATGTTTAAGGGCGAGGACATCCTTCTTAGATCCTGTTGGGAATAATACTTGATAATAACCTGTTTCTTTTTATTTTCTATGGCGTAGTATGACTTTGTCTTTTGCGCGCGGTGAATTTCAATGTACTTAGTTAGAGATGGCAAAAATGCTCGGCTCAGGTGTTTCAGATCAGGATTTGCCTGAGTAGGGCATGTTTTCTTAACAGTCGGGCTAGGCTGCCCAAAAGCCGGATAAATACATAAAAATTAAAAAATATTTTATTTTAATTAAAATAATATTTTAATGTTTAGTTAACCGATTCATAACTTGTATTTAAAGTTTAAAATACTTTAAGCCCAAATTTTAAAGCTTAATCTAATAAAAACAAAAAATTTGTAATCTATAAATATGTAATATAAGATTTGGGCTTTATGCTTGGCCCAATAAAGGACATGCTTGGACTGGACTCCGGCTTTGCCAAGCCTCGAGCCCGACATTTTGCCATCTATATATTTAGGTAGCGTTTGTTTTTTTGTCTGAAATCTAAATGGGTCTGAATTTTTCTAAAGTCTGAATGGGTCTGAATACGAAAATTTGAATGACATGTTTGTTTTTCTTTTTTAAATATCTGAATTTAAGTGGCATCTTGTTTGTTTTTATAATAAAAAATATCTTAAATTTAGTTATTTGACATTTATGTCCTTATAAATTAAAACAAAAAAAGAAGATTAGATTTTATAGTTTAGGAAATAAATTATTTTACAGAGATATTTTTGAAATATAATATTTAATTGTCATTCAGACCTTTTTTCATTCAGATAAAAGTCACAAAAGTTTACTTTTTCTATTCAGACGTAAATGTTTGAAAATCAGACATAAGTTCCAAAAAACAAACAAACATATTTTAAAAAATAGCTGAAATTAATAAAATTTCAGACTTCAGACATTTAACAAACAACCTCTTAGTCTTTAAGCTGAATGACCTTGCTTTGTTGATGCATGAGTTTCTTTGTGGTAATACATGTTGAGTTAAAGTAATGTTTTGCAGTAGATTCTGGGATGTCGTTACTTTTGGTTTTTGCGATTAATTGCGCTAGTGTTTTACAGGGTCACTTTTGCTGATCAATCAATTTATGATGCGAAAATTGTTGGATTTGACCAAGACAAGGATGTTGCTGTGTTGCGTATTGATGCACCGAAAGATAAATTAAGACCTATTCCTATTGGTGTCTCTGCAGACTTGCTTGTTGGTCAGAAAGTATATGCTATTGGCAACCCCGTAAGTATGTTCTTCCATTTTCTTGCTGAATATTATATACAATGGCAAAGTTGGATAACGTCTTTCTTTTTACATAAGCGTTGGAGATAATCAGTAGTGATCCCCAGATCAAACTAAGTGGCACGCAGAATTATAAAAAATATCATCAAGTTTTTATCTACTGGGAAGACAATTAGTTACCTTTGAAAATGTGGATGTTTCAATTAAGATGTTTGAGGAGTTATTTTGAAATAAAGCAGTATTTGAATGCTCTCTCTCTCTCTCCACTTTAAGGCCAAAATTGTTGTCAAGAAGATGTCTTAGAAGATCAGTATAGTGCTTTTTCATTCATCAGGATTATTTCGTAATGTCTGAATTCTGATAGTTTTCTAAAGGCATTGACGGTCATTGTTGTTTTCTACACAGTCTGAAGATTTGATTTCCATATAAATTTGCTTCCCACTTTTAACTTGTCGTAGAAGCTTTTGATTGATACTTTGCCATAATATCCTGATCATGGCATATAGGTTTCATAAGTTCTTCTTAGTTGAAAATCTCATTCCTGTGTCCATATTTTTGTTTGCAGTTTGGACTCGACCATACCCTTACAACTGGCGTGATCAGGTAACTAAATGAAAGTTTATATTCTTACCTTAAGTATATTTGATGTCTTTATAATATTACTACATTTGAAATTTCGTTGTAAGTTTAGTTCAATCAGCCATGTTTCGCTGCTGGAATTATATTTTAATGCTTTTACAATTTGCTGAAATGATTTCTTTTGTTTTGTGTTGTTTCGTTTCCAGTTTTGCCCTTTATTATTTGTGGGGCCCCCCCCCCCCCCCCCCCCCACAACAAAAAAAAAAAAGAAAATAAATAAAGGAAGACGTGAGAAATAGAATGTAATTTATATTTCTATAAAAAAGTACAAAAAACTGAGATGGACTAGGATCCTCTGCCAGACTTAGTAATTGGGCTCTATATATATATGATGGGAAGGCTTCGAAAAAGAACTGCATATGTTACTAACAAGATTAGAAATTTATATATGTAGGTAGAGAAAGAAGTTCCATACAAATTAGCAATTAAGCAATTCTCTTCTTCATATATCTACCAAAAATTTTTTAGGAAGCATATAAGTCAAATTAATACCTTATGATCTGGGACGAGTTAGGTTTATTTAGTAGGATCTTTTTAGCTTGATGGAGCCGGATTTTGTTCTCCACTTTCTTTTCTATATATGGTTGTGTCACCTCATATATCTATCATCAATCTAAAATGTAACAATAAATTCAAGATATGAATGTGTATTGACCTATGCATTAAACTATGTCATTTGCTAATGTATTCTTTATCTTCACTGTAGTGGGCTTCGTAGGGAAATCAGTTCTGCAGCCACTGGCCGTCCAATTCAGGATGTTATACAAACTGATGCAGCCATTAATCCTGGTAATAGTGGAGGGCCACTTTTAGATAGTTCTGGAAGCCTAATTGGAATAAATACAGCTATATACTCTCCATCCGGTGCATCCTCTGGTGTTGGATTTTCGATTCCAGTCGACACTGTGAGTTATCATCATGTACTTAGTTTTGGTTTTGTTGGAGACAACTTTGTATCTATTCTAGTTGTAAACTTGAGAAACAAACTTATATTTCTTTTAATGCCTGAGAGAAGTTTAGTGATCTATATTCTTATTTATCCAGGTAAATGGCATTGTCGATCAACTAGTTAAGTTTGGTAAGGTCACACGACCTATTTTAGGGATTAAGTTTGCACCTGATCAATCTGTGGAGCAGTTAGGTGTAAGTGGAGTGCTTGTCTTAGATGCTCCTCCAAATGGTCCCGCTGGCAAAGCAGTATGCCTAATTTCTTTCTTTTTTCTTTTTTTATTGGCCTATTTTTTTTCCTTTTTTCCTCATGTATAAATAAACTAATATTCTATTAGATAAAATACTAGGCTAGATATTTCTTTTCACTTGATTTTCGGATTAGTTCACTCAAGTACAACTTATCAATCTTTATCTATAGGGCTTGCTATCAACCAAACGCGATGCCTACGGCAGACTTATTTTGGGTGACATCATAACATCTGTGAATGGAAAAAAGGTCTCCAATGGCAGCGACTTGTACAGAATTCTTGACCAATGTAAAGTTGGAGATGAGGTATCTTGTTTTACATTTCTTTGACTTACTCATATTACCTTTCTTCTTGGTGGAGAACTTGGGAGCAGTCTGGGATAATTTCTAGTTTTCATAAAGGGATTTTCTATTTCGATAAGAATGAGATTGGTGAGTCTAATGTGCTTAGTCAAGTGATAAAATTTAAGAAAGTAGAAAAAAAAATTTCTCCTAAATTTGAAGGTCTGCAAGTTATTTTATTTTGTCCTTTTTTTTTTTTAATCATAGTTTTGATGGATGATTCTAGATTTTATGGGATGTGAGAGTGGCACTGGACCATACTAACGGTGGTAAAAGAAAAATTAATTCAACCTCTGATTCTATTCTTCTTGCCGCTTTACTTAACTTTCTTGTAGTTATTGGTACAAGGTATGAAGCAACCACCACTGCTGAGTGGTAATCTTAGGCTATTGTGGTCGGAAGAAAGACCTGTTAGACAGATGCTCTGTGGTTATGCCTCAGAGAACTGTTTCCCTTGAAGTTATGGTGAACAGAAGGCTACTGTAATAAATTTTTTAACTGTACTGTTATAGTCTAGTATCTAAGCTGCTTCAGGAATGATATATACATTAGTATCAAGAGTGAAAGATGGGTCTTAATATTCTGTAATATTATTGCTAATTTGTTTATTCGTCCGTGTGTAACACTATGAATTGTTTGATATCAGGTGATTGTTGAGGTATTGCGCGGAGATCATAAGGAGAAGATTCCGGTAAAACTTGAACCAAAACCAGATGAGACTTAATATGCCAAAAGGTTGGGTTTGTATATTTAAGTGCAGTTCATATACGATAAAAATGCCATTGTAGTTGTGCATCAATTTATTTTACCAAAACTGGTCTTTTCTTGTACATATTTCAGCAATTGTACCAACACTTGATGTCAGGATTCCACTAAATTGATAAGCTAAATTGTCATCTCATTTTTCATCCTACTTTTAGAAAAGACTTCATACAGATTACACTAAATTTCCCGATTAGAGTTCCTCATTTCTTAACAAAGACCAACTATTTAAAATTGGTAGAGGATCTTGATTGTCTTTGGCAAGTCAACATGGTCAGTCTGCTTATTGATTATTTGGTGCATAAAATGATTAAATGATTCATTCATTGTTCATATAACTTTTTATATTCTCATGGCTTCACCGCCCAATATAAGTGGGTGGTGTTCAAGTGAAAGGCTATAAATGATATTGATGAAGGGTGACAGGCTGCCCAAGCTGCAATGTCGCTCATTATTTTCTCCTCACTTAGGCCTAATTTGTATGATAGTATCCAAAGCTTGATAAATTCTACGAGACAAGTAATTTTAGGGTTTATTTTACATGCCTAAAGCTATTAAATAGGAGTGAGCGGGATTGGAGTTCTCTCATTATTTGAACAAGTTTTTTCTGAAGTAAAATGTAAGTTCTAAATACATATACCCTATAAAATCCGAGAAACTTTTAAGAAACCTTTCAGAGCTTCAAAAGAAATCTAACTCTTGAGTAATTTTACTAGGGGATTTTTTTTTTAAATTAACTATTCTGGTGGTTTTACTTTTCACTCAAAATTATTAATAATAATAATGTGAGGGTTATTTTACAGCTGCCGAAAGGTGCAGTCTTCTCATGTAAACAGTACTCATCGTGGCCCCAAGTGAGATTCATGGTCAAGTTTGTGAGAAAGCTGCATTTTACAATATCTGTAAGATAACAAGCTCCTAATAATAATAATAATAATAATTATTATTATTATTATTATATCTTGTTGATGATAATTCAAGTGCAAATGAAAGTGATATCAAATAAGGAAATAGCCACTTTTGCACAGATTTCTGCTTGACCATTGAAATGCAGCAGGCAGTAATTACCCAATTAAAACTTTAACAGAACCACGGTGCAGAAAGAAATGGTCCTATCCGATTTCATTTAACTGCCAAGAACGTGGTGGCCAAAATTAGAACTGTTTTTAATGAAAGATTATTGACACAGAAACTTGGATGAGATAGGTCTAATGATGTTTTGGCAGATATGAGTTCTATTAACTTTTTCATATAAAGTTCTATGGATTTTACAGTAGAATTCATTAGTGGTCTACTTTAAGACTTACAATGCTACCGCATGATAAAGCGACAAAGGCCAAACTTACTGCCTCAGGATGGTCCTGCAATGGATACACTAAAGGTTCTACTTGAGGACCTATTACTCTAGCACATGACATAGTAGTATTATAGTGGTGATTTTGTCACTTCTAAGTTTTCCTCTTATCAATGACACAATACAAAATTTCTAAATAATATTATTTATTATGATGCTACATTAGTATGAATAGAAATAACTTAGTATTGCCTTTAAAAAAAAGAAAAAGAAAAGCAAACCCTTGTGTAAAGAGAAATGAATATCGAAAAAGAGCAAGAAAAATAAATTTAAAAAAAAGCATTGCTGATGTCAATGCTGTAATAAATTAAAGAATCATAGATGAGTCGACGAACGTCAAAATGTATCAAGATGTGTGATGTTAGTAATATCCCATCATCATCTATTAGTCAGCAAGCAGAGTGTATATAAATAAATAGAAGGTCGTCATTTCGCAAAAGTGTCGAGTGACAAAAAGCTACGCAACAGATACTGGCAATTAGTTCTCTCGCAGCAGTGACGATGACAAAAACAAAAGCAAAAGAAGGACAAGAAGAGAAACATGATGATCAATATTACAAGAAAGGCTCATGGACAGTGGAAGAAGACAAGTTACTGGTTGATTACGTGAAGGTTCATGGCAAAGGACAATGGAATTGTATTGCCAAGAAAACAGGCATTATTATTATTATTATTATTATTATTATTATGAGCTTTGTTTAATTTGTTCTTCTTTATTTATTTATTTTATATGTGATATTTATTAATTGGATGTAGGTTTGAAGAGATGTGGGAAGAGTTGTAGGTTAAGGTGGATGAACTACCTGAGCCCAAATGTGAACCGAGGCAACTTCTCTGAGGAAGAAGATGATCTCATCATTAGACTCCATAAGCTCCTTGGAAACAGGTTCTTTAATGTCAATTTTCTGGCTTTTTCTTTTTTCTCTTTTTTTTTTCTTCCATTTAACCATATTGCAGCAATAGTATATTTGCTTTTCAGGATGAACGCCCTAGACTTGATACCTGTTTAAGTTACTAGATAAAGAGGGAGTTTGATAGGCTTAAAATCTCTCTAGCAAGCAATTTTAATTAATTGCTTCACCAACCCTGATTATCCATTATCCATGATTATTGGAAGATGAAGAACATTATGCCTGATTATTGGAAGATGAAGAACATTATGCATGATTAGTTTCTTAGTAAAGGCACAGTGTTTTGCCTTTTTCTGATATTCATTTTTGGATGAAGTGACAATAGTGCAATTAATAGATGCTTACATACTAGTTAATCCTGGCTCCCTTCTGGATTTTATTGCTCATTTGTCCATTCAATTTTGGTTCTATTGTTTCTTAATCATTTTGAATCTTAGCTCTGTGACAAATACTGAATCATGGCAGGTGCATTATTAAATATCAAATAGTGCACTAGAAACTTTATCTGGGTGTGGCTAAGTTATACAACAATGTGACTTGCATCAATCTAAGAGTTTTCTCCAACAACTCAAAAATATTTGACAACTAAATTTAACATGTTTAGAACAACTCTTTTGTTGATTTAAGTTACTGCCAATTTTATCTTGATGTACTTATCAGTTAATGTCCTTTTAACATTTCATTCATATTAGGTGGGCCTTGATAGCAAAACGAGTGCCTGGAAGAACTGACAATCAATTGAAGAATTACTGGAATTATCATTTAAGCAAAAGGCTGGGGATCAAAGACCAAACTCTCCGAGTTGGTGATTCTACTAGCCTAACTCAATCTGAGAAAATACAATCGAGTACTGATCAAAATGCCAATGCAATTATAAATCCTTGTGATGAAAATACTAAAAGTTATTTGATAGATCATGGAACCCAGAAAGCTGTTAACGTCTCAGGATCAGGCACACAAGAATCAAATACCATGGATGAAAGTTTTATCAACTCTTTATGGAATTCTGGTGATGATGATTTGGATTTAGGTGCCTTTTCTACGATGAAGGGGTTCATGGATGGGTACTCATTGATTTGATCTCCGCTTGTTGACATTGTTTATAAATTAATTAGCTGTTCTGAGGACCAGTTACTAGACTTCAGATCTATATCCTATCCAGCTGATGATTCAGAAGAAATAATCAATATTTTTATATATATCATACATACATCATTTCTGAAGTTAATATTATTTATTCTTTGTTTTTGTTGCTGATTTTAAAGCTTGAATAAAGAATTGGGGTTCTCACATCAGAATTTTTAAGACCTTGTATCATGTATCCATCAGTGATATCTATTAATAATATGTATGGTTGAGAATGAGTTATCTTTATACAAATGAGTTCAGACAGAGAATGGTTGAGAATGATTTACTTCTATCTTGCGCCGTGTGTATTTTTCTCAGAAGAAGCTATATAAACGCGAGTGAGTGAAACATTACACGTGCAGCTCTGGAAAGGATTAATAATGCCCTCATGCAGCTCTGGCCATTCACATTCTTTCGGTAAAAGGCATTCACTTTGCTAATTTCAAGTTCAGCTGCCTTCTCTTTCAGGTTTCTGTCGTAGTGCACACACTCTTACATGCAAAGTCAATTCATTAAAATTTAGTACTCAAACACACTAAATGCAGTGGCCACAACGAGGGCAAGTTGCAGCCAGGGCATCAAATCAATTCAAGGCACTGTCTTAACATTTCCATGCTCAAAATTAATATGATCAACTTTTAAACAGACTCATAGAGTCGCAGAGCAAAGACTGGGATTAATATTGCAATATCAAACAGGCCCACATTGCCCTTCTGTAGAAATCAGACCCCATGATCAAAGAAGATCAACTAAGCCTAGGCTGAATATGGTATCTCTAAACTTTATGACTCAGATGCCAAAATATCAATATCAGACGGTGAAACATAACTGTGTATCTTTTAATGAACATATGGCTGTTAAAAGTTAATCGCGTAATGTTGCTCTTCTTTTCTTTACAAGGCATTGTTTGTATCTGTTTTGATCAATTGACCTGTGAGGATGTACTTATAATGCTAATGATGTTAATTTCTGGGTGTCTCCACTTCTAATATTACTTTTAATTTATTTCTAGGTTACTTCTAATACCATAATTGAATCAACTGACTAGTGAAATTATAAGCTAGAAGCATGTTAAGTAACTTAAGACTGAAAAGGAATAATTCAGTTGCAGGATTCCCCAGCAGGACTCTGTCTATACAACCCACTTCATTTTTTTATATAACAAATTGATCCAGAGAACCTCAGTTGACATTTGCAGTGATGACCTCTATGCATATCAATGGAGCTTCCAATGTAGGATCGTGGCCACATCCTTAACCTAACAGAACAAACAAAGAAGAAAAATGCAGCAATGAATAATTCCAATTGTAGAGTATTATGTCTACGAATTTCTCGGAAAAATGAAAAAGGAAATTTCACTGTCCATTTATTGTTAAAAGAAGTAGAAGCTGATGTTCGTTGTAAGTTTATTGTAAATTGCAGCTCAATAAAACATACAAGAGTACACATAGGAAGAAAGGGAGATAAAATTAGATCACATGGTAATAAAGAGAACAAAGATGAGTTCATTGATATCATATATCGGTTGATGTTCATACGGAGAGTGGAGGAGAAAGGCTAAAGTCGAGACCCCAGAGCTCGAATGATCCATTAACAAAATCATAGTAGCCACCCTTGAGTGCCAGAGTTTTGTTCACCAAGCCTTCTCTCACAAATGGATACGTTAGCAGATTACTGAGGGACACATTCACCGCCTCCTGCATATTTCAGTTTCCATTTTTATTTGCTTCAGAAAATCGAAATTTAAACAGAGCAGTAGTGAAGATGGAGAAATAAATAAGGTAGCTGATAATAGTAAGTTAATTAATAACCTTTTCACAGTATGTACATTGGTCTCCAAAAGGCTTGTCACCATGCTCTGTCAAAACCTTAGACTTGGCAGGGATGCCAATTTTCACCCAGTCTTCAATGAAATCGCTGCATGTTTCAAGTTTCAATCGATTGGGAAAAATTATTATTAGTTAATCGCTGTATTTGGATTCAAACATGTATGAATGATTAGTTTACGGATGAGGCCATACGTGGAGTTGTTTCCATCAAATGGGAAAGACATGAGTCCTTTGATGCCACCACAGGCGCTGTGCCCAATAACCACAATGTTTGGAACCTGTAGCAAAATTAATCGACGCTTCGATAAATTAATAGACTCCAATATATGCTGAGATAAAAAAATATATATATTATCAATTTAATCACCTTGAGATGCAAAACTGCATACTCGACAGCAGCTCCAACTCCAGCATACTTAGTCTGTGAAAGCAGAGAATCCCAAAAAAAAAAATTATTTCAAAATGAAATAAATTCAAGCGAATTATAAATGAAATGGGCTAAAAAATGGTGACCTGATCATAGGGTGGAACAATGTTAGCAACATTGCGAACCACGAAAGCTTCCCCAGGTTGAAAATCCAACACATGGGATGGGCAAACCCTGGAGTCTGAGCAGGCAAATACCATATACTGGAAAGATTATAAGAAAAAAGTAATTAGAAAATTATAAGCCACATGGTAAATACGTTACGACATTTTATACCTTGGGGCTTTGGCCTTTGGCAAGCTCAGAGTACAGAGCTGGATTTTTCCTGTGGAACCAATTAGATAAATGAATGCATTAGGCCCCGGTTCGATAACGTTGTATCTTTTAAAATAGTCACTATTTAACTGTACTAAAAAAAATAATCAACTATAAAGAGATGCAATTAATTAAATAAATTACTCGTATTTTTCTCTTTTGAAGTGAATAAAGCCGTCTTTGATCCTCTCCACGGAATCAAATGTTTTGCTGTCAGATGGAGTTTGTAGCTGCGCAGTAATCTGCTCCACTTTTGCAGCAGCAGCAGGTTTCAAGTCTTCCTTCTCCCTGCAATTACCCCAACAACAGTGTGTCAGAATCAGCATTACATCAATTTTGCTAGCCTGAATATCATTAGTCTACGTTTTAAGGACTTCTCATAACATGTTTGAGTTGAAAATTAACAACAAATGCTGGTCCCATTCTTTCACGACTTGGGAGTCCACGTGTGCAATTTGTGAGTATGAAAATATGAATAGATGTTAGATGAAAGATACAAAGGTTTAATCAATTTACTTGAGAAGTTTCTTGAGAGCTTCAATGGCTTCCTCGTACGACTGATTTGCCATGTCTTCCCTCTGTAAATTACCGGACAAAACAAAAGTATTAGAAACAAAAAAAACGTATTGGAAGTTAATGATTCTTTTAATAAGTTTTAACTCAAACAAGAATTAAATTAGAAAATGTAATTAATTGGCTGCACGTACATTAATTAGAATAAGAAATGGAGACTTTTTTTTCTCTTCTTCTTTTTTTTTTTTTTTAATCTTAGCTTAGGCTTTCAAATTAGTCGATGCAGAATAAAGAAAATATTAAATGAACAACGCATTTTCCGGGACCGAGAGAGATTTGAGGTGCAGTTAAGGAGTAGGATAAGTAAGGAAAACCAAGAGGTTCAATGTTCTATATATATTGTTATTGTTGTGCAGAGGAAATGACAAAAATGTCTTGAGTATTAATATTGTCTATCTACAATTAAAATCATATATTTCAATTATGCAAGTATAATATTATTGATATGTCGACTCCAATTGTATGCCATAATGGTTTTCAAGTATTTTTTTTTTAATTAACCATCATAATTCAAATCTTAAAAGAATAAAAGGTTAAAAAATTGATTTAAATTTTTTCGACCTTCTATCTTTTTGAGTTCAAATCCTGAAAGGGTAGGATGCAAAGTTTAAAATTATCATATTATTGTATGCGATTAATTGGTAGTTTGGATATGAATATATTTGGTCTTTGAAAAAAAAAAGAGATTTGAATTTGTTAACGTTGCGGTGTGTGGAGAGTGTGGATCATGTGATACGGCGAAACTATGTGGGATGGTTAAATTTACTAAATATAATCAACGACACACAATTGTCACTCGAAGTCTCCAAACATTAAACATATCAACTTTAATTCCCAGGTGGCGAGGGCACATGCATCATCCAGCAAAAGACATGACTGAATTGGCACTAGCCATTGACTCAACGCCACATCGATATAACCTTTCACTATCGAAACGGGTAGTAGTTGTGAAATTGAGAGATAACAATGAATGGCCAAATGGCCAAACTTTGCTTCAAGTAAATGCAATGCAATAATGGATGGCAAATCGCCAAATGGCCAAATGCAAATGAATTTGCTTCAAGCGCATGCTCCTGCGTAGCTCGACTGGTGACGAATGTGTTTAGTGGCTGAAATCACTACTTGAGTTTCGAATTATAATAAAGAGTAAAGTTTGGCGTTAAATGGACAAGATTTTCTAAACCCATATATCGGACTGAAAAAAATATGCATGAAATGCATGAAGACATAGGAAAAATGTGAAAGAGATGATGAAGATTATATTGAATAGATAAGTATAGATACCCAGTTAGGGTTGATGATAGGAGCTGGTGCAGCAAAAACGGGCTCGTTTCGGATGAGGCTAGGAGGAGAAGCAGAAGAGTTGAGCCTTGCAACAATGGAGGGACGTAATGAGGACCTTTTGATGAGAGAGGATTGAGCTTGAGAAACAGAAGTAAGGCACCAGTTGTTGATCGAAGCTGTCGACATTGTGCCAAGGGACTTTAGAATTTGACAGCTTTATAGTAACGTTTTAATAATAATAATAATATTACATGCACATGCATGCATGCTGCATGCATATAGCAAACATCGAAATGACACACATTAGATAATATAAAAGCGAAAGCTTGGTGAATGAGAGCTTCTCTTATTGTAGATTAGGTTTGAACGTTGGAGATGCAATGAAAACGTTGGTCCCATCATCAATTGAATTTATCACCTACACATTTTTATGTGATCACATCATTTTGCAAATTAATTAAAAGAAGATTTTTTTTATAAAATCTTTTTCTTTTGTGAATTTGAATTTAGAAGCGGCGACACGTGTAAGAGAACAAGAAGACGATGTTGAAATAATGGAGATGGGGATATCCTCAACTGGAATCAATGGTGAACAAATGATGATCAACGATGGGTGTGATGGAGAATAGAGATTAGGGATAAGGTGCTATCTCAAAAGACAAGGCTATGGTGGTGCTGCGGTTCTAAAGGTTTTGGATCCCTCTATCCGTTATGCTCTCAATGACTTATAGATTTTGACAGGTTTGGTCAGAATTTCTAATGATGAAAATAAACTGTGTCAGTTTGAGGACCTCTCCAATTGAAACGATCGATTTTGTGAACCGTTTGTTCATCCTTGCAAAACAAATATCCATCACCAGGACACACACTTACACCTCAAATTTCGAAATAGCAATAGCCCTGCTGTTCATCTTTGACTTTGTACGTTAAAAAAAGACGCACATACAAACAGTTGATAGCTGGTTCAATTGATGGGAACCCGAAATTCACTTAACAAAAATTTTGATGCAAATCCTGAGTGATTGAATAAAAAATCTAAGGGCTGATGAATAGTAGTTATCATTAAATGTTAATTTTAACTTTCGAAACTTTCGATATCTGTTATTAAATTGTTTGAAATCAATGGTTTAAAATTTATATTAAAATTTTTAAGTCAAAAATTTACCTTTGGATAAATAAATGAACAAAAAGAACTTATCCATGCGACCGTCCATTGCCTGAATTGATCGACAATCCATTGCCCAGCCGTCGCCTAGACTAAAAAAAATTTTGGGCAGATTTAGTTTAACAGAATTTCGATACATTATATCATCTCTGAATAAAAATAGACAAGTCTCATGCGGAGAGAGTTGTTGAATATTAAATTAAATAAAATTCAATATAAATTTATAGTTGAAGTTTTAATGAAATATGAATAATGGATATCCAATTTGTACTAGTAGACTACTCGATCCTAAATAAACTGTATTTCTTAATTATTAGTTAATAAATCGGACCCGTAAAGAAAACATAACTTGAAGTCTTAACACTCCGAAAAAATAAAACAGGCTCAAGTGAAATTTTCTAAATTTAAACCCATAACACTGAAATCACAACGTACGCATTACGCTACACCTGCATCATATGACACACCCAAAAAAACAAAAAACAAAATCATTTCTTGAGTTTGAAAACTGGAAAAAAGTGAAAAACTACGTCTTTGGAATTGGTGAAATAAAAGGATTGAAAGAGTACACGGAAGAGGGGAAATTGAGACGAAAGGTGGTATCTTCACAAACCAGAAATTTGTCGACAAAATCAGCACTGAAATCAAATAACCATCTTCCATTGGAGATATGCTTTTTGGTCATCCCTTTAATTGAAATAGAAAATTTGTTAGCTCTCGTAATAATTACACTTTGGAACAATTTGTCCTCGAGAATTAAGATGGCTGAATCCTCCATTGATAAGCAATTCAGGTTCTATATATATATACATACGCACACATTATTTCTTGTTGTTCAAATGATCGAGTTGAGAACATTATGTCAACATAGTTTTGTCATTTTTTTCGACATGTAGTTGGTGAAGGCAGAACCCAAGTGGCAAAATTTAACGTTAAATGAAATAATTCACAAAACTAATGATGGGTAACATGGGCAATGGGTCTGGGTTTGGCTTACCCGGTTCCGTATCCGAATTTTGGACTCGGAATATGATCAACCAGCCAAGTATCGGTAGCTTTCTAATTTAGACAAAGATATTTAAGTAATTAAGTTGAATGTCGATCAAAAACGGAGAAAAACTCATGCTGAAACGGTGAACTCGATCAATTATCTTTTGATAAAAATGAAAATAGAGACCTGTGTTTATCACTGATATATAAATTTTAATTTTAATTTAGTAGAAAGAACCCCCTCACAATTCTACAATAAGTGTGTTTTCAAATTTAAAATTTATCCAAGGCTATTCTTGCACATTGTTTTAGCATTCCACACAGCAGCACTAGATGAAGGTTAATACCGATGGTCCACGGCGTCCTCAGCCAATTTGAGCTTGGAGTATTTGGTGTTAACTTTGTGGTATTATACGCCACCTAGTGTGATTCTGAAGGTATTGCGTAATGATCGTTAGTGTACGCCATGCAGTATTAGGATTGCGCCCACATTCGACCTTTATTCCTTAATAATAATTATAATAGATTTATAATAATAATTTAAAAAAAAAATCCCCTTTCCTTGAATTATAACTTGTAAGACCCTTTATTATTGGACAACTGTGACCATAGCATGAAAATAAGTACTTACAACAGTAATTTAGAAACTAAACTTATTTTATCATAAATTTATATGACGAAAAGTCTATAATTTTACTAAAATTATTATTTAAAAATTATTTTCATAACAACCATAAATTATTATTTTACAACTATAATTTTTTCACAATATTTATAACTTAAAAGCTTGATATGAGCCTCGGACAGTTAAACCAGTCAACAAATCTTTGTGATCGGTTATTGGTTCGGGTTAGGAATAGTCACTTGGGTCAAAGAGTAAGACTCGCAAAAGGTACCAAAATAAGAGAAATTATAGAATATCTCAGATGTATGTATTATAACCAATTGATACATGCATAACATATATAGTTAAATTTAATACAACCACCACTTTTAAAATAAACACACACATATCGTAACATTATTTATTTATTATATCACTGACATAATCCCTCAGATGTATTCCAAAATTTAT
This sequence comes from Atalantia buxifolia, assembly GCA_030444775.1. Taxonomy (NCBI): domain Eukaryota; kingdom Viridiplantae; phylum Streptophyta; class Magnoliopsida; order Sapindales; family Rutaceae; genus Atalantia; species Atalantia buxifolia. The sequence goes on along the minus strand of CM059832.1, from coordinate 25,529,517 downwards.
ACTAGAGATTTATCTGTTGATGAGGAACCTAATTTTGGCATCAGCATCATTCCATGGATAGAGTTGTCGTTCATGCTCATGCCTTTACTGGTTCGATTGATGCTTTCAGTTAAATTTATACCGCCGTCATCTTAAGAATAGTGTCGTCTTTCTAGTGTCACTTATGGTTCACGGACCATAAGTTCATAGGCGAAGCTGATCAATTTTTCATTGGACAGAATAGAGCCATCGACTAACATATTTAGCATTAATCCTATTACTCACCGTCTAGCAGCAACTGTAAACATGTTAATTGTAAGCAAAGATGGCCAAACCCGGGTGGTGATTAAAAACGACAGGCTGAATGGCACTTCATCACAACATATATATGATCTACATCTCAAATATTTTTCCCGTAACATAACATTGATTACATTGCACAACATTTTTCATTCCTAAGTGGGCCTAAATTCACATTGGAACATGTACCATACTGGACTTAATAAATATGAGAAAGATCCAAAGCAAAAACCAAATGAGATTACCCAAGCAGCAAATGTCGGATCCCATGAAATCGTGTAAATCGTAATACAAAATTTAAAGAAGAAAAAGAAAAGCTCACCCATAGGTCCTCCAAAAAGCCAATTGTTGAGGGAACATAACCCAGCAAGACAGCAGAAACACAATGAATGGCTCTGAAGTCTATATGGATGTATAACAGGTGATTGCCAAACACCAAAATGCATGGTGCCGAGTTCATCTTCAACTATTATGCAGGCCAGGGAAAGACAATCGCTATAATGCAACCTAAATTATTGAGGGAATATAACAGGTATCACGTAATTGCCAATTGTTGAGCAAACATTACCCAGCAAGATAGCAGAAACACAATGAACGGCTCTGGAGTCCATCCGGACGTATAACAGGTAATTGCCTAAGCGCATGGTGTAGAGTTTATCATCAACTATTATACAGGCCAGGGAAAGACAATCACTATTAGGTTACAAGAAGATTCTTTCCTGTTTTCTGGAACTGGCAAAAGATAATTTCTGGTCTCAGTGAGACTATCTTCATGCTCATAAACATGATAATGATTTTAGCTGTGACAAAACATGTGTTCAAAATTCGCTGCTGAGCTAGCATGAAATTAAACAGCCATTTCAGGGTAACAGCATTACCAAACTACTTGGGACATAATCTGATTGGACAGACAGAGAATGCAATACAACGAGCAGCTTTTGCTAGCATAAAGCGCTCATTTTCTGTCAATGGCCTCTCGATAACCTTCACAACATTGGCATCCTGAAACAGGAGAAACAAAAGATTACCAGAAACAAAATATAATGTTTGGAACAATCTGACAATTTTCCTAACATAGTTTCGCACTATCAGTGTCTTTTTATCTATCTATTTTGTATCATTCTTCAAAGGAGGAGCAGAAACCAACCTTCATAGGCTGTTGAATAGAAGGCCTCACACTGGCAGTATCACCAACAATGATTACATTGTTGACATTGCCCCTGTCATCCCTTTCTGTCGGCGAAATTGTTGAATGCCGCCATTGCCCATTGACAATATACTTATAGTAATATCTGAAGGCAGTATATGTAATCATATTTGAGAAAGAAAATTTGAAACTGAGACTCAGTCAACCATTTAAATTATTGGTTTCATCCTCAGATATTTATTTCTGTTAAAATATGCTGAAATTAAATCACATGCTTTTCAAACATAAATATATAAATGCCAAAGGCAACCAAGATGAATTGCTCCAGATTCAGTAGAAAGTGCACTGTAGAAAGTTTGAAACTCCATTTGGAGAATGCATAACACTTACTTTCCTTGAGTCAGTCGAATTTCAACCTCATATCTTGATCCACCCTTGTGAGTCGCTTTAATTGGATCTTTCCAGTTTCCAGTAAAATCTCCAACCAAGGATACATCTTCACCCTGTAATAAAAGTTCATTTTTAAGACAAACCATCAAAACCAATAGTCTTTTAATGAAGTAAGCCTGGATACAATGGTAAAAGGTCTAAATGGTTCAAACTCCTTCCTACAAGTAGCCTGAGCCCAATCTCACTTCAAATGGGACAATCATATTACTGTTTCTTCAAGTTCTAAAACTGATCACATATTGGAAACAAATAAAGTGGAGTTACACCTCAAAAATGTCAATTACCTCCTGTCCATTCCATACAAAGGTCACAGCATGTGTTGGTGGTCCATCATGTTTGCCATTTTCCACCATAGCTATAAGATCCCTTGTCGCCCAAGCAACTGCTGGCCTGCAGTTAGATAAGTACTTTGCCAAAGTCATAAAGTAGAAAAAGAAAATCATATAAAATAAATTACTTTATGTTCAAGATAAGCACCAATGATTTAGCACACACTTCTTTTCTTTTCAGCAAAACAGTACGTTTCACAGTTATTATCTAAAAATTGGTTCAATGGCATTTTAGGATCCATAACAAACAACATCTCTTTTTGGTGTTTATACTTTATTCAAAATAGAGAAAATTTTATGCAGATTCCGCATACTTGCCCTAGTAGACCTAAGTGTCAAACACTTCTAAATTCATCACATAGGTTTGTTAGGATTAACAGATCATAGCAGAAAAAAGATATATGGGACCTATGCAATGAATTTGGAAAATATTGTGACCTAAAATGTATTTTAACTTTTTAAGGCCAACATACAGGATGTGCATATGATTTACGCTTAATTATATAAACAGAGAGAGAAAGAGATGTCGGAGTATTAGGTTTCCCAACATTTCATTTACATTAAAACTGAGGATTCATGGACTGTCCAGTCATTATTAAAGTTCTCTTTTCATTTAAAAAAAAAAAACAATTACAAAGAAAGTGAACCAACAGTCCGCACTCAAGAAGAGGAAAATGGTGGTAAGAAAACAATTGTTGAAGCTACAGTCATCTTTGAGCAATCAGGTAAGTGGGTTTTTATTCATGAAATATGGGAAATTGATCAAAGATAAAGAAGAACCGGTGCCTGTGCAACCAGTTAAATTGGGTTTATATTCGTGAGATATTTGAAATTGATCAAAGACAAAGAAGAACCGGTGCCCGTGCAACCAGTTAAATTGGGTTTATATTCATGCAATATTTGAAATTGATGAAAAATAAAAAGAACCAGTGCCCACGCAACCTGTCAAACATGTCCTATAAAGGAACTTATATATGATCATAGAAGGGTTATCACCACAAAGCTTGTGACATCTTTATAATTATAAGCTCCTCAAATAGTTAGCACTAATATACATAGATATGAGCAGGGTTAGTAAAAAGAACCTGTCAGGTCTGCATAAATGCAATCCAGTAACAAAATTATAAGCTGCATGTAGGGAAGTATCAGTCATCCAATGAAGGTATGCAATCACGCTAGCAGGGGACCGATTAAGACCAGTTGTACAAGTGACGAAAACACGATGATTCTTTTTTAACAAGCGTAATAGCAGTCCCACACAAAAAGGCAGTTTCTTCCGCATGTCAAAGGAATCTGAATCCCTGCAACAGAAAATATAAGAAAATTAATGTGCCAAAGCCAGGCAGCAGTTTTAACTACCTAAAAGAAACAGTACACTCTGTTCCATTCACAATTTCTTTCAATATTCAATGCTCTTAAGAAAGTTTATCAATTTTTGGGGTAAAAGTACATCCAATCTGAAAAAAAGGCAAAGAGACAGATATTTGTATTTGTCAGCAACTCAAGCATAATGCCAACAAAATTTCCTAAGCAAGTCACAGAATATTGAAAGAAATAGAAAACAAAAACCAAAAAATTAATTATAGAATTCACACGTACAAACAAACCTTGTGTGAGAAATGACCAATCTAAAGAATAGAACAGGCATCAATAGCTAGATTTCCTTCTCAGTCAATTAAGACATGACATAAAGCCTTTTGCTTACCTTATTGGATAGTTGATCATAAGTATATTGAATTTTTGACCAGACTCGTTGATTGACTTGTAATCAATTCCCCAATTTTCTGCTTCAGTTCCACTCTGGAAATTCAGTACCGCCGTGATTCCCTGATACAGTAATATTCTAGCAGTTAAAAAGAAAATAATGGACTGAGAAATGACTAGGACATACTCAATGCAAGTCAAACAACCAGAAAGAAACAAATCAATAACATTCAAATTACCCAGTCAGAAATTGTCTTAACCCTATTTAAAAAAAAAATAGAAAGCACTAAAGGGAAGAAAGATATTGCAGTAATTCACAAATGGCAACAATATGGGAGCTAGATTTGCATATCAACATGATGGTGCAGGACATTCTTTTTTATGCTGTTGACACTGCTCATGACTTCTGGTGTTTTCAATTTAAAGGTCAACTCCTCCATCTTATGGCTGAAATTGAAGAAAAATAATGGTGCTTGGTTCATCTTTTCTCTGAAAATATAAATGGTCCTTTTGAACCATTTCCTTTGAGGTGTAGCCAAATAACCATTGAAATTTCAGATCACACTGTCAATTGTCACATTTATTATTATGCTAATGTTGTTTTGCATATTGAACATTATCATAGTTTATTTCCTATAATGTCACTATGAAATTGTACAAATATAAAGTGCACCACACCAGACACCCAGTCAGATAATCTCAAAGTAACCAACATTTAGGAAAATGTAATCTTACTCAAATTATACGAACAAGGCACTCACTGCTTTAGACAAAGTCTTAACATCTGCTTCTTTTTGTATGCATGACCCCACATATATTTGCTCCGTAATCTAACAAAACGAGCACTACTATAAGTGAGTGAGAGAGAAGGTATTCAACTCAGCATCTTAATTACCAAGGCAATAGAATATGGATTATTAAGAACTTGAGTGTCACACCTTACTGTAACGCATACCAAGAGAGTGATTATAGTATAGCTCCCCTTTAGACCGATCCAGAGCCTTAAGATATTCCTCCAATGGGAAGCTACCATGAGCCCATTCTCCATCCCCAGACTCTTCCTCAGAAAAAACACAAACAAGGTGGTTCACAGGTTGAGAAAGAACATTCTTGTGAGAATGTAATTGAGTGTGTCTATTTTGATGATCCAAAAGCTTCCGCCCTTGAGGTGTCAGATACTTTGTGGAGAACATGGCAAACCCAGTGTTTGAACTACCTTCAGAATACATTTCCAAATTTGATGCCAATATAGTTTTATTCCAAGTGGCAACAGCTGTGCGACCTCTATTAAATAAAACATCGAGGTCACTTAACTGATGCATTGGTTGGATAGGGAAAGGAGCAGAAGGTCTCTCAAGGACTAAGCTAAAAGCCCCCTTCTTCTCTGCCAGCATCTTCCTGAATAAACCAAAAACTGAAAAACATAAAAAGATATTGATGAACAGAACATATTGTGAAGAGCTAAAACTTTGACAACAAACTACATATAAAATAGCAACTTGCAACTGCGAAGACATTAAATTGATTGGTTAAATAAATAGACTAGGAACTCAATCTGCTTTTCAGCATCAAGCTACTTATATGCATGCAATAGCATCACTCCGGAGCTAACTGATATGTAAATTCTTCAAAGTCCACATGGGAAACATCAATGATAATCAATTATTTTGGAGTATCCTATCTTTTAGAATAACAGAATAATTCCATGTACAAACCCCAATAACCTGTATTACCGCAGAACCAGCAAGATCAGATCTAATAATACAATGAACAAAATTGAATCATGCAGCACTACAATATCAATGAAAATCTCGCGTCTATCTATCACAAACATCAATCATTAGACTGACTTAAGTCGCTAACATTAAAAAAATTACAGTTAAATTATTGACTATTGACAGCTGATAAACATAAAAAAGTTCTTACCGTGCATCACTGAAGTTCTTTATCTCAGTAAACCTTCCGCCTGATGAATCACTCGCCTTCTTCAACGTGTCACCTACCATTACGATTCTCGACCTCTCAGCGTTACTCTACAAAGTAACAAAACAATAAGTTCAATATTATTTCAAAATAAAAATTGCAAGGTTATATATATATCAATAATTAATCAATAATTAACGGTGAATTACTCCTTTTCTGAGAGCGTGAACGAAGATTTTGCCATCAACAGTTAACGCAAAGCGAATGCCGAGAGGTCTCTCTAAAGTGACCATATACTCGTTCAAGTTCGTCTTAAGATATGAATTACTATTACTCGACATTGCATGAACCCTAACGATTTTCTTGCTAAATCGAACCTTGACCCTGTCCCTTCCAAAGCCGAGCTGCTTAGGTACTCCATTAATGGAGAAAAGATTTTTCTCCAAAAACGAAGAAGATGACGGAAACGACGTCGTTCGGCGGCTAGAAAGTTGCAGATTCGACATTGTTCAGTGAGAGAACAATTAGCAATGAAGTGAACATTATATGTGAGTGCGTGTGCGTATATATAGTAAGAGATTAGTTTAGAGCTGGGTTTTTACGAGAATTTTCTGGATGATTGAGGAAGAGAAGACCACAGAGCAGAGGTAGTGGCCCACGTGGCTCTGTGTGGGGCCCGATTTAGCATGTGGATGTTTACACTTTCTCGCGCCTAATTGCCACGTGGGAAAATCTTATAAGTAATAAATATCTCACACCGAACGTATGCTAATGTGCTCTGAGCCCGTTGATTCCGGAAAGGTTAAAATAAGTATCAGTCATTCAGTCTTTCACTAGAACGATTCAGACTCTGATTGGAGAGAGGGATATTTTAAATATTAACAATATTCGCTATATCTCCATATAAATTTAGTAACATAAGGAAACCCCTAAATTAAGAAATTTTGAAGACCAAAACTTTAATGTTAAATATTAAAAATTTATCTGATGGCAAAGAGAAGAGATGTAGTAATTGTGGGTAAAAGATAGAAATGTTTCAAAAAATATTTGTGGTGATAAAAATTAAATTTCTGATTGTATATATAAGTAGTAGATTTAATTTTAAAATTAAAAAAAATGATTTGGGGTTGCGAAAAATGTATTATGGTTAGGGAATGTTGCGAACATAAATTTTAACTATGTCACGATAAAATTAATTTAAGCTAGTAATATGGTTATAGACCATACCAATTAGCATTAGTTGGTTTTTTCAATCTCTGGTTACTCAAAAGTGGAATGCAAAAACTAATCAACTTAAAGAAAGGCATTTTAACCAAATAGCATTCGTGCAACTCAAGCGTCCTTTAAAGCAATCGTGATCCTAACTTTTCTGGATTTAAATTGGTTTCTGCAAACATAAAACATGTGCATGCTAGACTGCTAAAGCTGCGTTTGGAAGCAACAGTCCGAACGTGATAAATGACTTCATGCTTCCTAGTTCCTACTAATTTCCTACTCCTCTTCACACACGGCGGATGGGCGTATTAAAATAAGCTGTTAATTACGCAAGGACACTTTCGGTATTGAATTTCAATATGTATCTGCTTTCTAAACCTTTGTTGCATAAGAAAAAACGACTTTTTTCAAAGCAAAATGTTATAAAATGTGTTGCGCATTAGTAGCTTGGTGGCTAGTCACTTTTGGTTGTGACACGATACAAATAGATGTGAACAATGCACTATAGGATCACAAATGGAGAACTCAATGAAGTTGTGTTACGGTTTCTTCGATTAAATAGTTCTTATTATTATAATAATCAAAATCTACTAATTATTAGTCTAAGAAACAAGCTTAGTTAGAGATGATACAATTAATTATTTTATATGTGACATGTGTAATTAAATTTAATATAACAACCATTTACATGTTAGTTTTTAAAATAAATAAATACATGACATAATATAAATTTATTATTATATAACTGACATAATATTTTAAAAATTCCTTCAATTTAAAACATAGATGAACTCGAACAAGGGTTAGCGAAGCAAGTACACTTAATCCACAAGGCTTTTGACTTTTGATTTCATGGGCGGTGAATACAATTGAGTTATGATATAGACGCATGAATTTGGAGACACCTCTTTTAACTTTCTTCCCATTTTTTCTTCAACCCTCTTTGTTCTTCACATTTCACCTAAAAAACATAGTGTAGTTGAAGAGCAATTCAAATACACTGTACCTGTCTCTCTCTCTCTTTTCTTATTATTACCAAACATTTGATTATTTCAGAGCAATCACATCGAATATGTTGAAAAGTTAAATTAGAAATTGGACAATTAAAGTATTTAGTAAGTAATTGTCGTTGTGGTTTGAAAGTTAAGGTGATTAATTTAATCTTACACTTGTATGATAAAAATTTATAATATGTTTATTATTTTTATAAAATTATTATTTAAAAATCATATCTATTACATATTATTAATTTTATTTTATAATTACAATTTATTTTCATAACAACTACGACTTTAAAGTTACAACACATGTCATCAATATCAAATAAAACCTTCATCTAATGAGGCCATTTTTCACAATGTAAATAATTGATTATTGATTGGTTTTCTTGTAAATTTTTGCAAGTGATAACGCATCCTTCTACGCTTCTTGCTGCGACATATATATAGAGAAAAGCCATACCATAATAAAATGGATTTAAATTGCAAAAATTAAACGAGTCCAAAGTAAATGTGAATCCTGCTATTATATTAGATTAATATCTCATTTCATAAATATTCGGTCAACACAAATCTGCGTAACCAAACACATGCACGCCATGCCGTAATCTCACACTTCACATGATCATAATGTTAATCATTATTTCGTCATTATTGACCCCAAAAAAATTATTTATTATCTATTTTTTGTTGGGGGTGGGGTTTGGTTTTAAACTTTTAATGCCACTCTATTCACGTCCATGCAAGCGATACAAGAACAAAACAAATTCTTAAACCTGGATTTTGTGGTATCAAATCAATTAAACTTAAAAGCTAAAATATATTCTCTCTTATCCAATCTCGAAACTACAGCGTTTTGGCTTAGAAATGGAAGAATTAGAAAAGCTAGAATGACTCGAGGTTTGGATTGCAAAGTATCACCAGAACTAATGATGTAGTTTTTTTTTTTTTTTTTAAGAGATTATTGCTCATGATATTTACAATCATACATATATTGAGACCCGTTTACATCAATTCTGATATGGCACCGCTCAGATTTTTTAACCCTCTCAAATATTCGAGGGACGTCAACTCCCTTTCTCATAGAAAGATCGCGCTTCACTGCCTCTCAGCTGCTGCCAGAAAAGAATTTTAAATTAAACCCCTGCAATGCGTCTCATGCGCTCAACCCTTTCCTCACATTTGTGAGGAGAGAGTTCTGCCACTTAAATTTAAGCCCAAGTAGTTAATGATGCAGTTAGATGGTGCAATTTTTTATTTTTTATTTTTTTGCCATATGATGCATAATTGTTTATTTGGTATGCATAATACCTCTTACAACATTTTTTTTTTCTTTTTTTGGGTTTTATCTATCTCTCACATTTTAATTGGTTCCCAATCTCATGACGTTATAGAAATTGACCTGAAAGTTTCTTGTCAATATATTTTCGAGAGAGTGATATTTTTATATCTTCCAATTTTTTATTTCTTTTTTACCACTCGGGCTTTTCAAAAATTTATAATATTCATTTGATCTGCCCAGCCATGATACATTAAAATGCCCAAAGTTTCATCAAAATTTAAAAAAAAAAAATTTTAAATTTTGAATTTATCTATTGATTCACTTGAGATTTACAAAATTTATCAGTTTTCTACTTCTCTGTTAATGATATTAGAGAATCTCAACAATCAACAAAATAATCATTTTCTCGTAAAGTTCAAATTAATATTATGATGTGGGATATCTTTTGACATGGGTTAAATAAGGCAAACAATATCAGGTTTGCGAATATATCGTTTTGAAATTCTAAAAAAAGCATTAATATATCTCACCGAACCTATCAAAAAGTTATATTTTTTTGTCCTAAATATTTCGTTAAATAGAAAACTCGCTAGATTTTTCTTTTATGTTTTTTTTTTAATTTTCGGAAAAGTTGGTTTCAGATGTCTCTTTTTTATTTTTTTTATTTGAGCAAGTAAAAATACTTCATAGAAATTTATAAGTTTTTGATTAAATATTTCTATCAGCTTAAAGAAAGAAAAGGCCTTTTTTTTATTGAGCATTTCTACCTACGTATTTCTATGGTCCTTGTTAATATTTTTTTTTCTCAATAAAATCTCACAATTTCGAAAACAAGATATTGTACTTTTTCCACCTGATTTAATTCGCTGGACCACTTAGGTGCAACTCTCCTGATGCGTAAGTTTACCGGATATGGATATAGCCAAACGCTTTTGCATTGTATCAAGAAGGAGAAATAAAAAAGAGTTTCCATATAAAAACATTTCCTCATCAATCTCGAAAATATATGAATAAAAAGCTTTTTAATATTAACTACACTAATATTTTAATGAAAAAGAGAGAGTTTCATTTACTATGAATCAAATTCACTGTAACACAAAATCAATCACATTAATATTCTGATATTTACGATCTAAAATCTATCCGTTCATAAAATGATCCTCAAATCCCATTATGAACATTTACTATGAATCTTTTGTTTTATTCTAAAGCACCTTAGCTATTAAGTCTTGGAAATGCACTGCTTGCACCTTCAATCATTTTCACGTATCGAAAGGGAAAACTCTATCAAATTTTTTAAAAAAAACAAAGACAACCAATAACCATTTGACAACAAATCATATTCAGTGATCGCCCATTAAATAAAACCAGTAACCAACAACCAAATGGATGCATACAACTTAAACGTAATGAATAAATAAATAAATGATGCTTTATTATTAACTTCTTCATTCATTAATTGCATTTGTATTCATTTTGGCCAACCGAAATGAATTATATATATTAAATTAATATATGAACTATCTACAAAAAGTTTTACAAATTACAAAATCAAAATCGAGATTAAATATTAAAAAATGAAAAGTTATGTATTTTTGGTAATTTTTTTCTTTTTTGTTTTTAGCACATAATCACAATCAAAAGGACGGTGGCAAAGTTTTGGCTAATCCATTGTAATTAGCAAAAACTCCAAGCAAATCTTGCCGATAAGGTAAATAAGATTTCTTCTTGTCGCCTTGTTTAATCGCTCTGTTCTTCACGTAAAAGGCTTCGTGCGCCGACACGGCGGCTGCTTGTGCCTTTGTTTTGGCTTTTGCTTCTGATTTGCCGGATTTGACTTTTTTCTCTTTCGAAGAATCAGCGTTGTTGTTGTTGCTGCTGCTGCTGCTGTTTTTATTGTTATTTTTATTATTCTTCGGTTTATTCAAGAACACAAACGAGTCTTTGCCGTCGCTGTTGCTTCTCCTCAGCAAATCGCGGAGTTTAAACCATTTCTTCGACGGCGTAGACGACGACGACGACGATCCAGTTGAGTTGCTCTTCTTGCATCGACTCGGCGACTGCAACGGCGACGCCGACGATGTTGGATTGTTATTTTTCTTAGGCGACCAAATGCAGAAAGTTACGTTCATATTCGGTTCGGGTTCCGGTTCGTCTTCGTCCGATGAAGACGACGACGACGCTTGCCTGCCAGCATCATCATCATCATCGTGATCATCAATAAACAACTTCTTCAACGCCGCCGCCGCGTGTCCTCCTTCGTTTCCTCGATCATGATCGTCGCAGTCTTCGCTTAATAAAAGACTGCGATTGAACACTGGAAAAACCTGACGGATCTCGCCGTCGAAAAACAATCTGGAATCGAGATCTGCGATCGTAGAAACAAACTCGAATTCGTCATCTTCATCTACATATTCTTCTTCTTCTTCTTCTTCTAGTAGAGCTTTTGATTCGGATTTCGATTCTTCATCTCGAAACTCTTCGCTAACTTTGGCGGCGATGTTTACTAGTTTTTCGGAAGCGTAGCTGTTGAAACTGGGGCAAAACGACACCGCAGCGGAGCTCATACTCAAGCTCCCGTCTTGTTGCTGTTGCATCCTGATGACTTTTTTTTTTATTTTCCCTTGAGAAGTTTTAGTTATGGATTTTTGTTTATGCGTGCGTATATATATATACACACACGCACACCCAACAACAAAGAGGGGTGGGAAGGTGGAAACTGAAAGAGAGTGAGATGTTAGAATATTGCGTTGTCACATTTTGAGCTTCTTCGATACTTCTTTCTTTATTTATCTTTTCTTTCTTACCTTAACAGTCCACACGCTTCTCTCGCACTCGCTTCACGCATGTCCCAATCTAATTAATTCTTCGCACGTGTCCCAGCCAGCCCCATCACTAATTCATCGTCGCTTTCTATTTTTGCACCGTGCCATTGGTGGGTGGTGCCGGTCCTAAAATACTAACACCAAACGCTGCTACTAATTTTGATTTTTATTGAAATTGGCGAATTGGAGGGATCGAACATTAATTAAATGAGAAATTGCAATTTGATTGATTTCTAACCAAATTAATTTGAGATTCGTCGACCTAAATCGAACTAACGAGCTTGTCCAAAACGGAACAAATTTGTCTATTCAATGCATATGCCTGAATGTTGATCACTTTGGCATTAAATTAACATCACATTTCCTTATGAATTTGTGTCGAGGGTGTTTTGAATCTTTATTTTCAAGTTTGGGTTATAAATTAACATCTCGTTTCTCAATTCTCAAAAGAAATATGTTTTAATTCAAAAATTATAATAGGTTTAAGTAGTTAATTCACAGAATTTTGTTAGGTCTCTTGATTAGAAAGTTTTAGACTTGTGTCGTGCGAACACTTAAGTACATGCATGGACTCAAGATTACGAGTGACATGCGCTTTCAAATATTTAGAAGATAAAAAAAAAAATCTCGTAAATATACTTAAGGGAAGTGGTTTACCACATAGGTCCAATTACTACAAAAAAAAAAATTGTTTTAAATATTTTTTTTCTCTCGTATATACAGCATAAAGAAAATGATAATCCGTGTATATATCAGGCTACGGTATCGGCTGCGAAATCACAATAAATTATATACTTAAAAAATAATTTAACAGGACAACGACAATTATCTTCTAATAACCAGCCGCACACTTAACACGACTATGTGTATTTTTCTAGAATAAAATTAAAAGACGTAAGTTAAAGAGATAGCATCAAATGACAGCGCTACGCACCACAACGAGATCAACATTATAATGTCACCACTTAGATCATTGCTTGTATAATTTCATCATTTATTTTATGTCATGAGCATGATTAATAAATTTTTAATACGATGCAAACAACTTATGCACAATACATGACCACGTTAGAAGTCCAAGTAGGCCAAACCCTAAAGAGATTAAAAAAATTAAGATTCGTTGTTATATTTGTAATACGGTACGTGCTTCTAGAAACAATGCCAGCGTTTGTAAAAGCGTAGAGTAGACTTTCTAGAAGGGTAAAAAGAATGACAGCACCGCAATCGGTGACGCGCCGATGCCTTTGTTTGGGGCCGAAGCATACAATTTGCAATGCAAGCAGAGAGAGGGAAAATTAAAGCAACTTGCTCTAAAATCTTGGGATTCCCTTTGAAATCTTCCACAGATACAGCCGCCTCAAATCATGCTACTAAAATATCACCTCGTTATAAATCGAAAAATTAAAGTATGATTCGGGAGCAATTTGTTTAACTAAAGAGGGATCTCATTGGTTCCTCTAATATTTTAAAAGATTTTTGAGTTGTTACTATCAATTTAATGCACAACCAAACCGTAACATAAAAGTTTGTTTTATCTCGAGGGTATACGTGGAGGTGGAGGCTTTTGTTTTTAGTAGTGTCACATGTAAACATTACATATAAAATATATATGTATAGGGGGGGACAACGAACCAAATATATACCAAAGCTTAGCAATGGCATATAGGATAGGAGTATGGGTCGTTTGATTTGAATTTTTGGTCTATTATGTCAACAATCTAGAATGTGCAAAGTTTATTTATTTTTTTGGTCACTACCAAATTTCCCCAACGACCCTATTAAATTATTACTCTGATTTTGCAATTGCTACCATATGCCCATGTGTATACATGCATGCCTACCTAAACCTATTAGATTATGAATACATATACGTATTCATACCCAATCTGATTTTAAATTTTTTTGTCATTTGAAAAATAATATTTTTTTTTCTTGCATGAGACTAAACTACCTAGTTCGCTCTTTGATCTTACGGATTTTTTTTTTTGAGAAGTTTTGAAGTAAATTTATTTAATTGGTCACTCAAATTTAAATTTTCGACAATGTAGGAACTAATAAATTAATTTTGACTTAATTTTTCTACCCTTTTATCTGTAAAAAAAAAAAAAAAAAAAAACTAGACTGGTCTTAAATGGAGCATGCTGTTTATTTTGAAAGCAATGGATCTATTAACATAATGCATATGATTTGGCGAGATTGCTCGTCTTAAGCAATAATTCCACGTGTGGCAATTTAATTAATCACACCTTCAACGTTATAAGCACACGGTGCTAGGGATGCGGCAAGACTTAACTCTTGAGAACCAGGGGGTCATAATAAGAAGAAACAACTTATATAAGGTAAATTTCATACAAAATAAATGTAAAATGGAGAGGGGGTTTTAATATAAATAAATAGAACATCCAGGGGTCAAACCATAAACGAATCTTAATTGGAGGAAGAAAATGTAATTAATTATTCTTAATTTCCTATTGGTATCTTGGGAGATGGGGGGAAGAGAAAGCTCCTCAGACCTAATAGTGACCGGACTTGAATTTAAGAGACTGATTTTTATGTTTTAACGATCAAATTAACATGATTTTTTAATATCACCATAAAATTCTATGCATGTAAAGTTTCTTATGAAGCCGTGCTTTCGTATATTATTAGAATAATAAATTTCATTAAACTCTTAGGTACCTAATTAATTAAACGATCACCTCCTTAATTCAAGCAAAAATCCAATCCAAAGTCCAGTGTCTAGATGGTTCCTTGCCCAACTCGGTAAACAACATTATTTTTACATTATTATTATCCCTCAAGAAGTTGTCATTGCATATGTATGCATGTGTGTAGTAGTATCGTTGACCTAGTACGCCAATGACTTCTAAAGAAGAATTTAAGATCCCATTAAAAAAATGATTTTTAACACTAAAACGTTCAAAGAAATTAGAGCTTAAATTCAGGTCCAAGTTGCCACGAGGTGAGTTGAATTGCATGTGTACCAGCAAGTTAATAATTACTAAAATATTAACCTAAAATAATAGTGCTTTTTTTTTTTTCTAGATGGCTGCGGGTGCGAAGTTTATTGTCGAGCAATTCTCGACAGCGACAAAAAGATTTGACCAACACCAACTTATGCGAGACAGCTTCTCCAAAAGTATGAGTTCACAAGGTGAATAGAAGATGATAAAATGTAAATGTAAAGCTTCATTTAGATTCATTTCGGATTTTTGGAGATTGATTGTTTCCTTGACGTCAGATTTCTTCTTTTTTTTTCCCCCCTTAACCAGTTTTCTTGTCTTGGTTCTTTCCTTCAAATAGCCATTATAAAACATGATTGTGGGTTTTCTCTCTTCACAAGTCAGTTATATATACTTCAACAAGTACAAAGAGATTTGTTATGAATTATATACATACATGTACGATATAAAAACACACACTGCTACGACTATTGATATTTTAAAATATATATTACTTTATATAAATATCATGTAACTTGCTTCTTGGACGCTAACCGAGTCATTTTCAAGCAGGTTTATTTGGTTGATAGTCACTTGATTTCAAATCTTAGGAAGGATAGAAGATTAGAAAATTGATTTGAACTTTGCAAATTGCTCTTTGGGCGCTAGCCAAGTCATTTTCAAGCAGATTTATTTGATTAATGATTGCTTGAGTTCAAATATTAAGAAAGGTACCATTTTAAACAAATATGAGTTCAAATCTCGCATAACTTATGCGAGACACCTTTCTCCAAAAGTATGAGTTCACAAGGTGAATATAAGATCATAAAATGTAAATGTAAAGCATCATTTAGATTCATTTCCGATTTTTGGAGATTGATTGTTTCCTTGACTTCAGATCTTTTTTTCTTATTTTCCCTCTTAACCAGTTCCATTGTCTTGGTTGTTTTCTTCAACAGCCGTTATAAAATATGATTGTAGGTGTTCTCTCTTCACGAGAGTTAATTAGCCGGTTAAACATACTTCAACAAGTTATATGATACAAAAACATATATTGCTACGATTATTGATAGTTTGAAATATATATTACTTTATATAAATATCTTGCAACTTTCCTTGGAAGCTAGCCAAGTCATTTTCAAACAGGTTTATTTAGTTGATAATCACTTGAGTTCAAATCTTAAGAAGGGTAGAAGATTATAAAATTGATTTAGATTTTGCACACCACTTGGTACCCTTTTAAACAAATATGTATTAAAAAAAAATATAACTTAAAAGAAATATCATCTTTGTACCATTTTCTATTGGAAATTTCATGTTTCACGTCTAGAAATTTCATATTTGGATCACATATGTGTTAATTTGATATGGTCTAGAACTTGCTAACTTTGACGCTTGATACTCGACTTATGCTAGAAATTTCATATTTGATGATTGCTTGAGTTCAAATCTTAAGAAAGGTACCATTTTAAACAAATATGCATTAAAAAAAATGCAGCTTAAAAGAAATATCATCTTTGTATCATTTTCTATTGGAAATTTCATGTTTCACGTCTAGAAATTTCATATTTGGATCACATATGTGTTAATTTGATATGGTCTAGAACTTACTAACTTTGACGCTTGATACTCGCCTTATGCTAGTTTTATAAAAATTAATGTGATGGATTAATAAAAATTAAAACTCATTGATTCAACAGAATATTCGATAGTTAATTAAACTTAAAAACTCATACAAAACATTAAAATCTAAGATATTATTAAATTTAAACTTGCCATCAAAGGCTATAAGAGAAGACTATTTGTACTACTCGTAATTATCCTAAGCTATAAGAAAAAAAAAGGTCATAAACTATTAAAAAGTAATAAGAAAATTGATGCAAATAGTATACGGATTCCCTCATGGATTGTTAGTTCGATGATATAATTAATAAGGTGATATGAGATTATTACAATCGACAAAAATTGCGTGGCTTTTAGCTAAACACCCTGAAAAAAAAATTGTCACATTATATAACTTTTTCGAAAGTTGCATATTCTATAAGACTTTTTAAAAATAATATTTTAAGGACCGCCATGTTGATCCACAACTATAAGCTAGCAGGTATTCAAATAATTAATATCGAATACAATTAGCAAAATCCATTCTTACTTTCTAATATCTATTAAAAATATATAAATCATGAAATGTCCGACTGTTTGGCCGCTGCCATCAATTGATGTTCATTTGATAACGTAGATGGTGACACAGTTCAGTTCAACAAATGGTTGCAATAAATAATTTATCGATAATGGCACAAAGTCAATTTTCATTTCATGCAACGCAGAAAATTGGAGGGGTTAATGTAACTCCGAAAAATCGACGCTAAACAATTTGAGTTAAAATTTGACGAGTAAGGTGGGTAACATTGCACTTATAAAACTTCATCTTTGAATTTTTGATACAAAACAAATTAATGTGACACTGCATGTCATTTTCTAGTCTCGTCTTTGATAATCATCAACCGTTAAATTTTATATAATATCGGTAATATAGTATTAAATACAAAAAGCTATCGATCCAATCCAATCCAAACCCAAAAATAAACAAACATCTTTCTGGCTTTCAACATCAAATTCCTGTTAGCAGTTCCCCCATACAACGCGAGGAAAAAAACTTGACATTAAATGACAAACTAAAATAATTGAACTCCTTATTCTCCTTACAAGTGAGAGCAGATGTCATCATTAATCAACAGGTTTGAGGTGTGATTCTTATAAAGATATGATTGAGATATTAACAACATATAAAGATATTATTAGTTCACAAAAACTCAACAACTACCATCAACTGCAAACCAACTGGGCTGTCCAGAAAAATGCAGCATCTTCATTTAGAACTGAAAATTTAAACATGCTACCATAAGATAATTACATATTCTGATATGGAAAAAATCATTTAGATGTCAAAACATCAGCTTTACATATGTAATGTGAACAATGGTATACGAGTTGTCCTTAATACTAATCCCCCCATCCTATGTTTAATTAAACTGCTCCTGTTAACATATACAAAAACCAAGAAGCTTGTGTAAAATGGTCAGACAAGTACCAGTTTCATTGGTTCCTCTGCCGCAGATTTGCCTTCAGATGTTGCATTTTGATTTCAACCTGGGCCGGCAACTCGCTAGAAACTTCAGTCTGGCTAGAAATTTCAGTCTCTGAACCTTCCAATCGTTGCCTTTGTATTAGATCATGGTACATTGGTCGAAACCGTGTCTGAAAAGCCCTGTAGAGAAAGTATGGCAGAAGTGTCGAAACTACGACCAGAAGGGTAGTGAGCCAATAGAGTATACTAGGAGCGCAGGCTTCTACAAGAACCTTGTATGCTGTCGTAGAAAATGTTGGCGGGAGAGAGCCGTAAACCACCAGAAATATGTACCACAAGGCAATGCTTCCCCAGATGAAGAAGTGCTGGATCCAAGTGAAGTAGTTGATGGAGAGAGCCATTTGGCAATTTACAGCCCACACTACGCTGGAGTACATTGCGACTCCAAGGGCTTCATAATCAACTGCATGACCATCTTTTCGGAATGCTTGGTCAAAAATGGAGTTCGTGGTGAAGAAGAAGATAATTATGGCACTAAGAACTCCATTAGACATCCATCCAAGAATGCGAGGCCAACTGAAGAGGATGTTTTGTACTCCCTCTTGATACAACAAAGGATACTGCAAAACAGACATAGTATGATCAATAAATGGCATAAAGTACCAGGTTGGAAAAAGCTATATACTTCATGCTACAATACTCAGGATGCAAACTCTTGTGCAATTTCTATCCATACAAACTGATGTAAGAATGCTATAACATAGCCACATTTCCTGAGTACACGTAAGCAGAGTTTTAAAAAGACTGTTGCTAATTTTGATCTTACACAATAGTCTACCATTTCTAGAAGCAGGAACATAGTCTAGGGTTTTCTGCTTTTTGTTTTGCTTAAGAGAAAGCAGGAAAACTGATGCTCATTTCCAAAATGTCACCAGTTTGTTCACACTTGGTACTCAAGGAAAAAGCCTACTTAAAACTATATCAAAAGTTACAACCAATACTGGAATGTGAAGAACTTTAGTGTGGGGTGGGGGAAGTAACCTGAACTAAAACAAGGCACATTCACTTTTGAGAAAGAGAAACCAAGAACTGAAAGTTTCTAATACGGCAACAGAAAGTGAAACAGGTTCATGAGAAATGTTCTCTTCCCTGCTTATAACTGAAAATATAGAACTTCTTGTAACAGTTACATACAATGCATAGCAGTACTGAAATGTCAGTATTTCTTACCGAAAATGCATTAGAGTTAGAATTGTTACAATTATTTCTCCTTTAGATAATAGCCATCTTTTTATTTTCAAACTAGTGTTATCAAAGACGCTTTATTCTTTCAAATGCTTATACTTTTAAGTAATAATATCACACGATGAACAATAGTGTACCTTCAGGCAAAGTCGTGCAGAAACATCCTGATCAAAAACACCAAGAGCGATAACAGGAAGTGAAGTGAAGAAGACATTGTAGCATGACATGTACCAATCATTGTAAGCAGGACGACCGGAAAATGAAGCATACGCCTCATACCAAAACAAAGTGAACCCAAATGTTAAATTCTTGTAAAAGAAATAGCATATCTGCATCCATCCAAAAGGGGGGGAAAATTACAATAAGATGAAGCACTTAGTTTATTGTTGCCCGAAATATTATCGCAGAGATGTGAGAGAGCAATGTCTATTCTGAAAAGGATTTGATTCTCTGAACATGAATAATAAAAGCAATGAACTTAAGATGACAGGCCATATAAATGCCCTCATGTTAGATTGCAGTTGATATCAAGGAAAAGAAGGGTGAAAATAAGTAACAGAATATAAGATATAAATGCATATGCATACACGTCTAGTGGGCGATGCCACCCACCTTATTGAGAGAAACTTGCCCACTAGCTGTATTAGAGGACTTGAATGATGTACTGAAGTAAGTGTAAAGTCTTGAAGATTATTTAATGGAGTCGGGTACGTGTTTAGCGCTTGAAGGGCTATACGTTCGCATACTCCAACACATGCACTGACATTTTTTTCTCTCTCCCTCTCTCTCTTCATACATTACAAGATAAAATAGTGAAAGCCACTACACAGGAAACAACGATTCCTATTTCTCACATATCATTAATGGAGCTTATGCTACTTTTTTTTAGATGCTAGCCATAGAATACATTAAGGCAGTTTTACCATCATTGATATTCGCCTGTAACACCAATGTCCATGCACCAGCAACAGACGTTCTAGAAAACGAAATTGAGCTATCGCGTAATCACTCGACATGACAGCCTGCGTTGAGATATATAACCAAAACTTAGAAACCAGATATTCACAATCATTTAGTTTGAATTCCGAAAGCGAATAAACATAAAGGGATTGGGGGGAAGACGAATATCAGAGAGGGATGGAAAATAGGGTGCATCAATACCCAAAACAGTCCCTTTAAAAAACACCATGCATCCTAAGAGCAAATATACAACAATTAATTTATGAAAGTAGCAACAGAAAAATGATATGCTAAATGGCTTATTGACAAAGTGCAAAAGCAGAGGGAGAGGAAAGTACAATATCAGGAATAGAGCCACAAAAGGAGAGTTATACCACCCAAAACCCCTTTTTAATTGCATTGAATGTATAAATTGCCTAGTACATTGATGATTGTGCGGAATCTCAAAATGACTCCCATCTCCTGTCTTAAAGATTGCAGTAAAATCTTAAGTTCAATCCTCACATCAAACAGGGAAACCCAAGAAAATCACTCATTATCAAGTGATTCGACCATTCTGATGAAGCAAACTAATTCAGAACATAGCATATAGCAGAACTCATCAAACAAAGATGCAAGAAGCAGCAGTGAATGGAAGAGGTACGCTTAAATCAGATGCTGGTCCTGCTAGTGAGGTCATTAGAAGGGTTAGATAGGCAAGGCCATTGCACAAGTGCTGATCCAGCTACAGCGTGTTCCATAGGGGCAATATGGTTTTAATCTTAAAACAGTTAATTTCATTTATAATGGATCAGCTACCACTTCTTCACATTAACTAGAAGAGATTTCTAAACCAATGGAATAAAACCCTTTTCCACCAAGAACATATGATGCAAATACGTGTCTGTCAAGCAGAAAATTGCACAAAACTCTCATGTCAATATGAAATGAGAATAAGAAATGCACGTTTCAGAAGTTTTCATGCGTTAAAAACGTGTGCCACCAACAAGGAATCACATCAAAGACCAAGTGTGGATGAAGATCCAAGATGCTGGTAAACATGGCTGAATGACAGATATTATATCGACTATGACAAAGCACACCTCTTCCCCTCAAAGTATACACAAAGAGCTGCAGACACACACTCTTAGCAGGGAAGGAAAAAGAAAAGGAAAGGAAAAAAAAAAAAGAGAGAGACACACAATCACATATTCACCTGCATCCCTTCAACACCACTAATGCCAACTCCAATATCAGCCTCTTGAAGCATGCCAACATCATTTGCCCCATCCCCAATTGCTAGGGTTGTTTTACCTGTTCCTTTCACCAGTCTTGTAACCTGCAAATCTCCTAAAATTCTATCAGATTATTTTGATGCCAATAACAAAAGATACTGACAATTTCAGTGACTGTTTTACCAATCCAATCAACCCCAACCATGAGACTTACAAGAGCTTTTTGTTTGGGTGAAGAACGACAGCATATAACTGAAGCACAATCAATTGCAAGATCCAAGAACATCTTCTCAAGCCTCTTGTCCAGAGCAAAGTCCAACGACTTGCCATCAATAACCAAACCAAATGTAACTTTACTTTCTTTAGCCGAATTAACTTGAGATATCCCTTCTCTTATTTGCTTGGTCACACTTTCAAGTGAAGCCTAAAACAATATACATTTTCAGCCTCCTACAAATAGTATTATTATGACACCAATTCTAGAAATCTGTACCTTCGTGATGTTCTCCTTATCCCCTTGCTTCTCCAAAGCCTCCATATCTGGCGAATCTAGCGTGATCACGATTTGTTTCATTTCTTGTCTCAGTAGACTACATGCATACCTGTAAAAAATATAATATCTCATATTCCATATATGTAAATTTCAAAAGGAGAAAAAGAAAGAGAAAGTTTACCCTCATATTGGTTTCATACCCAATATTTATAGCAGTTTCCATTTTGTCACCAGTTAATACCCATACTTTAATTCCAGCCTGGGCGAGCTTGTCGATGCACTCCGGAACCTATAGAAAAAAGGAACAGAGGGATGAACATTTGTAATATAACTTTAAAAGGACTTCTAAATTTTAGTATCCCTTTTCCCCCTCCTTACAGTAAGTTTTTCGATATGAGGTAAGGAGTTCATAGTTTCTTTAAATATTATGAAGAAAAAAATTATATTAATAGTAGGTTGTTGAACAGGTGGTGCTACACTACATTCAAGTTTCTAGTAATAGCTACCAAATACTGACAATAATAGTTGCTACACATCCTGATGTATTTCGAAGGAATTTTCAAGTTTAATACCAACCCCTTTTTGTAGCTTGTCTTCAACGGCAGTAGCACCAAGAAGAATCAAATCCCTTTCAACCTTCTCCGCAGCTGAAGCCACTAATGCTTCTCGGTCTGCAGTTACAGAAGTTTTGGCCTTCAGAAACTCCTTTTCCCATATTCTGTACTCATCTTCACCAAGTTCCCGATATGCAATTACCAAGGTTCTTAAACCAGCCTCAGCATATCTGTTGATGTGACGTCTGGTCTCAGCCTCAAACTGCCGTCCATGTTTTGATAGCCTTTCAAACATCACACTACAAACACAGAAATCAATCAGATGGTATCTATTGAGCCAATTCAGATGGTTCCTGTGTGCAAGATTCTAACCTGTCTGCGCCCTTGCAGAGAAGTAGCAGCCGATTCTCTGGATTCCTCACCATTACAGACATTCTTTTGCGAGAACTTGTGAACTCCAAGACATGAAGAAGCTCATATACCCTGGGGGGGGGGGGGGTTAGTTATATGAAATGTGACGGACAAAAAATAAAAATAAAAATAAAAATGCAAATATTCAAGCAGATATTATGACACCTAATTACAGTTACTATATCATCCCACAGCTTTGGTGCTAGTACTTTAATTGCAGCAGCCTTAAGTTTTGTAGTGAAAGCAGGACAGCAGAAATAGGAAGGGAAATTTTTCCAAAGAAAAGCTTTCTTCACATTAAAGAAAAAAGGAACTTCTGATGTAGCAAAATTATGTGCAACCCAATAATGCAAATTACCATTCCCAATTCTCCGAGCAATGTTTCTTTGAACTGCAATTTTTTTTAAAAAAAAATTTTCAGGTTATGATAAAACAGAGATTTGAGCAATCATCACAATGTAACAACACGAGGAAATGTAAACAACTGTCCCCTGAGAGCTGTATCCCAGTTAAGCATCCGCAAGGGTAAGCGGCAAGTGGTAATCCTATGCATACCAATTAAAAAGGAAAAGAGTACAAATTTGATATGCATATATGAGCATCGAAAATTTAAAAAGGGTCTGTAACGGCTACCTAACTCTACAGTAAATATATCTTCAAGAAAAACAACTTAACTACTCTCAATCTTAACTCGAAATCCTTTTTTTATCAATTTATTTATTTCTATACGAATTTGCCAACCGAAAAAAAAAAATGAACCATACATATAAAACAAAAGGAAGAATTACAACTGTAGATCACGTGCCCATGAAGTAGAAAAAATTTAAAAACAGAGGGGAAAAAAAAAAAGATACGATAGGGAAACAAAAACAACACAAAGAATCAAACAAACTGTTTAAGCTATCTATGGGCGCATAATAGACCAATACTCATGCACAGAAACTGCAATGCAGAAACAGTTATCAGAAAACCCCAGTAAGATTTAAGCTAGTGGATTGCAAATATGCATCGCCAACTATTTTCTTAAATGAAGCAAGGGCTTGGTAAACAATAAATGACAAGGCTCCAAAAACTCACCTATTAACCTTTTGACCACTCACAGGATCTAATTCATGCAATGAGATGCTCGTTTGTGAGCTTCCAAAGAACTGAAAGCCAACCTCCCTTGCAGCAATGACAAAGGCTGCCTCATCTGGTGACTCAGCTTCATAAGAAATTTCACCTGTTTCTTCATTTACATCAGGTATTGCAGTATGGCAAATTGCTAACACCCGAAAGAACTTCTGTATAACATCTGAATGGGGTTCATTAACCCACTGTCCATTCATTATACGTTCATCTCTGAAGTTAAAACCCTTAACTGATTTTCCTGACTCAACAATATTACCATTCGGGCCTGGCGCATCAGCTTGAGAATTTTCAACTTCGAATATCCTTTCACCTTTTCTCTTGGCCAATGTCCTCTCTACTTCTGTCATGACACGGCCATAAGCAACACCTGCTACTGAACATTTGACAAATTCCATGGAGTTACATGTCAAAGTACCTGTTTTGTCAGATAGTATAGTGTTAACCTGACCAAGTTCCTCATTCAAATTAGATGTTCGAGCATGTGCTGGCTTGTCTGTTTCCTCATAGTACATATCCCGATCTTGGTTGATGAAAATGCTTTGTAAAACCTTGACAATCTCAATGGAAATGTATAATGATATTGGTATTAAATATCCATACAACATAAGGCCTGTCAGGAAATGAAGAAATGCAGCAAGTGGTGCTCTTCTGGGATCATAGAACACAGTCGCCTCATCTGGTTGAAGATACCATCTTCTAATCTTTCCACCATCAATGTCTCTTTTAGTTTCAATTCCGAAAAATACAGATCCAGTTGACGATATCAAAATTAGAGTGCTAAAAAGGAGATACACAATCTTATCCATTTTCCTCTCAATCTTACTCCTCTTGGAAGGAGGATCTGTTGCATTCTGCATCACTTTTGTGTCATGTCCAGTAAAAACAACTACACCATAGACATAATCAGTATTTTTAAGCTTGGAATCCCTCAGAAGAATCTGCTGTGGGGAAAGCGGATATTGCTTGCCTTCATACTGTAGTGTCCCAACAAAAGAATAAAGACGTTCATTTGGGTCCTCACACTTGATAACTGCTGTGAACTTCTGAAAGGATTCTTCGTCACGTAAGTGGTTTGTCACCTCCAAGGAGCGCTTCAGTTTCAGATTGGTCTCTCCATCAAGGTTCATTGTTTCAACATAGCATATACCATCCTCATAGATTGATGAAAGCAGAAAAAGATCAGCGGGAAAATATTCATCTTTATGCACCTTAACAAGGTCTCCTACTCGGAGATTCTTCCATTTGGTCTCAACAAAAGTATGATCTTGACCATATACTTTGACCTTTCGATTGTTCGCTTCTATATCCTGAAACCATTTCAAAGTTCCTCAATACATCAAATATAAATAATAAGAAATGGTAGGTGAGCAGAAGAGGTGGAAGATAAGGAAAACAGCTTCTATGACACAACCACCAACCATGTGTGAAGATTGTGGAAGAAACAAAACATGAAGGTAAAAGTTGAAGAGATCGCTTATTATTTTTAAAATCATTCGAAGTGACAGAGACATCTAAAATGACAACTGACAGACCAATTACTATTAATATATCATATGCATGTCAGGAACCTGAAGAATTTACAACCTAACCAGCACAAAAAGATAAGGCTTCTAAGGTTGCATCACTAACTGATGACGTAATTAGCAACAAAATCCTTAAAAGCAAGTGCTCAATCTCCTACTTTTGTATGTAGTCTCAATAATGATGCAGCAACGTAATATTACAGTGGTACAGATATATCACAAAATTGGAAGGGTTCGTTAGTTCAAATGTCTAGGTAGTGGTTAAGTTAAAACATTATTCAAAGTTTCATTTCAATTGCCCATCTTAAAGAAAAATGGTCAAGGAACTATACAACATTAGCAATCAAGATATCTATTTTTGATAAGAAACTATGAGTATTTGTATTGCTAAATAATGGACAATCAAGATATCTAAGATAACGCGAAACATGGTGTATGCATTCTGTAATGTACATGACATCACCAAAGCACTAAGACTAGTATCTCGAAGGATAATATTGCTGTAACTCATCTAGTTGATTGAATAATGGCTCATTTCCCAAACACATTGGTAAACTGTGCACTTCCAAAATCCTCCATGATGATCAGGCCAGATGAAAGAAAAAAGTATCAGTGATAAAACCAATCCCACAGTATCAATGTTTTAACCTAGGGATTCATAACTGAAAATCTTCACTTAAGCTGGTTATTCGACTAAAATCACCCAAATGAGGGTAAAGGAATAATTCTAGAGATTATTCTGATGATTTTACGTTGCAATGTGCCTTTGAACATGCATTCTATCAACCCCATTTCTATAGTCACCACTGATAGAAAGCAAAGTTATATTCAATTAACATAGTTTTTTCAAAACATGTTTCACGTATTCATATACGGGACTAATTTCTGAATTTAAGGATGGGCATGATCCCATCGCTACAAGTGCACAAGAAACAAATTGCATTTACCATAACCGTTAGACAACAGTTTTAATTACAGTCATTGTTAGAATGGAGATACACAATGACACTGAACTGACTCTGGATGTAAAACTTGAGAGTCACTTCATCTCAGGCAGGTTGAGCTACTATGTCATTGTATTTTATAAGATTTATACAAAAGCAACAAAGATATATCTGATTTAAAGCATTTACTAAACATAATTCTTCAGACATTATTCGAGCATGGAAGCGAACATATATTCTATAGTCAGAAGCATTATTAGCATAATCCCCATGGCAAAAATCCTAAAACAAGCTTAAAAAATTAATAGGTTACCTGCTTTCTTCGCCTCCAATCTTCTACGCCTTCCTTGGCCATAGTGGCTCCAATGACCACAATCAGAGGTGCCAGGACACTGGGTGCTGAATAGGGCGCTAACGGACTAAATGAAACAAAAGCCACGACAAGAAAATATATATTTGCAACTCTTCTAAACTGCTCAAACAAAGACTTCGGAATAAAGTTAGCCGCCGTATACTTGGTGGTGGATACATAATTCCCCCTATAATTCAGCTGCACTACTTCTGGGTTATCAGGATCATTACAATAAACTACTCTTGCGAAACCTCTTTGCCCAATTTGAGCATGATCATCACTAAATGGAGGCTTCCAACATGCAAACGAATAAATTTTGCTAAAAAGAATCTTCCTCTTCCTCTCCCCCGGCATCCTCACACACTGTATCCCCCAAAAGGTATCTTTCTTTTCTCAGGAAATGAAAATGTCAGGAAATTCTCAACCGTCCAACAACCAAACAAACTCAGAACCCACTCCTTCAACTCAATATTTAAAATGTCTCTAAATTCAGAAAACACAAAGCCACAACCCACCAGCACGCAATTCATATGGGCATATGGCTCAAATAATAATAATAACAACAAGAAACTAAAGTCTAAAAACCCTGACGATTAAGCACATGATCTTTGAATTGAATGCATACGCTTTGTTAACACCACATATGGAAAGCGTGTGGGCGCCTAAACGCCAACATTAAGCTTCATTTAATCTCACAAATATATAAAACTTATAATTCTAATTTATCTCCCCCAAAAAAATTTTTAAAATGCCTCAATTTCGCAATTAATTATAACTAATTTGTAAATTAAGCCCCAAAAAAGATTCTCAGAACCCTAGATTTTTGTGTGTCGTTCAGGAATAATTCCTTACTTTCGTTTTGAAGCTGGAGAGAGATCTCTTGCTTGTAGTTTCAGCTGAGTTTTTCGAGAGAGTGTGCGTGTTAAAAAGTTAGTGAGAGGGTTAGTTAGCTTTGCCGCTTCTAAAAGCAACAAGGCGAAAGTAGAACACATAAAACAATAATAGGTGCGAAGCAGGGGATTATTTCCGTACAAACTTCTCGGGATGCTGTTGCTGTTATCATGTCACATCACTGCCTTACACGTGTCTTATTGTTCTCCGGATAACGACAGTCACAATCGTAATGACCCTTTGTTTGATCCTCTGTTGTAGCTTAGCAATTCTCGCTCCACTAATGTTACAACTTAGAAAAACCAAGTTTCTTCTTTTATGAAAAAATTTTAATTTATCTCAATTATTTTTAAATTAAATCATTTTAGAACTCGTGATAAAATTCTGTTCAAAATCCTAAACTTTTATTAAACTCTTAATTTATAAATTTAAAATAATTTATAAATTCATAATATATATTTCTCTTGATATTTTATAAATTATTAAAGAAAACATTGGTCTAAAAAGAAAATTTCTTTTTCCAAAACACAAGTCGAATAATTTTTTTAAAAAATAATATATAAGTCAATGCTAACGTATCACTGTTATTTATTAACAAGTGTGGCAATAAGATGTCATTTGTTTGATCCAGTATTGTAACTTTTGTTTAACTCTTAGTTTATAAATTTGAATAATTTTTTAATTCATAATATATCTCTCTTGAGATTCTATAAATTATTTATTAAAAAAAACTCAATCAGATGACAAAAATAAATAATTTATTTTACATAAATACAAGTCAACTAATTTTCCATTAAAAAAGATTTACAAAACAGCACTAGTGTATTACTTATTATTTATTAACGAGTAGAAATAAGATATCGTCTTTAATTTTATGTGGTAAATTGTTATTTCTTAGTCGATGAATATTACGAAAACCAAATTTATTTTTTATAAAGAAACTTTAACTTATCTCTCTTATCTTTAATTAAATTATTTTTAAACTCATGATAAAATTCTTTTCAAAATCCTAAACCGTCACCAAGTCTCTAAATTTATCAATTTGAATAATTTTAAGTTCATAATATGTCTCCCTTGAAATTCTATAAATAATTTTAAAAAATACCATGGTTGAATAAAAAAATTACTAAAATATGAGTCATCTAATTTTATAAAAAAAATATTTTATAAAACAGTATTAACGTCTGTTATGTGTCACTTACTAACAAGTGTAACAAAATTAACATATTATTGTTGGATTTTAAATAACACTGTTTTTTTTTTTAATTGCTTCCCCATATGATTATGCAAGCTGGATTTGAACTCCAAACATTTAACACCACTCAAAATAATTTATTAATGCAAATTATGTACATTAACTATATAAAAGTATACAAAATCTAAAACATGTAATGCATTAAATGGAACAAGACTAAAGGGGCATGTGGGTGAAACAAACTATGAGTTGGCAAGTGTGTAAATGGAAAATCTACGTTGACTGCTGTAGACCCAAGTCGTTTCGCGGACCGACAGTACAGCAAGTGAAGCACCGTGCGTGGGTCCATCAGATGATAAAGGCCTACGATTCATCGCAACTGTTGCCACGTGCAATCAAGCTTGATTTGATGTAGAGCTTTGGTCGGCCCCACGCTGTAGAAAAAATTGGAAAGAACAAAGCACCGACCGACAGTGATGCCACGCATGCAATTATAATCCAAATTCTAACCTACAATCTTGATTTCTTCTAGGCTTGCGTGGGCTCGGGTAGGGATGGGAATGGGGAGGAGAGCGGCGAGGACATCCCGTATCTATTTTCAATATTCTCTATATATTTTTATTTTTTTTCTATTCTCATTATAATTATTTGAAGAGATCTACGTCCTCTCTTTAAATAATAAGAGCGGATTTTTGAAGGGTCTCTGATTTTTGAATAATTAATATGTTTTTAAATTTTAAACTTGATTTAATCGTATTAAAATAAAAATTTAAATAAAAGTAAGGTTTGACAATATATTTTACACTAATAATAATCCATTACAAAAATCACACTACAAAATACAAATTATTAGAATAATTATCTTTGTTAATCTTCATAATCCTATAATAAAAAGAAATTACTTTTATATTAATAATGAAATAAATGAAATGGCTATAGATATTGAAATTAATATTTTTAATAAAAACATTTACTCTTACACCTCATGTTTCTCCCGTTCTTTCTCAAGGAATGTGACAGATTGAAAAATAGCATTAGGTTTCAAATCTAAAACAATAAAAATAATATAAGCGATATGATTCATAATCTAAAATAGTTTTGGGTCAGGGTCTTTAGAATAAGGTCTAGTCGAGTAATAATTTAGGATTACAACTTGTTCAATAAGCTCAAAATTTTTATAACAGATTTGTATAACAGATTTAATATTTAATAATTTAAATTTCATTATTCATTTATTAATAATTTTAAAAAATAAATCAAAATTAAAAATTAATACAAGGAAATGGGGAAATGGGGAACTGGGTAGGGGATGGGGATTCTACCTCATCCCCGTCTCTTCCCCGAATAAGAAATTGGGTAAAAAATTATTCTCGTTCCTTCTCCGAATAAAAAATTAGGTATAAAATCGTCCTCATACCCTCTCCAAATGGGGAAAATCCCCAAGGGTCCTCATTCCCGGGGAATTTTTGCCATCCGTAGGCTCAGAGCTGGTGCTTCTGTCTTTTACTGGTTTTTTCTTTATAATTTTTTGGAAAAAGTTGATTTTTTTTTTTTGAAATACTAACATTAGAACTCTATTATTAAAATTTTATAATAAATATAAATATAATTTATCTAATAAGTATAATATTTTTAATATATAAATAATTTTTAAATGAAAATTTTTATATTTATCTCAATAAAATATTTTTAATTATTCTAAAAATTTTAAATAAAACTTTAGGTTAAATAAATTTTACAATTAATAAAATATATCTCATGTATTAATAATAATAAAATTATTTTATACAATATTGAAAATAATTTAATTTTTTAAATATTTATTTTAATATATTATGAGGTTTTAAAGCATTAAAATATTTTTAAATATTAAAATTATTTTAATATATATATATATATATATATATTGTTACATTTATTTTAATATTATATTTTTACATATTATTAAACATTAAAGTAATTTATTTGAGTTAAAATAGCGCTTACTATATACGAACTGTTAAATAATTAAAAAATCAATAAATTTTAACAATGGAACAATGCTCTGCACCTTTATTTTATCATATGAAATTTAAAATATTAAAATCAAAAACTTCACAATTAGTCATATAATCTTATGGCAATGGTTTTCGTATAGTTGTAAGAAGACTATGATGATGTCGGAGCTGATTTATAATAGATTATAAATTTTAATTATACACGTAAAATAAGAAATAATAAAAATAATTTATTATAATTTTAATTATATAATTATAAAAAAATATTTTATCCCTACTTTAAAGCA
Organism: Atalantia buxifolia; assembly: GCA_030444775.1. Lineage (NCBI taxonomy): Eukaryota > Viridiplantae > Streptophyta > Magnoliopsida > Sapindales > Rutaceae > Atalantia > Atalantia buxifolia. Next base: position 25,498,138 of record CM059832.1, on the reverse strand, counting down.
GTTCTAATATAGACCCTCATAAACATATATGACATCACCTTCTCTCTTTCAAACCCGCTATAGATGACTTTGGCAAGAAGTTGCTTGTACAGCTGACATTGAAATAATGACAAACTAGAAAATGCTCTTTCTTGCTCTTAATTTTCCGCACTTAGTGACACTAATTCAGTTTAATTGGAAAGAAATCCGCATTGATTGGTCACAATAGCAGTTACGTAGAATTATAGGCGGCAAGTGGCGGACTGTGAGTAGTCACCAGTCAGTCGCTCATCAAAGTCTTTGCTGATTTTTGTCATCGTTTAAAAGCTTAATTGTTGTCACCATCTTATCAGCATCAAAGAATGTCCACATTAAATTAATTATCAGTTGGTCACCCATATTTTCCAACCATTGCTTTCTTTTGGCAGCTTCTGTTAGCTGTCGCAATTACAGCGGGTCGGGTTTGGTAAACAGGGGCGGAGCCACACGATTTTCACGATTCAGAAAACCTGTTTTAAATTTCAGAAACAAAAAGTGTAGAAACACATTTGTATGGCTGTCTACTTTTGCAGCGGGGAGGATAGAAAATGAGAATGATTGTTTTTTATTTTTTAAAGAATCTAAACAATTGTTGTAAAAGTTTTATTTTCTTTTTATTTTTAAAAGATAAAATTGTGGTACTACAATTGTACGGTACCACAATTCTATCTAACCGTTGAATTCAGAGGAAGAATAACTATTGACTGGATCCAACGGTTGAATCTAATCAATCTCAGTATAAGCTGTAGTCTGTGCAAATTTGGGCCCATTTTTAAAAAACAAAAAATACCTAAATTTTTTTATCTACCAATCTCTATATATAGTGACCAACCTTACACAACTTTACAGAATTGGATTCAGACTATCCAACAAAATTTATGGGGATAAACTTTAATTCACCCTAGATACTATCGAAATCTTCAATTTATTCTTTAAAAATACGAAAATTTTTAATTTTTGTTCGAGAAAATAATGATAAATGGGAGCATATTAATTTTTTTATCTTCTTAACAATAAATAAAAATAAATTAATGTTTTCTTTTTTTTAGAGATAAATTAAAATTTGTTATTCTAAATAGAGATAAATTAAAGTTTTTCCAAACTATGCACGCAATCCTTTGCAGAAGGAAGACAAGAATGTGGGGGCATTAAATTAAGAACGTACTAGTTTACTACTTTGCTTTTCGCTTAACAGTTCAATAAATGCCGGGCATTTACTGTAGCCTCTTAGCCAATTTCAGTTGTCGGCAGCCAATTTTTTGGTTGGAATTCCCTAAGGGATTGCAATAGGGCACGTATGGGTTATACATCTATTGTGCTCTAAATTTAAATTCATAGTAAAAATTAGGATTTGTAACTAATTAGGTCCATTATGGATCCATATTTTTTCTTCATTCCTAGATTTAAAAAAATAAAAAATAAAGATTTAACCAGCTCCAAATACCAAAAAAAGTTTAAAATCTAAATTTACTCTAGATCATGTCATATCATAAATTCTAAAACTTGATAATAAAAAAGTAATAATTTTTTAAAAAGAATATTAAAAATTGAAATGTATTGATAACAATTAAATTGTATAATTTTTCTAAAAAATTATTAAATATTGTATCTTATGCTTTTACACTAAAACAAATAAATAAAAAAGATAATAAAATATCCATAAAAAATAATTACAGAAGAAAGATAATGTAATATTTTAATGTCTCTTTTATCATCCTGATATCCACGACACACCCATCATCATTCCGACAATATTAAATAATGACATATGATTTAAATATGATTTATATTGAATGCTTTATTATTTTTATTATGATTATATTTAAATAAATATATGAATAACATTATTAATTTTACCTCATTCGCGTGAACATCTGCTGTATATGTCAACCTAGCTTGTGTTGAAGAACATGAATTTGATTATGAGCATAAGAATTAAATAAAAAGTTTAATTAATTAAACAAAAAAGTGTACTTAATATAAAATAAAGAATTCAATTACAAAAATTTGTAGCAGCATCTTGATCTAACAATTTTTTTAAAAAATTAGGGTTAGTTGTCCTAACTTTACTTTACACTTAATTACTTTTGTCTTATTATCATTTAAAATTACAAAACTAACAACTTTTGTCTTATTATCATTTAAAATTATAAAATTAACCTTTAAGTTTTAAAATTTTTAAATATATGTTAAATAACAATAATATACTATGAAAAAAATTTATTATTATTTATAATTACATAATTGTTATGAAATTTTTAAAATAAAATAAAATTAAAAGTAAGTGGATATGAATTTTGACGATAAATATCGAAATAAACAGCGCGTCATCCACTAGATGCCTATGCATGGACGGTTCTAGGATTGATGTAGACGACAAATCATCTTGTGATTAAATAATGGACTTACATGCGTGTTAAAATAAAAGATAAATGACTCGTTATCTATATAATGCACCAACGCATAAAATTGAGATTTGATTTGGTTCTAAAATTAATAAGGACGTCATGTCGTCTGTGAGTTTGGTTGATGGATGTCAAATCATTTACTGAATTAATGAATGATGTGACCGATCATACTTTTTACCATTGTCAATTTCCACAAATTTAAGCATAATTTACAATAATCAATTAATAGTTATTAAATTACATTAAAGCTTAGTTTTTTTTTTAATTTTACTTTATTATGAATATTGAAAACACAACACTAGAGGGTGAAATTGAGTGGATTTTTCAAAACACCATTACCTTCCATAACCAATTTCTTCCTTTTATTGAAAAAAAAAAAGAGGATGCAATGTCCCACACTTTATCATTCTTCATTCCCTTTACAAACTAATATTTATTCGATTGGTATCTATTAACCACATAAAATAGATCATCCCAACCACATTAACAGCCTTGACTGTGAGCTCCGCAATCCTTCTGCATGGAAAATTTCTTCAGATGTGTTGATCTTTCGTGCTATGCCTGGTATCAGCAACCCGGTCGCTTCTCGCTTGCATGATTAATTCCATTTTATCAATCCATTTATCAAATCATTGTAGTTGCCGTCCGGTGCTGCTTTTATTGCGTTGGATACTTCACTATACAAGGCATCACGCATAGCAGGCTTATATCTAATGCTGTATTTATAGCGACAAACTTCTTCAATCATATCACATCTAGGGTTTTTACATTTTGGCCATTTCCATAAAGCTTGGACCGCGACAAGGGCACAAAACCTCTTCTTGCTCTTTTCTTGGCCGCCACAGTTTCTGCTCCGACTCAATATATATACCACCAACAGGGCGGCTGGATACTGTTGTTAGCCAACCTGACGCCGGGAGCAAGGCTAAAGGTTAACATTATGTGGATCTGCAGATTGATTATTTTGTTTAGCGAGAGCCGAAAGAGTTTATGAGTTTAAGTAAATTCTTATTTATAATTCTTATAAATAAGAAACTCAGTTAGTTTCTTTATTTTATTTAAAAGGCCTATGCTTCAATATCTGTATTTGTTAAAATATATCTCATCATTCTCCTTTTTTCTTTTTTCTTTTTTCTTTTTTTTAAGTTGCATGTATTGTTAGAATTTTTAAATTATATTAAACAAAAATACTATTTTTTTCCTTTAATTTTTTTGTAATCTGGACAAAATAGAGAGTTTAATTAATTAAAAGGAAAGTTTAATACATTGTCAAGACAAATATAGTGAGCCTTTTCCTAGAAAATACGTAGAACTAGAATTATAAAGAGAAAACTTTTGTTTATTGGAGTATATATACCAAAAAAATTTAAGTTCTAATAGGAGATAGAAATAAAGACAAAATTAAGAGAGTACAATAAGAGAATGATAAAATTGAGGAGTACGATAAGAAAAATAATTTTTGTAGAACAGAAGCATGAAAGAAGAATCTCACCCTGTCAAGAATTTAGCTGCTTATATTTTCCAACATTGAAACTATTTTATAATTTTGCAATTTTAAATTGACCTATATATTTTCAGACTCTAAAATCTCTTTATTTTAATCAATCGTCACCATGCTTACTGAGAACTAAAAGCCCTAAAACTAATAACACCCGCCATAACCCTTTTCTTGTTCTCCTTTTTTTTCCCTAAAATACAAATTTTTGTTTTTCTGAAGTGAAAATACAAATCAATTTAACTTAAACTTTCCATGGTAGCCACCGAATTAACCACCATCAACAGCATTCGACCACGAGCCCACCACGCCTCCGCCACCCAAGATGTGGTAAAGTTTGAGCCATAAATTTTTTTTACTAGTTTTTGATATCTCATAAATATTGACTGCTTTGTTATCAAATTGACGTCTGCATTTCCTGTTACACGTTTTATCATATTATTATTTTACATTATAATTATTTAATATTTTTACTACACTGAATTATTGACCCCCTAAAAAAATTGTCAAAATTCATTTAAATGAGGGATTATTTGGAAAAATACTATAGCACGAGATACTTAACAGCATAGGAACAGGACAATTTTTTAGTCTAAAACAATGGAATGTTACATTTTCCCAATTATATTCATGAATGAACCTAACTGGGATTAAGGTGGGCAAAAAAAAAAAAATGTTGTCCTCGAAAAAATTGTTTGGTTCAGTACGGTTCGTTTTTTAAAAATTAGAAAAAAAACTAGTTGGTTTTTATGAAAAAAATTGAAAACTAAAAAAATTAAAAAATATTAAGAAATTTATGATTTAAAATTGAACCAAATGAAAACTAAACCCCCGTTTAGATTATAACTTATGAAAAAAAAAAAACCAATTGGTTTAATTTGATTCGAAACTGAATAAACTAGTACCTGTTAGGAATTTGAGCTTCCTCCTAAAATCACTCCAAGTAATTTGTCAAGCAACAAATTAACAAGAAAAATTAAATAGAGAATACACCAATCACACAACACAAGATTTACGTGGAAAACTCCAAATCCGGAGAAAAACCACGGCCGTTGTCAAAAGACAACCAGAGAAAAAATATTCACTATGTAGAAAATTATTACAACCACTCTTAGAAATAATTTTCTCTCACCCAAGCCCCAAATACATGATCCCGAGAAATATTCCTTAACAAAGCAAACCCGTAATACTCATATTGAGGAGCCAAATGCTCCTTCAATATATCTACATGCTTAAGAATATTGCTCTGCCACTGGAAGCTCTCAATGCTTCTCTTGCAATCTCTTGCTTCTCAAATTTGGGATGATCTAAATGAAAGATGAACCCCTCTATTTATAGCCACCAATGGCTCTTTCTTGTTCATTTTATTTATTAATTAATTTTGCGCTTCGTTCATTTTATGCCATGTTCATTTTATGGCTTTTCCTTTTTTTTTTCTTTTTTTTTTTTAATCAATTTTCAACAATCTCCACCTTGATTAAAAAAAAATTTTATAGCCGCTGCTACAAAACACTGTCTTCACCAACAGTCATAATTCTCAACGTAGAGAATTATCATACTCCACCATGAAGAGTATACCACTTAGAATCAACCACTCTAAGATTTTTCTCGGCACATGTCGAAATACTCTGCTGAAATTTATGGTGCAACTTCCATGTTGGCTTTCCTGGAAGTTCGTCAGCCATCGACATAGATTCCACCACACACCCTGCATAAATGCCAACCACGCCTTGTGTGTAAATTTTGTGGACCCCGCTGATAGTAACATGTTATTTTTCATGGCAACTTGGAGATCTACATGCCAAAAGAACTAACCCAATCTCTTATAAAAAAGGAAATTCACCATCTACGAGAATATCAGTATCTTCTTTACTGATTCTGAAGCAATTTGCCGAGTCCGCTCCACCTTCTTGACAATTTCCTTAAGGTGCCAAAATTGTCCACACCTTCAAATTCTTGTGCATACCAGATTGGATACACCTTTGACTTGAATTCTCCACAAGCCAACAAAAATCATTCTCCCATTAATTTTTCAACAACATCAAACTCCACTAAGTTTGAAAAACACCAGCTGCTGACATATTTGCTTTACAGAACAGACTTTGCTCTTCACCATGGACTAATTGGATTGGTTCCACTGCTTCACGTAAATAGTACCGTATACATGAATAGTATTGTATACGTGAACAGTACCGTATACCCCAAATACGAACCGTTGGCTCTGATACCACTGTTAGGAATTTGAGCTTCCTCCTAAGATCACTCCAAGTAATTTGTCAAGCAACAAATTAACAAGAAAAATTAAATAGAGAATACACCAATCACACAACACAAGATTTACGTGGAAAACTCCAAATCCGGAGAAAAACCACGGCCGTTGTCAAAAGACAACCAGAGAAAAAATATTCACTATGTAGAAAATTATTACAACCACTCTTAGAAATAATTTTCTCTCACCCAAGCCCCAAATACATGATCCCGAGAAATATTCCTTAACAAAGCAAACCCGTAATACTCATATTGAGGAGCCAAATGCTCCTTCAATATATCTACATGCTTAAGAATATTGCTCTGCCACTGGAAGCTTTCAATGCTTCTCTTGCAATCTCTTGCTTCTCAAATTTGGGATGATCTAAATGAAAGATGAACCCCTCTATTTATAGCTACCAATGGCCATTTCTTTTTTTATTTTGCATTATTTCTATTAATTTTGCGCATTCTTTTTTCATTTTTCGCTCATTTTTCATTTTTTTTTCATTTTGCGGCTTTTCCTTTTTTTTTTTTAATCAATTTTCAACAGTACCCACCCTTAAGTGGGATTAACAAATCTCAACTAATCCCAATCAATTGCAAATCCTATCTTTTACTCATAACACCCATTTAATAAATTTTAAAAATTGAACTTTTACTCGTAACAACTTTTGTCCCAAAATGGTCTTTTTATTGCACTTTTTTTTTCTTTCTACATGAGAAGAAATAATGATAACTCACTCCTTTTTTCTTTTTTACAAGTGATTATTAATTAAAATTGGTTTATATCAAATGAACAAATAATATGAACTGAATCGAATAGTACCCACCCCTAATTGGGATTAACAAATCTCAACTAATCCCAATCAATTGCAAATCCTACCTTTTACTCATAACACCCGTTTAATAAATTTTAAAAATTGAACTTTTACTCGGAACAACTTTTTTTCCCAAAATGGTCTGTTTATTGCACTTTTTTTTTTCTTTCTACATGATAAGAAATAATGATAACTCACTCCTTTTTTCTTTTTTTTAAGTGATTATTAGTTAAAATTGGTTTATATCAAATAATATGAGAAAGTTAATTTACTAGGCGTGAAATCACTTGAGTGAAATGGAAAAATGAATATGATCTCTAAAATGAAATACTTGAATTAGATTTAATTGATCGTGTTTTTAAGTTTGTTGTTTAAGGACTTAAATTATCCTTAGAGTCAGTTTGGTAAATAATTGTTGTTAATAATAATGTATAAATGATTAGCCATGAAGAAAATCTATTAAGTAATTTGATAAATTTTATTTTTAAAAGTATTTTATGAGTTTGAAAATAGGTATTAATTTTTAATAAATCTTACGGTTAAACTAATATAAAATAATAAATGATTAAAATAGATATAAATATAAAAAAATTTACTTACACGTAAAAAGATCTGTATACAATTTACAATAATAGTAGTGTTAAAAAAATCAAAGGAACGAAATAAGGACGACAGAATCGGTAGCAGCGTTGCCACTTCCGTGGATCCTACTTTTACTTTTTTTCATTTAAAAAATTAAAATAATGAAAGAAAGTATTAAAAAATGAAAGGGAAATATAAAATTAATTAAAAGGAAATAATAAAATAAGAAAGCAATGATAAAGGCAAAAAGTGCCATTATCCCCAAAACCCGACAAATTCAAATCTGCATCTGCACTAACAAAAGAAAAATGAAATAAAACCAACGGCCATTATCCTGGAGATTTGAATTTGGTGTCAAAGACCACGCCAACAACATTGATTAAATTGTAGTCGGATAATTAGTAACTTTCTCTTTTCCATTACAAAGTGAGTGTTGGGGAACGAGTTTATCAGATTTGATATCATATTATCATATGATATTTCATTATTTTTTCACATTTAAAAAACTTATTTTATTAACTGTTGTGGATCCTACAAGAAAGAAAAAGGAACGCATGCAAAACGGCGGCATTGACTACCGTTTCTATCGTCTTTCTATCGTTTTCCTTATAATAATTTTAACTAAAAACAAAATTTATATTATATTGATTTTATTTATTTTATTTTATTCTTTTAAAACAACTGATAATTAAAAAAAACCACAATTTTCATGATTGTATAATCAAAGTAAACAAACCCAAAAAAGAATAAACAAACCCAATCAAAATAAACAACAAATATTATAATAAAATTTTCACCAAATATACATGAATTTTGTTAAAAGGTAATGAAACACAAATTGATGACCTTGCCTCGATGCCATAATCTGATAACTTTTGATAGAATGTAAAATACAAAGAAAAATTAGGATAAATGAAAGAATGCGCGAATCATAACAAAATTCACTAAAATATTGATTTTATTTTCAATTTGAATAAGGATAATTTTGGGTTTAGGTAATAATTATAAATATATTTATAGAATTATATTAAAAGATAAAACTACTTTTTAAAATCAAATTTTGAAAAGTTGCTCTCTTCTTACTTTTCAAAATATACTATAGGAGGAACTGCTTTTGATAAAAGTGATTTTGAATGTATTTTCTAACCAATTACTAGAATTAGCTTTTAAATTCTCAAAATCACTTTTAAGCCTTCCAAATGCAATTCTAAATAAGCCCTTGGTCCATTCCACTACTTTTTCTTAAAAAAATAAATTTATAAATAAAATTAATTATACCAATATTATTTTCATACATTACACTTTCGTCTAGCCAAACAATTTATGTTGTTTGGATATAATTGATAGTTGTGTTCAGGCAAACAGGTTGATTAACTTTTTACCACTATTAATGTTTTTTTTTTCCATCCTCAAAGTAAGATAAAAACTAGTTTATTGATAAGTCTTCATTTTTTTTTTCATTCCGGCAAACTAAGGTACATTTAATCATATTAACACCATAATCAACTCCAGTGTAGATTATTACAATTTAATCTTTCGCCATGATCTGCCTATATGTTCGTAATTGGTATAATTGTTAATGACACTTTTGAGTCTAGGCACTTCATCACTTTTATTTGTTCTGGGAGACTGCCCGTTTCTCTACTAAAATCAACATTATTCATTCCTCTATTATTTTTATAATATTCAATCATTTTCCACGACACTGTAATTTTACAATATTAGCCTTATTTTTAAATACATTTTTATTTGTATTGATTATAAATTAAATAAATCATATAAATTAAATTAAAATAAAAAGAGTTAAATACTAAAAATAAGAAATATAGGTTTCAATGTGAATAACATATTAACAATAAGAATTTTTTTTATATTTTTTATATTATTAAATATTTTATAATAAATATTATTTTATATTCACAAGATAAAATATTAAGCAGATAATTTTTTACCCATCTTTTCTCTTAAATTTTTTGTGCCATAGAAATTTTTGGAAATTATAAAGCTAGTTAGAAGATAAATGGTACCGATTGGGGGGAAATGATAATCCCTCGTGCAACTATGGCAAGAATGTGTCATTTTATGATTAGGGTGCTCATTGATCGTGAGATAGAATCTGGTTCTCATAATTTTTTTATATTCGTGGGCTTGGGACAAAAGACAAACCCAAATGGCAAGAATCATTTGACCCTAAGCTCAGTCTGGGCTGCCTTCTATTTTGGGTCTAGTATTAGCCCACTAAAATTTGTAGGACAATTTCGATCTGCTTTTTCTTTTTCATCACAGACAATCAAGTTAGAGACACTATTTTTGACTTGTTTCATTATAGATAAGTTATAAATATTTATGGAATATCTAGGTTTCATAAAAGTAGTCCGATTATCCTCACACCAATTTTTTCTTTTTAATTTAATTTTTGTTTATGCATTGATTTCCATATATCTTATGATATAATTTTTTTCCTTCTTTTTTTTTTTAACAATGTATGACATAAGAATTCATGATGGTTAAGAGCTATAATAAAATGATGATATATGAGGGTAAGATTTTTTTAACAATAAATGAGATAAGAAATACGATAGTATAATATAATAAAAGATTGATGGGAGAGCTTGCATTGTGCAATGATTAAGTGTCAAGTTCATATAGACCGAATTCATTTTATAAGTCAGCTATTGGGATTGAAGTCTAACATTTCGACAAAATTTGTGTAATCAGAGCATACCAAAAAATAAACAAAATCATCTATGATTTAGACAAGCTTTAGGGATATAGCTGAGGTTGGAAATTAAGGTTAGTTTATTGCTTTTATTACTTTTGAGTATTTACTTTTAAATATAAATTAATTTGTGGGGAATACTACCCAATTAGAGCAATGCGGTATTGATTTAACATGTTATCTCTACCGTGTATGTTAGGCATCAAGCTGAATATAATTTTATTTTATAACATCTTGTTCATTTAATGCACTCACCATTTTCTTGCGAGAGCTACTATATTGTAATAATTTTGCCAAAACTAATTAGGTAATTTGTACTAATAAAGTGGGCATCGCCTAGTTTAGTAATAATAAAATTTTTTGAGTCAATAAAAAAAGTGAAATTTAAACTCTGCTCACGTTAAGTGGATTAAATATTAACAATAAAAAAGATATCTCGATCACGGAATCAATAATCATGATAAAAAATATCAGTAACTAAAATGAACTCTTCGTAAAAAAAAAAAAAAAAAAGTGAATGGCAGATGGGATTATTCAATCACTCAAATTGAAGAGAAAAGGCAAGAAAGAATCTATGTTGAAATTGCAAACCATTCATGGCATAATAGAAAAACCTTTAACCTTTAGCCTTCAGAGTTACAGGCAGAATAATAGGAGCAAAATTGGAGTAGCAGCAAACTGGGGAAGGGGTTCAATGTGTTCATAGCTGTCATACTCAAATTTCATAGGGCAGGCATCACAGGACTAATTTAGTTAGTAGGCTCTATGTCTCATGTGAGCCTCAGCTTTACCCTTTTCAGGGCATCTAATCACATGATTACTGTGATTTTCTTTCTTTTCTTTTTTTTTAATAGAAAAAACCTTCTCTTTATCAATCATTGTTTTAAATGATTTATTATTTTTATTCAACTCGAAAGTTAGTTTTTACATTATTAGTTCAACGATTATTCTCGACTAATACGAGATATTTTTCTCAACTGTCCTCAAGATGCATGGAAGTTGATTTTTTTAATATTTAGAGTTGGTTTTTATTTTAGGAGGTCTTGGTGGTCTTTTAATTATAAAGTAATTGAAAAAAAAAATTATGCCACCATTGAGCAATTTCAAATAAGCAATATTACCAACTTAAATTAACGGAACTCTTGAGAATATATTTATTTATAAATGCATGAGAACTTATATTCTTCAATTTGTAATTTACATGTGATAAATTATTGAGGATTTTGGATGTTATAATAAAGTTCAAATTGGAAAATAATAATTTTATGTCAAGTTGGAATGAAATAAATATCCTGATTTTGAGTATACCCAATAAAATAATTATTTTTTTTGGAAAAAAAAAAGATAATGAACTTGTAAATTGTAATATTCCAGCCAATCATGCTTCAGAGTTGACCCAAATACAGGCGTTGGGATCTCTCATCTCGATCCAACGATGTTCCCCGATAAAATGCCGATACGATCAATAAAACGCCTTATCACGAGTTTTTCACCTACTGAAACTCTGAAAGTCTGAAACCCCGCAACTTTAGTCTTAAAATCTCCTTGGCGGGCCCCAGTACAATTTGCCTCAACAGCTGCCTTGCCCCCCGCTCTCTCAAAAAATTATTTTTTTCCCAGTTAATTTTCTCTTACACATCTGTTTTTTTTTTTTTCCCTCAAATATACATGTTTAGATTTTAATCAACAATATAAACTATTTATATAAATAAAAATTTATAAATTCTTTAAAAATACTATATTAATAAACGAATTGGTTAAAAAAATTATTTATAAAATAAAAGTAGAAAAAAATTATGATGAATCACAACTTTTTTTTTACATTAAATTTATAAGCATCTCTATTTAATTTAAATTGATTAATTTAATTTTAAATATTAATTATTACTTAATAATTATCAAATTATTTATCTATTTAACTAAACTAGAGATTAAAATATTTAAATCTAAAGATTTAGAATCACCCATGTGAAAAATCATACAATATCACAGAAAAATCTAATTTTTATATTAATTATAAGGGTAAAAGTAAAACTAAAATTACATTTGCGAATAGAAAAAAAAAGTTTTAAAAAATTAATAGTACTAAATAAATAGAAAACAAAAATAAAATAAAATAAAAAGTGTAGGAGATAAATTAAGAAGGGGTCACTTGTTAAGTATTGTTTCTCCTGTAAATGGTGAAAGATTCGATCTCTGGACCTTCAAAGGCTCGACAGTTGGAGACAGAAGACAGAAATCTGAGAGTCTCATCATCATCGTTAATTCGTCATCGTTTTTGTCAAACAGAAAACTGAAACTGAAACTGATTGACCGTACTATAAAGCTGAATCCGACATCGTTTTGTATTTAATCTAAACCAGGTCAGATTCATTTCTACAACTTTCTCTTTACGCTTCTTACAAGCTCTTTTCTACTTCAAAAGGACCATCGAAACCCTAGGATTTGTGCTGGTGCTCTAAATCTTAAGTTTCCATTTTTAATCGTAATTAAATTTTTTCTAGCTTTAAGTTCATTGAAATTGTTTTTGCAAATGACTTTATTTGATTAAGGAATCTTTTAAAGTTTGAATTCATCTGTTCACGTTGATGTTGCTTTGGATTTTGATTGATAGCATAGAATTTGTGTTAGCATTGGTATAATGCATGTGACTAGTTGCTTGTTTGGTGGTATTATGGAAGTTGAGATTGGGTATTTTGTGCAAAATTTGTTCTGTGATTTTCACTGCTCTGAAAAGTGGGCTCAGTAAGAACCTGAAACAAAAAGAAGGAAACGTGTTTTTGATGTTCCTTAATTGGTTTCGCTTCTGGTAATGGTTTTCAGGCATGAAAATCTCAGTTGTTTAAACTTGGAGATTAGTCTGACTCTGACATGTGTCTGTTTTCAAGCAAAGCGTTGGTGTCAGTTGCTTCTTGGAGTGCTTGCCAAATTTATGCATACGTGTCCGAGCATGCATTTGCGCACGCACGCTTCTTACTTCTTAGAGGAACAGAGTAGAAACAGATAAGATTAATCAGCTCATCAAGAGGCATGATGTGCTAGCCATAGCCGGCTGTGGGTGTATAGTTTTGTTATGTGGTCTTGTTTCAACATAGGACAAACCAGTGGTGGTTGCTAAGCTTATCAGACTTGGATGTGAATAGGGCATTAATTTTATTGCTAATTCTTTTTCATTTAAATTTTACTGTGAGTTTTGTTAATTTATTACTTTAAAGTATGCTGTACAAAACTACTTTTAAAAAAGAAAAAGTGATAGATGCATTCTTTTTGCTATTGGTTACCGAATAACCAAACTTCTGGCATTTTGGTTTTGTAGGAATACGACATACAACTTATTTTTCTTGTGCATATTGGATCATCTCATGAGGGAGACTTAGATAGATTTGGAGCATTTTTGACGTCTGCAGAATTTTTAATGATACAGGACATAAACAAACAACGGCTTCTAGCCCTATTTCTATTTGTTGCCTTTATAAATCTCTTTTCTGATAGTACTTAAGCGTATTTCCTTTCAGGCCTATGTCTTGTTTGAATTTTCACTACTTGATGAGGTAGTTCAGTTGAGAATACTTGACGTTGGATACAAAGTATTTACTTTGTCGGATGAATACTTGAATCTACACTTACATATTGATAGTATAGTTCAAGGGCTTTTCTGATTATCCAGGCTCTGGAGTTTTATGACCACACAGGCAAAGAGTATTGATTAAATGATCATCTTGATGACTTCACTGGATTCACAGATTTTTTTCTGCTGAAGATAGGGAAAATGCTTCCCAATTGGAAGAAGCCCCGCATCAAGTTGACTCTCATGTGCCCGATATATATTTTATTTGATTCCACTGGAACATCTGTTTGTAAAGGAGATGTTAATAGTGTGCTATAAGAAGAGACCATGGATCTTGTTGTGGAGAAACGATTTCCTGTCGATGCAAAAGACTATGAGTTATATGAAGAAGTTGGTGAAGGAGTCAGTGCCACTGTCTACAGGGCTTTCTGCATTCCACTTAATGAAACAGTAGCAATCAAGGTTCTTGATCTGGAAAAGTGCAATAATGACTTAGTAAGTGCACTACCTTTTTCATTAGTTTAGTAGACTTATGTTTATTTATATTGTGTACGGAAACACATTTGTCAATTCTATTTAATTTGCTATTATATTCTTTGTATATGATGCTGTTTACTTATGCGCACTGTTCACTTATATATACTAGCATATGTGCGAATCAGATTTAGGGCAACATCCTCTTGTATGTTATTTTTGCCCTTACATGGGGAAAAGAAAGGAAAAATGGTTTGAATTTGTGTCTGTTTTCATTTTTCCTTTCTACAGAAAAAAATGCCATTTGTTCTTTTCCTCTTTTTACTTAATGTATCACTATTTTGAAAGTTCCATTGTTTACCAGAATGCAGGGAAAAGGAATCAAAGATGAATTTGACACATCATGGTTCAGTGGTTTTCTTTCATTGTTCTGCCTAACACTAATTGTTTTAATTTGTCTCGACATTGAGTGTCAGTAACCCCCATATTCCATTTTCACATCAATAAGAGGACTCCAACTGTATTCATTTAAGTTTCACTAGAAAATACATTCTGTATCAGATTAAAGAGTTTTTCCTTGCAAATGATACAGGATGGTATTAGGCGAGAGGTGCAAACCATGAGAGTGATTAATCATCCTAATGTATTAAGGGCCCATTGCTCTTTCACTGCGGGTCATTGCCTTTGGGTTGTGATGCCATACATGGCAGGGGGATCCTGTCTTCATATAATGAAATCAGCATATCCAGAAGGTTTTGAAGAGCCTGTTATTGCAACGTTGTTGCGTGAGACCCTCAAAGCTCTAGTTTATCTCCATTTCCATGGGCATATCCATAGAGATGTGAAGGTATCCTACTTTCCCTTGAAACCTTTTTCAATTACTGCTCTGTTTATGGCTAACAAACCTTTTTCAGTTACTGTTCTGTTTATGGTTAATTACTGAAGTTAGGAGCAATTGTCTCTAAGAAAATTATAAGCATAAGTTTGCAGTCTTAGCTCTGTTGTGGGTGATTTGGCAAGAAAGAAATCGCCTTGTTTTTGTAGGGTAAAGAGAGGAAGGTATTAATAGTTAGGACTTAGGATCCCTACCATCACTCAATTTTAAATGAGAAAATCTCTTTGAGAAGAAATTGTAGTAAAGAAAATATCCTACTTTTTCCTGATAATCTCACTTACATTAAGTAAGTGCATGGTAACAATTCAATCTGGTGGGTTACTTTTTTTTTTTTTCCTTCTTCTTTATAAAAATGATCCGATGGTTTGCTTGAAATAGAACTCTCAAGTTAATATTGTGATGAGAACTGACTCACCTTTATAAAGCTGTTGTACAAATTGGGAAAAGAGAAATAAAGAGTGAAATGAAAATTTTCTAGGAAGTTGCTTTGGACTAGATTAGAATCTTTTTTTTTTTTTAACCCTTAAAATTTCTTGTATCAATAATGTCATATTATAAATTGGAATTACTTCCAATCCTGGTTAGTCAATTGGTTTGACAAAGAACTGTACAGAACTTTCCTGATCAAAGTATTATCAATGTCTTTAATTTCTGAAAAATGAAACAAATGCTTTCTGATAGGCATTATTTCATCTCTTTAATATCTCCTCATCAGTGATGTCTGTGTTGTTCCTTTGACAGGTAAGGTACTGATCACTTGATTTTGTTGAATACTGTTTTGTTATCCTTCAATTGTTTCACTTTTGGCTCGTTCAATTTGGAGAATGGTTCTGCACTACGATTGCTTATACTTATAGTATCCCTCTACAGGCTGGAAATATTTTAATTGATTCTAATGGTGCGATCAAGTTAGCAGACTTTGGTGTATCAGCATGCATGTTTGATGCTGGAGATAGGCAACGTTCCAGAAATACTTTTGTTGGAACTCCATGCTGGTAATTATTCTCACTTGTCCTTCTAGTCATTTCAGTCTGCTGAATTGCACAGGGTAATTGCTTAAATTTCTGTACATACAAATTTACACTTATATTCTTCTTTCTCAGGATGGCTCCCGAAGTTATGCAGCAATTGCATGGATATGACTTTAAGTGAGTGGGTTGCTTTCTTCTCTGCATCTTATTTCACTTTTTCTTTCCTGTTTTAAGGGTCTAGATGTTATTTTGAGTTGGCTTTGAGTTTTCATAAGATCTCTTTCTATGAACAGAGCAGATATCTGGTCATTTGGAATAACAGCATTGGAACTCGCTCATGGGCATGCCCCCTTTTCGAAGTATCCGCCAATGAAAGTAAACCTCTTATTTGAAATATGTTATAGGTTCATATTGTGTTAGTAGATGTCTTTATCTCATCCTCTTATTTTTCATGCAGGTTTTGTTGATGACCTTACAAAATGCACCTCCAGGTCTTGATTATGAAAGAGACAAGAGGTTCTCAAAGGTCCGTATGCGAGCACTTTTTGTTTGGTATCTTGTATTAATATTCTTCTGAAAGTGCAAAATAACCCCTCTGAAAATGCTTTATTTTTCCAGTCTTTCAAAGAGTTGGTAGCAGCTTGCCTAGTGAAGGATCCTAAAAAACGTCCAACAGCAGAAAAGCTAATGAAACACCATTTTTTCAAACACGCACGTTCAAATGATTATCTGGCTCATGCCATTGTCAATAATCTTGCTCCATTAGGTGAACGTTTCAGGATGCTGAAGGTCTCTTGCTCATCCAATGTGTTATATTTTTCAAGAACAAGAATTCCTTCCGAAATGAACCTAATTTCATTGTAATTTCTTTGATCTCTTTCGTGCTCAGGCAAAAGAGGCTGATCTACTTGAGCAAAATAAGGCTCTCTATGAGGATAAAGAGCAGCTATCACAGGTGAGGAATACAGCTTTCCATTATTCAAGTATAAAATAGAGGCGCTAATATTTTATGAGTTAAGTTGACAGGTTTCAACAATTTGTGGTGTGCGTTTGGCAGTTACGCAAAGAGGATTTTCCTCATAAATAAATGCCATGAAGAACAAGCTACCTATAAAATAGATTAAAAAATAAAAAGAAATAAAGTAGTAACTTTAAACATCGTTGTTGTGCCATATTATTCATTACTCACCTCTGCAAGATAGCCATAACAAATTTCTGTTACTAAGATTCTTCTTTTTTTACTGTTCCAAAGTTGTGTGGAATGCTTAACAATTTTGTTATTTTGTGCATTGTATGCATCCGGATATTTATGCAAAAGCACCCCGTCTCGCAATTATCAGATGTTCCAGGGATCTGAAAACCTTCTGTTGATTTTTGATTTAGTTGGACCTCAATCTTTTTGTGAATTTACCATTACCTTCAGGAAGATTTTAGCCATGTTCTTTGAGGGATATTTAGGTAATTGTTCATTGGCTTGTCTTGTTCTGTATCTGTCATACTTTTAATGACCAGGAGCAGAAAGAGATGTCTTATCAGATTGAACACTTGAAATCAAGTTTATGGCCAGGATTCTTTTGCCTTCCTGCAGAACACAGCATTGTTTGGTTGAAGACTTATTTTTTGGTTAGAAAAGTTTATAGGCTAAAACAGATCTGCTATACATGGCTGATCATATTGATGGTTTAACACCAAAATATGGTTTGATTTTAACATTTTTCCTATCTTAATGTTTTACCCACCGTTAAGCTTATTTTCTTAATGATCATTTCATAATTCTTTAAACTGCTGTTGCCTTGCTTGTTGTCATCTATAATGACCCCCAATATGGTTGCTTGTATTCTCTTGCATGGTCTTAAAGAGAAGGCTAATTCCTTAGATACAGTTTTCTATATTTCTTGGCTTCTGCCTATCGGTAATTAATATCATTATACGTCTGAACAATGTTAACCTTGCAGCAAGAGTACATAAGAGGAATAAGTGCCTGGAATTTCAACCTTGAGGATTTAAGAAGTCAGGCTGCCCTTGTAAGTGATCTCATTTATCTTGGTGTCTGTACAAGCTATTCCCATGTTTTTCATTGGTGTTAAAACTTGTACTTCTGTTTCTTATTATCCGAAGCTTTGTGTTGCCTGCAGATCCAGGATTATGATTGTATGTCAAATGCAGAAGATCCCAATGGTAGTGGGAAGCAAAACCATGCTGATGTTGAGGTTCCAGCAGAAAGGCTGTCCACAGAGAGTGGTAATCATTCAAATGCTACAAGAAGTCAGGACGTAAGCATTACATATGCATAAGGTATTTTCCAGGAATTTTTTGTTTTGGTCTCACATTGTCATAAAATTTCTCTCTTTTGTTTGCATCAGGATGGCTTTAATGATCTTCATGATTTGGAGAGTTCGCTCGCCTCATTTCCTATCAAACCTCTTCGAGCACTAAAGTAATGATTTTTTCTGTATTCACCTGGCATTTTCACTGCCAATAAGTTAATAATGACCATAGTGTCTTCAAGGCTATTGGGTGGCATCTTCCAAAAGTTTTCATTTGGAGACTCTTTGTGAATAAAGTCAATTATAAAAGAAATGATGTACTAGGAAGCTTCTTTCTTTTTCTTTTTTCCCTTATCCTAGAGCTTGATACTATTCTTTCGCTCCTCACCTAAAATCTTGATCTTTTAGGTCAAGTGAGAACTTAATATGGTATCATAATCAGTTTGACCTGGTGGTATATGTTGAATCTCCTTAATGTTAATTATTTAGATTATAATTAGCTTTTCTTTTTTCTTTTTTTTTTTGGTTTGGGGGGGGGGGGGGTGTTTTAAGTTTGTGATGATTGTTTTTAGTTCATGTGCTAGTGTAAGTGAGGAGAGTATTGTCAGACCCTAGCTTAAGCATTTAGGTCAAGTAGTAACTTTAACACTTGCAATCATTTTGATTACAGTTCCTGTGCATTGGCACTAGAAAATTGGACATGAGAAAGTTGTCACGGTTCGGAATCGTCTCAATATTTTGATTCCCCTCTTATTTTTGCAGAGGTTGTTTCGATGTTGGTGAGGACGATGAGGGTGCAACTAGTCCTAGTTGGAAAGGCACCGCTCATTTAGATACTGATCAGTTTCTTTCAAAGGGTTCTTTGGGAGCCATAGAACAAGAATCTGGAAGAAACGAGGGTGAGAATTCGGGGCGAAGTAGCTCTTTACCACGTCATGTAATTCTTGAGCATAAAAAATTTTTGAGCGGTTCACTAATACCCGATAATGCATTTTCTTCTAAGAAGGCTGTTGGTGAAGCTGATAGGTAAGCTTTATTGTACTTGAACTTATATTATGTCCTTATAGAGTTGTACTTGCTGTCAGAAGAGGACTGAATAAAGGCTTTTTAGCTTTTTTTTCAATTTATTTTTTTATGTTCACCTGCAGAATACATATATTATGTTTCTACGTTTGTTGTCTTCCTCAATTTTATGTTGTTGAACTAAAATTAAAATTTGATGAGTCTGCACTCTTTTTTCAAACTTAATTAGATATAATACTCCAAATCTGAAGATGTATATTCTCAGTCTGATTGTAAAACCCAAATCTGAAGATGTATATTCTCAGTCTGATTGTAAAACCACCTAAAATGCATATTGCTACACCTAAAATCCATATTGCATTCCAGTTGTTCTTAGAAAAATATAACTCCTAGATTCATTGAGTCAAAAGGCATATCTTTTGGCACGTCTTCTACCTTCACGAGCCTGGTTTTGATGGTAAGACATACATCATTTTCAAAATACTGCCCTTCTGTCAAAAACCTGCTGCTGTTATACCATACTGAATTAAGTTGATTATTGATTGGTTCAAGTTTTCTCTATCATTTACTTAAATAAAAGTTCGGATTGAGAATTACAATAACTCTGATATCTTGAAAATATTTTGAAGGGATTCTCTGCAGCCAAAAAATCAATCTGAGCGAAACTATAGTGGACCACTGTTGTATCGCCAGAGGAGAGATACAAATAACCTTCCATCTGGTATTTCTGTTGTGATTTTCTTGCCTTTTTTTTTTAACAATCTAAATTGGAGCCATTGTTTCTTGTTTATACCCTATAATATAGCTATTCTTTTGTTCTTTCTGTTAATGCAGCAGAAGATACATCAGAAGGAGCAGTTGTCCAACGTAGAGGACGCTTTAAAGTTACTTCAGCAGAACTGAGCCCCAAGGTATATTTGCAATATCATGCTATAGTATAAGCCAGACCCTACTCAGCCTTCAGTCGACTTGAAGGTGATCCACTGGAATCATGTGGTTTCCTAAAGAAACACTAGGACTTATCATATGCAAATGTTGACTCTGCCATAGCTAGTTCACATTATTTTATAGACATTAACACTGATTGATTTATATTGTAGCAATAAAATCTTAACATGAGAAATCATGAATAATGCATGAATTTGTAAACTTATTTGTCATTTTGCTAGTTTACGATTGGTGCTGCTGCATATCCATTGTTATTTTAATTGCCAGCTAACCGGAGGCTTTAGGTAGTAGAGTTATTTTATATTGTTTTCACATTGCATGTTATGGTTTACTTGTGTCTGACATGTCCATCTGTTGATTGTTTCTTGTTCTTAGTATTGCTAGGAATTCCCACTTTTTTTTATTTTACACCAATTCTTCTACTAGTTTGTTCCTCACTAGAGCTTATTGGTTAGTGGGCATGGATATTTTGTCTTATAATGAATACTCTTCATGAACTTCTTGGTCAGCGTCCATGGATGTTTTTTGTCTTATAATGAACACTCCGCATACATATTTATTTTAACTAACATTTTATTTTTAGGGAAGTAATTCATTGAATAACCAATTAACATAGCTTTTTGAGATGGGCCAGGGTGACATATGATATCCATTCTTGTTGCAATTTGCATATTTTCAGATGACTTCACTAACAGCATTCTGGAACTTAGCAATTTTTCTTCTAGGCAATTGCGTTGTAACCATCGCCTTGATTTTCGCTCATTCAGGGACCTATTAACAGCATCTTTAGCCCGGTTAGTGGAGGCTCCATGAGTCCAACTACCCCAAATTTTACAGCTGCCTCACTTCTCCCATCCCTGCAATTCATTTTGCAACAAAACACCATGCAAAGAGTATGCTTCCCTTTAACTGCCATATGCCCTTTATTATATATTTTATGTCCAGGATACACTTTTTACTATTTATTTCTGTAAATTAATGCGGACAGGAAGAAATTATTAGACTGATCAAGTATGCGGAAGAAACCTCTGGTAATGCTTGTCTTATTGTTGTCATTCATACATCACAACTTTAGTCTTATATTCAATAACCTTGTTGGCTTCTATTTTCTCTGCTTTATACAGGTAAGCATGCAGAGTCGGCTGATGCTGGTACTAACAACCTCTTACAGGTATTCTTTTCTTCCTAAATCTGAGGAGTTATTTTGATAATGGTTTAAAGGTCCAAGAACTTTCCGAGACTTGATTAACTAAACCATTATATCTCATTACTCTCATTGTTTGCTCTACTTTAAAATAATAAGGTATTTTATTCACTTTCATATGCTGGAAAAGGCTGCAATAAGCTAGTGATGGGGACGATGTGACTGTAATGTTTTAGGTTGATGAGGTTAAAGAATACAACATAAAATTGTCTCTCCTTCAATTTTTATTTTCTTTTATATTTATATAATATGTGGAAAGAAAATTTTTTGCAGCGAATGTTACATAATAATGGACCTACTATTATGGTGTTATTCAACGTTTTTTATTTTTTTTCCCTTTTTTGATAGGACACAAAAATTTATATTTAAAAAAAAAAACAAGAGACAGGTACAGAAAAGTGGACAAAAAGTCCACAAATAAGCAACTCTAAAGATCACAAAAAAATCTGTTTAATTGAATGTCGAACAAATTATCTATAGGCTCTATATGACCATATGATCTCACAATAAAAAACAAAAATCACAAAATTAAGCCAATACCTCTTCCCAATTTAAGATGAATGAAGAAGAAAGAAGAATCTTGAAATTCCTTAGTAATTGAGGGTATTAATCTTACCCTTTCCCCCAAAAAAATCATCTTCTTCTAAATCTGCAAAATCCTTTTATTTATTCATGGTCCATGTTATAATATTTTGACTATCGCTAAACTTAATGGCTCTCGACTGTCAGACTTCTACCACTGAAGTATGGATTGAGGGGCAGCCTATCCTAGCCAAAACATGACAAATGATTATTTGATTCAATAAGCATATTGGTCAATCTCATGGCCTTGCATGCAATAGCAGTATATAGCTTTCCCCAGGAAACTTTCTACATGAATGAATATTTATCATCTTTTTCTTTAGATATT
This sequence comes from Atalantia buxifolia, assembly GCA_030444775.1. Classification (NCBI taxonomy): domain Eukaryota; kingdom Viridiplantae; phylum Streptophyta; class Magnoliopsida; order Sapindales; family Rutaceae; genus Atalantia; species Atalantia buxifolia. The sequence goes on along the minus strand of CM059832.1, from coordinate 25,475,588 downwards.
GTTTCATTTCATTTCTTGTATTCATTTCCAGACTGTCAATTGATAAATGAGTTATGTGGTAACACGTGAAATCCTTGTTCTTACCAACTCCAGCCCTGTGCAAAACTGGCAAGTTGAGCTCTGGATTGTAAATTTAGTCTGACTGTCTTATACCCTAACTTGCTTTCTCCTTCACCTTATTGTCTCGTGCAAGCATTGTGGCAACCAGAACTGTGTGGAGAAGTAATGATAGACTTATTGGGTTGTCTCTAAGTGTTGGATAATGCTGAAAAACATGTTGCCAACTCTTGGGAGTCATTGTGGTCATAAAGATCTTTTCATTTTATTTTATTGTTTTTCTATGGGAATGTGATTTTGCCTTTTTCACTGGATGTTCTTAACTCTATACAACTTGCAGGTAGCTCCTGCTTCTACAAAGGAAAAGGAGCTGCAGTCTCAGATGATAACTTTGCAACAGAGGTATGAGATAAAAATAGGAATAAGGAAAAAATTATTATTGCTCAATTTTCAGTCTGTATTCACCTTTGACTAACATTTAATTATGATGGTAGAATTGTGAGCATTGCTGAAGAATTACAGAGACAAAAAATAAAAAATGCTCAGGTGAGTGTTAGTTTTAACTGGTTGTATATATTTTGCTTTATTGTTCACTTCTGGTTTCTTGTTATTGTACCTTGATGGACAAGTCTAGGACTTTTGTATTTCTTTCTTGTGTTGTGCACCTTGGAAGTGGCACTGAATAGCATATAAACTCTCTTATCTTGTACAGTTTTCTTTATCACTTCAAATTGATGTTGGTCATCAGAATTTTGCAAAAGATTGGGCATAATGAGTTGATATTGAAGTTTGATCAAACATGAGTGTTTGGATTCTGGGTAAGGGAAGAAAATAAACTACAAAAAGAAGGGATTTTGCACGATGAGTTGATTTTCTCCAATGCTATGTTAGCATTAACTAGCAATACATATGCAGTGCGGTAGATATTATCATATTGAAGTTTGATCAAACATGAGAGTTCAGATTTTGGGTGGGGGAGAGAAGAAAACATAAAGAGGAAGGATTTGGCTTCCAACTCTCATAAATTTTGCTGTGTTTTGAAACTGGTGCTCATCTTAGATGGAAGAAAGATGAAAATAAGTGAACTGGAAACTTGTCAGATAATTCTAACAATCCCATTGTATAACCCTATGCATCTTGTGACAAGTTTCAACATAGTAGTAAATGTTAAATATGGACAAGTTTCAACATTGTATTAAATGTCAAATATGGATAAGTGGAAATTAATTAATTCCATTGTTTTTTTCTGTCTGAATGTATTGTTTATTCTTTGCAAACTTACTTTGTACTTCCTTGGCTTTTATTATCTTTTTATTTGATGATCCCACAGCCTGCATGATTTGTGCGGTTGATTGTATTCAAGTTTGTAACTTAAAGTAGGGCCATGGCCTAGATGCCAATGTGTTTTTCTTTAAACTTTTGTTAGTAATTAGACAAGTATCTTATCTTTTGCTTTGTTTACAGTTAGAAAAACAATTGCATGCAGTGGTCAGTAAAGACGGAAAGATGAGAAAAGAAAACGAAGCTTGATGGTGATGTTGATATATTGGGTGCTCGACAGATGGAAAGATGAGAAAAGAAAATGAAGCTTGATGGGGATGTTGATATATTGGGCGCTCGACTGTTTCTACAGGGCAAGAGATCAAGATCATAGAAAACCCGATAGGTAATTCTTGGGTATAGAGGGGTGCTTTACTTTGTATTTTTAGTGTACAATATATGTTTGAACGTGTGCTAAGGCAGACCCAAATTTTGAGATGCATTCGTTGAGTCTCATTATGTGTCACATTGTTGTAATTTATTGACATTATATTGTAATTATATTACTCTTTCTCTCAAATTCAGATGTCGAGATTATGGGGAGCATCTCTTATTAATTATGATATGTTTATTTCATTAGGAGTCAGCATGAATGTTCTAGCTCCAGTAGTTATTTTAAATTCAAGACAAAATTAAATAAAATATTGGCAATTCCGCGCTTATCACCAGAGGAACTTCAAAAGACAAAGATAAAAGGGGGAAAAAATAAACTCAAAATTTGGATGTACAAATCGTCAAGTAACGTTCTCATTCTTAAAACCCCGATTTGGCCCATCAGTCACTGTCGGCTAACAATATTTGCAGCAGCGCCCCAAGTTAGTTCATATTTCATCATGTCTCTCGGACAAACATAATTTAAATAGCAGTTTCGGTATCTGATTAGAGGGAAGTTGTCCAAGGATCAAGTAAGCATCTGCAACTGAAAATACAGCAACATTTTGCTACCAAAGGCGATTCTCAGTGACGGCAGAAACAATGCCTTTCAGTGTCTCCTGTATAATCCCATGGAGTTACGAATTTTACAATTCTATTGTCAAAAAACACAAATTATGAATTTTACCATTACGTTATCAAAAAAATGAGTGTGTGTGTATTCAGAATATATATATACACTGTGTGTGTGTGTGTATTCAGAATATATATATACACTGTGTGTGTGTGTGTGTGTGTTCAGACAATACCGCAGAATGGTCTTTAAGACCAAGGGACAGCACCAAAGGCTGGGAAGTGCCAGAGCTACTGCAAACAAGTAAACTGTTTGTAATTAGGCAACTATTACTAAGAAATAAGCTATCTGAAAGCATTATTGACATCAACTTCTAATGTTTATGGATTGACATTATCTATCCTTGTATTTCTATTGCAAGACATGCTTGAAAACTGATGTGACCTTTTAAAACCATCAACAAGCAGACTGCTTTACTCTTGACAAAAAGGAAAACCTTAATAAGAGAATGACACAATGATACTCGAGGTAAATTTTGATAAAGACACAGGAAATGTCATATAGAAGCTTAAACATACCTTATGTGTTCAATCAGCTGACGAGCACATGCCACGAGCATTGGCTACACGTATGCAAGTTAGTCAAAACCAAGAGGATTATAAACGAGATTAGTCAATATATTACAATGTGGACGTGATTACCTCGTCTCGTTTTCCAAATATTACGGACACACTGAAAGTTGGATGGACTGATATATCTGCATCTTTCCTGGCAATGAAGAAACATATCTGTATGTCAAAACTCCAAAATCATTTAAAGAAGTTATTACAATAACAAGAACCAAGCTATATAAAATAACTATTTTGCCTTTTAGTTTCTAATGCTCCCCTCCTCTTTCTGCAATTGTTAACAGAACTCTTTCCATCTTTTGCAAGTGAAGTGACCATCTCAATATTTAACTCCCGCTCCTCTTTTCTTTCTTTCTCTTATTTTCTTTAACTAATATTTATTTTAGAGTTATTTCCACTGATACAGGGTCAGACAGATGGATAAGAGAAAGCGTATTCTTCAAAGACATTATTGTGCAATCTAGATAGTGCAACCAGTAAACACAGAAAACCATAATAGTAAACATGCATTCATTCTAAGGTCAACAGAAGACAAGAAGAAAAGATAATATTAATCAAAATAAGAATATCATTAACTAAGAAATCTGTAACCCCAAATAAAAGACAATTTCTTCTAATTTTAAGTTTTTTCAGAATTTTATTTTATTTTATTTTTTGCATGAACTATCAATCATGTTGAAGAGCAATAAATCAGAAAATAAAAAGCTGAGTCCGTTCGCGTGATAATCTCAATCTCATGTTCCAACAATGAAATAAACCAATCATCCTTGCTCACTTGTTACAGAGACAGAGCTCAACCAAACACTTGAATCTTTACAACTGATACAAGATACCACAAGGTATACTCTACTGAAAACAGTGGTCAACAACCTTGGGCCACAAATTATATTTTGTAAGGTTTATGATGTTATGTATAATGAACAAGAAATCTCTATTTTTACCACTAATAGCTCATACGGTGCCCCCCTGACAAGATTGGTTGAAACCATAAAGCACAACAGTGACTAATACAAAAAGTTGGAAATGAAAATTTTTGAGAAAAGAAATTACAAACCTGGCATGCAGGATTGTCCCCATTGTTCCTATTTGAGTTGCAATGACCTGAGAAGTATCTCACACATTAGACATATTGTCACAAATACATGCAGACATCATACACCAAAACAAAGTGGAGGCCCCATACTTACAAGAAAATGATCATCATAACTGCAAATGATTATATCTGTTTTGTTCCCCTGCCAGGAAAAATTTAAGACATCAGAAGAGAAAATTAATGGCATAGCATCTTAGAACTGACTCGACATGATCATTAGTTGTTCCAGTACAGACTAAGGAGGAAATGTCAAATTCAAATATGTCAAGTGTGTACACTTCAATGGATGTGTTTCAAAGTTTTTCAACCAATCGTTAACCAAGAAACACCAGAAAGAGCAAACTGGAAGACATTGAGCCATTTAAGACACTCTCAGACAATGCGCAGCAGAACTAATGAGCTTGCCATGCATAAGTTATCTTTTCAAGTACAATCAAATGCATAAACATAATTCAAAGATAACTATGAAGCAGAACACACCTGTTGAAGCCCTGTAGGTTTTTCCCCATATACAGAAAAAATATAGTCACAGACTTAACACTTATCATCACATAGAACTTTGAAGCTAGATCATCAAAATACTCAAAAATTCAAGTAACAAAAGTAGCCCATTATGCATAAGACTATTGACAGCCACACATTTCAAAAACTTGGAAACAACCCTCCAATTTTTCACAATTGAACTCAAACATCTCACTCACCTCATGCTTAATATTATGTGATCATTTTATCTGAACCACCATGGGCACGAAGCACAGAAGCAATCACCCGAACTAAGATCACATAAGCCTATCTTATAAGGAAAATGACACTGACCCAGAAGTTCATGTCACTAAAACTTATTGAGAATATGAAATCAAACAAAATAACATTTACATTATGCAATATTTTAGCAACCCAATTGTACCAAAGTGACTACTGTTTCAGTATACCCTTAACTCAGATACTACTGCTTCTCGATATACATATATAAAAACGAACAGATTATGCTTATGGTTGAAAAATCAAAATTAGGGGCAGAATTTCTGTATGTTAATTCTTGCTCGCGGAGAAACAAAGTAAAAAATCAAAATGAGGCTTATACCTTTAAATCAACAGAGAGCTTCTTCTGAAGCACAGGAAAATTTTGCTCTAGAACGCTCATAGCTTTCTCCTTGATAGAGAGAATCAGAAACGCAGATGTCTGTTTTCTGTTTGTAGTACGGTTTACGCTCTGCGCAAGAAGATTATTGTGGTTATAAATTGTAAAGTATGTTCTCCATGGTTATTTATCAAACAATAGGGATCCCAATGTTATTATGATGAAGCTTGTCTTGGACTTGCCAGCCGTGGGGGTTAAGCTCCTAAAACGAGGCCCGGCCCAATTATGCAATTTTCCTTTTATTCTTTTTCTTTCGGAAACACCATTGTAGTGTTATTTTTTTTTAGTCAAATTTCAACCCAAATATATGATACGTCATTCGTCAAGTGGTAAATAAATTTTTTAAAATTTTTTAAATAAATTAATTATATTATTAATTTTTTAAATAAATTAATTATATTATTAATTTTTTAAATAAATTAATTATATTATCTCACAAATTAATTACATTATCTTATAAACCACTTTATAAATGTCAAATAGTTTGTTACGAAATTTTAGAATATTTTACAGTGCTCCATTTTTATTTTCTCGTTTTATCTTTTTTAATTGTTATTTTGTAAGGACAGTTACCTGATCTCCATCTTTTGGATGAATATACAAAAGTTTGATTTGAGAAAAATTTTTATGGTCAAGATTACCATCTAAACATGCTGAGATGATGTGCTGTCCAATGAAGATATGTTTACTTTTACAATTATGGTAGGTTCCACAATAAGTCTCGCCTTCTTTTAGTGTTTCATGATTTGTTGTTAGAAAATCAAAAAGTTAATTGGTTCCCTCTTATTGATTAGGCGCACCACTGATGGACGTCTAATCCACAAAAATATTTCTCAATTTGTTTCGAATAGTAAGCCCCACTTTTGGTGTGGGTTAAAGCTGACTCTGATGGCTGTTAAAAACAACTCGTGCCCTATGGAATGTACCTCTTGTTTTCACTTTATGCTTTTGCCACTCATATATGTTTGAGAATTTTACTCTTTTATTTTCATAAAGATGAAGATTCCTTGCGTGCCAAGCTGCCCAACATAGTGCAACTATTAGTACCGTTTCAGCCTTGCTCCTTTTCTTAGCTTACAATTTCGATCCACTCAACAAATCCTGTGAAGCGAGGGTAAAAGCATCCTCGCTGAAAGATGAGAGAAGGCAATAACTTGTAAGATTAGAACTTAGAAGAGGGATTTTCAGGATCATCTTTGCATCTTCTGATCTGAAATGCTGCCTTCTCAATTGCAAGTTATCCAATGAGATATGGAGGCTCTAGAGTGTTAAAGGCAAATTCCTTTGGAGATACTGAATTTTTGAATGCTTCCATTCAATGGGTTCAAATCCATCTTTTATCTCGAGAAATGTATTGTAGGACAAACAAGTGATTCTTAAAGGATTCAAATGGAAGATTAGTAAAGTTGGCGGAGCATCAATTTGCAGAGGCAGCTGAATAGCAAGACCATCAACTTTTAAGCCTTTTTCTAGCCCAGCAATGCCTTTGGAGGCAATTGTAGTTTTGATGAGAAAAAAAAAAAAAAAAAAAGGAAGAATGGCTTGGTTCAGCAGAAACTTTTTTGAAAAAAATGTAGATGTAGTCCCAAGCATCCCATTGACTACACAGCCAAGAGCAGATCAAGGCTATTTGGTACTATAATAGAAAGGGTCAATATTCAGTGAAGAGTGACTATCAAGTGCCCTAAATATGAAGTTTCTTAACTCCCCAAGTTGTTATGACAGTAAACACAACAATTTGAGTATTCTGTAGTGATATTATTATTATTATTCCTTTGAAGTGACATAAGACCACTCACTTCGAATGTAAAGATATACTAATTAAGTTCTTAGAAAAGATTTGAGGAGTCACAATCATTCTACTTAAAATCTAAATTCCCGAAGCGTTATATATAACCTTCGTGCCAGAACCTTTCTGGTGCAGTTAAGTTTGTTAATAAGTTTTTTTTAATACACTTATTACAAATTTATAATAATAGTAATAAAATAAAATTGAAGTAGCAATTATATAATAAATAAATCAACAAAATGTCAATAAAAAATTTTAAAAAAATTAATTTTCACTAACTCGAGGCCTATAAAATTACATTATCCTTAAAACAAATTCGCTACCTTTGAAATAGTGCTTCACTTATATAGGCACCTGTCTTGCAAGATACAATGAATTTAATAGTATTGGCAGCACAAACTCACTATTCCCATGAATTTCAAATAAATGTTTGAATTATATCACATTGAAACCTAAAATTAGAGAGAATTTGTTTAAGAGAGAAGAGAAGAAAATCACTTCGATTTTGGTGTATTTTGGAAATGAGAATGGAGGTCAATACATATATATATATATATATATATAGGTTTCTAGGGAGTATCAGTAAACTAAAAATCCTATATGGAATTTTTCCTTATTTTTCCAAATCAATATATATTGTAATAAAAATAATAATAATTAATTATTATCAATAATATATTAGTTTATTGTATAATTTAAAAAAATTTAATTAATTAATTATAATAATTATTAATATAATTATTATAAAATAATTAGCTAATAATGTTAATATTAATTATTCAATTATAATAATGCATTAATTATTGTGATTATTTATTCAAAAATTATAATTATTAATAATTATTGTAAATAATATATTATTATATTAATGAGGATAAAGTGGGTATTTTTAAATTTTGAGGGATGGCAAAATGGTCAGTCTTGAAAATGGGAGACTCTTTCCAACCCCTCTCTTAGGAAATAGTCTCCTATTACTCATTCCCAAATTATGGTAGGCCCCACAACTTTGATTCTAATTCTCACTCTATTTTGCGAAGTAAATGTCGTCAATAATCAGCAATAATTCTGATTGTGGATTTCAATTCTCTAATTCGGGAAGTAAACATACTATTATTGGATTCATGAAGGTTTTACTTTCCTTAACTAGAAATTCTTAAGTGCAAATGTTCCCATTCTTTTCATGTAGACATACTATTAAGTCATATAACTTTATAGTTAATTGAACACTGATATTATTAAACCACATAATTTAATAATGAATCGAACATTAACTTTATTAAACTAAATGATATAATAGTGTGTTTACATGAAAAAAAGAGAGCACCTAAAGGAGAGAAAGGCACACACACACACACACACACACACACACATATATATATATATATATATATGGATTTATCTATGTTACAAGTAATGTAACATACACACTCAATCACAACCACACAATTGTGTGGGTCCTATAATTTGTGTGGTTGTGATTGAGTGTGTATGTTACATTACTTGTAACATAGGGAGCTCCATATATATATATATATATATATATATATATTTTTTTTTTTTTGATATCCAACATATGTAATGTAGTTATTATAATTAGTTTATTTTATCGTTTCAAATATGGGTTGGATTATTCTAACTTAAATTCTTTATTAAGTCATTAATTTCAAAAAATTTTAATAGTGGATAAATAATCATTATTAAATTCTCTTTTAATTTTTAACATCTGTGATTGAATTGTTTAAAAGTAATCACTCAAAATTTATATTAAAATTCTAAGTTAATAATTCAAGTTGTTTTTCATAGCCTTCGAATATAATGCCAAATTTTCTCTTTTTTAGAAGTATAAATGAGCACCGCTCGGTTGCCATTGGCCATTTTGGCTAAAGTTGGTTGGATCGGGAGTTTGGTAGGATGAATGGCTGGCTCCGGTACACGTACGTAATTCGTTGAGATCTGCCGCGTGACGCGTGGAACCAAATGTCAATGAAAATGACACCAAAAGGCCAAAACTTCTAGGATTCGAGACAATTATTAAACCAAAAAAATAAGGAATATACGAAGTGCTGGGGAATTTTTTTTCTTTTTTTTTAATTTAAACAAATTTAAATTTAATTATTGTAACGTTTGTTTTTTTATTTAAAATATGAATAGATTTAAATTAATATAAATTTTAAATAAAATTAAATGTATAAATATAAATAACATATTTTTTATCTGAATAACTAAAAATAAATATTAAATTGTTTACTTTTTTAACTTAAAAAATTTTAAAATTAATATTTTTATATTTATGTCCTTATAAATTATAATGTTAAATAAATAATAAACATCTCAAAGAATATAAATAAAGTAATGAATTATCATAACATAAATTATATTCAATTGAGTACAACTCTTTAATATTTTATATCATATATGTTAATCAATTTTATTATAGTTTGTGATATTTTTATATATGAAAATTATTCATAAAAAATTATGAAGATAAATAATGCTAATTTAAATAAAATAAAAAGATAAAAATAATAATATTATACCACTATATATTATCACAAGTTATATACAGATGGGTAATAATGTTAATTATTAAATTTTATTTAGCTAAGAATAAAAATTAATTAATTAGATAGAAATATTTTAAAAAATATCTTTTAATCATAGTATTTAAAGATAGAAATATTTTGAAAAATATCTTTTAATGATAACATTTAAACTTTTTAAATTATCTAAAAAGTTAAAAAAATTAGCTTAATAACTTAATGACTTAATTATTGAAAATTTTCATTAAGTTTAAAAAAATAAATTTAATGACTTAACTGATTAAAATTAAATTTATTAAATTATTAAGTCAAAAAAAACAACCCTATAGGCTAAACAATTCTAAATGTAGATGACTCATCTACTCATAATTTTATTTTAAACATTTGAGCTCTTTAACCCGTTCAATTCTTTCGTCTTTCTTCTTCTTCTTCTTCTTCTTGATGTCACGTTCACTTTTTTTTTTCTTTTTGTGAGAAAAATTCAATACCGATCGCAAGTTGTTTCAACATTGAACATCTTTATTAAATTAAACGAAAGCAAATTATCTTAACATTGTTTTAAAAAATTTATTTACAACATGATTTTACCATTATTTTAAGTATTTCTTTGAGCGTGTTGAGTAAATTTATTGATATTTTGAGTAAATAAAGATAATTAATTTAAATAATTTTTTTTAATTTTTTAAGATTATATAAAGTAAAATTTAATTATTTAAATTTAAAAAATAAGCAGAGTAATAGGGTGTTTAAAATATACTTTTAATATATAACCCCAGCCCGTTAGGTAGTCAAACAGTACAAGTAAAATGAATAAAATATTTGAATTAAAAATTTTATTGAATCTTTGGCTGCCCAAATTGATGAATTAAAAATTGTATCCATCATTTCACATTCACCTACCAAACTTTAACTTACAATAATCAAAATTCATTTTGTAAATTTAAATGGATTCGAATTTTATTAATCAGCGGAGGTTGGACATCGTCTTCAGTAGCTATCCCTTCGTTCGATGCATTTGTTCTATATTCTCACAATATTATCTCAATTTTTATGCAAAAAATTATTAAATACAAAATTATTCATCATATAAATTATTATAAAAAAATCTATTATGAACAATATAATATAATTACTATGAATACCAACATAATAGACCCATTATTTCAAATGTAATTCTCTTACTTTAAACTTTAAACTTTTTTTACATCTGAAACAAATTTAAAAGATTTTAACTATAATCATTTGATGCTTTTGATTTTTAAAAAACTAAATTAATAAAAGTACTGTAAACATGGTCTGTTTTGCTTCATGATTAAAAATAATTAAAGAATTTAAAAAATATTTTTGGCCTTTTGAATTTAAAAAAAAAAACTAAAAGACCTTAAACCCATTTATTTTTTTCGTCTTTCTTCTTTTTCTTGGAGTCACGTTCACTTTTTTCCTCTTTATTTTCCTTTTGAGGAAAAAAATAAATACTGATTGCAAGTTCTTTCAATATTGAACATATTTATTAAATTAAACAAAAGCAAATTATCTTAAAATTGTGTTAAAGAATTTGTTTACAACTTGATTTGACCATTACTAGGTATCTTTAAGAATTTCTTCGGATGTGTTAAGTAAATTTATTGGTGTTTTAAGTAAATAAAGAAAAATAATTCAAATGATTTGAATAATTTTTTTTATAGATTTTTTAAGAGTCTGTAAAGTAAAGTTTAATTGTTTAAATTTAGTAGATGAGTGTATAAAATAATAAAGTGTTCAAAATAATTTTTATAGTGTAATAACCTAACCATTAAATAATCGAAAGGTACAAATAAAATGAATACAATATTTGAATGGAAAATTTTTATTGTTTCTTTGACTTTTCAAAATTGATGAAATAGAAAATATGTCGAATTATCTGACTTGCCAAATTGATGAATTAGAAATTGCATCCATCATTTGGCTTACCAAATTTGAACCGGCAATAATTAAAACTCATTTTGTAAATTTAAATGAATTGCGCATGTTATTATTCAGTGCAAGTTGGACATTGTTTTCAGTAACTATCACTCTGATAGATTTGTTCTATATTTTCACAAAATTCTCTCAATTTCTATGCAAATTTTCTTGGTGCACAATCGTTCAACGCTTCAAATCTTCCACAGTTGACAGTGAGTCTTTTACTACTAGAGAGCATCTTTCTCTGTCAGTCTCAATCAAGATCATTTCCTAATCTACCAAATTTTAACTAAGAAACTGCAAATTCAGAGATGAATATAATTATTTAATTTACCAATTTCAACAAGAAATTGAAAATTCGTAGGGAAACATAATTTTTTTTTTTACCACCAAATCGGTGAGAAACTGAAATTTCGGAGAGGAATTCCTTCAATTTTTTTTTTTTTTACTAATCACTGAATTTAGTTCATTTAAAAAAAAAAAAAAGGGATCGTTGGATTTGAAATCTGCAACAAATAGCTTGATCATCCAAAATAAAATTAGGAAGTAAAACAAGCACATAAGAAATTAAAAAAAAAAAGTTGTAAAAAGCGATTTTGAATTTTTTTAAAAAAAGATGATCATGGTGATTCATCAATTACTTGCTTTTGGAGAAACAAAATAAATAATCAATTGTTTAGGATAAGAAAGCAGAGCAATAAATAGCAAGGAAAATAAAAGGATTGAATTAGGTCATCTATGAATACGATAACAAGTAAGAATATTTTATGAAGTATTTTTCATTAAGAGTTTCTTCCATTCATATAAAAGTCAAGGAACTCTATTTTTTCCATTCGGAAGTAAGCAAGTGAACTATAAAATAATTGCTTTTCATGAATTTTTTCAACTTTTTTTAAGAAGTTGAAAAACTGCTCAGAGAAAAAACAAACCATGTTCTCGCGCAACAAAATGGACCAAGAAAAAAGAGTTGGATTATTGACACCCTTTTATAAATCTCTCAAAACCTATTTTTCTTTATTTACCTCATCCAAATATTTATTAAATATACCATGCTAACTTCTAATACGCGAAAGAAACTCAAGATTCATGATAAAGCCATAAAGTTGAAAGGTAGCCCTAGTGTTCCACGTACTTTTGGGTTTTCTTCACACTCTGTCCAACTCTTACAATGTGTTTCATGCTAATTGATGGCTTTCCTTGATTCTGTTTTTTCTTATACATACCTTCTTTTTTTTTTTTCTTTTTTTTTTTTTGTAACATCAAGTATGTCCCTTTTAATGAGTCATGCTTCATATTCTCCACGTCCCTTTAATTAGTTATGCTTCATAATCTCCATGTCCCTTAAGTTATGATTGATGTTCTTTTGCTCAAATAAAGTTCTCCGGCTTTGTCGGTCTAAAAAAAAAATTCATAAATGTGGGAGATTAAGTTGAATTTAATGCTGATGGTATATTTATGACTATTGTGTAGGGATGGTAAAAATCCCTACAGAGACTGAAATTCTAGGGGATTTTTTCTATTCGGGAAGGGTATGAGGTCGAATTTATATCTAATTTTTTATTCGGGGAAGGGACGAGAATGAAGTGAAATCCTCATTCCCTACTCATTTCCCCATTTCCTCATATTAATTTTTAATTTTGATTTTATTCTGTAGAATTATTAATAAATGCATAATGAAATTTAAATTATATTAAATATTAGTATAAATAAAAAATATCAAAATATTTATACAAATCTGCTATAAAAATTTCTAACCTACTTAACTAGTTGTAGTCCTAAATTACTATTCTACCAGACCTTATTCTAAAGACATTGGCCCAAAACTGTTTCAGATTATAAGTTATATTACTTATATTATTTTTATTATTCTAGATTTGAAACTTGATATTATCTCTCAATTTGTCACATTCCTTGGAAAGAATAAGAGGAGTATGAGGTGTAAGAGTTAATGCTTTTATTAAAAATATTAATTTCAGTATCTATATCAATTTCATTTATTTAATTATTGATATAAAAGTAATTTTTTTTATTATAGGATTATGAAGATTGATGAAGATAATTATTCTGATGATTTGTATTTTGTAGTGTGATTTTTATAATAGATTAATATTAGTGTAAGATATATTGTCAAACCTTACTTTGTTTAATTTTTTATTTTAACATAATTAAATCAAGTTTAGAATTTAAATTTAAAAACATATCAATTATTCAGAAATTGGAGATCTCTTATTATATGGGGAGAGGATATACACAGAATATCGGGGATGGGTGTAGGGATACTGGTCCCCTCCCTATTGCCATCCCTACTCTTGCGGTTATGTTTTGGAAAGTGGTGATTAATATAGGTATAGAGAAAAAATGGATAGGTATATGGACAATATCTATATAGAGTCTAACTAATACACGAACCCCCATTTTATGTGGAATCAATCATTTGAAACTATTATTAGGCCTTTGACCGAGTGATGGACCACTCTGTGAGAGCAGTGGTTCGAATCCTTATGAACTCAAATTTTTCCTTAATTAAATATAATTAAGTTGAGCTAATTTGTAGTCTTTTTTTTTATAAAATGCGAGTAGATCAGGCATCCCTCGAGTATTTGTGAGAATTATTTGTTTAGATAAGTACTTAGGTTATTTGCCTGGACATGTGCTTCATAAAACTTAATGTAAATTATAGTCTCCGTTGTTTATCTGATTATAAATATTAATAATTATTTATTAAAATAATAGTTGTAAATATATGATATAATATTAGCTGTGTGATTGTCTAATTAATTTTAAAAAAAAATCTGGCATTGGGTTTAGGTCATGAGGGGGCATAAAAACTGATATGCGGACTGGATACAATGTGGGCCCAACTAAAAATATGCGCCTACGCTTTGTAAGCCCTATGAAAAAGGCAAATATACCCTCACACATGACACTTTAAATTTCAACAATTCTTGCTTTTAAGATTTTTCCTTCCTGTAGTCTGAATTTTATAAAAGCGTGGAATATGATAAAGAAAAAGTAAATAAAAAGAAAAACCACTGAAAATTTGGCCAAAGTGTGTCATTGCTCGTTTATACGAACACTAAAATTTATAAGGAAAAATTAAATAAAATAGAAAAATTAGATGACAAATAGGGTTAATTCGAAGAAACCCAAACCTCTAAATAAGTATTGGTTATTTGAGAAATTAATAAACTCACAATTACAATTTTTATGTTGCCAAAATAATAAACTCATGATACTTTTTATTTAGGATTACAACCTAAAAATTAGTAACACTAAATATGTTCTCACATAATGCTCCACTAATTACATGTAGTTTCACAAAATAAGTGCAACTACTTTTGACTAGTTCAATATTAACTAATACCATAAAATTAAATAAATTAAATAAATAATTTTAATTATTTTAAGAGTTTGTATCATTCCTTTCCCTTTGAAAATACCATTGTCCTCAAGGGCAAATTTTTCTGAAATAATTTGCTTTCTCTTCTGTTTCCAATTCATAATTAAATATAAAGATGCCTTGAAGCTCTTTTGAAAATTCTCCATTGATCCAACCATGTTCTTCAACTCAATTTTTGGCACTTTACCAATGAACAATTCCTCATCATGGTGGCTAGGTAATTTGGTTTTGTCCTTAGAATAAAGACTATGCACCTTTGACTTGTAAGAGAAAACTCTAAACTTTTGAATGTTGATTTGTGGAATTTTCTTCAATGATGCCACTACTTTGCTGCATTGTTTAACACCTCCATCATGGGTTGCAATTGCCAAATTATCACTTTGTTGGAGACATTGAACTTCAGCCGAAGACATAAAATTTTCTTTCACATGTTTAATATGATGGCTACATGAGTTCAACCGGACATCACAATTATAACTTTTATGTTGCCAAAATAATAAACTCATGATACTTTTCATTGAATAACATCAAGCTTTATATAATAAAGCTTATTTAGGATTACAACCTAAAAATTAGTAACACTAAACATGTTCTCACATAATACTCCATTAATTATATGTAATTTCACAAAATAAATGAAAATGCAACTACTGTTGACTAATTCAATATTAACTAATATCATAAAATTAAATAAGTTATTTTAATTATTTTAAGAGTTTGTATCACTCATTTTCTCGGCCCTGTATGTGGTTGTACTGTATTGTTTTAAATATTTTGCCATTTTTCTTTTTTCTTTTTTTTTATTAATGATTAAAGAGCACATTGTAATTACCATTTTGACTAAAGCTGTTGGGTAGAATGAGTGGCCGACACTAAGTAATTATGCAATCATCTGGCGCATCACACGGGGAATCAAATGTCACTTAAAATGACACCAAAAAGCTTTAAATTTTTTATTCCAGATAATTAGTAAACCCAACTAAAAAACGTCGATACTGTGCTACAACGAAAATTTTAAATAATGATTTTTTTTAAGATGAAGACTATATATGAAACCTTGAGAAAGTGTTAGTGCTAAAGTGAAAAAAGAATTGTGAAGTAGCAGTATCAATTTTTTTTTTGGTTTAAAATTTATATAAATCTAAATTTGATTCGAGTTTGAGTTTTAACATTTATGCACTCACGAATATTATGTATACTTATTATGAATTTCATTAATGAGCTAATAATCAAAAAGCATAAATAAAATTAATACAATATAACAAGAAAATCAAAATTTAAAAAAGGCTCTTCCTTTGTTATCTCTTTTTAATGAGAGTTTATTTGAATAGAGTTTTTGTTTGTAGAGTTTTGCACAAAAATTTTAGTTGTTTGTTTGTCAATGAGAGTTTTTATTAAAAATTATAAAATTATTTTAATAGATAAGTTTTTTAAGTTTTGTTATAAAAAATAAAATAAAATAAAATGGTCAAATAAATAAAGAGATATTTTACATATTTTAATATTTAAACAAAAATTCAATCTCTAATCTCAAAAATTTTAAATTTTAAATTTGAGTTTTTATTAATAAAGACAAAATATCTTATCTAATCTTTAAAAACTTGACTAAAAAAAAACTAAACAATAACAAAAATTTTAATGAGAGCTTATAATATTAAATAAACACTTATAAATATAAGATAAGTTATTTCAAACAGGTACTAACTGGTGGTGGTCATCCAAGAATAAATTCAAGAAGATGACACAATTAAAAACTTAATTTATTCTTACCCACTCTACTTTTGAAAAAATAAAAAAAATAAAAAAATGACCTTGTGAATTAAAAATTTTTATTGATTATTTGACTTTGTCAAATTGGTGAATTAAAAAATTCTGTCGACTGTTTGACTCGCCAAACTGATGAAATAAAGAATTGTGTCGATTATTTGACTTGCCAATCTGTAATTTATTATTGAAACCCAATTTGCAAATTTAAATGATTTGCGTATGCGCATGCTATCATTCAGTTGGAGTTCGGACATTGTTTTCAGTGACAATCACTTCGATACATGTGTCCGGTAAGCTTCTGCAAATTTTCTTTCACTGAGTTTAACTAAATCATCCGCCATTGACTCATCAGCACTCCAATTACTAGACGCAAAATCTTCCATCAAATTTTCGCCCTCTCCGGTCTCAATCAAGATAGTATTTTAATCTACCCATTTTTTCAACGAGCAATCGAAAATTGATTGAGGAAATTTAATGACAAAAAGCTTCAGCTCCCAAAACAAAAAATTTGAAGCAAGAGAAGCAGACGAAGAAACAAGGGAGTGTTTTGAAAAATGTAACGACGATGGTGACCTGCTGAGTCATCAATTAGGAGATCAAAAGGACTCAGTTTTTCGTAATATTAAAATAAGCTTATTTAATATTTTAATGGAATATTTTTTTTTTTCAAACTCTTTCATATGTCAGATACTCAGATACAGTTTCTTATTCAAACTCTTTTTATTAATATGTATAAGGTTTTAAATAATTCTACTTTTTTTCATTTAGAGGTAAATGCATGAAGAAGGTCAACCTATTGAAAAAAGTCAAGTCTTAAAAAAAAGGGTTAAAAAAGTAAAATTATTTTGAAAAAAAAAACAAATATTCGATAAATGATTTGGGGTTATAATATTTTTCATGACACAATTGAAATTTATTTTTAAAATTCACATGAAAATGTACTTGCGCAACGCACGGAATACTTAAACCCTCTGCTTCAAGATTAGAAGCCGTTCATCATTTAACCAAGAAGTCATTGAGTTGCCATCATACCTTATTCTATCACAAGTCCAAAACCCCGAGTTTAGTTTTTCTACTTTCTAAATTTCTAATATGAAATAAATTGTCAAAGTCAATGGTTAGGATACCAAAAACAAATCCACAATTAAAATTTTGGTTTTTTTTTTTTTTTTTGGCACTTCATTTTTCATTATGTTTGAGAGTAGTATCAATTAGTGTTGTGTTTTTCGTTTAGAGTGAAAAGAAATAATGTTTGGCAGCAACAAATTTTTATTTTTATTTTTTTTTTTGGTGGGGTAATTTTTCAAAATCAAGATCATTAAATTGTATTCTACAAAGAATGAAGAAAATCGTAAAATGGCTACGCAGTACGCACAGACGTTCTCAACTCTCAAGCCATCGAAAAAGACCGGGCCCCACATGTACCAAAAAATAAAATCAAAAGAAAATAATTAAATGATTAATAAAATCGTCAACCACCTCCCCGTGTCTACCCACCCGCGCTTACTGGTCATTCAACATGAGAGGTGGCCGATTTATGTTCATTTGCCTTACTTACCCCCTCGGCTCGACTCCGGCTTGTAGCCGAGCCGTATTTTTATTCTCAGTGGCAGCGAGCCAATATTAGGATTTTATTAATAATACAAATGAGCGACCAGTTACGACATATATATTATATATAGGCATAATATATTAAATGAAAAAGAAGGTATACTTGAAAGAGACAAAACCGAATGGAATCTTATACATTGATTTTCCATTAATAAACTATCATAGGATTAAGAAAATTAGTATTTAAGCATTCCCAAAAGTCATCGAGTAGAGACTTTAATTTTTTACGGAAAGAAATTACATCATGCCAAATTAGAGAAATTCAAACTGATATTGGTTAAAGTGTCTGCAACACCATTAGTTTTTCATAGATATGGCTATAATGAAATCGCATATATTTTATTATAGCTGGACAGTTAAGCCATCTAGTGTATAGTTGGGAAGAGATGGGATGTCATTTTTTAGATAAAAATAAATAATCATCGAATCACATTATAACAACAATGAATGCCAACCCTAATGGTAAACAAATTCAATAGCACAAATAATGACATAAAGTTTTACATCAAAGTGAGTTTGGTTCTCAATTGACATAGTAAAGTAACGTAAAAAGATTTCGCGAGGACCTCTATAAATAGCGGCACAAGACGCTAGACTCAGATTTCGTATAGAGAAACCATCAATATTAATTTTAACTCAAGAAAAGACCATAAAATGATAAATATCTTTGGAGAAGTGCTAAGAAGATTGCTCAAGCTAAATAGATCATAAATTGGAAAAGAATCACCAGTACTATGATCACAATCAATAAAAAATATATTATATTAAATATTAATGTATATATGTATTTTAAACATTATTTAAAAGTATATTTTAGTTGACGGGTCAAAGTAATATATCTATCATACTCAATTCATATAATAAAATTATTATTTTTTTCATAACATTCAAATTAACTTTCTGACTACGACTTTCATATCCTCCCAGATCATACTCCAATAATAATAATATTTTTTTTTTCCATTTAACGATACTTAAATGGTAAGACGGTATACCGATGGAGATATATTGTAGTGGCACAAATCCGCTTCATTAATAATTTCTCTACACATCCGCACATTTGGCGCAAACTAAACAAAGAACACTAATTAATTATTTCTTATAAAAACATATTAATTAATCATTTGCAGTTTTTCTGAGCCGAGCTGATAGTTTAGTCCTTCAATCTTTTTGATATTCTCCTCCACTTTAGTCCATTTCGTTCCGCCGAAGAAATATAACAAAGGCAAACACAAACTCTTTTATTGCCTGCATGAACAGTAATTTATGCTGATTATAAGTACGTGTAGCCCCCGAAGCTGGCCTTGCTACCTTCATATCATAACTTGGTATATGGTTCTCAATTAAACAAAATAAAGTAACCGTACCGCAGCGGTAGAGAGAGAGAGAAAGAGCCTCAATCGCTCCGTCCTCACAGTCTCACCAAAAATGGGGTTCGTACGGAGTGACGAGAGCAAGAAGATGGAGATCGAGGAGCTGAAGCGCATGCTAGTAGCGTGCGCCGCCGTGCATCGTAGAAAAGACGAGGAAGAATTCAAAGGCGCTCGTAATAATAATAATAACAATGTTCCAAAAGAAATCGGTGGTGACGATGAAGAGAAGCTCGTTTGCGTCACTAGCGGCGTCTCCTTCCTGGGCCTCGCCCTCGTCAACTGCCTCCTCCTCCGCGGCTACGCTGTTCGCATCCTTATTGATCATCGAGGTACGCTCAACAAAGCCCTGTCCCTTGATTCAGTTGCTCGATCATTTAGTTTGTTATATATATTTAGTTTGTTACTTTATTTACAAATAATAATTATTATTATTGTAGAAGATAGAGAGGAATTGAGGGAGCTGATGAGGAGGACGTGTAGCAATAGCGTGTCAGTAGTAACGGCGAAGCTAACGGAAGTGGATGACTTGACGGCGGCATTTGAGGGGTGTCGCGGCGTGTTTCACACCTCTGCCTTAGCTGACCCCGCCGGCCTTTCTGGCTATTCTGTACGTCTATTTCTTTCACCACTCTTTTTTTTTTTTTTTTTTTTTTTTAATTTTTTGGTATTAGTCTTGTTTTATGAATTATTATGAGTCAATGGACTTTAATTATTCACATGCTTATCCTTATTATTAACGATTGCAATTTGCAAGTGATCAAGTCTTTCATCAAGCTATCATTTCGTTTAAGGAAAAGTCTTTTAATTCCCACTTCCTGTTTTATTCTGTGTGCATTAAAATGGAGATTCCATGACCCAAAGTTTCCACCAGGTTACAAGTAGCACGGTGACCCAGATGGCTACTCCACCCACATGTAATGGTCCCAACTAAGAATATACGTGCACAAACGTCCCTGTCTTTTCTTATGTTATTTTCTATGTGGTACCGGATTCATATGCCCCAGATATATATAATCCTGCATAGGTTCAGGCGGCTGAATTTTATAAAATTCGAATTAGAGCTAGGATTATTAAATTGTTGTACAGTTGCTTTTAAAATATTGCAGCACAAAAATTTCGACTTTTGAACGTGAACGCCACTTTATATAATATAGGGTAAATTTTGAATTATCCTCTCGTGAATTGAGAGTCTTTCAAATTCTGTCCCTTATATTTAATCAAAAGAAAAAAAAAAAGAAAAAAATGGAGTGAATTGATGAATTATTTTTATTTTATTTTTTTAAAGAAAGAGGGTAAATTAAAAATTTCATAAATAAAAGGGCAATTTAAAAATAGTCAATTTACAAAAAGAGTAAATTCGAAATTAACCCGATAACATATAAAGCATTGGGTGCTGTCCTAATTGTAATGACCTGGATAATGAATTTGTGTAATGTTAATTTTTTCATACTACATATGTGTGCATTGTGCTTCATGTTTGCGAAATGTATTGTATGAGTAAAGGAGCCAAATTTAACAATAAAGAATGTACAATTAAATTGTTAGTGCTCTGATAAATGATGATTTTATTAGAAATCAATGGCCGAGATAGAGGTGAAGACAACTGAGATCGTGATGAAGGCATGTGCAAGAGCATCCTCGGTGAGAAACTGTGTGCTTACATCGTCGCTTTTAGCCTGTATTTGGCGAGATGGCTCGTTGCAAGACCTTTCTTCCCCCTTCATTAACCACGAATCCTGGAGTGACGAATCACTTTGCATCGACAAAAAGGTACATAATTTTGTGCCATAATGAAATTTTTAGTTTTGAATTTCCTTGTACTTGACGTGCGGATGAGATAAATTTATTCAAAATTTGGCACAGCTCTGGTATGCGTTGGGTAAGCTTAAGTCAGAGAAGAATGCATGGAAACTGGCAGAGGAAAATGACTTTAAATTGGCGACAATCTGCCCAGGTTTAATTACAGGTCCTGACTTCATTCAAAGAAATTCTACCGCAACAATCGCTTATCTCAAAGGTATTATTTTCATACCAAAAATTGACGACGATACCTTTATTGTTGGCATTGTTTAGACTTGACCATTTCGCCAAGCCACGGATTCACTGAAGAAGCTGATTAATATGGGGAGAAATTTTTGCAGGAGCACAAGAGATGTACGCGGATGGTTTGCTAGCAACAGTGGATGTAACGAGATTGGCCGAGGCTCATTTATGCGTCTATGAAGCCATGAACAAGACTGCATTTGGAAGGTACATTTGCTTTGACCGTGTGATTGCAAGTGAAGACGAGGCAGAAAATCTGGCAAAGGAGATGGGGATGCCGTCGAGCAAGATTTGTGGGAATGCACATGATCATATTCCGTGCCCCTTCGAATTGTCGAACAGGAAGCTCACATCTCTAATGTCATCAACACTTGGACGTTGTTACAACGAGAGTTTGAACGAGTGACAGACTGTATTGTTTTCTTTCCAATATTTTGTGTAGGGAGCTCTTCTTAAGTTACAATTCATGTAACTTACACCCACACGCATAAAGAGTATATGAATATGATTATAATTTTTCACTTTCTAATGAGTATATGAATATGCGGCTCACACACTCTTCATGTGTGTGGTATAAGTTACAAAAATTGTAACAAAATTGTAACTTAGTGTTTGCAATATGATTATAATTTTTCACTTTCTAATGAGAAAATCTGTAACATGCCTTCAATTTTTTTTTTCTATTTTTCTAGAAACATAAAATCAAACTTCCGAAGTTCTATAATTGCATAAAATGTGTCTTTCCCAGTTACCACTATTCAATAAATATCAAATTATATTTTCTTTGATCTAATTTAATAAATCTAAAATCTTCAATAAAAATTAATTTGTTTTTACCCACCCTTCAAACTTTTAAAAGAACTATACACCAGATTTTCAAATCATCCAAAGTTGAATCTCAATTTCATATCTGAAAGCAGAATGAACAAAAACCCTCGGAAAATTTGTCTCTCAAGTTTAAACAGATTATGTTCGAGAATGCAAAATGTTCCACAACTCTGAAAAAGAAACCAAAAAAAAAGAAAAGAAAAATAAAGTTTTAATGAGATACCACCACAACATCCATTTGAAAATTAAAACCAAACAGAAAGTAATACAAAAGAGAAGCAAGAATAAGACAATTAGTTAAATATTAATTAATTAAAAAGAAAAGAAGGGCAGAGAGCGGCTCAGTGAGTTGCCATCTGTGCTCAAGGAAGAGCTTAAGGAAAGCCCTTCTCATATGAGAGGTGTTAGAAACACAAAGCACTCTTCATCTTTGCCAATTACCATTAATTATATCATAAAACTCTAAATCAAACAGTTAATTATTAATATTGAAAAAGAAAATTCCAGAACATGTATATATAAGAACTGAAAAATAGAGGCTCAGAGAGTTGCTAACTGTGCTCAAAGAAGAGATACGTGCAGCCCTTCTCATACAAGAGGTGTCAGAAATAATAAAGCACTCTTCATCTTTGCCAACTATTATATTATATGAAACTCAAAATTAAACACGATCGATTCATGAAAATTAAGGAAACTGCATATAAGAAGAAGAAGAAGAAGAAGAAGCGGCGGCTTTGCCCATTACCCAGACTAGGGTTTTGTTTTATAGACGCGAATCGTGGCTACGGCGTCAGCGTGTGGGTGCTGCCACAATTAATTTATATATTTATTGAGTTCTATTAGCCAGTTGTTAAATTCCACTTAAATTTTGACGCGCTTCCACTGTAATTTTGGGCTATGAACTTGGCTGAAGGCAGCAAGTAGTGAGTTCACTGTTCTGTGAGAAACAAGTTGGGTTATATAGTACTGGCTTTTGGGGATGTGGGTGTACTTAAAACTTGTTCCAGAATGCATATATGTCTAATTGTTTATTTGTTGGGCCCTAAGCTATAGTTTCGTAAGTACTTTTCCCAATAGGGTGGAGCTTTTAATACCCCATTTTAAATTTTATTTCCTAAAGTACCCCATTTCGATATATTAAAGGGTTAATTATTTTTGGGTTACACATATTTTGATAAATTTTAAAAAGGTGATATATGTTTTAAAAAAATACTTGAGCACGTGATATTTCATTAATTTTTAACTTTAACTGGCCAATGGTAAAAGTGAAAAAAAATATTTTTTTTATAAAGCTAAAAAGATAGAAACATTGGATTTATATAGTGCTTTTCAATTCATAAGAGATCTGCTTCTTTATGTTCGCAAATTGGTTTGATTCAACAAGAATTTTTTTTAAATGTGTTTAATTTAACCAAAAAATGCCTTGTTAATTAGACTTAGAACTAATTTTTTATTTAATTTTCTATTTAAAATTAAAAATAAGTGAGCAGGGGCATAAACATCATTTTCTAACTAACTGTAGCGATGGAAATGTTGTTTTGTAACTAAATGTAGTTGTAAGAACATCATTTTGTAATTAATTGTAAGGATGAAAATATCATTATATAATTAATTGTCAAATTGGTTTTAAGTTGACTTGGCTAAGTGTATATCGGATAGCTTATCGTATATATGTATAGATATATATTTGAACCAATTACCTTCCTTTCACTTGTATAAAATTCGATTCTATTGAATTCATGATGATTCCTGTGCTGGAAACATTTTCTCTACCCAAAAGGAAATGAGAGCAAGAATGTGAAAGACCACATCTCAGTCTACCTAACAATGGCAAACACTAGTTCACTTAGCCTTGGTTGGGAAGCCTATGCAGTTTTCTGTCCGTTTATACTTGATCAAAACAAGGACAAATACTGGATAATTCAAGGTTATTATATATTTTTTAAACCAAATATAATTACTTTTATATTCCGGCTACTAGGGCCTCGTTCAAATAGACTAATACCACTTATTGGGGATAATATTTGGTTTAGGATTTCTGAATATCCAACCTAAAAGACTAGCATATTAGGTAAAATAACCTATCATACTTATAAACACAAGTAACTTCCCTTTATTAACTAATGTGAAATATAACTAAAAAATACTCTTTTTAAATAATTAACATCAGATTTAATGCTTTTTTTTTTCCGTCTTGCAGATAAAAGCTGGGTTGGAGGTCCTGGGGTTGTTCAGAATTCGTTTCATTGAGTCGGTTAAATAAACTAGATGATGGATATCTAGTGAACGACGTTTGCGTGATGGAAGCAGAGGTGACTGTGCCTGGAATTTCCAAAGCAATCGAGTAACTGAGATACAAACAAGAGACATGGCTGGCTTGACATTGCTTATTAATTATTGTTGTTCATATGAAAAATGTATACATATTGACTTCATTAGTGGTAATTTGTCGAGTCGGTTGCCCATTAAGTTCTTATATATATCTTGATTGTTCATTGTTCTACCCATGAAAAATAAGTTTGGGTTCAACTTTTGTTCTTCACATGAAATATAATTTTGGGTTGAGCTTTTGACAACACAAGTTGCGAATTTTTGATATAGGATGATATATAGGATGAATAAAGTATCTTTCACAAGGTAAAACTTAGATTGATGTTTGTTTTGGGTGTATAATATATCATTTAAAGCTTATAATGAGACAAATTAAACCTAAAGTATTGTCGTTATGTCCATGTTCGAACCAAAAATTTTGTTTCATTCCTAATCATTTTGTAGTTTTAAATTATTTTCTTGTTTTTCTTATAACTTTCAGAAAAAAAAAGATAAGATATTGGATTTATGTGCAATTTGTTTTATTTTCCTTATTTATATTTCCTTATTTTGATAAATTCATAATACTTAGGGTTAATATAAAAAGGCCCCCAAAATTTTAATTTTGTTCATTCAAACTTTTCAATAATATTTTAATTATTCAGAAACTTTGATTTCTCTTAATTATCAATCTTTTTACTTTTCCTACATCCTTAATTTTAGAGGTTTGTATACTATTGTTGTTGGTGCAAGAAAATTGTATTGTCAATCAAACTTAATTCTTTGTTATTGTCTCGCATGGAAAGGAAATTGGGATCCAAAATATATATATTGTTCATGGAACTTTATTGAACGATATGCAATCAACTGGCTTATGCAATCAACTGGTTTATGGATCAGCTTCTGATTTGTATTCTAAAACTTTATTTTCAAAGATAAATAAATAAATGAAGACTCAATTTGCAAGATGTTGATGAATATTAAATAATCTGAATAGATTTAATTTGGTGTTAACTTTTTATGCTTAATTATTTTTTCACAATATTGTGATAGATAATTCTAAATGACGCGCAATACATACATAAATTAAATTTTGATTATGAAGAGATTCAAATTTTATGAGAACATATGTGTTTAGCTTAGACGTGCTTATTGCAAAAACTTTTGAAGTGTTCGTACCGATTCTTTACATAAACTTTAACATTAAAATTATCTCACAATTAAGAAGCCAAGGGAAGAAAATATGTATCCTACAAGCTAAGCAATTCAACTTGATGAATGATAGATATGGGAAATCATGTTTCGTCCACATTACATGTGATCGTTGACCAATTTCTTGCATAAAAAATTATGTTATCCATATTGAACAAAATGCCTATGCGAATACGTGATGATTAATATGCAAGGTTACTTATTGTACAATATAACATTATATCAATATCTTCATAATTTTAATTGTAAAGATCTACACTTGAACCGATGTGGGATATGTTCATCAACAAATTCCAACATATCAAGACCCAAATTGAAAGAAAAAAAAAGTGGATCCGAATCAAGAACGGCTGACAGGGCCGGTGAAAACCCAATATATTGCCCACAATAACCCACATTACTCCTGCTCAGCACTTCCCATCATTAGTTTAACAAAAACATTGACTGAGACTGCACGTGCATGACTCATGCAGAGTAACTATGCAGCAATCAAAGTAGAAAAAGAGCTAGGGCGAAGAGAGACAATTTCCTATATTCCCTGTCATTGGAACTCAACAAAACCGTATTGCCTTTGCCTTCCCTCATACGATCTTCTTCTCTCTCCTTCATTTTTTTTATAACTTAAAAAGATTTTTATAGTGTTCTTTAGTTGTTGTTTTTAAGAAAAGGTTCAGTAATTCAATTAAAATTAAAAAATAACATAGCGGCAGAGACCACCACAAACAAAGAGAGAGAGAGAGAGAGAGAGAGAGAGAGAGAGAGAGAGAGAGAGATAGTGTGATACCCTTTTGCCCCAAAAGAAAAAAAAAATTGCTTATAAACATTGTTATTAATAAATTATTAAACACATTGGCATTCTCAGTCTCGTTTTTACACTCTCAAGCTCAGATCAGATCACACTTCATCGTTTCTTTTTACCATTCAAGGAGAGCTAGCGAGCACTAAGCAGCACTCTCATTCTCAAGATCATCAAAGTTAATATTAATCGATCAAGTTCAAGTATTGCATATTGGTGCATGCGCTCACACTGTGAAGAGAAGAATCATTGAGGTAAGTTTGGTTTTATTTTTCTTTTCTCTGTTTTGGATATGAACTATGATCCATCAAGTCTTTATGTTAGGCATGGCTCCAATTCCTTTTCTAGCAAAGTACATGAAACAATTTGCAAAATGCGCATGGGTTTGTGTCTGCTTTACAAATTACAATCAATGGGCGTAGCAACTTTGTGTATTGGTTTCGGGCTGGTACATTTAGGTATGCATGGTTTGAAAGGGAAGGAATATTATCAGCTAGGCATGTGAGATGAGTTTTCTTTTGGGTCGATTAAATGCATAGCCATTCATGGCCTGGATCCCACCATCACCATATGCTAGCATCGATCAAAGCATGCATTGTTTTTGTGGATCCCACTGTAATTTACCATTACTTTTTTGTTTTTTTACGCTTAGATCCTCTGAGGTTTAAATTATCATGATATATGCTTAAGGGCTATGTTCCTAATAGCTTATCGATCTTTAGAAGTTAAACTTAAAATCATGTAGCTAGCTTGCTTTAAAGTGAATTAATTAGGAGCTGCTAATGCATGATATTCATCTGTTTTTAGAAACTGATATGAAGATATATTCTTGAAGCAACTAAAATGTGAAAGGTAAAAAATTGGTTGATTTAACTGTTGATTAACTGTTATATATTTACATTAATTTAGAGATAGGAAGAAAGTGGGGACATTAGCAATAAACAACTCCTCATTTGTGCCTATGGAGATGGTAAAATCTCTAATAAATATACATTTTACACAGTTGTAAAACTAAAAGCCAAATGCATTAACTACTTAAAATAATAATTTTGCTACAACTCCTAGACATATTAAGCATAAAAGATAGCAGTAGCATCTTTAAATCCTAGTCAAAGTTGGGATCTTGCCTATAAAATTAATACCAAATTCAAGTATTTTAAGCCATGCAGATTCCTCGCTAGTTGAATTTTATGTTACTTTATGGGAAGAAACAATTGTATAAGATTCTTTATTGATTGTTTCTTTTATAAATATTGATATTGTCATTTTCATGGACCACAACTTATGCTGGTAAGTTTACACTGACCCATGTGAAATAACATCATCTCCCACTTGAACATTTGTCAGGATTTAGAAACATTTTGCCAATAATTTAGTAATACAACCATACAGAATATGGTAATAAATAACCTCTAACCCTTAGAGGTAATCATTAATTTTTAACTGATCCTCAAATAGCTTACAATGACTCGAAATACCCCTATTGTCACTTGATTTAGCATTACATATCTCTATTGTGACTTGAGTTATTATTAAATATCCTTTATTTATAAAAGGGTCACATTTTGATGAGAAGAATGGTAAATATACTTGTTGTCACTCACGAGATTAACAAAAATAATTTTTTGGTTAGAAAAAGAATAGTAAGTACTAATAGAAGCCTCGTTAATTTTATGGGTATGAGTTAATTCAGTTAATAAAATCTTTTGAGTAGAAGTAAAAGGTTTTAGGTTCGAACCTCATTCACATAGATGACCAAAAAATTAAATTAGTATCTCCTACAACTAAAAAGAACATTATAATAAAAGTGACGGTACATAAGAACGTTCAGACTCATTCATTAAAATACAAGAACTAATTGGAAATTAGCCCGAGCCCTAGCCCTAGGGACCAAAAAAAGAAAAAGCAATTTACCCTTTTGTTAGATTATGCCTAATTAACTTTGTAATCTAGCTCTTAACGTGAAATTTGTTTCTAGAGCATAATGAATTAAGATTCCTTTTGCTTGATAAAAGACAATTAGCTTCCCGAAAGCTGGTATGGGAAAGGCAATAAAGTGATATAGAGAAATCGTATTCGGTACGCGAGTAATAAATTAGGCTAGCTAGCTGAGATGACATAAAATTGATAATTCCAAGACAATTCAATGCTGAAGATGAACAGTCTCTGTTGATGGGTGGGTCAGCCAAATACTTGTTCCAAAGCTAAATTCAGCAACAGACATGAAGTGATGATTTTATTTCACGATGAAACATTTCAGTGTTAAGTGTTCGTGTACTCTGTTAACTCACTTGTGTGTCGAGTCTCACTCACTTTCCTTTTTCAAGCTCGCCCCTTTTTTGCTCTTAAGTCGTTTCCATAATTCACACTCACACCTGAAACGCCACTCAATTTTACCCTTTCGCCCCTCAATGGAAAACAAAAAAAAAAACTATGAAATTCCCCAAAATTTAGACGCCAAACATAAATCTAGCCAAATTTTTATCCAATTAATTTTCTCATTAAAAACACAAATTGCAGCAAAAAGAAAAAAAAAATACCCTTAGAGGAGTGTGTTCTAAATATTTCAAATAAATTTTCACTTCTTATATCTTTTATTTATAGCGAAAATAAATTAAGAAGAACAAAATTAAATATAAATATGGTTGATACTTTCTATTAAACACTCAGTATGCAATAATGTGTTGATAAGGTGTTTTATGAAATGTCAAATTTACGTAATCCAACCAATCAAATGCAGTAAACGGGCTGCCTAACACAAGCACATTAAATTAGAAGATTCATTAATCTTACACCAGTTTGGGGTTGAACAATATTTTTGTGTTGATAAGGTCTTACTAAATGTCAAATTTACTAATAACAATCAAATGCCCCAAACGGGCTGTCATATTAAATTAGTTTTATTTTTTGCATCCTTTGTCATATTACTAGTTTTTGCATCCTTTATATAGATTGTAAGTTATACAAGTTATATCTTAACAAAGCCCAATTTTTTTTTTTTTAGAGCCGAGGGTATATTTTTGTCGGGAAAAAAAAAATAAAATTCTAGCTACCTGCCCAAAATCTTGCCACAAAAAAAAGAGAATGAAATGGTACTAAGGGCATTTTAGTCATTTACTGGCCTTCCTTAGTTGTCACCTGCCAAAACACGAGGTGTAGGTGCCTAAAAATGCCACTGAACCCCCACGCGCAATACTATTTGGCTGTGCCACCACGATTCGGTAAAGCGCGTGAGCTTTGTTCAAGTGTTTATCTTGGACAAATGCATGGAAAGGAAAACTCAGTTTGCTACACGTCTGATATTAAGAGCCTCCCTTGTAAGTATAAATTAAGAAGAAAATTTTATACAATTTGATAAGATATTATTAAAAAAAAAAGGAAAAAGAAAAGAAGGAATCAGTTATCATGCCACTGCAAGATACGTAGATACAGTGGAGTTGAGGAGTTCATTTGATGACTGTATATATTTTTGGCAGGTGATCATCTTTATCATCAACATTCATCATCAAAGGGATCGGATGGAGGAGAGCCCACCTCGAGTTTCAAAGGCGGGACCCACGAAAAGGAAGAAGCGGAGCAACAGCAGGTATGCCGTTGATGATGTTGATGATGATGATGGAGGAGGAGGAGGAGAAATGATAGAGTGTTCGGGCGAGTATTGCGGATCATGCACCGCCGGGTTGATAGCCGACTGCGTGGCGCTTTGTTGCTGCCCGTGTGCCGTGTTGAACATCTTGGCTTTTGCATTTGTTAAGATACCTTATATGGTGGGGAGGAGGCTTTTGGGTGTCGGGAAAAAGGAGGGGAAAATGAAGAGAAAATGCAAGAAAGTTGTTGAACTTGAAGGTGGTGGTGGTGATGATCATGATTTTGTAGTACTGGAGAGAAATATTAATAATGGGGTTCTGTTTGTTGAAGATGAGGAAGGATTTTCGGCTGAGAAAATTTGGCTAGAATTGTATCAAATTGGTCATTTGGATTTTGGGCGGGTCTCATTTACTGGGATTGATCAATCTTTTTCTCTTGGCAATGGCAGCTAGCTAGCTAATTGGGGAATGAAAAAAAAAAAAATCGATGTGATGATGATACAGATAGTATTGTATTTTTTTTGGACTGTGATGAAGATCAAGTCCCAATTCCAAAATTTTTACCCTTTTTAAGGGTTTTTTGGAAAAATTGTCGAAAGGGAAAAAAAAAGTTCACTTCATTTTCAGGAAAAGAAATGGCATCAGATAGTTTTGTTTTTCCAGAAAGAGAGGTTGCATTTTGTAAATATTATTCGTATATACTTATCTTTGTAATGTTACAGTTAGATTTTACTAATTGAACTAATGAATACTTTAGTTTGATTTAATTGACGTAAAAAGTAGTTGTTATTAAAATTGGAGGAAACTAAAATTGTTTAACATGACCACGAAATGTAATTTAGATCAAGCTTTTAAGGCTGATAAATGAAGCGTGGTGCAGACGTTTAGTTATTTATTCACTGATTTGAATTGGTCGTTCAGCAAAGTATGTGCATTTGGATGTGTGTTTAGAGACTGAAGAAAGAAAGTATTGGGAAAGACCAAAGATCGATCAGTTTTCGCTTATTGAGAGAGAGAGAATTGAAGAGAGCTTTGTTATTATGTTGGAAATTGCAATGCAATATTTTCTGTGTGAGAGATGCCGCAATTATTTTTGCGAAATGCCTTTAATGATCATAAAACCCTTGGCCGTTCGACCAAAGATTATCCGGTGTAATCCTAGTTGTAGTCTCATGTAGTCTCGTGAGCAAAATATATTACCTATTGCATTGTCAATGGCATTGGAAATTATTATTGTAATTGGTTTTTTTTTTATAAATATAAAAAGGTACCTTACAGCTGCTGTAGTGGGATTCATGGCTAACTTTTCACGGCTAACTTTGTGAGGGAGCAGCACCTACAACAATTGTAAGATAGCAAGCTCCATATAAAAAAGATGAACAATTATATCTTTCTATGTGTGGAATAGTAGTCTCACCCGTAATTATGTTTTTATATTTAAAAAACTATATGTTGTGTGTATTATGCTTGCAAAATTAGGATACAAGATTTTGTTTTTGAAATAATGGGTTACCAATTATAGATGACTATATGTTAAGATTTCAGGTACCTTAAAAATTATTCGGCCAGACCCACAGGGGCGAAAAGAATCCTATATAAAAACTACAATTTTTATAAAAATATATTATCTTATAGATTTATCAAATTGTTAATTTGTGCATGAACCCCATATTAGGACTCTAAATATTTACTCAAAGTTATCAATTTACCGAAGTAGTATTGAGCATTCTAATACACTGAATATTGACTTGTAATTTTGCTTAATATTAAGTAGGGTGGACAAAAAAGCTTGGAACCAGATAAACCAAAAGCTTGGCTTGCATGGATAGGATTTGGATATAAGACAAAAAAATATAAAACCTGCTTTATATTAGGCCTGGTTAAAGGCCAAGGAAAAAAAATCGTGCTTTTTAACTAAAAAATAAAAAAGATCAAATTACAAAAAAGAAAAAAAATACTCAAAATATTAGATTAATATTTTTTATTAGTATTTGTGATTTATTATGTTGTCTTACTAATATTTTATGTATTAGACTATTATTCTATTATGTATTGGATAATTACCTTTTAATTTAAATTTTTTTACTTTATTAAAAATTTATTTCGAAATTAATGGAACATCCACACTCGGCCCAAGCTCAACCTATTTAAGTTTATATGGATTTTTAAAGGACTTAATCCTATTCTCAATAACTTAGGCTTGAATCTAGACTTGAAAAAACCCGACCCAA
Source organism: Atalantia buxifolia (assembly GCA_030444775.1). NCBI lineage: Eukaryota > Viridiplantae > Streptophyta > Magnoliopsida > Sapindales > Rutaceae > Atalantia > Atalantia buxifolia. Next base: position 25,442,974 of record CM059832.1, on the reverse strand, counting down.
ACCCTTAATTTGCCACTTAATATTAGGCAGTGGGATGATATGGTTACCCTAATCTTAGGGTAAAAAGCGCGAGACAATAGTATTGTCCTAAATTTTGTGCCTAAATAAACATACTCTGCTTCTAGAAATAACAGTAACCCCATGTTAATGAGTGCCTATAGAAATAAAAACCTGGCAAACTAGAGTCCTAAAACAAAGTCCAATAAGGGCAATTTAGGAATTTTCCTTTAAAATACAAAGAAGTAGCTGTACGACCCGCCCGTTTTTGGCCAGCCATTTCATTCAATCGTACCCTCGCTACGCGCACGTTAGTCTCCAGCACAGGTAATCACTATCGTAAGCTTGGAGATGAAAATACAGTACAATAACAAATACAATACGGTTATACGCGCCTATAGATCCTTCCGGAACAATCAAGAAAGCAAGCACAGCTGCACAAGCGGAGAAAGAGAAAAGAGAGTGTCTGAGTTGAGTTGAGTTGGTCACACTGAGCGAGTGAAAATGGAAGGCGAGCCGACTCGGATGATGGTGGCGGTGAACGAGTCGACGATAAAAGGTTACCCGCACGCGTCGATTAGCAGCAGAGGAGCGTTCGAGTGGAGCGTGCAGAAGATCATTCGCTCTAACACTTCTGGCTTCAAGCTTCTCTTTCTCCACGTCCAAGTTCCTGATGAAGATGGTTCTCTCTCTCTCTTGTAGCTTCCGTATATTTATACGTATTTGAATGTATCTGTTCTGTATGTTTTCTGGTAGTTAGGGTTCGTAGACGATAGTATAAGTGTGTGTTTGTGTCTGTTATGCGTTCTATAATTTTGTGAAATTGAGTTGATTGTGCGGAAATGAACTTTTAGTTTGAATGATCATTGGTTGTTGTCTGTTTGTTTCTTGAGAAAATGGAGTAAGAACGGAGTTTAAAAATATTCCAAGAAAAGCGATATAATAAGCTAAATTACATTCCTGTGGTTAAAAATTGGTGTTAATAAAAAATAACTATTATTAAGGTGCTCCTTGGTGTTATGATGTTAGCATTTTTGTGACTACGGCTTTGAGGATTTCTGTGATTTGTTTTCTGAAAAATCATTTTCAGAATAAATTTATTTATACCTTTCTATATATAAAGAAATATTTGCTTCCTTTGATTTTGGCAAAGAAAATGGAATTCTGGTTTTGAATGAATATGCTTGAGCATGAGTAAGTTATGGTGATGCTGATGTTTCTGTTGACATTAGTGTTTCTTCCTAACTATCTCGTAGCAGCATGTATGATGCCAATGTATAGCTTCACACTGTTTTGCTCAAATGCTAACTGGATTAAAGTTCATCTTTGATCATGGATCAAAACCAGATCAGTAATTTGTGGTTTGGTTACCCTTGGACTGCAGAGTGACAGTGTAAGCATGATAGAGACTTATCTTTTGTTTTTTTTTTCAGTTCTCTGCAGCATTAAGAGAGAGTTTTGTTTGGGCGCTTCACTCAAAATATGTGCTTGTTGTTTCCGTCTTTGGGAGGACCAACTACAATGTTTCTCTGTTTTGTGTATTTTTCTTTGTGCATGCCTCTGTTTTGTTGTTTCATTTCTTCATATTGATGGTACTTTCTGTCTTATGTGGAGATACTAAGATTACTCTTTTTTCCCTAACTGTTGCTTTTGGGTTTCAACTACACATTCTGATATTATTTCTGCATAATTGTGCTTGTGTTTTTGACTCGACTGTTACTTCAGCCTTTCTTCCGTGAATTAAGGTCGTAGATTATTTTGCTTAGGTCTCATTGAATTGGCTTAAGAGCGCTCCTTGACTTGTATGGATGATATTTATAACTAGGTTTTAGTCAATCTAGACTTGAATTTGCGATTTTAGAGTTCCTACTGTAACACAATTTCAAGTGGTGGAGAATCTGGAGATTATGTGTTGGCATGGTATGTGATGTGGCACCCTAACTCTTGTATTGACCTCCCAGAGCAAGTTATGTTTGTACATTTCGAAAATCCAAGGTCTTTATTTATTTTTTCAATGTTTTCATTGATCTAATTGTGCAAGTAGGGTAAGTTTTCTGAAGTCAATGCCTGAATCTATTTGTTCATAAGGAAGACATTGTCACTGTTTTCAGAATCTTATGTTCTTTTTAATTTGTCTGCATGGCATGTAAATTCTAATTGTCTTTCTGAATTGCATGTGTTGCCACTCTTCATCAAATATGAAGAATAATACTTGACATTGGTTTACTTCTTGTTTTGGCTAGGTTTTGATGATATGGATAGCATATACGCATCTCCTGAAGATTTCAGACGCATGCAGCACAGGGACAAAGTGAGAGGACTTCATCTTCTGGAGTATTTTGTCAACAGATGTCATGAGATTGGGGTAATATTTCTTTTCTGATTGCTTGCACCCCTCTGTTCATTTATCTTGCTCACATGCACAACACATGCATACATAAAGTACATGCACACATTGTCTGTCTAAAGTGCAGCCATTATTTTGGGGTCAATTAAAAGTTTTTGAATTCTTACTAAACTTGTCTCCACTCTTATGTTGCATATTTGTGGTTTATTTATTGGAATGCTCTAGGTAGCTTGTGAAGCATGGATCAAGAAAGGAGATCCCAAAGAAGTAATCTGCCGTGAAGTGCAACGTGCCCAGCCTGATCTCCTGGTTGTGGGAAGTCGGGGACTTGGTCCTTTTCAGAGGTATGCTTATTCCTTTTGTTCAAGGAAATGCACGCCATGAGCTTAGTAGATATAAACACAAGAATCAGTCAACTCAGTTTCCATTCTTTTCCATTCACTGCTTCATGAACTTGCTTGTAGTTTTGGAATCTAGAAGTTGACTTATTGATCTGTTTTTCAGGGTCTTTGTTGGGACGGTGAGTGAATTTTGTGTGAAGCATGCTGAGTGCCCTGTCATAACCATTAAACGTAGGGCAGATGAAACTCCTGAGGACCCTGTTGATGACTGAACTGATCACTATCTCAATATTTTTCATCCTGTTGATAAACTTTGGACAGAAAACGTTAGTTGGGGGAGATATTAAATGTACTGCTTGGAAATACTTGTCTATTTGTTGAGAATATATTGCCTGGATGAATATGCTTTGTAATCTGTTACATATGCTGTAGGTCTCATAATTGTAAGCTCTCTGCCTCTGGGTTGCATGTAGCAGCTTACCTGGCCTTGTTGAATTTAACTGGATATATGAATGAATGCCCATTCAATCACAGCTGAACTGTTCTTCTAATCTCTATACAATTTCACCGCAGCTGAACTCGGATTCATTTGTGTAATCCATCAGGGATTCAGAGTAACAATGCAGGGTACTAAGACATTTGGTGATAAGCGATAAATGCCGCAAAATTTGTGTTGCCTTTCACACATTTCCACATAAAAATCAGATAGTTGTCCAAATTAGTAGTAAATTTAGGCCACTGAACTCTTATCAGGGCAAAAATTCGATTAACAGTTTCGATCATGACACGTACTGGCAATTTTGGTTAATAAATTCTTACGAAATAGGAATTCAACTGTCTCGAGCACATAATTTATCTGCTTTGCACTCTGCTCCTCAGCATTTAAGGTGGGTGCAATAACTAATTCACAAGAGGTGCGTTCTCTGTTTTCTCAGTGCTCTGATGCCCAAACCGGATATGTAGAACATTTTCATAAATCTTTTCCTTAATGTTCTTTTTCGTAAAATTAGGCATTGACCAAAAAAAAAAAAAAAACTGATCAGCAGCTAAACGCTACAAAACCTTTTCATAGGCAGTTTGTAACTAATCTGTCAGCCTCACTGCTTCATGCATTTTGAAGGTCAAATCACCAAAAATGTAGTAACTCAAAACATGAAAGGAGGAAACAGTGTCTACCCAATGTGTAAAAGTACCCTTAGCCACATGAAAAAGAACATTAAGGGAACTCAATGCCTAATTTTACGTGGATTCATGTCATGAATCTTTTGCTTTATTGGAAACTGAGTTTTGCAAATCCCAAAAGCAGCTGAGTTTGTTGTATAACATTATGTTTCTATCTATTGCAGTATACATGGAACATGACTGATTGGCAGCAACACACTAGATGCCTTTAAAGGGATATAACATGACTAATTGGCAGCAACACACTAGATGCCTGTAAAGGGATATAACGAATATTGCACTAATGTCAACTACAAGTAAAGCAAGCCATCTGTATCATATCAACTCCCTATGATTGCAAGACAGTAACCTTACTCCTACATCCTTACAACAACCTCAATTATTATACTATCTCTACACCTAGACATGGATCGGCAATCAAAATGACACGCATTTAGAACCAAAAGCTGAATATCTTTCTTCATCCCCAATCTACGATGAAGAAGATCCAACCACTGTGTTTACCTTTTCCAACAAGTCTTTTACCTCATGCTCTAATTTGGACTTCAACTCCGGGGTCATCTTCCCATCTGAGTCTGCCAACACTGAGGAAACCATTTCGAGTTTCTGCTTTACGTAATTAAATGAGGAAGCCTCAGCAATAGATGATTTAGAGCCAGGTTCCCTTTTCAGGGCCTTGCCACCCTCCTTAGCTGGGGAAGATCTTGCATTTGATATCTCCTTAAGCTTTTGCATCTTGGAAGTAGATGAGGAATTCCCAAGCTCAAATTTGCAATTAGAAGCTTCAAAGGGACTGGCCAATTGAGAACTCTTTAAGGCTTCCTTCGCATCAGAACTCCTTAAAAAGACAACCCGCGCACAGTGATTCTTATAGAACATTTCAGTCTCTTCTTTGTTGAGAGATCCAAACTTGCTATAAAATTTGATAAGATCATTTTTTGATGGCAAAGAGGATGTTGGGCCAAATGTCAAATGGAGGGATGCAGGTGGAGCCTTCCCATCAGATTTCTTACTTGTATGTATATCAGGAGCTGCTTTCCCACCGGTTTCTGTACCTCTTTTCTTCTTATCTTGTGACCTGGTGACTTGCTTGAGTTCAGGGTTATCTGACTTTCCTTTTCCATTAGTTTCTGTGCCTTTTATCTTCCCATCTCCTATTTGCTTCAGAATAGGCTCATTTGATTTTCCTTTATCATTCTTCATCATTTTTGCTTCATTCTTTTTCATCTTTGTCCGCCTAGATCTCCATTCAGGAGACTCCTGTTCAGTCTCATTTTGGTCTTCCGTTGATGACACAGGTTCAGAGTCTAGAATCTTTCTTTTTCTACCAGGCTGACTTTTGTTGTATATTTTATAGTTAGATCCATTGCTATAGACTGAGCTCCTAAACACTGAAACAAATCCCTCAACCACATCAAGAGAATCCTCCTTCAGAGAATCTAAATTGACAGCCGTGGAGCGGATTCCAGAAATGACATCCTTAGCAGACACCTTAACTTTCATTGTGTCGACGACAGTTCTCTGATCTGGTTTCATTTTTTCAGGATTTGAGGAATCGGATTTCTCATGCTCTGCACCAACACTCATAGCATCTTTCTTCCGAACCACCTCATCACTACACATCAGATTTGCAGGAGACTTAGACCCAATAAGATTGTCAGCAGCCTTCGTCATTCCCTCTGCCACCTGAGCCTCACAGGAAACTTTCAAGAATTCTTCTATGTCTTTCTTGGTTTGCCTCTTATTTATACTGGTATAAGGAGGGGACAAGTACTTGCTCCTCTTCCTCTCTCTTGACAAGAAGCTCTTCTCAACTTGTTCTTTGGCCTCACCATCATCCCTTTGTACTTTCTTCCTTTCTACAGACACAGGGCTAGCATTAGTTTCTTCTTTGTTGCTCCTCTTCCTCTCTCTTGACAAGAAGCTCTTCTCAACTTGTTCTTTGGCGTGATCCCTTTGAACTGTCTTCCTTTCTACAGACATGGGGCTAGCATTAGTTTCTTCTTTGTTCCCATCATCATTTTTGGTGTGTGAAACTTTGTTCTTCTTCTTCTCCTCCCTTGATGAAAAAACCTTCCTCGTTTTTCTCTTGGCCTTGCTGCCATCACTTTCAACACTTGGAGTTTCAGGAGTAGATTCTAAAAGCTTTGTCACTTTCCTCCTCTTTGGCTTAGAACTCAAACTACTCCCATCATTAGATACATCATTGCCTTTCCTCATCTTCCTGGAAGACGATGGTGGTGGATTTCCTGAGCCTGTTCCCTCTTTTGTCACATCCTCTTCCAGATTCTTTGCTGGAGTATCTACAAAGCCTTCCATAATTTCAGCAATGCTTTTCTGTTTTCTTCTCTGGTACTGCCCATTCTTTGAATTCATGAGGCACTTCTGCAGCGTGGACTGATGGCTTTCTTCCTCAACAGGGCCTTTCATCGGGCCCTCTTCATCATGACTATAGTTCAATACCCGATCATGGTTGTCATCTTCTAGCCCCGGAATTGGCTGCGGTTCATGGTACAAAGCCAACTGATAGCCCCCTCTCAAACGATAAAAAGCTGACAGCCAGCACTTTAACTCAGTGAATTCAAGCATATTATCAATGGAAATAACTTGTGCTACATGTTTCAATTCAGCAAGACATTCTGATGGTCCAAACAGATAATTCCAAAGCTTTGCAATTCCACCTTCAGGCACAAGGACTCCAGGCCTGACCCCACTATTCGCTGCCAATGGTCTAGCCAGACTATCTAAACCCTCTTTTGGTACACAGGAACAAATCATCTTCAGTTCCACAAGTCTACCAATCTCATCCACCACCTTATGCACAGCATTAACGAAGCTCTTTGTGCTACTCTGCTTTGACATATCCTCAAAATTCTTCTCGAAAGGCTTCAACTGAGATGGATGGCACCAAGCAAATGTTCCATCAAAGTATGCCACAAGTAGCCTATCCCTAGGTTTCACCTTCAATGCATAGTCAGAAGCATCAGATGAATCATAAATCTGGCCAGGCCACCATGGATAGCTCTTAATCTTACCCCAAACAAAATCACCCACACAGAACTCATAATTGCCATCACTAGAATTGTCTTCCTCCCCTTTTTCACTGTCACTCATCTCCCTAATTTCCCCATCAGGGTTTTCCCTCTTTTCATTCAGAGAGCCAACATCCTCTCTCCTGTTGAAATCACCACCATCTTCTCTTCCCATTTCACTACTAACATCCACAAGAAGCGAAATACCATCATTAACGCCAACACAATCACCCACCTCTTCATTTTCAGCATCATAAAAAGAGTCTTTTTCTTTAAAGTTCTCGCTATCATCTCCACTTCTAACCTCAATTTCAGTCTCAGCAACCACATCTTCTTCTAAATCATCACCAACTAAATCCTCATTCCCATTTGTAGAAACCCTAACCCCATTTTCTTTGCCATTTTCAACTGAAACCTCGAAAAAAGAACTCTTCAGACCTTCTCTCAGACTTTTGACATCTGCGTTCTTTGCCTTCGATTGCTCCGATACCTTTTTCGTTGGCTTTTCCATTTTTCCGGCAAATAATAATAACACCCCCTCGAGGAAATCAGCTTCCCACACGTAAAACTTTTGCCCACTATTCAAACAAAACGATTACAACAATAACAAAAAAAAAAAAAAACAACCGTTAGATACAATCAGCACACTTTAACCAAGCCCTAGGGTTAAAACACTAAAACTTTAACTAAACAACACCCAACTTCACATATATTAAACTAAATAATATTAACGTATAAAAAATTAAACTTGAAACTTGAGAGAGAACCAAAAAAAACAAAAAATACCTGAAGAAGAAGAAGAAGAAGATAAGCGCTTTCACACTTGAGCTACTCTAAAGTGATTCTTTTTTTTTCCTCCAAAAAACAGGAATAAAGACAAGAAATGATTTGAAATTCGCGCATCGAAAATATCGGGCCCAAGGTAAAATGAAAAATCTACTGCTGCCAGAATTAGGGTTCAGGTCTCAGGCGGTTACATTTGTTGTTAATTACAAATTTTTTCCTTTTATTTTTTCTTGTTTAATTTTTGTTGTCTACAAATGGAAAGGTCACGTCCACATTTTGTTTATGACAGCTTTGATTTTTTAAGAATAATTGCTCACGCGCTCGAGTGAGGGTTTTTAGCCTACTCGCGTGTTGTTTGACCCTCACCGCGCCTGCGTGGTTGTCCTTGTGTCCTGGTTGACGGCGTGGGTGTGTTTGGTGGCGAGTGCTGAGGTTTCTAACGGCGCGATAGCGGGAGTTGTTTATAGAAAGTTCAAACGACGGTCGTACGTTTCTTTTAAAGTGGCAGTTACGTTACGGATGATTGACACCTGTCCCTTCTAATCTTCTGGATGGAGAGATAATGAAAGCCCCGCGAAGTAAAACGATGATTCCAGCATTTAATAAAATGAAGAATTGAATACTGTGCCGTTCTGTTATTTTCCATTTAATATCTATTTTTTTAATGTTTTATTTTCTCAAAGAAAATTAGCAATGGTATATTACACTTTTATCCAGGTTACTATAACATCTTTTAATATGATCAATCGTTCACTTTAATTTAATAAAATTTATTATATATAAAAATATTAACTGTCGTTTATAAATTAATAAAATTATATTAAGATGATAATTTTACTTTTGAAATTTAAATTAAGGTAAAAAAATAGAATTGCTCCAAAAAACAAAGTGAATTTTTAATGCACAAATTTTTCTGATTTTATGAATAACGATTCATTTTTTTATAAGAAACCATAAATTATTAACATTACATATTATTAATAATTATACTATAAAAAATTATCAATAGTATACCATAAAAAATTTTAACAATATATATTATTAATAATTATACATATTATACCATAAAAAATACATGTTGGAGCTTGAAGGGGCTGATCGTCAAAGGTTCAGGTTAAAGCTTGGAGAAGCAAACTTGGTCAGCAGTGACTGCGGGTTGCAAGCTGCGTCTACGTTTGTCATGATGTCTCTAATCGTGAGTGTTGTCAGTGTGGTAGTGTGCTACCAAGTGCCACTTTGCTTCTGTGTTGTGTGTGTGAAGAGAAGAAGAGAATGAGGCAGTGAGAAAATAAGACGAGACACGGTGTTTAATATCTACATATTTCTTGTTTCTTGTTTCAACACAATGATCTTTTGTTTCTTGTTTCAATTAGGCTTAGCTTTTATTTCTTGTTTCAATTTCAACATAGTAAATTTTTTTTTTTCAAGTTTTGGTGAAAGGACACCGTTTTACATATATGACGTCGTCATCTGTTAAATGGGATGACATGTCGTTTTTTATCAAATAAATTAAATGTTATGTCATTTTATATTAGAGTTTTTTTTCCCTAGATGACATTGTCTCGTACGTGGGATGACATGTCATCTTTTATCAGATAAATGGGACAACACATCATTTGTTATCAGAGCTTCTTTTATCTTAAAATACAAAAGCAGTCTTATGACATCAGCATTTACAAACCGTAACTAATGAATTAGTAGTCAACAAATATCTTATGTCAATTTAGGGTGAACGAGTGATACACATTAAAAATATTATAATACATTTGATAAAGTGTATCTCAAAGATATATGAATAATAATTTTGTTTTCTCTATTACGATTTTGCAACAATGTCTCCACTACACATACTATTGATATAAATTATTGTTCACCACTAGCAACGAGTAAGAGTTATATCAAAATATAAAAATCTAAGTAATTAATAATGATAAAAATAAGGTTATTGTCTTTTTACTATTAAAGTTATTGTGAAATAATATTAAAGTTATTGTGAAATAACATTTAGGTACAACAAATATTGTACCTTAACAATTTATTTTTAAAGAATTGTAAATTCTTACATCTATTATTTTTTCGTTAAAGATAAGTAATTGACCGTTATTTGAACTAGATAAATAACAATTTTGTCATTAATTAAAAAAAATAACAGCACTCATTATACATATTGACTTGTAAAATACCAATTAAACTCTTAGATAAATAAAATTACTATTTTTACCCTCAAATTTAAAATACTCAAAAATAAAATAACAATTAATATCCCTATTAATTATAGGATAGGGCTATTTGGACCTATCAAAGTACTCAAGAAACTTAATTTTTAATAAATTTATTTATTAGTAAAATACCTATAACACAAATTACTATTTACTATTATGGTCATACTGAAAGAAATTAAATAATAAGAGTTTTGTTTTCTACAACCCTTCTTCAACGTTAAACCCATCTCTAAGCACATCCAATTTATAATCACATGTTATTTGAAATTCTAATATTAGTGAAACTCTCCTTTTTAGATTCCTTGATGGGCAAGTTGTTGAAAAAATAGCATATTAGTATGCTATCTTGAGGACACATTTTGAGTGGGACCCACTCAGCGGAAGTGAAAAATATTGAGAGGTTCGGATTTTACTCTGTGAACACTTCAAAATGGTATATTTATATACTCAAAATGGTATATTTATATACTCAAAATGATGTTTGGGTGAATGATAAATTAACTCTTAAAGTTCACCCTTGAGGTTGGAAATTTGGAAGGGAATGGAACTTATCTCACAGGAAAAAATAAGCAAAATGATTTGTGGTTATATATAGATACTCATTCATACATGAGCAATAACTTCAAGGATAGAGGATCTCTCCACGAGCGTGTGCGTAGGGGGGGCAAATCAAAACCCGATTTGGTTGAACTCGTATGCGTCCTCGCGTATCCTGCATACACGAATTTCGGCCCAAATGACCCAGGCCCGCATGACCACGTTTTTTATTTCCTTTCCTTTTAAAATTTGTAACAGTTTTCACAATTAGAAGCAATTTTGATTTGTGAATAAATTTTGATTTGTTATAGAATTGAATATTTTGAATTCAATGGGCTGTTACAGAAATTAAATCAAATATTCAATTCAAATATTTAATTTTAATTCAACAATTACATACCCTCATGCATATAAAAGGCAGTTTTCCTTTTCTGTTTTAGACACAACAAACACACAGAACACTTAAAAAAAATTTCCTCCTCTAACATTCTGTTTTGATCGAGATTTTGTATTGTTGCTATTCGCTGGAATTATTTGTCTGTACTTGACAAGTAATTCATTCCCGTTATATCCTGGGAAACAAATGCCAATATTTAAAGTACCGTAATAGGTGGTAAGTCTATTTTAAGGAGATTGTTGTTTAACAAGCGTCGGGTTTTTTCTTTTTCTTTTCTTTATGTTCTCATTTTCTTTTCTGTTACTTATTTTGTTGCTACTCCAACGATTTACTGCAACCATGTTTACTAACTTTCACTTATTTTTTACTTATATTAATTTACATTTTGTTGCAATTTGATTGATATACTTTCAATTGTTGACCCATTACAATTTTTCTAATACAAGCTTCATGTAAAAAAAAAAAAAGGGAAAGAAAACAAACAAATAATTTGTTGCTATTGGTTTTTTTCCCTTTAATTTCTTTTATATTGTTGTTACCATATATGGTTTCATATTGGTTAAAAGCCTCCTTAATCTATGTATGCTTGACGATTGAAACAAAGTCTGAGATTTGAGTGAAAAGAAAAAAAAAAAAAAAGGAGAAGAAGAAAACAAAAGAGAGCCTAAAAATAATGAAATTGAGTTAATTTGATATCATATCATTATTTGTTGTTGATAAATGAAACTATAGGAATGATTTGTATATATGATGTTAAATATTTTGCTCGTATAAAAAAATGAATAGATATCTATTCAATTAAGTATTTTATATGTATGTGATTTTAACTATGAGTTTTTAAAGTGAAAAAACTGGTTTAATAATAATTTTGTTTAGCAAGATTAATATCGGTATTTAGGTTAGTAAAGTTCAAATTTTTAAATTTTAAGAGTGAGTTTATTTAGTAGATAGGTTTAATAGATGATTTGATGGGTTCAAATAACCTCCTCTTAAATTACCGACTATTAAGAAGGTTTATAGTGGATATTGAGAAAATATCTTTTGATCAAGGACATTATTGCTATTTATAGGTCAGTATATGTATAATAGTTGGGCTATTTAGACCTAGAAATTTATTTATTTAATGCTTTTTCTCTTAATAAATCCATTTTTAAAATTCAAACAAGGACATAATTGGTGTATTAAAGGTCAATAACAGTCAACTGAAAAAAGTAATAAAATCTAAGAGTTTGTAATTCTTTAGTAATAAAATGTTAACATGCAATACCTGTTACAACTAAGGAATTGTTTGTTAAACGTTTGAAATTTGAAATGCTATTAATTTTATATTTTTTTCTAAAATTTTTTCTTTTGTTTTTTGTAATTTATGTTTGATTTTTATATATTTACATTTGAATAAAAAAAGGTAAACTTTTACGATTTTTATTTGAATTAAAAAAGTTTGAATGAGAAGTAAATTTTATATTCTAAAAATATCTCTATAAGATATATTTATTTCATAAACTATGAAATCTAATAATTTTTTTATTTTGACTTGTAAGAGCATAAATATCAAATAACCATAATTAAGATGTTTTCTATTTATAAAAACAAATAATATATCACCTATATTCAGAAATGAAAAAAAAAACAAAATATGTTATTCAAATATTCATATTCAGACTCATTTAGACTTCAGAAAAATTCTAACTCATTAAGATTTCAGATAAAAAAAATAAATACTATCTAAATGTTATTTCTCAATTACTTTATTAGTAAAAATATAATAATTCTAAAAATAAATAATACATGGCATGTGAGCAGTACAAAATAATTTGGATCCCACTCATCTTTGTGGTTAATAACTGATATGGTGTGATAGTTACAAATAAACTGATATATGAACTGAGACTCAAATGTCAGAAATTCTAACATTACATTAAAATGGAGAGAAATTTACTTGCATAAAAAAAAAATTGTGAATTTACAGTGTACACAAAATCTAAGAAATTTGAAGCAAGTATTCATCCACATTCAAAAAAGAATTATTATATTCCTACATTTCTCAAGTAGTGTCATAATATTTTAATCTCAAGTACTGGTTAGTGTGATGAACAAGAGTGGCATATTGTGTAATATCATTAAGAAAATAAAGTTATGCATTCATGCAATAACATAATTCTTTTTTTGTGGGAAGAAAGAATCAATTTTTTTTTCAATCATGTCGCCGGGACAATATCTAGTCATCAAATCCCCATTTTGATGGAGTGGATTGCATTGGCTCATTAACTGATGCGCCATTTTAAGGCTAATTTTAGCACAAAACTCGAGTTTTATCCTCATCATCAACATCAAGACAATAGACTCTAAAAGACTCAAACTAGAAAGAGCAGTAAAACCTCAAGTTATTTTTATTTTTTCAGTTTCTATTTATTTTTATTATTTTTTTTAAAGTTTGTCCTGCACTTCTATTTTAAGTTTTTTTTATGGTTTTGTTTATTTTTTTAATTTTTTATGCCCCTTTATTTTATTTTTTATATTTCATTTTATTTTCTATTTTATTATATATATATTTTTAATCTCTTTCGGTTGTAAGGATTTTACAGTAAACAAAGTCTTTGTTAATGTCAATGAAAAGGTATATTGAAGAAAAACAAGCACAGGATCCTTGGAGGCTGAAGTCCCAATTGAAACACTAAAAAATTATGCACTCGGGATTAGGAAGGCCCCAACCCTCCTCAAGCATATGACATATTCATTAACACTTTACTTAATTGCATCAGGGAGGGAGTCTAAAGTCTAAACTCTGCTAGTCTCCTATGTAAACTATAATATTTGATAATGGCATAAGAAGCTTTGGCGTAAAAGGAGGTCTAAACTCTCAAAAGAATTGCAAAACAACCCTTAAATGCTATTATTCTTCACCTTACTCTCTTGAAGAGCTTGTGATTATAGTCATCTTACGATATGACTTAGTTCATACTTAGAAAACACATTGTTTTAGCTTTCAAATTTGATAAAAAGACAAAAGACAATGAAATTTATCCCAAATTGAACATAGTGTTGAAGGCTAGTGTTATTGAAATTCAATTTGATACGAACAAGCACCACATTGTTAAGAGCTAGAGACGCAGGCTTGTTTGGCCAATGCTAATTATGGGAGAATAACAATGGCCCGAGTACCCCTAAGCCAACTTTTAACAATTTAAAACCTCCAAAAATAGTTCATTCATAAAGTTAATGATTGTGCGTGCCTATTGAGAGACTGCACTCGTTGAGTTTCTAGAGGGCTAATGGTTGGACAAGTGTTCATGTTAATGTGGGATACTTGAAAAGGCGAAGTAATGCGTTCAGTAGCGGCACCCACGAACATGAGACGAACTCTGTCAATACGGCAGGCATTGGCATGACAATGTTGCTATCTAATGTTACCACATCTCATCCAACTCCCACAACTTTTACAGCTCTTCAGCAAAAACAACACAAACCAATTCAACTCATTCAAGCAATTTAACAAACAGAACGTGAGCAAAAGCAATGATAATGAATAATAAAAACATTAATTAGCTGGAGTTACCTTATCTTGTTCAACTCCCACAATTCAGCTCTTTTGACAAAAGATGCATCAAGCCACTTCAACTCATGCAGGCAATTTAACAAACGTATCATGTGCAAAAACAGAAAAAGCTCATGTTCACTACAAATCCAAATTACACTTTTTTAAAACTACAAATTACCAAAACAAAAAAGAGAGTACACAAAAATCAACATAATCGTCTCTCTAAACAACGGAAACTTTAGCGCCAGCTTCTTCAAGTTGTTTCTTAGCATCTTCAGCTTCATCTTTCGACACGCCTTCTTTGAACTTCTTAGGCAACCCTTCAATAAGGTCCTTAGCCTCTTTCAAAGCCAAGTTCGTCAGCGCTCTCACGGCCTTAATGACAGCGATTCTCGCATTACTGGGCACCTCGTCAATGACGACGTCGAACTCCGTCTTCTCCTCCACGGCAGCAGGCGCTTCCGCTCCGGGGGCACCGGGGGCGACACCCACTGCGGCGGCGGGGGCGAAGGCGGCGGCGGAGACGCCGAGCTTCTCCTGGAGGTAGTCGACGAGGTTGCAAACTTCTTGGAGAGTGAGGGAAGAGATCTCGGTGGCGAGCTTTTCGATTTTCTCGGGGGCTTCGACAGCGCAAAGGGGGCGCAAGTGAGAAGCACGGTTGGTTTGGGTGGGGAGCGGGTAGGATGGGAATTTAAGGAATTGTTTGGGGTGAGGGGAGGAGGGAGTGGGGCGTGAACGGAGAGTGAGTGTTGTTGTTGCCGCCGCCGCTGCTGAGATTGTTGCCATTATTTTTGGATTTTGGAGGTTTGAGGTGCAGAAGAGAGTGAGAAACGAAGATCGCAAAAGGATAAGGGGCTGTGGCAGGTAAAGAGAGGTGGTATGATGATGGTGTAATTTGATTGACAGGATTACCCTTGTCCTTTATTGATATCCAGTGAAAGCCAGGGAAAAATGAAACTAAAACATAAAGGGGCATTCCGAGAATCGAACTCGGGACCTCTCGCACCCAAAGCGAGAATCATACCACTAGACCAAATGCCCGATTTGGTTCTTGCGTCATTCGATATTTGATTCAAAAATATATCCACCTGTTTCTCCAGAAATGCTTAATAAGACCATCCAAGAAATTCTAAGCATATATTTATTAAAGGTGCCTTTAAAATTAAGGTTAAATAGTTATAGTATTAAAGTATTTAGTAAATACTAACTGTTGTACCTTAAAAGATATATTAATATGATTTTTCACTTATATAATGAAAAATATATTATATCTTTAATAATGTTATCAAAATTATTATTTAAAATTTATATTTATTACATATTATTAATTTTTATTTCATAAATATTCGCTATTCCAAACTCACTACACTATTGAAAAGCTTTTCTACCATTACAATCCTATATCCAAAGAATAATAACGATAACGATAAAGAAAGAAAGAAAATTTCATACAAAAATATACTTACTATTAGAGAAGATAATACAAAACAAATGCTAAATAAACCCCAATAATTATTTCAATTCTATTATTATAACAAAAAGAAATTAATTATGTTGTATTTACAACAACTGCACATTGCGTTAGCTACTCTGTCAGCTAACATTGAAATTAAGCTCCCAGTGGCAGCAGATGAGTTCAGGTGAGGTCCAAGCTATAAAGAGCCCTTGGTTCGAATAAAACTTACGTGAAGTTTCAACCAGTAAGACGATTTCTTTGTCATAGACGTACAGGCGTAAAAATAATTGTTGCTTAAGAATACATACAACTTTTTTAATTGACTAGTGCTTTTCATACCCCTTTAAAGTCTTTAGAAAATCTTATATTTGTAATTATAGTTCTATTTAAAAAAAAAATTTACATCAAAGGATAAATATGAGTTTATCTAAATTAAAGTTTTTTACACTAACAATTCACGAACCTTTCCCATTTTAAATGATAATTTTGAGATAATAAAAGTAATAAAAAATAAAAAATATACTTAATTATTAATTAAATTCTATTCTCAGGACAGTTTTAACAGTTAGGATAATAGGATGTTAAGAGCTTCACTCTTTTTAATTATCTAAGCTCTTTTTAATTATCATAATTACACATAAATTCGGTATCAATTCGGACCTGAGAATCTGGGATCAAAGCCGGGCACACAAAATTCGGACTCTGTCCTGGGCCAGGGCCCTTCAACAATTTACCCAGCTTGAGTCAGGTCTTTTGTCATGAAAGTCCTCACAGGAGTCTATCCCTTGCGTGGAGCTTGTAACACCCCCTTTAAATTTTATTTCTTAAAATACCTCAGTTTTAATTTATAAAATATTAACTCATGTAAAAAGAAATTTACTATCTTCCCAGAAAATTTCACCCTAAAAAAAAAAATATCTCTTTTAAGTTTATATTATAAAATACATACAAATCCTAGTATCTTCAACTATTTTCTTCTTGTCATCTTATTTATCTCTCCATAGTTAAAACTCTTATAATTTTATTTAAAAAATTATTTTTATTACAATTTAAAATATAAACATAAATTATGAAATGAGGTGAATGCAAAAATCATGTTAAAAAAATATTTTATTTAAGTGTATAACTAAATTTTCATACAAAACAAAAAAGAAATAAATTAAGTTATCTTTGATTGTTAAGTAACTTCAATAAGGGAGGAATTTCTATGACAAATTTTGAGGGGTGTCAAAAGGTCCCCTCTACTCTCCTTTGCCGTAGTCTCGTCTTTCTTTATGCAAATTATGATGCATTATGGATCGCACTATTACTTGCTGATGATTGAGATTGCATTTCATATGTGAGCACTCCATGGTTTCCTACGAGGCACCAGATCATCTTTGATATTGTTCTGATTTTTCGGCTTTTATGTGTATACAAATATACAATTTGATGTTTGATTTCATAAGATTAAGACAAGATGATGACTTTCAGATCTATAAAATTCTAAAAAGTAGGAATGTTGTTACATATAGAGCATATTTTCTGCTTCAAAAGAAATGATATAGGGTATTTCCAGATCTCCTAAGTACTATTGACGTTACATCATGGATATTACATAAATCAGGCAACATCCGTATACATTTTCCTGGCCAACATCCCAAAGCAGTTTCCTACCACCTTCGACGCCTCCTGCCATACCAATATGCGAATGCTGCGATTGATGCAGCAAGAATAACACCAGCTGTTGCATGCAGTGGGTATAATGATTTCCCTAAAACAAGACCAGGGACCGTTTTTCGGTCGACAGGAGTTGATGGCAGTGGTTTCTGACTAACAGCCAAAGCAAAACCCAAACCCTGCCTCTCCAGCTCAGTCAAGTCTTCAACAACCGGTTGAAGCCGCGTTGCTTTTGCTATGGCTTCATATTCTTCCTTCGTTCCACCTTCAAGAAAAGACCCAACTAGACGACCCTTGTTTACCCAGTAAGCCCCAAATGTAGTCCCCAAGAAATTCCCATAATGGACTACTTCCCCTACATTGTCCCCATAAAACTGCCATGACAATGTGAAAACTCTGGAGTAGAAGAATGGTAGATAATCAAATTCGCCTGTTTTGTCAGGTTCCATTATTGCAGCAACCGCATGCTTAGCAGATTTTCTTGCTGAGTCAACATGCTCAAGCCTACGGGTTTCACCCAGTAGTTTCAGTGGAAACGCTGCAACATCTCCAACTGCATAGACTGAGCTGTTGCTCGACTGTAGCCTTCCATTTACTTTAATCCCACCCTTCTCCAAAGTTAGTTGGCCTTCAAAAAGGCTTGTGTTTGGACGTATTCCAATTCCCACTACAACCATGTCTGTAGGTAGCCGATTTCCATCCCGAAGATTAACAGCCACAACCTATGAGCGAATTGACCAAAAAAATTTACTAAGCATTATGATTTACAGCAGATGTATTATTTGCAAACCGATCAGAGTCAGTCTTATTATTTTGAAAACAAAATACACTTTAAAATTGAGGAAGTTGAAATTAGTTTATGACAGATAAAAGCAAAGCCAAATTGCTATTCTAGTTAAGGCACGGGAAATATTTACACACATCAATTTCAATCTTCTGGTGCTCCAAGCACGAGGAAATTTTCAGCAAACATTCCTTGGTCAATCTACCAATACTACCAAACAATCAAACAGAGTTTCTCCCCAGATTTCAAAGCAGCAAGAGATTTACCTTCCCATTAGAGTCCATTTCAAATGATGACAAGACAGTTCCTTTGACAAACTTCACTCCTTTTGACTTATAGTATTCTTCATAATAACTTGCAATCTTAGGAGTAAATAGACGAGCCACTGAGAGACAACGAAAACCAACAAAAATAGCTTGTAAATATTCTTCTGTCAGTGAATAATTTTATTTTGATTTCCGCAGCATGTTCAGACATCCCATATAAATATGGAAGCCATCAGAGCAGGAGTACTTACTGCAATGTGCCTCCGGAAAAACCATAGTTACATTTATTTTATTGATCACCAGAGATGCAGCACATTCCATTCCTATGTACCCACCACCAATGACAACAGCATTCCCACCAGAACAAGATTTCATCACATTTACAAGCCTATTTGCATCAGCTAAATCTCGTAAATAACACACGTTTTCAGCATCTGACCCACTCAGACCAAATTCCTCCAGCTTCAGAGCCTACATATTCAGTTTATACAAATCAGTCAAATCCAGAGTCTTCCCACCTCACAAACATTAAACAAATTTCAATTTTTAAACCTCCAATGCCAACTAAATACAACACCTCAAAATGACAATAATTAATGTTGAAATAATTTGTTAAGAAAGACTAAATCTGAAGTTATAGATCAAGCATATTAAAGGAAACACAAGTAAAACCAGAGATAGCTTAAGTGCTGGATACATCTCATATGCTGAAATTTTCTTTGAAGGAAAAGATTCTCAAATGACAATTAAACAAAGAAAATTCAAAATGAATCGTGGTTGAAAGGCATAAATTGCCTCAATTTTTTATATTTTAAAAACCATGCAACTGTAAAAAATAACGTTAACCAAGTAATGCAAGAAACAGAAGGTCTTCAATGAAATAAAGATTATGTTCAGTACCCGAGCACCTGTTGCAATGATGAGAATCTTATAACTTATAGTCTCTCCAGTTGCTGTTACTAATGTCTTACGCCTCACATCAGCGGACTTAACTCGAGTTCCAAGAACCAACTCAATTCCTAGAAAAGTGACCATACCGAAAATTAAAAAAAAAAATTGAGCAAAGACACGTAACAAACTTTATGCTCTGGACTAGAATAGATGATAAATCAATAATTTTGAATATGCAGTATTTTGTTGCTGTAAATTTAGCTTTCAAATACGTTCAAATATTAACAAATGTAAGATAGAACATCATGCCCAATGGTGACATATGCATTATCTCACCATCTGAGAGTCTTTAAATTTTCTAGTAGAGAATATAAACTTGATAGTCTCTTATTTGAAGACAGCACCGTTCATTCTCAATTGTTCTGATCAAGTTGACAACTGAAGGCCACATTTCATAAAGACACAAGATATTCCTATATATACATTGTCAACATTAATTGTTCTCTCTAACACGTCAAATAAAGTGTTCACAGCTCAACCATACTGAATACACAATATGAGGTGACAACTCACATGGCAAATTAGTAATGCGAGAGGCTTTTAGAGATGAAGGAAATTTAAGTTTTTGCACAAAATATATTACCTATGGCCAAAAAAGCTAGCTAATGTTCCACTATACACATATCGACATAAAACAGGTGATTGAAGCAATTAGAAAGTATGTATTTTGGACTCAATATCCTATGTACAAAGCCCACGGGAGCAACGGCATAAAGAAATCAATTCTGAGATAATATAGAAACAAAATGCTGCTTTGTCAATAGCATAGAACAATGAACAAGAAAATTATTACCATGTTCATTATACCATTTTGGAGTTAATCTTTCCTCGTTAGCACCAACACAAGTGTGAAATGATGGAAGGCGTGCAGGCGCTGCAAAATACCAGAAGTTCCAGTAAGTAGTAATCCTGATAACTAAGGGAAAGAAAAGGACCAAAAACACGGGAACAAATTGTCAGTACTTTTGATACAGTTGAGAATAACATGCACACATGAGGAAACAGATTAATCCACTTGTTCCTGAGATTTTCACATCCCTTTGTAGATACCAACCAAGCTACTGCTTGTTTTAAAGAGTCATCAAATTAATCAGAAAATATTTCTAAGATTACAGATAAAAGTAGGACATGATACCGATAAGCATTGAGAAAACATTAAAACAAGAGTACAAAAATAAACTTCCACGGGCAAGAACCAACAGAAGAAAGTTTTCTCCTCACAAGTACGATGTCATTCATAATACACACATCCAGACACTGACAACCCACCTTAAGTTCCCATAACACTTCAGGGTGACACAATATCAATGGCTGTATGTGCACTGAATCTTCCTCCACAATCAGATCAAACAGACAGCAGGACACCTGCTTAGACAAAAAACTACAACGCATGCACGTACGGACATTCTTCAGTTTTTAGTATTTGATTTTAGATAACACTATCAAAAGAGCACTTTATCAAGTCTGCTTAAATGTTCAAACAGGTTAGAGGCTATTACCCACCGTTAGATGCTCAGAACAGTGACAACAATTTTGGATGTCCAAGTGTAAAAGAAATTATTTTTGAGATTAAATGCAGCTGAAAAAGTTATCAAAAGCTTTCCAAATTAGTAGGCAAACAAATAACACAGTCAAAGTTACCAACTACCCAGTGATTTTGGAGGACCTTTCTGCAAAGGAGAACGTATGATACGAAGAAGTAGATACCGGCAATACCTTAACACAAATCTGACAGAACTTTATATTTCAAACAACAATTCGAGGACTTTAATGATGGCAATATATACCTTCCGGAAGTAAATAACCCTTGCTCAATGCGGGCCTCTCATAAGGCGCAACCTGAAAGAAACATAGCACACAATAATCCGAGTTATTTTATTAATATATATTACTCTGTATCTTACTATCAACAATTTCCTAAGCTTCCACGTCCATCTCATGCCCTTGGTCACATAGCTTCCTCAAGGCTTATTTGAACTTGAAGTTCATTTTACAATAGCTTATAGAAATTTGATTTTTCTTTAAAAAAAAAAACCACAACCGAAAATTCTCCGAAACTTCAAAACCATCAAAAAATTAAAAAAAAAAGTCGCGTGATTCGAAAAAACAATCAATTAAACTGAATTACAGATATAAAAAAAATAATAATTCAATAGAATTCATACGTGCATATAGAATTTGAAAAAGAGTAATTAAAAAATAGAAAAAAAAAAGCCTCACAGGTTCCTCAGAAATGATGCAGAGTTCGCCGGGAGGAACTCCTCGCTTTGTGAATTCAAGAGCTGCATATCCAGCTGCAACTCCTCCTCCTACAATCACATACACAAATGCTCTTCCCATTTTTAAATTTCTCTTTAACTTCTTTCTATAAACAAACTCTCTCGCTATCTTATTTTGAATTTTCGCAGCAGTTATTTTTTATTTATATATATCTACACATTCTGCCTTTCTTTGAACACACTCCAAATATATGAAATTTTAAATATTTTTTAATATTTTATATTTTATCTCAGCCTCATACCTACTGTAGAAGCAAGAGGTACTAATAAAATATTGTCTTATTACCGTTTTGTCCTTTATGAGTTATGAGTACTCTGCTTGCGGGTGTATTATAAAATTCTGTATCTAAATTTAATCAACCGAATCACATGCGGTTGGGTAACCTGGTGGGACCCGCCTTTGATCCGTATTACTTTTTTTTTTAAATCGTAACTAAGTCTACGATTAAGTTTGAGTAGGGGTGTTCAGAATCTAATTTGATCTGTCCAATTCATTTAATTTGTAAAAATTTGATTCGTGAATTCGTAGATTAAATTGAATTAAAAATTTAAAAATTTACAGTCGATAAATTAGATATAGATTTATTTTTATGAATCCGTAAAAATTTGTGAATTTGTAAAAAAATAAAAAATATTTATTTAATAAAAAATTTAAACTTGTAAATATGTCATGATACTTACTAATAAATAAATAAGTTAAAATATAGTTACATTAACATTATATTATGTCTTATCCGATAATAATATAAAATAAAAATAATTAAATAAAAAAAACTTCCTAAGCAATTAATTTTCATGCACTGATTTAAACAAAAGAGATTTTTTTTTGTGTTATATTTTAAAACTTTGAATATATTTTTTAGCTTTAGTTAAATAATTAATTTATTTAAATCTTATTTAATTTTGAATTTGATCGATAGAAAAGTTATTTTTATATTAATTTTGTTTATTTAGTTAGTTTGTGGATAGGACATGATTAAAAATTTTTAGTCCGCAGACTAATCTATAAAATGATGGATTAGATATGAATTGGGTTAAAAAATCCGTATCCGATTTGTAGATGTATGAAATGAATTTATATTAAATTTCACCAATTCGTGAATTGAATTAAATTAAATTAAAAATTTACAATCCGTAAAATTATAGATCGCATATATATTGGTATCCGATCCGGAAACCCCTGTTTGAGCTTTGTGGGACCGACTGTGGACTTATCTAGCCACTATTCTGCTGCCACGTGAGAATGATCTTGGAAAGTGTGATCGTGATGATTATCAATCATGTTTGTGGTGGACTGGTGGTTCAATTGAAGAATTTGATGAAAAAAATTATTAAAAAAAACAGAAAAAACAGGAATTGAAGAAAATGATAATGTCGGACAAGAAAGAGATTTTGGATGAGGCTTGTTGTGTGAGCCATATATATTATTAAACTTATCCTCTTTCTCCTTCACAAATTTTGGTAGTTTCATTTTCATGTCTAAGGTCCAACTCAGGGAGAATTCCAAAATAAAATGTTTTATATTGTAGTAGCATTGGAAGCTCTTCAAAATTTAATAGCTTTTTTTTTCTGTTATAATGTTCCACAACTATTATAATAATCAGCAGAATTAGAATTTTGATTTGACGAGAGCCATAATGGAAAAAAAACGTAAATTAAAGTAGGCTTTAACATTATATCAGTATTCTTGTTGGCATGCTGCTGTGAGCTCTTTGCCAAGTTTCTGTTAAACTATATTTTTAAATTTTCATATGGTTCCAACTTCCAAGATTGAATAGAAAACACAAGATATGTTATGGGCTCATCATCCTCTTGAATTTGTAAAACAAAAAAGTTAACCAACCAATCATCAATGTGATTGAGGTAATATTTTGGGATGATTGAGGTAATATTTTGGGATTATAATATAATAATGGGCGGAATTAGGTACAAGCCTAGGCTGGAAATAACCTAAAACAAAATAAAGAGTCTGACTTGAAATTTTACTTTTTTTTTTAATTTTTAGCTAATGTTAATATGAATTTACCATGGCCAAGGCCAAAATAGGGCCAAAATCTCTTGAGGTTCATATTATTGAGACAAAGTTTGCCCAAAGAATAGATCATTCATTCTTAAACCTATTAATTTAAAGCTTGTTCATTTTTATATATGAAGTCCTAGGTTGCGTTTGTTTTTTTTATCTGAAATCTGAATAAGTATGAATTTAGTTGAAGTCTGAATAGATCTGAATGAAAATATCTAAATGACATATTTATTTTTTCTTTTTCAACATTTGAAGAGAAAAACTTAAAAATTAATAATTTGACATAAATATCATTTTAAGTGGTGTATATATTTGTTCTTTATAATTTATAATTTTCACAGGTTGATTAGTTTGGCAGCATTAAAAAAATACTATCATTG